>OZ030025.1:23745809-24345809 GCA_964023405.1 Apodemus agrarius | reverse complement strand
CAGGAGCCACTCATTCCTTTTTCTTGAGCATCATATGTGAATTGTGTCTTGGGTATTCCAGTCTTCTAGGCTAATATCCGCTTATCAGTAAGTGCATACCATGAGTGTTCTTTTGAGACTGGGTTACCTCACTTAGGATGATATTTTCCAGTTCCATCCATTTGTCTAAGAATTTAATGAATTCATTGTTTCTAATGGCTGAATAGTACTCCATTGTGTATATATACCACATTTTCTGTATCCATTCTTCTGTTTTTTCTGGTTTTTTTCCCGGCTTCTGGCTATTATAACTAGGGCTGCTATGAACATAGTGGAGCATGTATCCTTATTATATGCTGGGGAATCCTCTGGGTATATGCCCAGGAGTGGTATAGCAGGGTCTTCAGAAGTATCATTCCCAGTTTTAATGTTTGTTTGTTCTCATTGACTCTTGGACTCTTGATCTGTGTTTCAGTTCCCCAAATAAACCCCACAGCTCTTTCCCCAGCCCTGTATGATCTAAGAGAATACATCTGCTTAAAGATGTCGTGGTCAGAATAATGTGGCTTGTTTCATCCATTTCTCTGCTCTCCTCTTCCTGATCTTTTTCTCTGTAACACTCTTCTTTTCCTCCTGTTCTTCTTTTTGGTGTTCCTTATTGAACTGCCACTGTGCATAAGTAAGCTGAGGATTTATTCTCTGCTAAGGTGTCTGCCCTATAGTCAAGGAGAAGAATCTCTAAAGTCAACAGTTGTAAGGAAGGCTCCCAAAAGCATCTCAGAACAAACTCACATATGAAGGCTTGGTCTCTGTGGAACAGATGTTCTAGACCAGCAATTCTTAAACCTGTGGGTCATGACTCCTTTGTGGGATAGAACAAGCCTTTCATAGGAGTTGACTATCAGATACCTTGCATATCATATATTTATGTTATGAATCACAACAATAGCAAAAATGACAGTGATGAAGTAGGAAAAATATTTTTATATTGCAGGGATCTACAACACGAGGAACTGTGTTAAAAGGTTATAGCATTAGGAAGGTTGAGAACCACTGTTCTAGGCAGAGAGAAGGCCGATAGCAAAGCCAAAGTCTATGTGCCTAAAGCATGGCATACAAATGGAACATTAGGAGTGGGATTTAAAAGTCTGTATCTTGCCATGGGATTTTGGGTTATGAACTAAAGATAGATGTAGACACATCAAGCAGTTTTGAAAAGAAAACAGCCCAATTGCTTTACCATCCTTTACAAAAAACAGTTGGTTTTGTTTTTACTACAGGGTGAGAGGTCATAGGGTTGGTTATATGATTATCATAGAATCCCCAATGACACATACCACCACGTTATACCACACGTGGATATCCGTGGGTTGACTACCAGGATGGGTATTTTATTGGAGCAAGACCTTAGGATCCTTTACTTCATTTTGAAATGATTTTCCTTAAAACTACGGCTAAAACACTGCAGCATTTTAATTAAGGATTTAAAGACTGCTGGGAGAGTAGATTCAGAGTTGTGAGGGCACAAGGGGTTCAGAACTGATTTCTCAAGGCCTTGTCATTTTGAATAGAGGAAGAGAGGCTGGAGCAAAGAGTCAGAGCATGGAATTTAAGCCCCATTCTTGTCACTAATGAGCTATTTAACTCTGGGTAAATAACCTCTGTGGGCTTCTTTTCAATTCTAATCTTCCACAGGTCTTTGGAGATTCCCCAATATGAAAACCCTTGGGAGGAAAACCTCTAGGCATTTCTTTGCATTTTCAACCTCTTAATACTCTTTAATCCCAATTGGCTACCATATTGAAATTCTAGCTGCAACAGGCAGGAAACCTTGCTATCAGTGTCAGCACCATAAGCCCACATAATTGTTGATGTAGAACTGGAAAGCAGACTTTTCTGGGATTTTCTTTCATAAACATCTTACTACATGTACAAGAGATGTGGAGGTTTGCGATAGATGAATGACAGAGATTTAACTTCTGACAGGTAGACAGTAAGAGAAAAGTATGCCAATGAATTGGTTTCCCAAACCTAGATCCACTCAATGGCACCTATTCAACAACCTAACACTCCCCTGTGACTGGTTGTTGGAATGCAAAGTTCTCTGGTCCTACCTGCACTATGACCTAGTGATGAGAATTAGGTCATAGGCAAACAGGGAAGACCACTGCACTCTACAACAGTCCTCCCAGGTATCAGACCTTGTGCCCTTGTTTTGCAAATTGTGCCTCTGAACAAAGTGTGGGCATAAAAATAGATTTGCGTGACACTGTACTATGATATTTTCAAATATATTTTTACAGCATCCTTATCCACTGGCATATTAGGGATTCTGGAGTCTGTTCCCTAAAGAACAGTTCAGATTTGTTCGTGAGCTTTGCTGCCTTATCTGATCTCCCAACCACCTGCTCTGGGCCACCTTTTAAAAATCACCAAATTCCACATAATTCTATTTGCTAGTTTAAGAAAGTAACCATAGATTGCAATGGATTTAACCTAATGGCCTGTTTTGTTAAACTACCCACACCCAAGGGCCCAGAGACCATCTAGCTAACACCATAAACAAGCATGAGATGAGGAGAAGGAAAAACATGCAAACGTAGCCACACAGCCAAGAAAAGGCTAGCCTGGCTCTTTGGGGCTTTAGAACCACCTATCCCACATGTCCTACATAGACCAGGACAAAAGCCAGACTCATGGGACACCTTTTAGACATCCCTTAGAGCTGAAGTTCCATGATGGATATTCACAAGGAATGCTAGAGTTATCCCCCATCCCCACCCCATTGAAAAACAGAGTGAAACACAGATATAAATCTTCTGTGGTATAAGCAAAGGCACCAACTTGTGGACGTGGTGAAGGGCACCTATAGGGAAATACTTGGACTGAAGAAATGTATCACATCATCCAAAAATTGCTCTGACTTTTGTACAGATCATGTATGTCATAGTTGTAGATTCCTGTGAGTGACATTGGAGAGAGAGAGCAAACTGCAACCCACCAGACCTTCAATATCTGTTCTGCCTGATGCATACAGAGCTGGGTTTGGTAACTTGGCTTTCTCCAGGATCCTCAGTCAAATACATGAGTGATCTCCGCTGACATCATAACTCTCTACAGGGTAGGGCCTGAACAATTGGTTAATGGAATGAAAGAGGATATCTGCTGAACTTCAGTACAATGTAATGTTGTTTCCTAAGCTGAGAGAGTACACTTGGGTTTTGTCAACTTGATTGTCTGTTCTTTGTTTTGACATAGGGTCTCATGTGGCTTAGGTCAGCCGTAGACTTACTAGGTACTTGAGGATGACTTTGAACGTTTGATCTTCTCAACTTCACTTACTAACCCCTGTGGTGATAGGTATGAGCTATCTTGGCCACTTTATGAAGTCATAGAAATTGAACCAATGGCTTCTTTGACTTGGTAGGCAAGCAGTCCACTACTTGAGCCACTTCCAGCCATATTTGTGTATTTTAAAATTAACATATCATCATTTGATGTTCTGAGAGGAGTCTATGGCTCATATTGAAGTATTCATTCATCAAAATGTCCCATCTCTGTGATTTAACAATAGTTTCTTGAACAACATGTTATCAGGCCAGAGTCCTGACCCTGGACATACTAAGGAAATGAGGCAATGGCTTCTGCTTTCTAGAAAGAGCAGTTGAAGAGGAACTACTAACTATGTATACACCAGACTAAAACAGAACTGTAATAGATTCTGTCTTAGGGTTATATTGATGCTATGAAATAGTATGATCAAAAAGAAAGTTGGGGAGGAATGGATTGATTTGGCTTCCATATTTCTGTTCATCATCTTGGAAGGGATTCAGGACAGGAAGTCAAACAGGGCAGGAACCTGGAGGCAGGAGCTGATGCAGAGGCCATGGAGTGGTACTGTTTATGAGTCTGCTCCCCATAGCTTGCTCAGCCTGCTGGGCCCTCCCCCATCAATCATTAATTAAGATGATCCTCTAGAGCCTGCATAGAGTCCAATCTTATGGAGGCCCTTTCTTAAGTGAGTATTCCTCCTTTCGGATGGCTTCAGCCTGTGTCAAGATGCCATAAAACTACCCTGCACAGGCCCTATTGAAGGAAGTGATTGGAACATCTGAAACACAACAAGTTACTTCTTTTGGCCTGGGGGAAATCGGAAAAGTTTTCATAGATCAGACTTGTTTGGCTTCGTCTGGTTTCTCATTTCCTTCCGAAAACCTGTGCTGACTCTGCTAGTCAATTACCAAGAGAAAGTTAAGATTTTGCTGCCTTGCATGGGAGCTCACACGCTTCTTCTGAAATAAATTGTGTTTATGTAATAATTTTTACCTTTTCGCCTCGCTCATCACTTCCATCTGATATTACTTTGAATTATATGAATTATACCTCCCCACACAACAGCCTCAGATTGAGCTGAGTGTTCACATTTCTGGTACAAGCTAATAGAATTTTTCATCTGCGTTTGGTTTGCAGATGTTGAACACATGGCTCTTAAAAATGGCATTATTCTTAGAAGGATGACAGTCTTCAAACATTTTGATTAGCACCTCAATTTCACCCACTTCTGCATCTTGAAGCGAGCCTATGTTTTTTATATCCTCCTGGCTCCATCTTTTACAAAGCTCTGTTCTTCAGCAAGACAATTTTGATCCTCAGTTTTCTATCTACTGAACTATTGCCAAGTCTTTCAGAGAGGTTTGATAGCTTTTAGTTCTAGAAGTTGAATATTTTACTTAATTCTGCAAAGAGCGCAAAGGAATACATCTGCATCAGGAACAAATGCAGCTTAGATCTTTGCAATAGCTTGCTGGTATGTTGTACTTTATAGTTCATGAAATATATTACCTTTGTGACTTAACCCTCGAAATGCCATTGGAGACCTAAGGAAATTGGAAGTCTGTGTGGGTAGTGTGTCACTGCACACGATACAGCTATTAGATAGCTAGATATCCACAAGTGTTTCCAAAATACAAATTGGTTTAGGCTTACTTTTAGCTGTAAACTCAGGAAATGATAGATATCGTATTATTTTGTGGGAATTCAAACAGGACAGGAACATGGAGGCAGGAACTGATAAAGAGAAGTTTGATTTTGTAAATCCTTAAATAAAATTTGTAAAGCCATAAAAAAAGGAAGTTTTGGTTTATAAGTCCAAGACACATAGATATTTTAAACAGCCACACGTCTCTCTATAGCTTATATAAAATAAATTGCTCATGAAGATTTGATAAGATTGATAAATACTGCCACAATTAAAACGTCACCATAGGATCATTTTAAAAAATTTCATATCACATTTTTTGGTGCTTCCTTCCCATCCCTTCCCTAAAAACCATCCTAAATATCAAGGACAATCATTTAATTGTTTTAAATAATTCATATTGGATAAATTATATCTAACATAATATGAGGATAATATATTGATTCCTGAGAGCAATCTTATACATTCATATCGAACTGAAGAGACTGACAGTGGAAATTTACCTAAGAAGTTTTCTGGAGATTATGGGATTGTTTGGGGGGGAGTAATTTGAACTCAAAATGAAAGCAGGATGAACTGGGACAACATTTTGGTCTTGGGGCAAGACGAAGACTGAGCTGAGCTAGGAATCAGAGCTTCACCCAAATCTAACATAGATGCTACCTTTGAGACAAGTAGAGACAGAGTAGCGAGAAGCTGGAGGACACAAGAAACTTTAGGAACACAGGAGGGTATGAAGTCAAGGCAGAAAGAAACAAGTGATGTGCACCACCCTTCCCAACAGACAAATTATCCAGAAAGTGAGACAAAGCTTTCTATCCCCAACGTGATAGTTTTATTGGTTGGTTGGGAATGTCATCTTGGGCACCTTGATCAAACTTACTTCCGAGTTCTTCTGGTCCTTCTCTCCACCTCCACATTTCTGAACTGCCTTCCCCTCCCCAAAGGAAAATAACAACAACAACAACAACAACAACAACAACAACAACAACACTGTCCAGTTTGTGCTGTTCATTTACTCATCAGCTCATAGTCAAACTCCTGGTGACCAGCTGCTTAAAAACCCGAGTCCTTCCCCATCTGCACCCCTACCAGAAGCCATCAACTGTGAAGAGCTCTACCTCAGCATCTTTATGACATTTTTAAAAGAGTTCCCTTCGATGGCTTCCTTTCTGGGAGTGGGGTCAGGTAAGGTAGGGGAGGGCATTTCACAGAAGCCACCTATGTCTCTTTCTCCTTTTTAAGTAGGAAAACATATTAGAATTTTCTGAATAAGATCCATTTTTTGGAGTAGACACACAGAAAGCAGACAAAATATGACTTACTGCTTTAAAAATATTTAGTGTTTGGGTGAATTTTTTTAACTGTCTGTTACATCCATTTGATTATAAAATTATAAAATTATTTAACTCCAGACTTCTTTGTTTAGCTTTCTGGATAACTGGTCTATTGGTGAGAGTGGGTACTGAAGTTACCCACTGTCACTCTATGAGGATGTGGTTTTAGCTTTAGTAGTAGGGTAGTTTTTGTTTGTTTTTGTCTTTGTTCTTTTGGGGTTTGTTTTTTTTTTAAATTTGGTCTCTTTGTATTTGGATTATAAGTTTAAAAATTAGAAATAGAATATCCTTTTTGTGACTGTTTCCTCCAAAGCTTAGATAGTGACTAATTAGTCTTGGTTTGAAGTCTATTTTGTCAAATATTAAAATAACCATGCCTGCTTGCTTCTAGGTCCTGTTTGCCTGCAATACCTTTCCCCCAGATATTTATGCAAGATAGTATCTGTCCTTGACTGTGAGGTATATTTCTTGGAGGTAGCAGAATGGTGGATCCTCTTTACTGATCCATTGTGCCTCCTGTTCCCTCCAGGAGGCAGAATTGAAAGCAACAATATTAAGAGTTATTATGAGCAGAGCTTATTAATTCATATTAGTTTGTTATTGAAATGCTTGCTTTTGTTGTTTTCTGTTTTGGATATGGAATTGTTTATTCCTTGTGTCCTCTTGGGATTAGTTAATTCTCACTTCAGATTAAAGTTTTCCTTATAGCGTCTTATGTAGTGCTGAATTGGTGGACATAAATCAATTAAATTTGTTTGTAACACGAGATGTTTCTCTTTCTCTTTTGATTATGGTTGATAGCTTTGCTGGGTATAGTAGTGCCCAGATAGAATGGCATCTGGTCTCTGAGAATTTGTAGAACGCCCTTCCAAGCCCTTTTGGCCTTCATAGTATGCACTGGAAAAGATTAGATATTATTCATATGGGCTTGCCCTTGTATGTGTCTTTGTCTTTTTTTCCTTGCTTATTTTAATATCCTTTCTTTTTCTCTATATTTAGCTACCAAATTAAAACCTCAATAGCAAGAACGGTTAATTCCTTTTTGAGATTTTGGCCAAAGGACTCACATAGAGCTGTACCCAACCATTACAAGCTGTTGCCAATGCTTTTGTACAACATGACAGTAAGAGCCCATTGTTGAAACAAAGCACATATTTGTGTTATCAAACGAGGAAAAAGTCTAGCTGGGGATCAACTAAAACCTTTAACCCTGCTGACTAGCATTTGTTTTTCTGAAAGGTACTATATATGTTGTTGGGGGTAGAAAGATAATCTCACTCTTGTTCACCTATGATGCCTGTAGATTAGACTAGCAGTCTGCCTATAAGATATGCCCACTGGTACAATGGTGACACAAATGTTATTGGAGCAACCAAGGCTGTGCATAGGGCCTGCTCCAAGAGATTGAACCCACACCTGTCACTGTTGGAGACTTAACCAAATCCTCTTTGCAGCTGATAGTTGCTGGGAAAGAGAAAATCGGTTTTCTTCAAAGGAGGGCCACTGCACTGTGGAGTCAACTGCACTTCAGGGAAGGCCTCATGCTGAAAAGTAGTTGGCCATGGTTATTCTCTCTCTCTCTCTCTCTCTCTCTCTCTCTCTCTCTCTCTCTCTCCTCGCTCTCTCTCCCTCCCTCCCCTCCTCCCTCCCCCTCCTCTCTCTCCCTCCTCTCTCTCCCTCTCTCCTCTCTCTCTCCCTCTCTCTTCTCTTTCTCCCTCTCTCCTCTCTATCTGTATGTATCTGTCTTTCTCTCTGTCTATATTCATTTTTGCTTTATTTTTAAAAGCAAAAAGAACATAATATTGTGTGGGTAGGAAGGGGGTATCTGGGAGGAGTTGAAGGAGGGGAATAATATCAGACTATACTAGGTTTTGTTTTTTGTTTTTGCTTGTTTGTTTTTGCAATGTAGCATGAATTCTTCCTTCAAACCAAAGTAACGATACAGATAGAAAGAATCTTTCAAGTATGAGTGGGGTACCTGAAGATTCTGCTATTACATAGGGCTGCACTTATGGGACATACCTGTCTATAACACCTGAGGGTTACATCATTACTCCTAGAATAGATTGTGTTTCAGTGCTTGAGTTCAGCAGGAAACATTACTCCTTAAGTCTAGGCCAGGAAGTGTGAGTGGAATGTTGAGGTACTTCAGCTCTAGTGCAAAGGAGAGCATGTGTGGAGCTCCTTCATCTGCCCTGGCTGATTCCTCCGCTTTCAGGACTCATCCTTCAAAATATGTTGTATAAAATTTTATAAATAAATTAAAAAAATATTGGTCCTGGAAAGAGATGACTTGAGTGTTTAGACCTTGCTGTGCAAACCTAAGGACCTAATCTGAGTCTCCAGAACCCACTTCAAGCTGGATGTGGTACTGCATGCCCATAATCTCAATGTTCTTGAGGAAAGATGAGACAGAAGGAAGCCTGGGTTTATCCTGGTTTACACAATAATAAAGAACAAAGAGCCCCTAAGATGGAAAACCAACACCTATGTTATTGTATTCTGACTACCAAACATACCTGAATACACACACACACACACACACACACACACACACACGCATATCTATATGCACACATATCCAAAGATAGAATATTTTGAGTACCACTCTATACCAAGGAATATTCTAAGACAATGGTTCTCAACATTTTTATTGCTGCTACCCTTTCATACAGTTGCTTATATTGTAGTGACCCCCAAACCATAGAATTCTTTCCATTTCTACTAATTTTGCTACTGTTATGAATATCAATGTAAATATCTGTGTTTTCTGATGGTCTTAGGTGACCCCTGTGAAAAGGCCATTTAACCCCCAAAAGGGTGGCAACTGTTGAGAACCACTGTTCGAAGGGGTGATGCATGGATGAATTTTAAATATGTGGACATTTGGAAGGGCACCATGAGGTTGTGTGTGGGGTGGGGTGGGAGGACTCACAGAGAGACACAGAGAATATCTGTCTGTGTTTTATTCCTTAAACAAAATTTATTCAATGGGCTGTATAGAAAAGCTGCAAGAATAACAATACAGTGTGATCCCATCCCTGTTTCTTCCATAGTTAACACCTAAAATATAACTATGGTACACTTTACAAACTAAAGTAAAGCTGACATTGCTACACTGATTCTATTCACCCATCTTTGGCTGCAGTCTGAATTTTCAGACATTGCTAATGCCTCCCTGGATCTCATTTAAGGTATCTCACAGCACTGGGTACCATAGATCGGTAGGTGGTGCAGTCTGTGGAATTTTCATAGGCTTTCCTTGTTTTGATGACCTTGAACATTTTAGGAGCACTGGTCAGGCAATTTTTAGAATTTGTTTCAATTTGCTTCTGTCTGATGTGTCTCCCGCACTGTCTGCCTCTGAAATAGCAAATGCAAGTTCTATCTACAAATCATAAGTTCATTTCATTAACTGTGTATTTGGATTCTGCAGACCTTTAATCTTTTGTGCACAACAAAATTCTCATTCCCCCCAAGGCCTCTCTTGTATTACCTATTCATTTTAGGTGCCCATTTACCATCTCAGCCGACTAGATTTTCCTGGAAAGGAACGCTTCCATTGACATCAGGAGACATTTTAATAACAGATTCTAGGAAACCCTTTTGGAGATGTTGAGGCCTTCAAAGATGTAATTTCTAAAGTCCATGTTTAGAATTGCAACATCAGAGGGGAAGGTGGTAGCCATAGTATCACCTAAAACTCAAATCATCTTACTTGAACATTGTGTCAGTTGTTAATTATGGGTACCCTGAATTATAATGTATAGCCTCTGTTATACTTGGCCTTTTTCTCTGATGCCAAACTCTCCCTTGATTTGAAGCATGGAAAACTGAACAAGGAAGTGCACATAGGTATGTGCATAAATTTGTTTCATTGTGTATATGTGTTTATACACACATACACACACATATAAGTATATATATATACTTATATGTGTGTAAGTATATATATATAAATACTTAGCTCAGTGTCTAAAAACATAAACAACAGTTCAGTTATACACACACACACACACACACACACACACACACATATGTATGACTTTTTGAATGTTGTATTTCTTAAACATCCAAGAAACTTATTTGGAGCCACTCTCTAGATAAACAGTATGGTATGTCTACTTAATTTTTCTTCTGATACAGAAGAGAAAAATGGCCTCATTCTCTCTTATTTGATTTGCCTGCTACATGAATTTGCATCAATTCTGGTTTGTAAGACCAGAATTCTGGTTTGCAATTTTTCAACCTGGTGGAAACCATGAGCTCAGATGTGATTCTCGCACCTCTTGGGTTATTAGCATTGTACAGATGAGAACATCCTGCAAACTCTTTATGCCTTCCATAAAGTCCATATAGTTTGTGCAATTACATCTATTGTCCTAAATTTGATCTATGTATCATCTGGGGAAAACCATGTCAAGTGCTTAGCTCAGTGTCTAAAAACATAAAACAACAGTTCAGTGAATAATGAGTGGTCTGAGAAGTACTGCCAGTTTGGAGTGTCAATGTAGGACAGGGCCAGAAGCTCCGCAGAGGTACCAATATCCAAGGGTGATCAAATTGGGTAGTGTCTGCACATGACACACACAACATCCTTCTGTAAACCTTAGATCTCTGCTTTACAATGCTAGAATGGTACAAATTCTATATGGTTTGCTACACTACTCTGCCTTGGCAAGGGAGATAAAAAAAAATGGCGAGTTTAGTACAATTTTCTTGCTGATTATTTTCTATTCAGTGTTGGTTGACAATGGATGTGGAACTTGCAGATACCAGAAGACAACTCCATATAGGATGATGAAATGCTTTAGGATTCTGTGGCTATGGATATGGCTCAGTTGCAAAAGTGCTTGCTTTGTAACTTCTGAGAGCACATGTTGGATTCCTGGAATCCACCTGAAAAACCAGTGCTTATAATTCCTGGAGCTAGGAAGAGGGATGCCTGGGGCTTTATGTCCAGTGAGTCTTGCCTATTTTGAGAGTTCTTCACTAATGAGACATTGTCTCAGAACAATAAACGAGTTAAATAAGTACTCACTAAACTCAATAAAAGTTGATTCACCCCTGGCTTCTACATGTAGGTGCGAAAGATGCACACCCAGACACTCACTTGCACACACATATTATTAACACACCAGTCTTTCCTGTGCAAGCCCTGAGGTTACTGCTATGCTAGCAGCAAATGTGTTCAGCTGTCCCTGGTGCCTTGAATCTTGCTCATACATTCGGGTGTTCAGATGACCACTTTTCTTATCTCTGCCTTTCCTGACTGCTCCCTCTGCCCTCTCTCTCTCTCTGTTCGTCCTTCTGATAGTGAAATATATTGCATAGAAAATTAGTCATTAATAGAGGTAAGGATGCTTTTGCTTTGAATTTTGTCTAGTTTGACCCTTTTAAGACTGAAAACAGCCCATGCTGGCCTTGAACTTGTGGTCCTCTTCCCTTTACTTCCTCAGTAAGAAGATCACAAGACAGGCACCTCCACGCTCGTCAGACTATGACATTTAAACATGTTTTAAACATCCTCACTACTGCCTCAATTTCAATAGGAAGATGAGACATTAAAAGAGAGTGCAGTCAAGATTTTGCTCTAGTGACCACTCAGACTTTATGACCAACTAGGATAACAGCGTTTCTAAGTGTATCTGTTTTCCTTTCTCTTCTATTCATCTGACGCTAAAGGCAGCCACTCACTGGCATTCTCCCTGATTCACGGTGGAGCACTCTCTCTCTGCCACCTCATGTGAGCATCTTGTTGTCCCATGTTTCCATGGTCTCTCCACATAGCTGTACCCTTGATAGGAGCCCTGTGAATCTTTGGCTCTGGAGAACAGTCCCACCCCCCTTCCGTGACACACAAATCCTGACTGCAGGAAGTGGTAATTTTAGTTGTCGTCTTGGTGGCTTTGCCGTAAGCTCCCCCTTTTGTCTGTTCCTGCCTTTTGTGTGTGTGTCTAGTGTGGATCAGATGCCCCACAGCAGCAGAAAGCGATAATCCGACACCTGCAGGAACGCCAGGCTTCCCTGCTTGCTAAATCAATCCACAGGGCCTGCTCAGCACAGCCGAGCTGGTACTTTCTTTCCTGGCAACCCTTGCTAAGCAGAGGGTTCACTGAGGAGGTTTCACCCATAAGCATTTATGTTTCTTTTCCCTGCTTCACCCTCATAAGCAGCAGAAGTAGTAACTTTCTCTAATGGGATCTGTGCCCCGTGGTTAAAAATAATGGCGACAGATAAGAATCTATAGTGAAGGCATTTAATTGCAGTCTATTGCGTGTAGTTCTACAGCCCCATTTAATGTGGCATTGAAGAAGAATTCAAGGACACATAAGTGCTCTAAAGGTGTATTTGGAGGACTCATCTACAGGGGAATGAGTATGTTTCAGTAATTGTACTTATAAATCTTGCGAAGTGGTGGGTTTCCAAAGAAAAATTCCTCAGAGAGTGTTCAGCAGATCCTGAATAGCATTGGTTACCACTCCTGTGTCTGTTTTGATTGATTAGCAGTGGTGGCTCAGGACACTTGCATGAGAAGGATTCTGAAGATCTGTCGTAAAATGCCACAATTGATTAGTGATGCCTAATATGGATATGAAACAAGGACCCAGCAACACATGAATCAGATGTTTGTCATCCCCATCCCCAGAATCACCCTTTCTTCTAGTCCAAACATGGCCACTATTAATTACATATACTCCATAGTGTGGCTCATAAAATATACAGGATAAAAATGTGAACCACAGAAACAGCCTTTCAATCATTCTTCTTTAAGCCAGAATGTAGCAATTTTTGCATGCTGTGCTGTGGCCCTAGGTCTGAGCTGCAGTTGGCAAAGGAGGTCCTGTGAAGACCTGACATACATGTTAGTAAAAGCTTATACTAGACCAAGTGTCTCCATAAAGGGACAACTTCTTTACATTCTGAAGAAAAGTTGTCGGAGGTGTGACAGACACGATGTCTTTCCAGATTGTAGAAAGGGTAGTGAACACCTAGGCTCTTAGGACTCAGAATAACACCAGTGAAAACAGAAAATACTCAATATTTGCACAGTATTGCTATGTGGCTGAGGGCCTGCTTTCATGGGCGATGTGGAATTTTCCATGGCGTGCATCACTGAATACTTGGATTCCTTTAATTCCCTACTGTCACGGCCTCAGAAAACTAATTCCTGTTAAATCCTCTTGTTGTTTCTATTGCTCTCCATGGTCCAGTTCCTCACATTTACTCAGATGTTTATAGCTGGAACATGCCAATAATGAGATGAGACCTGATGATAAAATATTATATGCTTGGAAATAATTTAATATACCATAATTCATATGAGGACTTCTGGGTTTCACACAGATTAATGTATTTTATGAAGATTGTCCTTTGGTCCTTGGTTTGAAACTGTTGAATGCTTATAGTAACCTTTATTTTCCTGAGGAACTTTATAGTAGAATTTATGTATTTGCAGAGAGAGAGAGGGGAGGGAGGGGAAGGGAGGGGGGAGGGGAATGGAGGGGGAAGGGAGGGGGAGGGGAGGAGAGGAGGGGAGGGGGAAGGGAGGGGGAGGGGAGGGGGAGGGGAAGGGAAGGGTGAGGGGGAGAAAGGGGAGGGGAAGGGAAGGGTGAGGGGGAGGGAGGGGAGGGGGAGGGAGAGAGAGAGAGAGAGAGAGAGGCAGAAAGAACACTTGAATTTCCTTCAGACATGCCTCTAATTAAGTAATTCTAAGCAACCTCGGATGTCACTAATGAATAAGAAAACATATTGTAGTGGGTGGATATAGGTTGCTGAGCTATTGAAGACAGAAGGGAGGCATGGTATAAATGAATATGTTATAAGAGAGATAGATTGTGTTTGCATATAGCAAAGAGAACTTTGGTCCAGTATTTGGAGTTTTACTACTAAGAATTATTGTTTCTTGAAGAGACCTATGTATCTTGTTTAGTCATAACCGGGAACTAGGAACTTGTTTTATAAACAAGGCTACGTCAAACAATCCACCAGAAAACAAAAGCCCACGGATGATCCTGTCACAACTCTGTAACTAATACGGGGCTTTAAAAACCAGTCTTCTTTTTATGTGTGTGTCTGTGTTTACATATATTTATTATTTAGTCATTTCTTCCCTTTAACAAATATCTGTTAACCAGGTATGGAGGATTTAGTCCCTGCACCTGGGTAGCAGAGTCAGGTGGAGAACAGCCTGGCTGGGCCTTGGTGGTGCATGCCTTTAATCCCAGCACTTGGGAGGCAGAGGCAGGCAGATTTCTGAGTTTGAGGTCAGCCTGGTCTATAGAGTGAGTTCCAGGACAGCCAGGACTACACAGAGAAACCCTGTCTTGAAAAAACAAACAAACAAAAAAAAAAACAAAAAATAAAAAACAAAAAACAAAAACAAAAACAAAAGCAAAGCAAAACAAAAGAACAGCCTGGTCTATATAGGAAGTTCCAGGACAATCAGGATTGTATTGAGAGATCCTGGCTCAACCAAAGCCTAAAACATAACAAATACCTTTTAAGCACTGAAAAACACCCTTGTTGCATGTATGTTTCTCTGTACATGTCACAAGCTGTTGCTTCTTTCTTCTTCTTCTTCTTCTTCTTCTTCTTCTTCTTCTTCTTCTTCTTCTTCTTCTTCTTCTTCCTCTTCCTCTTCCTCTTCCTCTTCCTCTTCCTCTTCCTCCTCCTCCTCTTCTTCCTCTTCTTTCTCCTCCTCCTCCTCCTCCTCCTCCTCCTCCTCCTCCTCCTCCTCCTCCATTCTTCTCCTCCTCTTTCTCCTCTTCTTTGTCAGATGCCATCCATTTTATCCTATCAGTGATTTCACTACCTATCAATGTATTTACAAAGTTGCAAACAATCATCTAATTGTCGTGTATTCTCATAATCTCAAAGAGCCCCATGCACATTGCCACTCATTTTCATCCCCTCTCACAATCATTAACAGAGATTGTTTTACTCTGTCTCAATAGATTTACTTTCTGTGAGCATATTAATTTATATTTTAAATTACTTATTTTTAATGATATGGCAAGGACCAACCTTGGCTTAGAAAGGGGTTCTGAGAGACGGGATGGATGTCTGGGAGTAACGAAAACAAAGAACTCAAAATCAAATCCTGGGTTCAAGCTGGTAGTCTCTGTTCTGCTTGAGAGAACTTTCTAGATGGCTTTCTCTCTGTTCTGCTTTCTTTGGAGATCTCCAGAAAACTTTCTCTCTATTTTCTACTCATGACAGGTCTCCAAGAAGTTCTCTCTTACAATTTTACAAACTCTCTGGAGCTCATCTCTTACAGATCATAAGCCCAGTGTTTTATTTTACATATCAATCCAGTCATTTATTCCAGGTTCTCTTATCCTATGAATCAACGTCCTGTGACCACAGTCCCTTGATTCCTAGTAGACAGCAATCGCATGTTTTAAATTAATTATTGTATTTATTTACATTCCAAATGTTGCCCTTCCTCCTGGTCCTCCCTCCCAGAGTCCTTCACTCTATTTTCCCCTTTTGCCTCTGAGAGAGCAACCTCCCCCCCCTACCCCCCACCACTACCACAAGATATCCCTCTTCCCTGGGGCATCAAGTCTCTACAGGATTAGGCACATCCTCCCCCACTGAGGCCAGACAGGGCAGTCCTTTGCTACATATGTTCAGGGGTCTTCGGACCAGCCATGTATGTTCTTTGGTTGGTGGCTTAGGCTCTAGGAGCTCCCAGGGGTCTGGATTAGTTGATACTGTTGGTTTTCCTATGGGTTTAGCATCCCCTTCAGCTCATTAAATCCTTCCCCTAACTCTTCCATAGCGGTCCCTTACCTTAGTGAAATGGTTGGCTCTAAGTATCTGCTTCTGTCTCAGTCAGCTGCTGGTAGAGCCTCTCAGAGGACAGCCAGGCTAGGCTCCTGTCTGCAAGCACAACATAGCATCAATAATAATGTCAGGGTTTGGTGCTGCTCATGGGATGGGTCACAGTTGGGCAAATTACCTGAGATTCTACCTTACACCCATCAGAATGGCCAAGATCAAAAACCTCAACAGCATATGCTGGGAAGGATGTGAAGAGAAGTAACCCTCCGTTGCTGATGGGATTTCAAACTTGTATAACCACTCAGGAAATCAATCTGGTTGTTTCTCAGAAAATTGGAATTTGTTCTACTTGAAGACCCAGCTATACCACTCCTGGGCATGCAACCAAAAGATGCTCTACCAGACCAGAAAGACATGCGATCCACTATGTTCATAGCACTTGTTTTTTAAGATTGCAAAAGAATTCAGAGATCTGGCAGCTTTTGTTTAATACAGATGATCAACTAGTCGGGTGGGATTCCCCCCAAGTCCCACCCCCCCATCTGAAATTTCCATTTCTACTATGCCTGGGGCCTATCTTGCTCTGTCCTAAGCTGACCCTGAATTAGGAATATGTCTGTCTTTGTAAACATAAACAAAAAAAGCTTAGCTGGATGGATCTCCTTGATCACCACTCCCTAAATCTCTTTATCTCCTTCCTTGTGTCTTTCTGACAAGCTGGCTCTTAGTACGGCTGCTTTTGTTCTTTTAGATTCATGTAGCCCCTCATATAATTCATATTACATCATTATATTTTGCATAACTGAGAAATCACATATTTTGAAATCATTTTTTTTAGAGTTCTTTCCCACAGCCTTAAGGACTGTCCCAAGACCTTAGCCACACCTTTGCCTCCAGGACTCATGCTGTCTCTGAATATCACGGAATCATTAATATTAACAGGGAGGACATTCCTTAAAGGAAGAATATGGAAATGTGTACATTATCATACAATCGAGCCTTTATACCCATAGCAGCGATCAACATTGTGCAAGTCTATACCTGTTGGCATTATCCAGGGGCAGGAACTGTATCATTCCACCCATACCAAGGCCTAGTAATGACATGTATGAGTGTGACTATATGTCATTATGTATGTGGACAAGAGTATGGTACACTCAGAGACCAGATGAGGATGTTGGATCTAAGGAGCTGAAGTTACTGGTAGCTAATGTTAGTACTGTCTGATATTGGTGCTGACAACTGACTGGGGTCCTCTGCAAAGGTAGTATAGGTTCTCAGTCAGTGTGCATTTCTTCAGCCTCACTGTGGACATACTTGTCAATGTGTGATGTGACCTTTGCGGCCTTTGTTTATTTAACATAGCGTTTTCAAAGAGTTTCAATGATGTAACTACTGTGAATGTTTCATTGCTCTTCAGTATTGAATAATAGCACATATTTGCAACCATGTTACTGGGAATCTCTAGGAATTCCATTCAAGTTTCCTTTTTCTCCCATGCTATTGATCTTTCATAATGGATGCCTGGTGTTGGTTTTCAAAAACCAACAGAGTTGTGTATGTCAAGAGAGAAAGCTGATACAGCAAAACCTTTTCTTTTCTTATAGCAGAGTTTTTCATTGTTGTTGTTGTTGTTGTTGTTGTTGTTGTTGTTGTTGGTGGTGGTGGTGGTGGTGGTGGCAGTGGTGGTGTGTGTATATGTGTGTGTGTTTTCCCTGTCTCTAGTGCTCACACTCCAGACTGCTTTAGACCTTTGGCTAATTTGAGAGTTCAGAGATAATTAGTTATGACTCTTTTGCTTTCATTCTTATACTTGTATAAGGGAGAAAATCTTGAGAGTCATTACTCTACTGTTTTTATAAAATTTGCCATTTTGTTTTAATATGTAGTATATCAATAAGCTGAAAGTTTACAAGTGTACTTCCTGGATATATACATGCACTCTTGTTAATTTTCCAGTGTTCTTCTTTTCCTTCTGAACTATTAAAGGTCTTCACTATTTTAATGTATAATAAAAAAAAATCTTTAAATGCCAGAGGGGATCAAACACTTTCTCTAGAATTTCATTGTCTTTCAGAAATAATTTATATTAATAAATAAATGATGTTTGTATAAATTATTCATCATAGCTTGACCCTAAGTGAAATTCTGAAGGCAATTTTAGTTGAAACTTTTCACTCTCGTTCACCTTTTAGACTCTTTTGTCTCGATTTCCTTAAAAAGTGGATTTTCTTTCTCTCCCTTTTCCCCCCTAAATATTTTGCTAGATATAATATTACCTACACTGGCAACCTCTATTCTTCCTAGTTATTCTCTCTCTGTCTCTGTCTCTCTCTGTCTCTGTCTCTGTCTCTGTCTCTCCCTCCCTACCTCCCTCCCTCCCTCCCTCCCTCCATCTACTGATTTCAGAATTCTATACTTGGTTGAGATAACTTTTGAGAGCCATTGTTCCATATATTCTGTTGCAGCAATGACTCCACCCTTCACCAAGTTTCTTGGCTTAGTCACCTTACAAGGCGTCTCTGATGTTTCATCTTCCCTGGTTTGTCAACCGTCTTGTTGAGCATTATTTTCTAGGGTTTCTGCTCTCTGAAATGCCTACGTGTGTTTCAGCTCTCATTAACTTGACTCCGCCTGCCTTCCTTCCATGTGAGAGCATTGCCTTAAGGCCTTGTCCTTCTGCATTTCTTATGCATTCCCTTCCCTCTCTGCCTTCCTCCCCTCTCTCTTTCATACCAGCTCTTGCTTTCTCTCCCTCTCCCTGCTTTTGCGTTCTTTCTTCTTTTCCAACAAGAGCCATTCTTTTAGGCATATCGGATGGTCTACATTCTCACTTAGAACTGTTTTGACAGGGTTTCATGTAGCACAGGCTGGAACTCTAAAGGAAGCCAGAGGTGGCCTGCAACTTTCGATTCTTTTTCTTTCCAACTCCTTAGTGCTGAAATTACAGGTGTGTACCACCACACATAATTTATGCCATTCTGTGGCTTGAACCTAGGGCTTAGTGCATGCCCGCAAGCACTCTACCAACCCAACCCTCACTTCAGCCACACTCGGAAGCTATCAAATGGTACATTTTGATTTATTTTATTATTTTATTTTAGTTTTCTATTTGGAATCTTTTACTTTCTCCAATCAAAAAGTATGAGCCTTCTAAAGGTAGGAGTCACATTGTCTTTATTTTCAAAAATCTCCATATTCATTATAGTGCCTTGACTATATTAAAACATAATTCATTTATGCTGAAAGATCCTTGAGCTCTAGAAGAATTTACAAGATCAATTGACCGATTGCGTGTGAATTTTCTTGTCCATGAAGTTCTTATTGTATGCTCTCTGAGACAGTTCGTGGTACTGTTGTATTGAAGTGGCAGTTGAGAGTTAAAGTTTGGGGACTCTGATGGAACCCAGGCGCCTGACAAGCTTGTCTTACAGCAGAGATTTTTCATTTGTTTCACAAGCTGAGTAGACACCTGTTATCGCCAAATAAGATACCAGAATGCTTTTAGTGATAATGAATAGGAGGGAGAAAAGCCTCTTGTGTGTTTCATTAGACAAGATACCAAAGACACCGCTGACAGGCTAAGAAATGCAGCAACTGGAGAATGACTGTCAGAGAAGTCTGTCTTAGAGAAATTCGTCTTAGATTAAAATTTTCAACATAGGTGTTACATGAGCAAAGGTCTTGGAAGATGAGAAAATTGAATATTGGAGGTCTCAGAGCAGGCTGTACCTGCAAACGCTGTGTACTTTTTTTTCTTACTAAGCATACAGAATTGTCTTCACATTCATGTTCCTTGAGCGGGTATCTATAAAGATTATGCAATGAACAATTATCATAATGCATCCTCAGATGCTATTAATTAATAAAATATATCAAAAATAAGTGTTGCTTAATGTTCAAGAGAAAGTGTGCACCCAGGGATTGAAACCCTCACTCTCACAGGTCAGTGAGTTTCAGCCAGGGATTTTCATTTATTCAATTACAATTTCTGGTAAATGATCTTTCTGTATTTGTTTAATGTGCATTTATGTTTGTGTTTATGCACACACATGCTATTGTGCATTTTTTGGAGAATGATTTGGGGGAGTCAGTTAATTCTCTTTCTGCCATGTGGCTCTCAGGTATTGAAATAACTGAATTCTGGAGACAAGCACCTTTCTGGAGTGAGCCATATTGCTGGCACTGAGGTGGTGCTTTCAATTGATTGTTCAGCAATAAGGAAACAAACTGAGAAAAAGAGGATGGTGAGCAGGAAGACAGGAGGCAAACCTGGAGTCCTGAAGCTCTTTCATAAATGGCTAATAATTTTCATAGCTTTCAGTGGAGGGTATTGAGTACTTTAAATGTATCCATTTATTTGCTCCTCATGACATGAAGGAAGTAGACACTAAATGTACAGATTAGGAAATGGAGGTCCAGAGGGTTGACTGTCTCATCAGAGCCGTGAAATAGATGTTAAGACACTATCGAGCTAGGCTTGTAAGTCTCACTGTCTAGTTCAAGTTTGTAGATTTCAGACATTATGGTATGCTGTCTCTCGCTCTACCTTGTTCAATGAATTACTACCGAACCTTATTGTTATCATAAGATGTACAATTATATTCTATATCTACAAAATAAGTTCTCTATCATCACTCTGCAACTATCTAAAATTTAGGTACTGTTATAGGAAATAGTCACAAATAACCTTTGTGCTAAATTCACTGTGTTTGGCACAAGCTTAGATGCACAAACACTCTTGGTTTCATTTGTTTTATCATCTTTGGAGATTTGTTTCATTGAGCTTAAATCATTTGATTTGTTATACCGAGAATGAAATGCTCAGATATCAGCACGTGATGGATGGTCAGTATGACTACACAGAGAAAGGGAAACCAGTTCGATACCAAGACATCAAACCCAGTCTATTCAGTGAGACAGAGCTAGTCCAAGCGCTGAGTTCAACTCAGGAGACCAGAACCTAACTAGTACTTGTGTGGTCACCAAGAGCACTCAGGGATGGCACCCAAGCACCTCCAAAGCTTTGTTCACATGACACTAGAAGGACAGTTGCTATTTTGCTTAGTGTTTGAGAGAATGAAAATGAAGCTTATTCATTTTTTTTCCAACATGCCCTGCAAATTCCAGTGAGTCTTGGCAGAAAATGCTATTGGTAAGTGAGACCAGCTGATTATTCCCTATGACGTAAGATAGCCACTGGATATGAAACCTGAGATGCTACGTACTCTACACCACCCAGGATTCTTTTGAAAGGATGTATTTGTATGTGCGTGTGCATGTGTATGTGCATGGAGGACAGATTTCCTAAGTTGGTACTCCCCTTCACCTTGGTCTCAGGTCATTAATTAGGTTTCCATGACATATCACTTTGACCTCTGCTAGGTTGCTAATTGATATAGAATGGTCCAAATCCACTATGCACCATCTCTAAGTAGATTGGGTAGGCGGCAAAAGAAAGATATCCGACAGTGTTCCATTGGGTAAGCCAATAAGCAGTATTCCCCATGGTCTCTGCTTCAAGCTCCTGCCTTTCCTTATTTCTATGAAGGATTGCAACCTGTGAACTGAAATAAGTCCTTTGTCTCCCTCAGCTCCTTTTGTTCGTGGCATTTATTACAGTGACAGAAAAGCAGCCTAGGATAGACTCTTCGTTCTTTTTTTCTATCTTAGCCAGTCACAAAGATGAAGGGGGTAATCTTTCTGTTTTCTTTGCTATTTAGACAGTCCTGCCCTTGTACCTGTGTCACGCCCTCCTCCCCCCCCCAAAAAAAAATATCTAAAGTACCTGGAGAAACTCAGGAATCTTTGCAGTGCAGTGTCTTACAGTACTGGCTGTCTTCAGTGGGCCACTCGTGTCCTGATTGCGTCGTATGACGCAGAAAGCAGCACCTGCATAGAATTCTGTGACATTGCTTTCTGCGATCCTTCTCTAGCAACTTCAAAATAAGCAAGGGCACTGTTTCTGCCCCCGTTCGTCTAAATTCCAGGGTAGGTGCACATCCCAAGGGAACTGGATCTTCACTCTGAGCCACGTGCTCTGCCAAATACTGAGGATTCTGAGATGAAATGAAAGAGGAAAGGAAGACGATGAGATTAATGGTCTCATCGGAGAGTACTCATTTTTTTACGAGAGTGACAATCAGGACGGACAAAAAAATTCTAAAGGAGCTTGTGAGGAAGCGCTACATAAGCAGGAAGCCAATTGTTTCAGGAGAGAGTAGCTCAGACAACAATAATAGAGGTTTGAAATAATCACCATGCAGTGGATGCTAACATACTTGCTGTTCCCAAAGGCATTCATTGGTTACATAAATCTTTTTATTTAGAGGAAGAATTGGAGTAATTTAAGCAACAAACTGTCAGGCTCAGGTTCTGGCTGGAGGTATTTTGGGTGTGTGAATGAGCAAGAAGAGAGTCCATAAATTCAGCTGGAAACATCTAACTAGAGGGGAGGCGATACTCAGAGCCTGCAACAAGTCAATGGATGGAAATCTAGGGTTGAAAGATGGTTCAGAAGCATTATCAAAGGGAATGCAGGGACAGATTGGGTGTGGGAGGTAGAGAAAGCGGTGATCTCAGATGTCTTCAGCATTCTAGCTGGATGGAAGGTGTTATTTTCTAGGGAGGTAGAGGGTGCGGGGAGGAGTGGCTTTAGGGATGTGGGGGACGGAAGGGTTTGGCAGAGAGAGACCGCAGAGACAGAACACCTCCATTCTGTAGTTGTACTTCCAAGTGCTGGAGAGCTATAATTTTAACTCCCGTTTAAAATAGGATCTATGTCGTGGACAAAGGAGAATTTCATAATTAGAAATGCATCTATTATTCTGTTAAAAGAGAGTTGTGGAGCAAATATCATAATTATAGAAACATGCAGGGAAAGGATTTGTCAAAAGTCCGAGAAGTTCTTCTGAGTAAGATGTGTAAATTAAATAGGAATACATGAGCTTCCTGAGGCCCCGCAGCAAACCCAAAACATGTAACCTGAAGATATAACTGGGCATTTTGGTAGAATACACATGGCATAGGGAACTGTCTTTACCATCTTTCTGCATTATTTAGCACTTTGAGTGAGTCACCTAAGCGAATGTAATAAGCAAAGAAAAATATCAAAAGAAAGGAGAGAATCATAAGCATTACTTGTGGGTTATTTGATTGTAAGTCTTAAGAAATTTAGAAGAACAAAAGTATTTTGTGAAAAGCCAAGACATAGGAAAAATAAATTAAAATATGAATCTAGTAGTGGGAAAAACCTGGTTGCACTATCAGTATATATATAGATATTACTTAGAGTGTTTCAATAAATGGGCATGAATGTATACCTTAAGTGTAGATGAAATAAAATAAATAACTGGGCATGAATATCATTTTCCCAGATAGGAAGACATAGCATTCTGGTGATGTCATTCCTTGGTAAATGAATATGTCGGTTTAATGCAATGCTAACCTGAGTCCACGCTTCGGAAGAGCCCACACCCGAGTTCTTACGCACATTCACACCACGCAGTAAGTTTATTATAAACTTCATGTAGGAGCCTGCGAGTTTCTAACTGATGCCAGAAACACTTCTAAGATTGCAGTGTTTATGGAAGTTTAAACAATAAAAGAATTCACAGGGATGCAGACAATCAAATACCAACTGCCTTCCAAAACAAGTGGCCATCTTGTACAAGATAATTTGTTTTCAAAAGGAGTGGGATTTTTTTTTATTATTTTGCATGTATGTATTAAAAACACAATGCATGGGGCTAGGGAGAGGGTTCAGCAATTAAGAACACAGGAAATGGGATTTATCTACACAATGGAATACTACAATAAAATGAAAATTTCTGTTTAATTTAAAAAAAAAAAAGAATTTGAGCTCATTTAATGGCACCCTCATTAGACAGTTTGCAAACTGTTTGCAACTCCAGCTCCAGGCGATCTGATCCCCTTTTCTGGCCTCAGCGGGTACCTGAATTCACCTACACATAATCACACACAGACATATTATTTTAAAATTAAAACATTTAACACATACATAGATATAATACATAATTAAAATAAGTTAAACCTATTAAATACCCACTTCTGATATTTATGCTGATTTTACCCATAGTTTCAAATAAGTCATGAGAAAATAATTTATTTAAAATATTTGGCTATAAATAGTTATGTAATCTTATACTGCAAAAATAATTAAGCCACTACCAGGCATGCTTAGGAAGTCTTTCTTCATCTATTAAATGTACCCTGTACATGTTATATATATTTGAATGACTGTTTTTCTTTTGAGACCAATTCTGGCCATGTATCCCAGGTTAGCCTCACACCTGCAATCCTCCTGTCTCAGTCACCTGAGTACTGGGATTACAGGCAAGCAGTGGTGCACTTGGCTTTGCTAACCCAGTATTAGAAAGTGACTCCTGATCTTGAGCGAACATGTATCTTATATAATTTACATTCTACCGGGGGACAGCCAATAAATATATCTTACGTGCCTAAGATGAATACATATCTAAAATTGCATCTCAGCACTAAGTGCTGTGGAGAAAATAACATGGGTAATTACAGCCATGTAGGGAAGCTGTGTCAGTATTATGAGCTGGGGAGGCTTGGATGAAAGAGGACATTTAAGCTTTCTGTGATAGACAGGGCCAGGCAAGGCCACCATTCAGAGGAAACATTTTCAGACGCAGACCAAAGATGGACTAAATGTCCTAAGAGAAGGATTTTAGTGTATTTTAAGGCCATTAAGAAAGAGTCATGGTGGAGACTAGGGTATCAGGGTGATGGTCATGGCAGTATAATAGGTAATGTAGGGGATGTAAGACTATAAATGACTTGCTAAGGGTTTTTCACACACAAGGGTTAAGCACAACAAGAAAACACTGGGCTCTGTTCTACAGGGGAGTGTCCAATATGACTTAATCACCTTGATGACTTCATAGAGACTGAGCTTTGCAGGAAGAGGGTCAATGTAGAAGTAAGAGGGCCAGCAGAAGCCATAGCAAAGTGGCCATCCAGGGGGTAGGAGGACCTTGCACACATGAAGGTGAGTTTAGATGGGGGAGGTGATGAAAAGCGACACCTGAGCTAAGCACCTATTTTGGAGGAGGAGACAGTACTATCTGGTGACATCTAGAGTGTTGGCTGCACATAGCACAAGCGCTTAGCATGAGCTCCTGGGTTGGACAGAGGCAGCTCAGATAGAAAGGGCTGAAGAAATCATAGCTGGATTTTTTTTATTTCTTGTCTAGTAGGTGGGTGAAGTAAAGGGTTCCTTTTGTCTCGATTACCTGTTAGGAGGAGCCAGGAAATAGAAACTTGAAACAGTTTGAACAGAAACAGATGTTAACTCTCTTATTACTAGCACTTATATTCCATAGAAACATATTGTCACCCCTCAATAAGCACCTTGGGTTTTGGGGTCTCTTCACCCATAAATATTGCTCTCTT
This sequence comes from Apodemus agrarius, assembly GCA_964023405.1. Classification (NCBI taxonomy): domain Eukaryota; kingdom Metazoa; phylum Chordata; class Mammalia; order Rodentia; family Muridae; genus Apodemus; species Apodemus agrarius. The sequence continues at coordinate 24,320,288 of OZ030025.1, read as the reverse complement.
CTACGTAGTTCCAATATGTTTTTTCTCTCTCCTCTCTCTCCTTCCCTCCTTCCCTCTGTCTCTCTCACACGCACAGATACACACACATTCTCTCCCTCCTTTCCTCCCTTCCTCTTTTCTTCCTTCTTTCCTCCCTTCCTTTTTGGTCTCCCTTCTTCCCTCCTTCCCTCCCTTCCTTCCTTCCTTTCTGCTTTAAAAAAAATTTATAGACATAACCTATATAAGACAAACCTTACACATTTAGAGTATTCAACTTGACTAGCCTTAACATGAACAAACCCAAGGAATTTTGAAACAAAACAAAATGATAGGAATGATCACTATTACCGATCTCCCAAGTTTCTTCCTGTTTCTTGCAGGCCACCCGCCCTTCCCAGGGCTGTTCCTGGCTCATCACTGGCTATTCTCTTAATCACCATGGATGATTGTGCACTTTAAGTTGAATGCAAATTTAATAACATATCATATGAGAGTTTCAATCCGTGGTGTCTTCATTTGGCATGGAGTTTAATAGGTTTGTAAAGATTTTTACATTCACTGATCATTTTTATTGATGAGCATTCTTTTTAATATGCTCTAATTTATTTATCTGTTGACAGATATTTGTATTTGCTCCTCTATGAGTTTATTACAAATACTCTCGGTATGGATATTCATGTGGTAGATATTTGTAGAGTTTTCTTGTATCTGTGGGGATGGGTTGGGTAGATTACAGAATTGCTATTAGTTTAACTGTTTCAGTAACTACCCAAGTGTTTCCTGACTGTAACATGGTCTGTCCCTGGACTGGCCATGTATGCAAATTTCATGTGGATTTAACTTATTTTCCAGTACTTGGTAAGGTGAGATAGAACATCTTTTAAGGATTTCATTTGTGTGAGTGTGTGTGTGTGTGTGTGTGTGTGTGTGTGTATCAAATTTGTGCCAGTTCCCATGGTGGTGGTGGTGATGGTAGTGGTGGTGGTGATGGTGCCAGGAGAGGGGACTGGATCCTCTGGAGCTGAGTTATATGGTGGTGATATGCACATTAGGAACCAGACTCCAGTACCTCAGCAATGAGCACCAGCCTAACATTTCTAAGACCAGCAAACGCTAAGAGCAGCAGACACTGTCCATGGCTGAGCCATTTCCCTAGCTCTAGACACAATGTTTTCAGAGCATGGTTAGAAAACCTCTGATCACAATACTGAACATGGCATCTAAAGACCAGAATAATCTGATCAAATATATGAAATGAGACACTTATGGCCAAGATGGTCTGCTGTGTGCAGAGTTATTCTATGGGTCCACATCTTCTGAAGACACTCAGGTAAAGCACAGTGTTATCTCAGTTCACAGCATGCCATTTGGGCATGTTGACCACAGCCCAATAGGACTTCCAGGACTATTCTTTTAGCATTTTGCTAATGAATTTATGCCTGCTTTATCCTTGCTGTAAGGTGTATCTTTCACAAATGGTATTTAAAATCACTCAGAAGATAATTTGCAGTGACTCGTCATATGGGCACAGATACAATGAGACAGTTAAATTCAAGGTACCAAGGCTGGAATCCTGAAGGCAAGAATGATGAGATTATATCAATATAAAATCCAGGATAAAGGAAACCCTAGAACAATGGGTTTCTTGATAATTCTAAATGAATGTGAGGGGTTAGATGGCTTTGTCAAATTCAGGAATCCAAATCAGAGCACGTGACAATTCAAGCTCATCTCAAATTCAGCTTCCAGAGGAAGACCCTGAGGTTTCGAGAAGACCTCTGTTTTTTTCTCCACTCCCCTTCTCTTCCCTCCCCTCCTCTTCCCTCCCCTCCCCTCCCCTCTCTCCTCTCCTTCCCTGCCCTCTCCTCCCCTACCTTCCCTTCCCCTGTCTTTCTCTTCCTTTTCCTTCTTATTTTTCTTCTTTTGTTCTTGCCTTTCAAAAAACAGCAAGAGAACCTCCTCAATGAGCAAAGGGTGTTTCAGGTGATCTAACTACTTACTGCATTTGGTTAGATGTTAGCCTTCCAAGTACAGTGGAGACTTTTGGCCTCTATCAGCAATGAGCACCAGCCTAACATTTCTAAGACCAGCAAACATTAACTATTCATGAGATCTACCATTTCACCATTTCTCTCTGCAGTGCTTGTTTGTCATTTTAATTACCCAGGTCTTCTTTTCCTGCACTCTTCTCCTGCTGTCTGCCTCCACCTCTGAAATTTGTTTTATAACAACGTTGATTCCATTTCCTGAAACCCTTATGACCCTATAAAGTAAATCACTTCCAAGATATATGAAGGATCCATTGAGAATATAGATGTGGGAAAGCCATGCCTTTGGTTGGGTTTAGGGAATGCAGCCAGGCAGTGTTTTTTGTTGTTGTGGTTTTTCTTTTTTGTTTTGTTTTGCAAGAAGATGTCATAGTCTCTTTTCCCTACTCACTTTTATTTCCTTAGGAAAACATACAAGATTGGTAAGCAAATAGATGCTATCATGCCTTAAGAAATCTTCTGTTATTTATCCCAAGTATATAATCAACTGTGCATAGTGGTTAAGGGCTGAGCTTGAACCCTGATTTCAGAATCTGATTTTGGCTTTTAGTTCACTTAGTGTGTAGTCTCACTGAATATTCATCTTCCCATACTACTATCCTCACCGATAAATGGAACTGACAAAAAACCAACTATTTAAGATTCATTGCCACGATCAGCATGTTAAGAGTTAGACCCAGGTCTATAAAAACACTGTGTTCCGAGGAATTGTTATTTATACCATACTTAAACTTCCAACCTTTATTTTTTATAAGATTTACTTTCAATTTTTGTTTCTTTATTTCCCCCAAAATCAATTGTCTAATGAAAAACCTGTTTATTTGGTAGTTCATTTCTGAGCTTTTCATATGTTTACATCAGAATGATTTTTCTCCCCAAACTAATTTTGTTGAATATCACAAAACATACTTTTGATATGGATGGTCTATGAGTATCACCTTCCATGTAGATGGTCCATGAGTATCACCTTCTATGTGGATGGTCCATGAGTATCACCTTCCATGTGGATGGTCCATGAGTATAACCTTCTATATGGATAACCCATGAGTATCACCTTCTATGAGAATGATTCATGAGTACCACCTTTCATGAGCATGGTCCATGAGTATCACCTTCTATATGGATGACCCATGAGTATCACCTTCTATGTGGATGGTCCATGAATATCACCTTCTATGTGAATGGTCCATGAGTATCATCTTCTATGATGATGGTCCATGAGTATCACCTTCTGTGTGGATGATCCATGAGTATTACCTACTATGTGGATGGTCCATGAATATCACCTTCTATATGAATGGTCCATGAGTATCATCTTTCATGATGATGGTCCATGAGTATCACCTTCTTGTGTGGATGATCCATGAGTATCACCTACTATGTGGATGGTCCATGAGTTTCACCTTCTATTCCAGCTGCATGAGGAGGTAAGAACTTCTAGAAAGGCTGGAATATTTTCTTTAGCACTCTCCATCATGGAGCTGTGGTTGCTACATATTTTTTTTTGGTTGTTCCAAATGCTCAGGTACATTACATTCTCCCTGTGTTCTGGAACAAAACACACAAATGTACATTTCTTTTCTTTCCCAGAAAATAACTCTTTCAAACCAAAACCTCCTGCTGAATATTATGGCCACTTAAAAGAACAGCATTGTCTCCTATCTGCATGTAATGCTTTATCTTACAATTTGACCTCACATACCAAATTATAAAAGTAATGGCTTGGGTTTTCTAGTGAAAATATGAATTTTAATTTGCATTATTTAATGGTTTCATTTTCTGCAAATTGTTGTTATTAGTTGTTTTGTATAGCCAAAAATGGTATATTATATTTTGTTAGATATTTTCTTTATTTACATTTCAAATGTTATCCCCTTTCCTGGTTTTCCCTCCAAAAACCCCCTGTCTCATCCCCCCTCCCCCTGCTCACCAACCCACCCACTCTTGCTTCCCTATTCTGGCATGCCTCTACAATGGGACATCGAGCCTTCACATGACCAAGGGCCCCTTCTCTCATTGATGTCCAACAAGGCCATCCTCTGCTACATATGTACATGGCTGGAGTCATGGGTCCCTCCATGTATACTCTTTGGTTGGTGGTTTAGTCCCTGGGAACTTTGGGAGTACTGATTGGTTTATATTATTGTTCCTCCTATGGGACTACAAACCCCTTCAGCTCCTTAGGTCCTTTCTCTAGCTCCTCTATTGGGGACCCTGTGCTTACTCCAGTGGCTGGCTGAGAGCATCCCCCTCTGTATTTGTCAAGGAACTGGCAAAGCTGCTCAGGAAACAGCTATTCCAGGCTCCTATCAGCAAGTACTTGTTGGCATCCACAATAGTGCCTGGATTTGGTAACTATATGGGATGGATCCCAAGGTGGGGAAGTCTCTGGATGGCCTTTCCTTCAGGCTCTATTCCACACTTTGTCTCTGTATCTCCTCCCATGGGTATTTTGATGCCCCTTCTAAGAAGGACTGAAATATCCACACTTTAGTCTTCCTTCTGGTTGAGCTTCATGTGGTCTGTATTTTTGTTTCTTCTTTGAGATTTCATACATGCATAGGATATATTTCAATCACACTCAGCTCCTACTCTCACTTCCAGGTGCCACAAGATTTCGTTCCCCATATCATGTTCAATACCCACCTGCAATAAACCGCTGAGTTTAATTTTGCTCCCCACTTGCAGGTGTAGGAATATGGAATTACTATTCACTGGAATATGGTCAACCTAGCAGGGGCCTCACCCCTAAAGTAAACTAACTGTTCATTTCTTAAAAGCCGTCAACTGTTAATTACATCCCATCTAGGATTCAGAGAGCCTAGAGATGATAAGCCAGAGTAGTCTATTAATGCATAGTATTTCATCTTCAAAGAAAAACGAGTCTCAACTGAACAGTCCATTCTTTCTTTAAGTGTATTTTAAAGACTAAAACCGAAGTCTGACATCTCAGATCCTTCAAAACTTGCCTAGCTTTGGTGACTTATCACGAGGGCTCAAAGGACCCAGCTTCCCATTGTACTTAGCTCTGATTTATTGTAACAAAGGGGTAGGAAAGCAAAATCAGCAAAGGGTACTGATGAAAGTGACAGCATTAGAAGTCACCAGGCTCAGGTTCCGGGAGCCTCTCCCTCTGGAGTCGAGCAGACATGTTTAATTCCTCCAGTAACAAGTTGGAATGACACATGAAATACTACCTACCGGGGCAGCTCTGTTAAGTCTAAACTTTCAAAGTTTTCATGCTTGCAGAAAAAATCTGGAAGGAAAAATAAGCATTTAACATAAACCATAGTGTTTACATAAACATGTAAGTGCTTGTTAAGTACTCTTGTCAGTTGGAGAAGATGTCTTACTCGTGTAAAGAACTGTTTATTTTTCAGATTCCCAATTTCAGCCAATGGCCAACTTTAGAACAGAACTCCCTAAAAATAGCAGTTTCAAGCCCGCTGCTGCATTAACTCTTTGCTACACAGGAACTCAATGCCAGGCTATAAATCTTAAAATGATGTTTAGATGAAAGCCCTAACATAATAAAATAGTTTCGAACCGTTAACAAAACTTAACCTATTCAGTGTACTTGTAGAAAATCATCACCTTGATTTTCTCCCTGTAATATTTCCTGAAAGGAAGTATCGTTTGAGACAGAAATGGAAGACATGAAAGGAAAAATCTTTTCAGAGGCAGAATGAAAGAAAAATGGAATGAAATGTTGTTGACATAAAAAAAAAACAGCTAAGAAGTGTGTGGGGTGTGGGAGAGATAGTTTGCTGTCTCAAACTCGTTATTAGCTGAGAAAGGCACAGGTTTAGGTAAGAGTGGTACTGGGGGGTAGTTATAGAGAGGGTACCAGATTCACTTATGAGAAATGAAAGTGATCACAACACATGGATCTAATGGCACAAAACCCAACAGTTCAATGAACAGACGAAAACAACAAAATATGTTGAAAAATGAAATTAGTAAATTTAATCTGTCTGAGAGAAGAATCCAGGAAAATTTTCCATGGCTAAGCATGGTCTTGCTATTTTAGAAGTCGGTTTACAAAAGGTTGATATAATCTAAACACACCTACACACACATGAACACAAAATGTATGAGTCATTTTTAATTGACAGTATTTCTCTGTGTGTGTATGTGTGTTCACACACACATGTATGCATGTATGCACGCATGCTTGCCTGTTCACTCCTATGTACAGAACCCAGGTCAACATCATGTGTTGTTCTCCAGGAGCACTAGCCATGTTGGGTTTTTCAGACATGGTCCCCCACTGGTCTGGAACCTACTGATTAGGCTGGGCTGGCTGGACAGTGAGCCTCTGGGATCTTCCTTGTCTTTACCTCCTTGACATTCAGATTACAAATGCACGCCAACATGCTCAGCATTTTATGTTCAATCTTGGGGTCAAACACAGGTCCCTATGCTTAGGTAGTGACTACTACACATTGTGGTGTATATTTTTCCCTTGCGGGAAATTGGGAAGACTGTAAATCCTATCTAGCAATTAAAAGCATAGAGTTTTTAAAATCAGACAGCCAGACCTGAAACACGGACTCTATTCTCTATACAATTTTTTTTTAAGTAATAGGTAGCCCAGCTCTGTATAGTTCAGTGGATCATCCATGCAGCAGGGATCATGCTGACAGTAAAATGTTTATATAAGGTGCAGAGAGCATCTATTCAGTATGTTCTGTAGGCGGTTCCTCACACTGGTGTGAAGGAGTGGTAGTCTGTACCCATACCATGTGTGTGTGCGATTAAGAAGGATGTTCAAATGAATTCTCTCGATGTATAGCATGAAGGGAAAATACTGACACAAGGAACAGGCTTCAACAGAGCTGGGAGATGTGGCCTCTGCCTTCAAAGGAAGGGTGGGCTTTTGGAGAGGAATAGAATTCATTTCAGTTTCAAAAATTCCAAGTCAGAGTTTTGTACTTGGAGTAGGGTAGAGATGCGAGGATGCCTTTGTCAGTTTACAAGTAGTTGATGTTGGTAGAGTATAAAATAGGAGAGTTAGAGGGAAAACAAAAACAATACATAAATAAAAAATAAAGAAGTGTCAGACTAGAGCAAAATCAAAACTAGTTAATAGTCAACCCACCTGGAAACAACATGAATTAAATATTGAAGCAATATGCAAACGAATGTAACATACCTACAATTGAAAATATGATGTATTTACATTAACCAGAGAGATCCTAAATCTTATAGTTTAATATATGAAACACATGCAATGATGTTATTTACAATGAAGGATTCATAAAGTGTTTTGAACAATTTGATTGGATGTTTGCAATCAATCCTGTAGGCCAGCCTCCTACCCTATTCCTACCCCACCCCAAGACAAGCACTCGTTAGATTTTTTTTCACAGATGGAATTTGCCAAAATTGAAGCTTCATATAGATGTAAAAGTCTTTTATTCATTCACTAAACTGTTTTTGAGATGTTTCTATGATAGGACATACATTAATAGTTCAAGCCTTTGAATTATTGAATAGCGTATTTTTGAATGAAGACGCTACAAGTTAAGTCACAGTTGTAATGGTATATCTTTAAATTATTTTTACTTTGGGGACATTAACATTAAAATAACTATGGGTAATTCAAATATTTTGATACATATTAATGTTTATATACTCATTTCATTTTGTATGTATTTGGTGAAATTATCTGGTTATAGATATAAATTTGTTTAATTGATAGATTTTTTTTGTTTTTTGTTTTTTTCTTTTATTGGATATTTTATTTATTTATTTACATTTTAAATGTTATCCCGTTTCCTGGTTTCCCCTCTGGAAAACACCTATCTCCGCCCCCTCCCCTTGCATCTTGCTCCACCAACCACCCTCCCACTCCCGCCCCCTTGCCCTGGCATTCCCTACACTGGGGCATTGAGCCTTCACAGAACCAAGAGTCTTTCCTCCCATTGATGCCCGACAAGGCCATCCTCTGCTATATATGTGGCTGGAGCCATGGGTCACTCCATGTGTACTCTTTGGTGGGTTAGTCCCTGGGAGCTCTGGGGAGGGTGTCTGGTTGGCTGATATTGTTGTTCTTCCTATGGGGCTGCAAACCCCTTCAGCTCCTTCAGTCCTTCCTCTAACTCCTCCATTGGGGACTCTGTGCTCAGTCCAATGGTTGGCTGCTAGCATTGGCCTCTGTATTTGTCAGGCTCTGGCAGAGCCTCTCAGGAGACAGCTATATCAGGCTCCTGTAAGCAAGCATATGCAATAGTGTCTGTATATGGGATGATCCCCAGGTGGGGCAGTCTCTGGGTGTTCTTTCTTCAGTCTCTATTCCACACTTTGTTTCTGTTATTCAGTCCTGTGAGTATTTTGATCATCCTTCTAAGGGCTGAAGCATCTACACTCTGGTATTCCTTCGTCTTGAGCTTCATGTGGCCCGTGAATTGTATCTTGGGTAATATCAGTGAGTGCATACCATGTGCATTTTTTTGTGATTATCATCTCAGGATGATATTTTTTGAGTTTTATCCATTTGCCTAAGAATTTCATGAATTCATTGTTTTTAATAGCTGAGTAGATATCCATTGTGTAAATGTACCACATTTTCTGTATCCATTCCTCTGTTGAAGGACATCTGTGTTCTTTCCAGCTTCTGGCTACTATAAATAAGGCTGCTGTGAACATAGTGGAGCATGTGTCCTTGTTATATGTTGGAGCATCTTTTGTGTATATGCCCAGGAATAGCATAGCTGGATCCTCAGGTAGTACTATGTCCAGTTTTCTGAGGAACTGCCAGGCCATTCATCACTCATATTGAAGTATGAAAGTCCCAGCCTGTTCCTATCACCACTGACATTTGCTGTGATCTATCTTTTTTTTTTACAAGAAGAATTATTTAAAGTATTAATGGTTAGTTCTTTCACAATTTCATACACATACATAGTGCAGTCTCTCCATTTTTCTTCCCCCACTCAGAAGATTTCCCCTTTCAGTGAAATCACTCTAACCTCTTTGAACAGAAAATATATTTGAAAATCTTTGAGCCATGCCACAAATGGTTTTCCTAAACAGACTTCTTCTTCAATTAAAAGGAAAATTAGTTACCATAGATCAACCATTTCTTGAGATTTTAAACTGTATATATGATGTTAAATTGAATACTTAAAACATTTTCTATGTTTTCCTATATTGTGAAATAAATATGGAGCGTAATGATTATGTAGTATATGCAACATGTAGAAACTTGTTTGTCTCTGCAGAGGATTAAGTAAGAGTGTCAAAGGCTTAATTAAGATAATTTAAAATGTCTCCAGCCATTTAAATTTATATTGTTATATTGGATGGCTATCTATACTATGCATAACAAAGATAATATTAACTGTCCTTATATTAAACATATTCTATATTCTAGACACCATTTTAGCCCTGTCATATTTTCATTGTGCTGCCTCTGTTTTGGTTGTGAGCCCTTCCTTAATTTAATGCTAGAGCTGGCTCTCCAGTCTTACCTCGCCTAAATTCTGTCTTGTTTTCTTCATGTCTAGGTTTTCACATTTAAATACTAAAATAGTTCCGTTTTACCTAAAGAGTCCTTCTGATGTGGGAAAGACCTCTTTCTCACTTCCATAGTTTTTAAAGTTTAAAAGTAGCACATTCTAACAAAACTCTAATTAGGTATTTAGGATATACTATTAAATTATATATCATTAAAAGGAAAGAAACCATTGCTGAATATATATCTTTTAACTCCTTATTTTTTTCTACATTCGTTTGTTGAAATAAAGGCTGAGTGATTTAGTATATCTTTCTTATTGTTTACCAATATTGCACATGTATCAAGAAGGGAATACAGGCAAAACACATGAAACCTTAAAGCGATTCACACAGTTTATCTTTCTACATTTAGTGTTCATTTGGAGTGTTTTCATTTATTTATTTTTAGAAAGAAATATACTCAAAGTTTGAAATCACTATATTTTAACTTCCTTTAAATTTCAAAAATTACTGTTTCTCCACATAACTTCAATTTTTTTCTGTACAGTTTAATTTTGGGGTTTTCTCTTAGATGTTAGAGATACTCATGACATCTCCCCTTTCTCTTATTATCTCCCCTCCCCCACTACCTTTCATGCTTCAGAGTTGATGTTTTCATTGACTGTCTCCCACCGCATCAAACTAATCTTTCTACATGTTCGGTTAACTCTTAATTCTGTATAATGGTTCCTTCCTTTCAGATGCTAGAACTTCTCTTGTTAAATTTGTCCATCTGATACCGATAAATATGTTTTACATTAGCTGGCCTTATCCCAGATTCACAGCAGCCAGCAATATTGAACACGGGACAACCTCAAAATCTATTTGTAGGATAGTTGTAGATACTAGTACTTTTCAATTTTTTTGAATGTTTGTTTTAGTGAAAGCCAATTAAATACAGAGTAACACACTCCAGCTGAATGAACAATGGTTCTTTATGAACTGTAATTCTTTATGGATTTTTTTGTATTATTCATGGAGACATAGACAATTTTTGAAGGTTATTCTGGAAAAAGTAGTTAGTATGTTTTTAAATGTAAAAGAATTACTAACCATTAGGAAAAAGGTAAATAGACAATAACAGGAGTCTTCTTTAAATAAACAAATTACATATATGAAGAAATCTATAATAACTTACAAGAGACCTAGTATCAGGTTCATTGACATGAGACTTGAGATTGAAGAGTACTAAATGAAGCAAATATGAATTTATTATGAAATTTTTTTACAGGCATATATAATTATGTGAAGTTTTCTTTTTCTTTTCTTCCTTTGGTTTTGGTTTTCTGAGACAAGGTTTCTCTGCCTATCCCTGGATGTCCTAGAACTTGCTTTGTAGACCAGGCTAGCCTTGAACTCAGCCTCCTGCCTCTGCCTCCCAAGGGCTGAGATTAAAGGCATGTTCATCCATGCTTGTGTGTGTGTGTGTGTGTGTGTGTGTGTGTGTGTGTAAAGCATAATATAATATGCTAATTTTAAGCTTAACTCAGTTTTTACAATTAAGCCAATATCAACTCAGGAAGAACCCTATCTCTCCCTCTTACAATGACAGTGGGATAAACAACTTGAGGCCAAGGGCAAGAGCCATCACACACGTTCCAGAGAGAGAAGAGCTCAACTCGGGCTAGTTTTGCCTTCTAAGAAAAAATTCTCCTTTAGACACCGTACAATCACACACAGCTCTTGACAGTGTCAACATGTGTTATTGGCTTTACACCAAATTCAAGGTCACAGTGGCACTGTGTTCTGCCAGCTTCGCCCAGGGAACAAAGTCATTAAAGAGGAACGAATAAAGGGAAATTGAATGGTTCTGGGTTAAATGCTGGAAAGCACTTGAAGGGTCTCTTTTATTTTGGCATTTATTCACGCACAATGGCTTTAGTATTTAAATGTGTTTCTTTTTATTGCTGAATCCACTGAGGCGGTGAACTGTATCTTTGTGGGGCTTCCACTGTGGTGAAAACACAGGATGGCCATCCTGGGAACTATAATTTAGTTACCACATAGATTAGCCAGAGGTATTTTGCTACAAGACAAGAGTTGGAGTATACATAATTTTTTTTTCCAACTTCAAGAAATATGGTCCCTCTGTAGGAGAAATTTGGTTCCATCTGAGAAGTTGGGAATAAACACAGAGAGTAGAGAAAGAAAACGTAATCACCCCAGGCACATGGTTGGTTCACAAATTGACTTCTTGCCCTCAATTCCTCAGGAGGAAATATGCCATTCACAGGCTCTTCCCAAATGCTGCTTGTTCTCATTTTGAAATGGTGCCCGCAGACTGTAAAACCCAACAGCCAGTTTACTCTTCACACATTGCAGGACTGTAAATACAAAAGGAAAAATAAAATTACAAAGGACGATAAAATGGTAATAATCTACAGCTACACGGATTGTGTGGGGAGCTGAGTTAAGGTGCTGGCCTTGTGGTGGAGTGTATGTTCCATGTTATGCACTTGTGACTTCAGAAACTGTGTGCTTTAGGACATACCTGGAGTTCTGTCCGTCCATCCATCCATCCATCCATCTATCCATCCATATTTCTTGTTCTTTTACTCTGTGTTACATTTCACCAGCTTGTTCAAATAAAGGGTGGGTATGTTGAAAGCCTAAAAATGGAAGCATTTCATGTATGTGGGTTTTTTTTTTTTTTGGAGCCTTCGCTATGCTTTTGTATTAATTCAACATGCTGCTTATGTATCTTTGAAAACCAGGCCCGATTCTGCTTTGCCGAGGTTTCTCGGAATCCATTTCTTTCTACATAATTTGGTTATAGCTGCTGAGTATTAAAATGTACTAGTGTGATTAAGTGGAAATTTGACCAGAAAGTGAGTGGGACACTTTGGTCTCCAGTGACTCAAATTCCAAATTGGCGTATGTATTACTGTACATGTGACTAATAACTCAGGAAGGACCTATGCTCGATATAGCCACAGTAGGGAGGAAGGTCAAGAATTTAATCCCAAAACAGAGAAAAAACAGACATGCTTTTTGATGTTGTTCTAGAAATATCAGTATACTGGCACATCAGCCAGATGTGTCATATAGTCAAAATCGGTGTTACAATAGCTTCAAATAAAGATGTTACCACAAATAAAAGGCCTGGAAAACACTCATAAACATCTGCCATATGCATAGTACAGAGTAAGGTATGAGAGGTGAGTCTAACTAAGATGGTGGCTAAGGGGTAACTTCTTGCTGTGAATGCATAAGGAACTGAATTTGTGTCCCCAGGGTCTATACAAACCTGGGTGGTACTGTCTATAAGCTCTGAGAATCTGCCTCTTCATTCCCCTGACCCCCATCCAGTCCTGTTGCAGCAATTATCTAGTCGAAACACAGAGATCCAGGTTCAGTGAGAGACTATGTATCAGTAAAGAAGAAAGAACAGTAGAGGAAGACATGGCAGTGTCAACTCTGACCACAGCATGTGCCTGCTCAAGCAAGGGTGTTTGTCCACACACGTTCCAATCCACATAAATAAGACAAAATAAAATAGAAAAACAAAGAAGGTGTACTCCTACCGGTCATAACTCAACTTTTGCTTCTATATAATACAAAGAGCAATATTCTTTTTCACAGTGACTGCCCAGCCTGAAAGAATATACACACACAGAGATTATGCATTTGCATGTTTCCTGGTAGATACTGGGCATTTGGCCAGGTATTATTTATACAGGTTCAAGTTAAAACTCTCCAAAAGCTAGCTTCATGCTAGGAATTTCCACATGCAAAAAAATATCATAATCATGGATTTGATACCCACTACTGATCAATAACAAATGTTATTCTAATGTTAGTTACCTCAACAGCTAGCTTCTAATTCTGTTGACTTCCTACCCTCATTTCTATATTTGTAACATAGAATAATTTCTGTGCATATTTATTAAGATTCTTTTCTCTCCAAATAATCTGCCCTTTGGCATAAAGCAATAACCTAAAGCAAATCAATGTAATGCCACGCACCTGACCAATGTAGGATTGGCTAGGAGCGATCCATTTGTTCTGGACCGCTGCTGTTCCATGTGTGGCCCATGGACCTGCTGTGTCAGCATCACCTGGATTTGCAAGGATCAGAGAACGTCAGACTCTTATCTGGACTTCAAGAATCAGAGTGTGCTTTCCTTTGGAGACCCTTAAGCAAAACAAAGCTTGAGAGCTAGTGTTTTAGGATCCTTGAAAATCAAAACAATGCTTTATCTGAATCACTGATACTGAATCCACATTGAAATCCACAAAATAGGGAGAACAGGTACTAAGATGATAGTTCTTCTTATAATTTCTCATCCAAAATAGTCTTTGTAATTTCAAAATCCAGTCAAACACAAAATGCCTATTCTCAAAAATAGAATATCTCTATCTCTATTTATCTCTATGTCATCTTTATATCTCTGTGTCTGTAACCGTGTCTCTATCTATGTCTCTGTTTTCATTCCTCTATGCCTCTATCTTGTATATCTAAGTCTTTATCTGTATCTATGTCTCTCTATATCTATGTCTCTATGTCTTTGTCTCTATCTGTCTCTATGTCTATATCTCTATGTGTATATCTATGTCTCTATGTCTATATCTATGTCTGTAACTGTGCCTCTATGTCTATGTCTATGTCTATGTCTTTATGTCTGTCTCTAATTATGTCTTTATCGATGTCTCCATCTATGTCTCTGTCTTTAGTTTATATCTATACATATGTGTCTATGTGTCTGTGTTTCTATGTTTTATGTATGTCTATATCTATGTCTATATATATATGTCTATATGTCTGTCTCTATGTCTCTATGTATGTCTATATCTATGTCTCTATGTCTCTATGTGTGTCTATATCTATATACATCTATGTTTCTATCTTTGTCTCGATCTAAATCTCTTTGTCTATATCTATATCTAGGTCTATGTCACTATGCCTCAATATATGTCTCTATCTATGTCTATATTTATATCTCTATGTCTATATCTATGTCTCTGTCTTTATATATGTCTCTGCCTATATCTATGTCTCTATTTCTCTATGACACCTAATCAATATCTATATCTATTGTCTAAATGTATATTTGTATCTCTATGTCTATATATATCTATTTATGTCTATATGTATATCCATGTCTTTATGTCTATGTCTTTATCTTTGTCTCTATATCTCCTTGTCTCTGTCTTTATCTATATCTATGCCATCTATATCTATGACTAAATTTACCCATATCTGTCTTTCATCTATATCCCTGTCATTGGTATCTATGCTATCTCTATCTCTATATCAATGTCATTCATATCTGCGTCCACATATAATAAAAATTAAAAATTCCATTATAACTAACATTTGAAGGATATTATAAACATTTCTGGAAAAGAAGAGAATTAAATTAGCATAAGAAGATTATAGTTATACATGTGACTGGATAAACAAATTCCAGAGGTAAATGTTCCTTATATCTTATATTTGGTGAGTGCAATGTGTGTAGTCTTTTAAAATTATATCATTTCTTAAAGGCTTTTACAAAAAAATGATTTTGAGACCATAGATTAAATGGTAATTAAGATATTGTTCCCAAAAGAAATTTAATTTACATTACCAGCTAATTCTCTAGAAGTATTTTTCATCTTATGAGTTATTTCTTAGCTTCTAAGTTAAATTTTGTTTTTCAGTCATACATGTTAACCATGTATCAGGTTATAGTCTCCCTGTCTCTGTCTCTGTCTGTCTCTGTCTTTGTCTCTGCCTCTCTCTCTCTCTCTCTCTCTCTCTCTCTCTCACACACACACACACACACACACACACACACACATTATGTGCTTTTGTAATATAGAAAATTTCTGAGACTACTGGTTGCTTTGACAAGAAAGTCTTCACAAGGTATATTAAGTGCCAGTAGTCTCATAAAATTTCCCAGTGCCCTTATAAAACAAGTAATTAATTCAATACATACTCAGTAGATAATTATAGAATTTATATGTGTCAGGTGTATGCTAGGTACTGAGGACAGAGAAGGGGAAAATCAATCCTCTTCTCTTGTACTATTGTGGGTGAGCTACATTAGACAATTCATCATAGTGATGAATTCACCATTATAAACCGCAATAAACATTTGTAAGGGTTGCTAGGTTCTGATAAGACTTCCTGGCAGAAGGAACATTGGAGGTGAGATCAGAAGGATAAGGAGGAATAATCCAGGACAAGATTGTAGGAAATGAAGGATGGGAAGGGGAATTCTGGGTTGAGGGATGAATGTGGACAGGGCTGTGTGGAGAGGGCAGGAATAACATGATTAAGTATGTTCAAAACCACAGTGATTGAAGCATGAAGAACTGGCCGAAAATGGATCAGGGGTCCAATAGGCAGGAGTGGTTGCATGACTTACGTCCATGTTTAAAATCTTTCAAAGGGAACTTGCTGATGTTTGTAGAGAGATCCATCCCAGAAATGTGAATTTATTCTTCATTGGTTTGTTGTAAGGTCATGTTGAATGTGTAGTGGAGAATGTGTTGGGTGGAACTGTAACAGGGAATGGGTTCCAAATAGACAAGCTAGAGAATCATGACAGAAGTCCTGGAGCTGCATGGCTATTTCTTCTCATGTGGGCACACTTTCCTGAAAGGAGTCTCAGAAGATTCACAGAAGTACAGAAAAGTCCAAGATGTGCGCCATTCCCAAGAGTCTCAGAATGTTCAGAAAGCACATTAATTGTTTTCTTGATTCAACAAGACAGCTGAAACCTGCATCAAAAGGTGTTTATTGTGGCTCAGTTCAAGAAGACACTCCATCACAGCAGGGTAGTTGTGACGGCAGGGGCTGAGGGCAGTTGATCACATTTCTCCCACCATCAGGAACCAAGAAACAAATGCATGCTCACACTGCCTTTCATGTTGCTGTGTGATCTAAGACCCCAGGTTGTGGAATTGTGCTTTTCCACTTCAGTTAACCCAATCTAGGTCATCCCTCACCGGCACAGACAGGAGCTAACCTAATCTAGATGATTCCTTACTGATATACCCACAAGTGTATCTCCTAGGAGAGTCTAGATCACATCAAGTTGACAACCAAAATGAGCCACTACAGAAAAGTTATGAGAGGCCAAACCGACTCCATTTTGGGTCTAGCTTCCATCTTAAAGGCAAGGAAAACAAAGAAAAGCCTGAGAACTTGACCTGCAGCAGAACCCAAGCTGCACTCACATACCAGAAAGGACCCCATGCCTTGTCCCTCGTAGAGTTATTCCCTAGCTACTTCCTAGCAACAGTTAAAGATTAGTCTGATTGTTTCAGATGTACTTTCAGACCACTCATGATTATAGACGGTCTTGCTTCAGAGCACCCACCTATCAGTGTACAATAAACATTCGGTTAGATACTTGCCAGGATAGATGCCCCATCACTTACTCTCATTTCCTATAAAACCCCATCCTGCTGAGGGTTAGAGGCTGCTCTGTCTTCCCATCCTGCTGTGTCAGGGTTGGGTTGGATGAGTCTGTAATAAAGAGATCCTAAAGCTACTACATTGGAAATGGCTCCTTGGCTCTTTTGGGGTTCACAAATGCTTCCTGGTACAACAGTTACAGAATTCAATAAGCTTTTTTCCCCTAAAGTTATAAGAGCAGTTACCAGTTGTTGGGAGAGGGGACTCTTCTACGGAGCTGCCTGCTAGCCGAGCAGGGAGCTCCAAGCATCAGCTTTCATGATACCTGACTCATACTTTTAAGTGACTCACCATGCTCTTGTAAGAAACCCCCTTCTCATGCTGCTGTGAGAAGCCACTGGAAACTTATTGGTTTGCCATGCTGGTCTTGGCTGGAAGTAGTTCTCTGCTCCATCCTGATGCTTTATTGGGGGTAAATGGGTGTTTGCTCATCTTTCCCAAGCAAACAAAACAGATACTTGCAACAGTGAGGGAGTAGTCATGACGACCATAATTTAAAAGGGTGCAGTGGTATGAATTAACGTCTTGATTAACAATTGGATGAACATAAATAAGCCAGGGTGGGATTTCTAGAGCACCTGAGTTCAGTTCTAGCATTAACATGGGAGCTCACAATAGTTTCTAACTCCAGTTTCATTGATTCCTTCTGTAGTCCCTTTGTCAAATAGTTTTACCTTTAAATTATTGCTATCCCCCTTCCCCACCCACACCTCCTCAACATGTGTTTAGTTGCACTGGGCTGACAGTTCACATAGGTAGGAAAGATTGTACTTAAGCACAGTACCAAGAAGCAGAGTCTAAGTATCTTCTGTTCTACACACCATAAAGCAAGCCAGGTCTTAGTTCATGGTGGGGTATAGTGGGGTAGAGTATTTACATTGGTTTGGAGGGAGTAATGACAAATTTTCATAGATTTGGTGAGGTGAGGTATATTTGTATGCTGTCTATCTCCTAGTCTTCTTTCTCAAAACAGCGTTCAGGGGTTAAAGAGATTTCCCAATGGTTAAGAACACTTTAGCATTCTTGTATATAGCCAGGGCTCAGTCCTCAGAGGACCAGGGTTCTAGTTCGATAACTCAAAATGTGGCTCACAAGTATCTGTAACTCCAGTTCCAATGGAACCCACACCCTCTTCTGGCCTCCATAGGCTCCAGGCACACATGCACACAGTGCGCGATTATACATACTGAAAACACTCATAAAAATAAATTGAAAATTAACAATTCTTTTAAAAAAGGGAGAGAGAACAAAGGTTCTCTAAGGATAAAGATTGAGTAAAAGAGATGTTCAATTGATGCAACTGTAGAAAAATGCATCCAGTTTAAACACTTGTAATAAGGAACACACTTATGTAAAAAGAATCTTCCGCCTGAATTAAACATGCGATGGCTGTGTTTGATTTTTCCTGTTTAACAATGTGTCTGAGAGGTTCCCTCCGATGAGAGCCCAGCTTCGACAGTGCCTATCTGCAATTATCTCACACTCCCAAACGTTATGCTTTTAAAGTGTTTGCATGCTTGTGTGTTGTGTGACTTTGGCTGACACTCCTTTCTAATTAGATCGAAGAGACCCAGGAAAGCCAAGCATCACATCTAACGCATGCTGGCATAGAGAATCTTGTCTACACATCTGCTCGGACATCTAAAAGTTTTCCTTACTTATATGGATTTTCCAGTGCAGTGTTTGGTTTTTCTGCTATTCTTGATCTCCAGATTCCTTGTGATGGGATGTTAAATATTTCTGTTCTATTCTTTTATTATTAATTAATTTATTTATTTATTTATTTATTTACATCTCAAATGTTGCCTTCCCCCTACCCCCCTTGCAGAATTCTTCCTCTCACCCTCCTCCCTTTTGACTCTGAGAGGGTGCTCCCAGGGGACATTCCCCCTCCCTGGGGCATCAAGTCTCTACTGGATTGGGCAGATCCTCTCTCACTAAGGCCACTCCTCTGCTATGTATATGTGTGTGTGTGTGTGTGTGTGTGTGTGTGTGTCTAGGGGAGATGGGAGATTCAGACCAGCCCTTTGGTTAGTCTCTGGTAGCTTCCAGGGGTCCAGGCTAGTTGACACTGTTGGTCTTCCTATGGGGCTGGACTCCTCCTTAGTCCCTTCAATCCTTCCCCTAACCCTTTCACAGGGTTGCCTGACCTCCATCTAAAGTTTGTGAGTATGTGCATCTGTCACAGTCAGCTGCTGGTAGAGTTTCTCATAGGACAGCCATGCTAGGGTTCTGTCTGCAAGCACAACATAGCATCAGTAATTGTGTCAGGGCTTGTCCATGGGACAGATTCCAAGTTGGGCCAGTCACTGGTTGGCCAAGTGATCCTGCATTGCTTTTAGAGAGGAACAATTTTGGGTCAAAAAATTTTGGAAGTGGAAGTGGGTTGGAAGCTGGTTTGTTTCCGTTTCCCTGAGGTTGGCATGAAGAGGAATAAACACTCTCAGTTTTCGGACAGCAGACCCTAAAAGGGACCATCTCTTCCTCTAATCTTGCCAATTCTCCAGAACACACGGCAAGAAATACTACAGGCATCAGCTAGTTTAATTTTTAATTCAGACGCCCATTGTTTGATATTTACAGGCCATTCCTAATGCAGAAGCTGGAATTTATGGCTTGTTCTGGTGGTTATCATCACAGTAATCTACTGCAACTGGGCTCTGCTCCCCACCACTTAATATCAGTCTTCTCTGATGGCTGGTGCTGATATAGAGCACCACAGTCAAATCATCAGGCTCAGAGAGGCTTGAACTGTGACTTTTCAACTCCATCTCTTTGGCTAGGTAGGCCAGTTTCCACTGTCCTAGTGATAGAGAAAGCTGACCCTTGGAGGATAGAGGAGTAGGTAGTAAAGGAGTGCAGGTACAATCTGTATGTTTGCAACACTTCTGGATTCAGATACTGTCAATATAAGTCCAATTCTCTGAACTTTGTTCAGTGCTAAGTAGTAAGATAACATGGGTTTTTTATGAAACCATAAACCTCTTTGGTATGCATAAAAGTAGTGTTAGTCTCTTCTTTGGAACCTTAGGTATAATAAGCATATTTCAAGTGCGACTACAAATGTTCCTTCTATACATATTAACCTACATTCAAAAGTACATGTCTACAATTACCCAGCATCCCCAAATGTTAAATTTTTAAAATGGTTGTTGTGATGGTTAATTTAAGTGGTCAATTCAATAAAAGCTAGAAATCACATGGAAAGAGTCTCCCAGGGCTGTCCAGGTGAAATTGGCCTGTGGACTGGTTTCTCAAGGATTGCCTTGATTGCTCTTAAGTAATATGGAAGACCTGGCCTAAAAAGGCATGACACAGTTCCCTGGTTTTTGCCCCTGAACTATAGAATAGTGAAGAAGTCTAGGTAAGTTCCAAGCACACATGGATTCATTTATCCCTGCTTTTGGGTGTGGATGTATTGTGACCATCTGTTTCAAGTTCTTGTCACATCGACTGCCCACCAAGAGTAGACTGACTGTAACTTGGAATTGTGAATCACACAGTTCTTTCCCTGTGTTGCTGTTGGACCAGTATTTTATCACATCAACAGACATGAAACAAGGTCATCTGATTAATCTACATTCAAACTTAATTGACTGACACTCCCTTACAACCAGGAAGTCTCAGTCGTCTGCTGTCTTTGGATAGACACTGTTTAGTTTTGCTTCACAGATAGAAGAGTGGAGAGTGTTCTCTGGGCTCTTTTCCTTAGCATTAATTAAGGCTTACTGAAGGACTTTAGAAATCTCTGCACATTGATTTTCTGTAGGGGAATCACTCAATAAATCTTCATTTATTATAGCCCATGTCTGCTACCCATGTCTTAGACCAAGGGCTGTTTCATTTTCAGTCTTGCCAATAGGATGGGGAACAGGACTATCTTTAGTCACCAGTGCCACCTTAACTGTGTGCCTCAGTCATGGCTTGTCACTTATCCATATATCAAAGGTATAACAGTGGATCAGGTTTAGAGTGATGGGAACTGTCAGGCTCCTAGACACAATGTACCATTTAGCAAAGACCTTGGAATGGTTAAGCATGGTTATTGCTTGGGGTCTAAGGACAGAGAACACCATAGTTCTTGAGGAAGGGGAGTTACACGCATTCAGAATATAGTGAGCTTGTCTGGCTCCAGGGAAGCAGTGTGCTAGGATCATTTGGCCTTGAAATAGAACAAATCAGCTCAGCTTAGCTAATGCTGTTTCCCAGAATACAAGACCACAGTGGGAGTGAACATTCTGGACAGACTTTCCACCGAATATCCGGGAAACGGGGGACCACTTGGGGTCCAGGCATTGGGCTGTGTTCTGTCTGCTGTGGGAAGATAAATTACTGCTTCCTTTTATCAAAGGACATCTTCAATTTAAGCGCATGTGCTCAGGGAACAGCAGCAGTAGGGTGTAGGTGGATCCTTCCATGAGCTTTGCCTTGTGGGGAAGGGGATAACAGCAGCTCAGTTTGAAGATGCTTTTGCTGGGGTTTGTTCACTAGGCTGATGTGGTTTAGGAGCAGCAAAGCTTTGAGGACAGGGGAGTGCTGTGGCCACACACTTGCAAACTAGGATACACCTCAGTAGCAGTTCCTGTTTCAAGATGGTGTAGGGCAGTAGGTATATTGGCCACAGCTGAGAGGATAAACACCATCTCCCTTTTCTTGGACACACAGGCAAATAGCTTCTAAGCACAGTGTGGTGGACTTCGTGTCAGCCAGGACTGTGAGAGTCACTAATGCTGGGACTAGAAGTGGCCAAGATGGTGGCAAAGCTGTTGGCATCTTTGCCCTCTTTTCCCAGACTGCAAAGTCTCTCCTGGTTTTAAGCTGGTTTAGACTGGTAAACTGGGTTTACGGCATGAAAGAGGGGAAGGGTTTCCCTCTTGTTTCTGTGATATTACACCAAATGTCTGTGCAGTACAAGGTTCATGGGCTCTCTCATTCACCTTTAGATTTTCTCACCAAACATTTTGACATTAGGGTTGTGTGTGTGTGTGTGTGTGTGTGTGTGTGTGTGTGTGTGTAGATATGCCATAGATCATGTCTTGAAACCAGAGGACAACTTTTCATTGTCTTGCGGTTTCTCGGGATCAAATTCAGAGCACCAGGCTTAGATGCCTGTACCTTTATCCACCGAGCTCTCTCTCCAACACGCCAAACTTTTTTTTTTCTTTCCCTTTGCAGTCCCTTAGCAGGAACAAGCAGAGGTTCATGCTTAGTCTTGAGAACCATCCTCCTTGACGTTCCAGTGCGACTTTTTAATTTTATTTTTTAATATTTTAAGCTATTCCTTTACTTTTATTTTTTTGCATGTAGGAGTAAGTTGGCAGCATGTATGTGGGTGTGCCATATGTGGCACAGAGATGAGAAGGGTGGCATCAGGTTGTCTAGAACTGGAGTCACAGGTGACTGCTAGCTGCCACGTGGGTTCTCTCTAAGAACAGCTCATGCTCTTAACCTCTGAGCCAGGTCACCAGCCTGGAGTGTGGGTTTAAATATTTTAGAATGCTGTGAGCTGGGCTCTGTGTGAGTCTGAAACAAAGGGCTAAATAGGCCTGAATGCCCTCAGGCACTCTTTTGGACTGACTGACGTGAGCAGCCCCATTCTCACACTTGTAGTCTGCATATTTTATAAGAATCCCCTTTTCTACAGTACTTTCCCAATAACACAAAGTTAATGTGTAACATTCAACTAGGGTAGCCTTTGGAACTTAACACTCAAATGAAACATTAAAAGAAAGAACAATCTATGTGCGCCCTATCATACCCATAATTTTTTGTAGAGTAAAATCTTCTAACCTTTCTTGAGAAGCAATCAGTGCCAATATTATTCTAGTTAACTTAGAGTTTATAATTATATTAATAATAATAATAATAATAATAATAATAATAATAATAATTGTGTGTGTTTCCCAATTTATGTGCTGGCTAGTTTATGTAAATTTGACACAAAATAGTCATAAGAAAGGAGGGAGTCTCAATTGAAAAAAAAATGCTTCCAAAGATCCATCTGTAGGGTATTTTCTTAATTAGTGATTGAAGGTTTGGAGGGTCCAGCTTGTTGTGAGTGGGACCCCCCCTAGGTTCTATAAGAAAGCAGGTTGAACAAGCCATGGTGAGCAAGCCAATAAGCAGCACCCCTCCATGGCCTCTGCATTAGCTCCTGCCTTCAGGTTCCTGTCCTGTTTGAGTTCCTGTCCTTTTCGCTTTTGACAATGAACAGTTATATTGCATGGTGAGTGCAGTACACCTCTTCCTCTTCAGGTTACTTTTGGTCATGGTGTTTCATCACAGTGATAGTTAACCCAAGATATTGTCAGTAATTAAAATGTAATTGCCAAAACATCTAATCTGCTTTAAATTGACTCTGATTCCCCACAGTTCAGGCCTAAGACAGGTAGGCTATCCGTGGTTGAGAGAGTATTTAATTGGCCCTTTATTTTTCTCACATTTTATGGAGTTTTTCAAGAAGAAGAAGAAGTAAAGGAATCAAAAAGCTGTTGCTAGGTGTATAGGTGTTGAAAGCTGACTCTTCTCTTGAACTTGCTATATTGATAAGGGATGACATAGAACATGACACCGGCAAGTCAATGAATATCAGAGAGGTCGGACTCCAGACATAGGTGTAGACAAGGCTTGGGAAAGCAATAAATGACAGTGAGGCACAGGCCAGCAGTTTCAGGGAGCTCTAGCCATCCTACACGCTGTAGGAATTAAGGGACCCGGAATTTAAGAGGCTAAATAGAGAATAACGGTGGGAATCTAGGAATTTTTTAGAATTCACTTAACTTTCCAACAATTCTCTAACAGTCTTCATACATTTTGACACTTGTGGCTTTATGATCACAAGTGTGACCTTTGGTTCATAGGTGTATTTTAGACTTTTGTTATATCATTTGAAAGCTATTGTTATAGTTAAGTATGTTGGCATGGAATTCTCTGTATTTATCTCAGTTCTAAATTTTGTAAAGGTTATTTATTAGTGTGTATGTTTGAGTGAGTGTGTGTTGGCATGTGTGTGTGTGTGTGTGCGTGTGCGTGCTTGTGAGAAAGTGTGTGTGAGAGCCTATGTGTAGAGGTCAGAGTTTGTCTCTCGGGTATCCATTCTCTCCTTCTACCTTTTTGTGGATTGTGGGTATGGAACTCAGATTGCCAGGTTTGTGTGGCAAGTGCTTTTGCCATTAGACTATCTTACCAACCCTTTGCCTGTGTATCTTTGCTCTTTAGTTAGGACTACATTTTTTTTTTTAAATGAAATGAGGATGCATGACAAATTTTAAATAGTGTGTAGAGTTTGGAAGTAGAACACTGAGAATGATTTTGGAACATGAACCATTGTCAGTTCTGATCTTTCACCCTTTGAGCCTGTATTCAGATTCTACACAAGCTACACACTCTTCATGAGAATTTTTTTCTCTGTTAAAAATATATGAACATATCAACTTTTGTAGAAAATGATATTTTCATCAGTTCAGAGAACTTCGTATAAATTACACTTATTGCCTTATTGTATGGAAAATCATTACCTTCAGGGTATTTATCAGGATTTATCTTCAGAGATACATTTCCATATGTCAAGTTTCTGTAAATGAAGGGTATCTTTAATGGACTTCACTGCATTCTATAGTGTCTGAAATCCTTCAGGCTACGAACCTTGAAAAGGTTAAATGATGACACTAAGGATGGAAAAATATTTATATTAGTAAATATCAATTTATTATACTAGTTATCTTGTATCAAAGTATAGCCATGTCTGTAAACACAGACTTACATTTATGATAAGACGTCAGAATAGTGAATGTCAATCTGCCTTAGATTTTGTGTACATGGGACATGGAAGTGTTTTGTTAGATAGTTGATAGTTCAGACTTCATAAAACCCTCTGTTGCATAAGGTTTCATATATTGAATATCATTTCTAAAGGGTCTAGAAAGTACAAAAATATTGAGGGAAACAAGCTAGAAATCAGGAGGGAGGCCAGAAGAAAAATTTTATAACAAAATCAATGATGTTGTTTGTCAGAGGACAGTGCATGCAGGAAAATGGCTAGAAATAACCTTTCTGTGCAAAACGATGGAAAATTACATACTTGGCCTTTGCATGTCTTTGCATATCATTGTATATTAGATTCTAATAACAGTTCTGCATGTTGTAGAAAATGTAACATGAGTTGCTCAGTATAATTAACAAGAAAGCTCTGGTGTGGTCTCATTTCCTTCCTAATCATCATAGCTAATCTTGTATGGAGAGGCGCTCCATCCCTCAGGCATTCTGATGCAGTCGGGTACCCAAACCCAGACAGTTTCTAGAATGAGCCTGACCTCTTTCTGAGATGCGTGTCAAGATCTTGTGATGATGACTCAATACAGAAGCTGGGGAACTGAAATGCCAGTGTAGACAGCGTATACAGTTTAACCTTTAATTGATTTACAAGATGGGCGAACTTTGTCCTAGCCATTTTTATTTATTTGCCATTGATGACTTCATAATGTCCAAGGGCTTGGCATCTTGTGTGCCAAGATCTCTACAACCTTTCCGGTGATTGCAAGCAAACTTTCTTCCAGTAGATCCAGAGAGTCTTGTGTGTATCCATTTGTTCATGTAGCTGTCCAAACACTCTTGTAATGTATTCATTCAAGACAGAGCATGGTAGAGCAAAGACAGAGCATGGTAGAACAAGGCAGAGCACTTGCCTGTAACTCTTCTACGCAGCAGGCTGAGACAGTAGGATTTTAAGTTTCACTCTGGTGTGAGTTATATACCAAGACAATGTCTTGAATAACTAAACTAAGGCCTTCCAACATATTTTACTTAAACTAACCAATCTAGTACTAATTATGTCCACACTTTGATGGAGATATAGTTGGGGTTAAAATAATTTACCAACTCTACCTTAGGTGACTGCTAGTAACAAAGATAACTAACTCAAGAGACAGTTATGATTTACATTATTTTCATACATTACTTCACATTACTTAGCGTAGATATTACCACCCTGTAGATGAATAGCCTGAAGTTCAGTTTACCAAGCTCTTATGTGACTTCTTTGCACATTACCAATCTTATAATTTTTTTGGCAGTTGCCAGGGATCAAACCAACTCATAAATGTTATTGTAAATATACTACATTTAAGTTGGTAGAATATGTCCTGAACACGATATGAAAAATAAGTCAAGGCAGATTTTTTTTTATTATATTTTGAGTCAGGGTTTCTCTGTATAGTCTTGCCTGTTCTAGAACTCATTCTATAGACCAAGCTGGCCTCTGCCGCCCGAGTGCTACGATCAAAGGCCTGGACTACCATCTCCTGGCAACTTTGTTTTTATTGTAAATTGACGTAGTAAATGATCACGTTTCATTCCATTGGGACACCATTGTATGTGCTTATTCTAACAAGTTGGAAACAACAGTAAAATAGACATACTTGAGTCCTTTGAGATGAGGAGTGTCTAGTTTGCCTGTACCCAGTGATTAGTGATACTAAATCCTACTTACTGTCTTTATTTACTTACTCATCAGGTTTTGCCTTCTTTTGAGCAATAATTTAGGCATGTTGGCTACTTTCATAATTTATTTATTTTGAGATGTATTATATCTGTGTGAATATCTGTGTGAATAGCATATGTATGAGGAGGTTTGAGATTAACAGTGGGCGTCCTATCTTGCTTAATCTCCACTTGATTTTTAATTTTTAATTGTGCATAGCGTATTTGTTTGCATGCAGGTGACGATGGTGTTTGGAAGAGGGCATTGGATTCCCTGGAGCTGGGGTCACAGGTAGATATTAGCTATCAACTTCAGTCCTGGGAATTAATTTTGGGTCTTCAGTCTGTCTCACAGGTGGGCCAGCCAATAATCTCCCAAGAACTGCCTTCTCTGCTCTTGCTAGGACTGGGTTACAGGCATACAACCTAGTCATCTACCCAGGCCCATGTCCACGTTTTAATTGGTTTACTGGAGGTATTTTGGTTGAGCTCTGTTGAGTTGTTGTTGCTGTGACATATATTTTCTGGTATTAGCTCATTGCTTAAAATATAGTTTGGAGTAATTTTGGTTTTTGTCTTCTCTACTTTGAAGCTCTTAACCAAGAGTCCTAATCACTTGACTCTCCCAAAGCATGTATTTTTTTTTCTGTTTTGTTTTACCAGTTTCTTAGTCTTAGTCTATTCCTACACTGTGGCTTTACAGAGTGAAGCTATTTCGGATGTCAGAGTGGATGTTTGGTTTGTTTTACTTTTATTTCCATATCACAGTTCTTGCTTCAGGAAGATTATTCAGCACGCCCAGCGAGGGCGTTTTCTTGACATGCCACGGTACAGTGGGATTCTAGGGAGGAGGTTTCAGTTTGCACGCTTGTCTATTTGTATATCTTTCATGCCTGAAAAATGTGGTCTAAAATCTGTTCCCTCTGCTATTTGTTAAGCATAAAATATTTTTAAAGTTATTTCTACAGAGAAGAACTAAGTTTAAGAGCGTCACATTTCATCTTCCCCATGAAATAAAGATTTCACACTAAAAGGGAAATGCTTCATTTCAAAGCTTGAGGAAAAAATGGCATACATAAAAAAGTAAAAAGAAAAAATAACAAAACAACCAAAAAGCATTTTCCTGATCTTTAAATTCTATTCAGGGAACCTCCTTACGAACACGTTCATTTGATTATCAATTTGAGAAACTGATGTTTAATTCCAAATTTCTCGAGTTTGGGGCTTCATTGTTTTCAAGAACATTGTTTTCATGACCATGATGTTTCAAATGACTCCTTTTATACGTGCTGTTTTGAGTTTATGATACACAAGTTTCAGCACATTTTCAGTGATTTGCTTATACAAGAAATTGCTTGATAATTTCTTGCATACTGTTCTGTATGTAAGTTTTGGAGAAAAAGGACCCGTGGTCCTAGAATTTGAAAGTCATAAATGAGTCTAAGATCATTTGGTAGCAAACCTTTATGTTTAGAAATTGTGGGACAACAGCATTGAGGGACTCGTTGACAACTTATCGTTTTCTTTCTCTGTCATTCTGCGAATGTCTTTGAACACTTACATGTGCAAGGCTATACGGGTTTAATGCTATGTGTGTCAAAATCTGTGCAAAAGCGTTCTAAACTTTGGAGGTTAAAAATGGCTTTGAGTGACACAAGCAAGCAGCTCCTTGAGTCTCCTTTTTGAAATGGAGGTCCTTGTGTTCCCTGGAAATGAGCATTTCGGTTCATAGCCCTGTCACCCAGTCACTCGTCCTGCTCAGCAGCATGGTTTGCTGTCTTTCTTTCACCTGCCAGCGTCTGCCAGTCCCTATCCTATCTCATTTACTCAAACAGAGCCCGCAGTCCATCACTTTCCTTTATCCTGAGCATCGCTGACTTCACTTCAACACGTCTCATCCCTCTTACAGGCTTTGGCCCTGGCCATCTAATTTTAATTCTGCCTGTGTCCTGATGCCTTCACATCCGCTGTGAAGACTCTCGGCCCCTTTGATATAATGGTCTGACCGTTTCACTCACTTGATTAAATTGTATGACTCTCAGTTGTCGGTAGGACCAATTTCATTTCTTAGTGTGGCAAAGGCCAAGAGGTCAAGCTTCACACATTTTATGCTAGTTGTCAAATATTCCTTAAGATCCTGGCCTTTGCTCAAGCTGTCCGTCCCCGCCCCATGTCCTTTGCTCTTCTCTTTACTTGCCTGAGTCTCAGATAGTCTTCAATACTGCTTTATTGCCTCTTTGGGAATCCATCCTTCCTCTCAGTTTAATGAGAGTGCTATCCCGTCAATCTCTAGATTGTCTCAGATGTTTCTGTCAAATTCGGGGCCTCTGTTTATGTCTTCTGCAGAAGCAGACATTGTATTGGAAGTGTTGTTGATCCACATGTGGTGTATGTCATAGAGTAGATGATTAAAATTTATTAATTCCGTAGATCTGTTTATTAACCACATGCTGTTGAAAAATTCCAAGAAACATAAGAAAGTATAGAAGACAATGACTAATAACAGATGAGGAGACACACAAACCTTCTCCTTAAGGTACAGTAATTGAGACATCTAACTTGAAAGATGTCTATACTGAGAAAAGCAGGAGGTACTAATTGAAGGGGCTTTTCCCAAGCAGAGCTCCTGAGTTGATATGCACTGTCTAGAAGAAAGGACCCATCAAGGTGTTCTATCAGTTGTTAATAAGCAAACTTAAGATTAAATCTTGTAAGGCTTTAGAAGAGCAATGGGGAAGAGTTTTAAAGCAAAGACCAGATGTAATTAAATCCCAGCTTTCTCTACCACAGGGTAAGTAGCTTGAAGACTGACAGTTTAGTTTTCTGTGTGGTTGCTCTCCAGTATCTTAGATTGCCATTCAAAGATTACTTGCATGCAAATAAGAAGCAAGTATTTAATACAACATGTTCTGCAAATCCTTCTGTAGTGAAAAAAAGTTCCACATCCATGGTGTTCAGTATATCAGCCACCAAACACACACACACACACACACACACAGACACACAGACACAGACACACACACACAGACACACACAAACACACTCATACACATATAGAAACATACACACAGAGATATATACATACATACAGACACAACTCACACACATAAATATACACACAGACACACACAAACACACACACCTACACAAATATACACACAGACACACACATACATAGAGACACACCCAATACACACACACACACACACACACACACACACACACACACACTTATTACTACTACGACTCCCACTACTACTAATTTAAACTGAGAAACCCAGGAAATCAAAATTTAATGCTATGTAATCTTAGTTTATAATTAAATTAAATGACTATGTATGATAAGTGGCTACTAATTTGGGCAATGTGATAATAGAAAGTTCTCTGAGTCTGAGTCCCTGTGGGAAAACAGGTACTCAGATTAGGTTAATCGGAGAGTAAATTCATATGCTTATTTCCAAAGGTATAGACAGCTCTAAGGAAATCATAACAATAGCTAGTGAAATAGAAAATTTTTCCTATAAGGACAACATTTAATTGGGGCTGGCTTACAGATTTAGAGGTTCAGTCCATTATCATCAAGGGAAGAGCATGGCAGCATGCAGGCAGGCATGGCAAAGGAGGAGTTGAGTGTTCTGTATCTTCATTGAAGCTGCTAGCAGAATACTGACTTCCAGGCAGCTAGCAGGAAGATATTATAACCCACATCCACAGCGACACACCTACTCTAACAGGGACACACCTTGTAAATAGTGCCACTTCCAAACATATACAAACCATCACATTCTGCTCTCTGGACCCCATAGGCTTGTCCAAACATATGACTCTTTGGGGGCCACACCTAAACATAGCATAATTCAAAAATACATTTAGTCCACCTTCAAAAGTCTCCATAGACTAGCAGTCTCGTTAAGAGTCCAAAGTTCAAAGTCTCTTCTGAGATTCATCCAATCACTTAACTGTAATTCCCAAAGCAAAACAGGAAACCAGCTGGGAAAATGCCAAACTCTGCATCTCCATGGCGGAGGTCAAAACAGTCCTCAGATCTCCAACTCCTTTTTTATCTTTGTTCACTGTAACAAACTTCTTCCTCCTGGCCTGGTTCCACTCCCTGTTAACAGCTTTCCTTATCAGATAGCCCATGGCTCTGGCATCTTGAATATCTTGGAGTTTCCAAGGCAACTTCAATGTTACAAGTTTATGTTAATGTCTGGGATCCACATATGATCTTCTGGATTTCTCCAAAGGGCTGGTGTCATGTCTTTAGCTCTGCCCTCTGTAGCACTCTAAGCTCAGGTTGAGTCACTCCATTGCTGCTGCTGTTCTTGGTGATCATCCCATGATACTGGCATCTCTAATACACTGGGGTCTTCCTGCTGCAACTAGGCTTCACCAATAACCTCTTATAAACTCTCTTCATGGTGTCAAGCCTCAACTCCTTTACATGACCCCTTCAGCCCTGGGCCATCAACGATAACTGAGGATGCACCTTCACCAATGGCCCTCCATGGCCTCTCAAAGTACCAAGCCTTAGCTGTTCTTCATGACCCCTTCATGCCTTCAAAACCAGTACCACCTGGGTGACTCTTAGATATTACCAAGTACAGATGCAACATGAGGTACCACCTTAGCTATCACTGGAACACAGCTTCTTTGTGCTCTCAGAAAACACTTCCCAGAAGATTTTACCACAGTGATTCTGGTTTCAATTGCTGCTAATTTCTTAGCTACAGCTAAACAGCACCGATTGTCCCAGTAGTCCCTTCTATTTTTCACTCCAAAGCCAGAGCCACATTGATGAAGCTGTTGAATCCTGCTGCTTGCTGGGCCTGGAACATGGCCCCCTTATTCTATTACATATCACCAGCTTTCTGTTTTCTGACTGCTTCACTGCCTAAGCTTGGCTGTCCTGGAACTTGCTCTGTAGACTGATGGAAATAGAACATTGATAGAAAGGTTCATAGTCAAGATCATATCCAGGATGACATCAATGTGCACAGAACAATTTTAGTGGTATTTTATTGGATCAAATCATGCTCAGGACTGTTTTCCTCAAAGTCTTTTCTTATGGGAAGTTTATTTCTGATAAGAATGTGTGATCTTCTTTGTACAGTGCTAGACCAGTGTTATGTTTTCTCAGTGTCTCTCTCTCTCTCCCTGATGCCCTCTGAAAGTCATCCCTGTGCCATTAGTAGGGCTGTACTGCCTTCACGATGGATCCTGTCAAGGATTCTTTAAAGGGGCATCTTCCCTTCTTAGTACTTAGTGACAGGCAGGTCCTGGCTGTTATCGATGGCTGTGTTTTAATATCCTGCCTCAGCCATCCCTCATCTCAGAGCATAGAACTTGCCTTTAGTCCTAGCTCATTGCTTGGTGATTTGTTAAGGCTTTGAAAACAGAAGGAATGAGGTGCTTTTAAACAGGACGGAGCCATTTCTCCTTGCTTTATTTATTTTTATGCCATGCAAAAGGAATAAAGAGGTATAAAGTGGCTCAAGTGAAGCCAAATAAATCTGGATAAATAGAGCAAGAACCTAATAAAAACCTGGGGGTGAGAAAGAAGAAAGGTATTGAGGATGGGAGATAAAAGGAAGGAATAAAAGAGAAAATTTAATAATTCCTATAGCATTAGGGTCTATTTATTATACCCTAGGGAACAAAGTGCCTTTGACCCAATGACATATTTTAAACTAGGGTTAAGCTCTGGGTGGAAATTAGGAAATCATCTTTAAAGTCCTTATTGAATCGTGTCCTGCTGTCGCCTCCCGTCATTCTTTATTAAAGCTCTGTACTTGTCTGCTGCTCGGTCTAGGAAGGCTGACATCTTTTCCTTGTTCTGATGAATCACAGCACAGAGGCTTGTGAGTTTTTACAGCCAACACAACAGGAGCCTCTCATACCATTCCCGATGCCAGGGCATGGGGCGAGGGGGCATGGGGATCTCTTTGTCCTAACGCCAGCCCATATGGGGTGATCTCTGCCTTCGTGAAAAGACAGAACCAAGAGATAATAATGCACCCAGCTAGAGCATGAGGGCCAGGCTCTCTAGGTAAAATTAGAAGCTATATGTAGGCCCATCGTAGATCTGTTTGTGCCATTACTTTATGTAGCCCTCAATTAACGCATCCCAATTCTCTCTGGCTAATATAAAAAGACTGCTTATCTACAGCTGCTGAAGTAATCAAAAGTTTCTTTTGAGTACATCCTCAACCATTGCTTTGGGACCGAGAGCTTTCTTTTTTCCTCGGTTAAATGACCCAATATCAATATCTCCTACTACGCGTTTCTTCCCTCCTCACTTCTTTCACTATGGACAGTTCCTATCATAAGCACATCATACACTCTTTTAAAGTCAGCGTCTCTGATTTTCCTGTGTGTGTATGCACACCTGTGTGTTTATGGGAGCATGTGTATGTAAACGTGTAAACATGCCAAGGCCAGCAGACTATCTCTACCGGTGTCTACATCCCTGAGGAGAACCTAGTAGACATATGTCCATGAATAGCAAGCATCTGCAGAGCATTCCATACCCTCAAGTGATGGCTTGAGAGTATGGAATCCACATCTGATGCTAACAAAAGTCTATGCATAAATTGCATTTCAGGGGAGTACCAGCAACTGCCAACGAGAGAGATTCAGTTGTGTGTTTGGGCTGAATGGTAAACTCTCTGTTCATCATTAACTCTTCTGGCTTGTTATAGATACCTAATTAAAACCAGTTGCACCTTGAATGAAGTTGCTAATTTGTGGACTCATCTGTTCAATAACTCCCTTGCAAGTAATTGCTGGAAGGGTTCTGAGAAAGCCCGGGGATGGCATGAGCGTGTGGGGGAAATGGCAGGGAAACAAGAAGAGGCAGGAGCTTACTTGTGATCATGGGAGAATTGTTTCAAGGAGTGTGTCTCATACATTGAGTGAATTCTTTGGTGAATCCTTTGCAGGATGGCAAGGATTTTTAACAGGTGTGGCTGTATACGCCCTGGATGAGGGAGACAGAAAGCCTTGGGAATGTGGTGCTGTGGAGAGTGGTGTTTGAGGTGGTGACAGGAAACCAGGAAAACCAGGATAATAGAGTTCAATAGATTACCTGGATTTCTGTTGTTGTTGTTGTTGTTTTTAAAGACACTGTCCTATTTGAGGGTATAGGATTTTTCTGGGAGTTCAGTCTAGGGAGAGAGTGCTCCATGCTCTACCTGTCTCTGTTGTGATTCAGGGTCTCTTTTCTTGGAGTCTATTCTGGCGGCTCAGTGGCCAGCTGCTGATTTTCCAAGGTCTCCTCTCAGAGCCCTTTGCAGATTATTAATTTAAAAGCAGCAGCAATTTTCCTCGAGGTGAAACACAACAATTATTTTTTTCCATTCTCTTCTCTAGAAGGTATCACAGGGAAAACATGATTAGATTCAACCCAGTTGTTTCCCTCAACAGTATTATATAGAAAATGTCAACCAAGGTGACTCTCTGTGTGTTGAGAAGCCCAAGCCTTAGGTTATAGGATGTAGGGGAGAGATCAGTTCTGCTTACAGAATGAAAAGGTATCACACAAATTATCTGAAAGAGCCAAAAGCAGCATTGAGTTCTCACTTAAAACAATTTGTTCTTGGAATATTGTCAGCTAAAATTGTGGTCAACTTTTGCAAATTGTATGAATTTGCACTGCATATTTTATTTAGTGTTTAGCAAAACTCCAATATGGCTCTGCATAACTTACACAATACACCAAGAAAATGACTTCAGAAACTCCCACGGAAGTTGACAAATTGGGCATCTAATGCTTTTAAGCTAATTGCATGCTTAGCAGTTAAAGGAGCTGACTTGTTAAGAATGAAGATCAGAGATTTTTTGGAGACAATGCTCTGCCTACTGCCATATTGAATATGACCAAACCCTCTATCAGAAATATTACAGACGCTTCAAGAAGAAACTCATGTGTGCTCTAATCACCGTTCTGCTTGGTGTTTCAGTGAAGTGCTCATGAATCATATGCACTGTCATAGCAGTTTTGAAAACTATTCTTGAATTTTCAAGCTGTTATTTTCAGGAAATTTCGAAAAGCAAATTGCTAAGTGATAGAGAGTAATTTGGTAGTGTTGCTTATGTCAGTATTTTGCTTCCTTGCAGACTGGAAAAACAGAAAGGAGTAATACCCTGAATACTGCCATCGTCAACATGAGCAAGAAGACCAGAGACCTCCGCAGACAGGTGAGAGGAGAGAGAGGCGTGGACAGGAATACGAGGAATAAGAGCTCTCATTCATTGTTATAGAGTTTATTGTTTCTTGTCATTTCAAATTAACAAACAGAAAACCAGAAAAGCAAGCTTCTACCTTCCACATTTGTATGCCTCAAATGTTTTGTGGCAAACAGAAGAGGGGAAGAGAAGCATGTGTCTTAATGTCAAGTGGAAACTGCAAGGGAATCTTTGGCTCTGTCCTCATAAGATGCGAGTTCTGAGGTACAGATCTCATCTCTGAATCTTTTAGGAAATGCAATGCATGATGTGAAATATGGTTTGGGGTATTAAGCAAATGCACAGTGCTGGACTGGAGAGTGCTTGGCTGGTCGGTCACGTGCTTGCCTGGCAATCAAGAGGACCCAATTTCAATCCACAGACACCGCTTGGGAAATTGCCAGGTGTGTGTGTGTGTGTGTGTGTGTGTGTGTGTGTGTGTGTAGGCTTGTAACCCAAGTAGTGGATTCTGGGTCCTCTCTTCCTAGTCAGCCTACACTGCTTGGTGAGCTTCTCACAGGTGGAAGGCCCTGTCACAAGTGAAATGGGTATGGATCATCATTAATGACAATCAAAGCTGTCCTCTGTCCTTATATGTATATATAGCACGTACATATTCACCTGTGTACAAATGAACACGTACACACACATGCACATCCATGTCTACACAAAATAAAACACATATACGTGATTGTTTAGCACACTGAATGTTTAGTGATATTGGTGAGTCGACTTTATGACATCACTGTACTGCCTGGGTTTTATGTCGGCTTCTCAGAGTCAGAGGCATCTAAGAGGATGGGAATTGGGGCTCTAAATAGAAAAAACTGTAGGGCATTTTTCTTGTTTAATGATCAGTGCGGAGGTGGTCCCCTGGGCTGGTGGTCCTGGGCTCTATAAGAAAGTAGGCTGAGAAAGCCACAGTAAAAAGTCAGTAAGCCTCACACCTCTGTGGCCTCTACATCAGCTCCTGCCTCCGGGTTCTTACAGTTTCAGTTCTTGTCCTGATTTCCATCCTTGATGGAATATGATGAGGAAGTATAAACCCAATAAACCCATTCCTCCCCAAGTTGCTTTGTTCACAGTGTTTCAAAACATCATAATTAACTAAGACAAGTACAGACTGAATTTCTCATCCTAATTCAGAGAACATTTACTTTCCTGTTTTTTCTCTTCATGGTTGGTGGCTGCTTCAAAAATTAGTTTCTGTTCAGACATATTTTTTTTTGGTAGTTAGTCACTAATATTAGAAGATCAGAAGGATCTTCTAATCTACTAAGGAATTGGGAAGCCCTCTGTTATGACACAAGTTAATTTTCATCCCCAGTCCCCTGACTAGGCCTTTGTTTTCTTATCCTTTCCACTGTTAATAACCAGATTTTCCCCCCTTATGAACAGCTATAATATGGTCACCATTAACTCATAAAAGCAGGGGGGAAAAGCTTTTAACTAGAAGTCTTTAATGCTATATATTCTTGTAGTTAAATGGCAAGAGTTAGAGAAATGGATGGGCCATGTTTAAATTCAGAAGTAGATTTGGATACAGAATTAAAAGGATTCATGGATAGGGTGGCTGTGAAATTTAAATTCTGTGAAATTCATGCTTCCTTAGCTTCGGGGCCTTGATTGTGAATTTTCTTCACTGTCATCATTTGGGATTATGGGATGCAAGAGTTAAAGGAGTGTACTGGTACAGTCTCTTTGGGGCACAGATGAGAGCATCCTACTATGTGGGTAGGCACTAATAAACTAGGGGCACTGAGTCAGGACTTAGATATTTACCCAGAAGCGTGGACCCTCAGAATTCCTCTGAGATTTCTTCTCCCCTTTTTGATACCCAGTCTCCTATATCCCAATCTGGTCTCATACTTCTGACCTTCCAAGTAGTTAAAGGTTACAGGTATACACCACCACACTAGGTTATCTTCTTCTGAAGTATGAGGTATGACAT
The DNA here is from genome assembly GCA_964023405.1 of Apodemus agrarius. Lineage (NCBI taxonomy): Eukaryota > Metazoa > Chordata > Mammalia > Rodentia > Muridae > Apodemus > Apodemus agrarius. The sequence continues at coordinate 24,283,696 of OZ030025.1, read as the reverse complement.
TTCCTGCATGCTCAGCAAGCACTTTACCAGCTCAGCTACACTGCCCAGCCCTCCTTCAAAATTCCTGCCCCTTCTGCTCCTCTTACAGTTTTGAAGAGCTATTTCTCTATCAGTCACAGTATTTCTTGTTCCTATCTCTTCCATATAGAGGGATTTTAATCCAGCAACATGGACTCTGGCTGGAATATAGAAATGCTCTTGGTATAAACCTTTAATCTCAGACAATGAAGGTAAAATTAGTTTGTAGAAGGAAGGACCCATGTTTGAAAGTGTTGCCTAATTGTGTGGCAGACAAAGTGATGGATCAGAGAAAGATTTTACAGAAGGGATATGCCCAACTCTCACTTAGAACAGAGAGAAAAGAGAGGCTACTTAGGGGAGAACCACACAGAGAGAGAAAAGGAGAGAAGTCAGTTTTTCCAGGACAGTTGTACAGAGATGGGTCCCAGAGACAGAGGGTTAGACAGAGGGTTAGGGTTAGGGTTAGGGTTAGGGTTAGGGTTAGGGTTAGGGTTAGGGTTAGGGTTAGGGTTAGGGTTAGGGTTAGGGTTAGGGTTAGGGTTAGGGTTAGGGTTTGGTTTAGGGTTAGGGTTTGGTTTAGGGTTAGGGTTTGGTTTAGGGTTAGGGTTAAATACAGGTGAAGAGAGAATGAGCCAGAAGTTTAGAATATGTCGCTAAAGGCAGTATGAGGCCAAGCAGAGCAATTTAGTCAGAAGCTGAAAGAAACCAGTTTGAATCAGTCATCATGGAGAGAAGTTTTAAGATAGAACATTTGAGTTGACCAAGCCAGCCAGAGTTCAGAGAGAGCTCCAAATGGTGAGCTCATTCAACAGCATGTATGAGAGGCTGAAAACATTCTAGGCCTAGGTAAGATTGTGTGAAGCTAGAAGCTAGAAGCTTCCAGAACTAGGCCTAGGTTAGGATATGGAGGCGATAAGCCCCTAGGGTAACAATTACTACAGGAGAATAATAGTTACATTTACATTTCCATCTAGTTTGCCACCAGCAATGCTATGAATAAAATTCTAATCTACATTTCAACCTCCCCAGCCTTCCCAGTTATTATTTTCCTCAAAGACTGAAGAAAAAAGCAATTTCTTGCATGTTAAATTACAAGATTTATCAAATAAAAGCCAAACATGTCCAGTTAAGTTTGAATTTTAGTTTAGATACAAATAGGTCTTCATATAATTATGTTCCAAACATGGAATGGGACATGATTTCACTTTCTTTTTTCAAAAAGAATTGTATTTGCTTGAAATTCAAATGTTCCCGGGTGTTCTGTATTTTATCTTATAATCATGCTTCAATTGTCTTCTGACCATCCTTGGTAAAACACTTCCCATCAGGGTAAATAATGCTTTCTCAGAGTCATTTTCAGTTTGTAGAGAATAGCTGAGCTTTGAGGATTCCACGGGTCAACAACATATTTCTTTCAGTTTCCTTTTTCACATAGGAGTCACTGTGATTGTGTATGACTTCCGGTCTCTTTCTATGTGGTCTTCACTTGTGATAGTGACAAAAAACTACCAATCATACCATGGCCCAGGAGTTGAAATCCAAAGTAAAAAAAATATGGTTTCTTCTGCATTATACAGGTTAAACACAGCCACAAAATTCACTCTAAATGAAAGAGCAGGCAGGACCATTCAGAGAAACAGCACACATATGTATGAAGGCATGGGATGTCTTTGGAGACATGTGATCTTCAATGCTATTATTCTCAGTTGCTGTGATTGTCATTATACAAATACTCTTTCCACACAACCAAAATGACCTCATTTTCCATAGTGGAGTCTATTCTTTGGGTACAGAGTTTGAGTATGTAGTTGAGGTTTTGGAATGTAGCTTTGTTTGTTGAGTGCTTTCCTGGCATGCTTGTAGCTCTGGTATTGATCCCTAACTCATAAACTGGGCATGGTGGTGAATACCTGTCAAATCAGCACTCAGGATACTGAGGCAGGATGATCAGAAATACAAGGTTACTCTCTGCTACAAATGATGTTAAAACCAGCCTGGAATACATGACACCATGTCTCAGAAAGTAAAAAAAAAAACAAACAAACAAAAAAAAAACTTGAAACTGTAAAATGAGTAATCTCTTCATCTTTTTTATGCTTTCAATGTTTAAGAGTTTATTCTAAGTGCCTTACATATGTTCCTTTTCCCACAAAAGCAAAGCCCTGCTCTTAGACTTCCTTCGAAATATTTAATGATCATCTCTTCTTCTAGAGCTGGCTTTATTTTTAGTAAAATGTCCCAAGAACCTCTCCTTTTGCTCATCCATCCTTATCCATTTCATAACCATTACAGTTTTCATCAGTGATAGAAATGCCTTAGCTTTAGGTCAGAGAATGACTGATCCTGTAAGACAAGTCATACATTTCTCAGGAGTGTCTAAAAGTAAAGTGGACACTATACATCGTGGAGCATGAAGATGGAAAGTTCTAGCACATGATATAGCCATTCGTTTCTGTTTCACCTTTTCTTGTTCTGTGACTTTCTTACCCATTTTATGACAGCAGTCTCAAAGTTCTTGTCATGGTATCTTACGTTCTCTGTGACTTGATCACACAATTTTATTCTTTTTTTTTTATTTAACATTTTTTTTTATTTTCTATATTCTTTGTTTACATTCCAAAGGCTTTCCCCTTTCCCAGTTACCCCCCACCATATGTCCCATAATTCCTCTCCCCCCCCATGCTATTCCCCACTCTTTCCCCCCCCCCACGATTTCTCTGTTCTGGGTCTATAATACTGGATCCAATCTTTACAGGCCCAGGGTCCTCTCCTTTTTTTCTTCTTGAGAGTCATTTGACTTGCTAATTGTGCCTTGAGTATTTAGGGCTTCTGGGCTCATTAATATCCACTTATCAGTGATTGCATTTTGTGTGTATTCTTTTGTGATTGGGTTAGCTCACTTAGGATGATAGTTTCCAGATCTAACCATTTACCTACAAATTGCATGAATTCATTATTTTTAATTGCTGAGTAGTACTCCATTGTATAAATATACCACATTTTCTGTATCCATTCCTCTTTTGAGGGATATCTGGGCTCCTTCCAATTTCTGGCTATTATAAACAAGGCTGCTATAAACATAGTGGAGCATGTGTCTTTATTGTATGCAGAGGAATCCTCTGGGTATATGCCCAGGAGTGGTATGCCAGGGTCCTCTGGGAGTGGCATGCCCAATTTTCTGAGGAACTGCCACACTGATTTCCAGAGCGGTTTTACCATTTTGCAATCCCACCAACAGTGGAGGAGTGTTCCTCTTTCTCCACATCCTCGCCAGCACTTGTTGTCTCTCGAGTTTTTAATCTTAGCCATTCTGACTGGAGTGAGGTGGAATCTCAGGGTTGTTTTGATTTGCATTTCCCTGATGACTAATGATGTTGAACATCTCTTAAGGTGTTTCTCGGCCATCCGAATTTCTTCTGGTGAAAATTCTTTGTTTAGCTCTGTACCCCATTTTTTGATAGGGTTATTTGGTTCTTTGGGGTCTAACTTCTTGAGTTCTTTGTATATATTGGATATTAGCCCTCTGTCAGATGTGGGGTTGGTGAAGATCATTTCCCACGTTGTTGGTTGCCGTTTTGTCCTTCTGACAGTGTCCTTTGCCTTGCAGAAACTTTGTAATTTGATGAGGTCCCATTTGTCAATTCTTGATCTTAGAGCATAAGCTATTGGTGTTCTGTTCAGGAACTTTACCCCTGTGCCCATGTCCTCCAGGGTCTTCCCAAGTTTCTTTTCTAATAGTTTCAGTGTGTCTGGTTTTATGTGGAGGTCCTTGATCCACTTGGAGTTGATCTTAGTACAAGGAGATAAGAGTGGGTCAATTCGCATTCTTCTGCATGTTGACCTCCAGTTGAACCAGCACCATTTGTTGAAAAGGCTATCTTTTTTCCACCGGATGGTTGTGGCTCCTTTATCAAAGATCAAGTGACCATAAGTCTGTGGGTTCATTTCTGGGTCTTCAATCCTATTCCATTGATCTACCTGCCTGTTGCTGTACCAATACCATGCAGTTTTTAACACAATTGCTCTGTAGTACTGCTTGAGGTCAGGGATATTGATTCCCCCAGAAGTCCTTTTATTGTTGAGAATAGTTTTAGCTATCCTGGGTTTTTTGTTGCTCCAGATGAATTTGAGAATTGCTCTTTCTAGATCTATGAAGAATTGATTTGGGATTTTGATGGGGATTGCATTGAATCTGTAGATATGTTGTTTATCTCTTCATACTCACCCACCTCTGATAAAAGGATAGAGCCTTACATTCTTCCCAGCAAATAGGCACCTCCTCCTTCCACACACAAATCACAAGCTCACCATGTTCAGTATTTTGATGGGCTGCTTATAGCACCTTGAGCTCTGCCCCTTCTGTATTCCCTGTCATTCTTCTAATTTTAAGTCACCCAAGTTCAATAATTGTATGGGTGTTACTTCTCCCAGCAAACCTTAGCTGCTTTCTCCAGCAGGAATTCTTATTACTTTCTGAGAGCACTTAAGTAGATGTGTATTTCTTTTGCCATAGTCTTTCCTCCTCTGTCATTTTTTTCTTTAGTAGAGGATTTTCTTCTCAATGAATTGCAAACTTTTACAATGATAACTCTCATCAGCTCTCTCCCTTACTGAATATTTCCAGAACTCTTTAACAGGTGTATTATTTGTGTTTGATTTTCACCCTTGAAATAAGAAATAATGCTACATGAATTCACAAGCAAATCAATTGACTGAACTTCATTTGGTGGATTCATGGGTCCATCCCAACTGCAATATAACTAAAGCCCAAGTGTGTGAGCACCACACCAGGGGACAAGGAAAAGGACTGTGTCATTTTCAAAATCCCCAGAACCAAACTCACCAACTTTACTATGACCCATTTTTCTCCATTACTTATTTTACACATTTTTCAAAATGTGACTTTTCTTTATCCTTTTACCCAGCCTCCCACTTCTTACTTATTACTTATCTGTTGGAACCCCACAATTAATGAAGCATGTTTTAAAGTACTTCAAATTTTTTCTTCATTAATAATCACGACATCCAAATATACCCTACTTCTACTCTTTCATGAAGAATAAGACACATTTGCTTTCAGTGGAGGTGGGTTATGTGTACCAAAAGGAGCCTGTTATGGGTGTCTTTTGGAGGGGCCCTGCCAGAGCCTTATAGATACAGAGGTGAATACTAACAGCCAATCATTGGACTGAGTGTGAGGTTCACAATGGTGGAGTTGGAGGGTAGACTGGGAGGAGCTGGGGGAGGGGTTTGCAGCCCCATGGGAAGAACGACAATGTTGGCCAACCAGATGCCCCAGGGCTCCCAGGGACTAAGCCATCAACCAAGGGGTACACATGGTTCCAGCCAAAAGAGTGGCAGAGGAATGCCTTGTTGGGCATCAGTAGGAGGAGAAGTCCTTTGTCCTGTGAAGGCTCAATAGAGGCCCCAGGGTGGGGAAATCCAGGGAGGGGTCATGGGAGTGGGTTGGGTGGAGGAGCATATTCTTGGAGGCAGGGGGTGGGAGGATGGGTTGTGGATTTTCAGGGAGGGGGAAACCAGGAAGGGGTATAACATTTGAAATGTAAATGAAGAAAATATTCAATAAAAAAGTCTCACTTGTTAATAAGTCACAGAAGCAAGTTCATAGAAGCAAAAGTAATGGTGTAGTCTATCAATAAAAATAGAATTCTGACAACAGTGAACAAAAGAAGCACAACCACTTGATTGATTATTGAAATGTTTCTTTGCCTGGCTTGCAACATCTTTGTTTCCCACACTGGGAACACAAACAAAACCCTTGGAAAGCCATTATCAGCCTTTTACCAGTCATCATTAACATATTAAGTTCTTATGAGTCCACCTCCCACAAATTTGGCACAATGACCAGACGCTGAATTGTTACTTGATTTAGTTCTTAATGAGCAGCCAAGCTTTGCAAAGCATATTTTGCTCACTTACTTAAAATTAAAACTGGCACCTGTATGCACAAGTAGAGTCCCTCTGATTCTGGAAGGAGGAATATTTTCTGCAATACTTATTTGCCTCTCATGTATCTTCCCTTTACAACCTATTCTTCCTGTTGCCTCATGTGATAACTAGGCTTTCTTACAGCTTCCACACGGGGGCTTTCATGTTTGTATTTCAATTGTAGAAGTATATTATTTTATTTGAGATACCAAACCGCTTATATCAGCGGGAAATAGAAAAATTGATGCCTCAAAACCTTTTTACTAAGCTACAATGAGAAAAGATAGAAAGCCCCTCAGTTTGGCTTTGCGCCAACATTATTCCCATTTGACCACAGGCAAGTATTCATTGAAAATGCATACTCCACAACTCCTATTGACTTCCCATTAACTTCAAATTTTAAGCACTATGACTTCTATGTCAAAATTGGCATGTTAGCATCTTCTTTAGGATTTTATTTTATTTTATTTTATGTCATTGAAGTGAAAGAAACATATTAAGCCTCTGGACAAGAAAGCCAAATGAAAATACATATGCTAAGGGCTACTTAATTTATATATATCTATATCTATATCTATCTATCTATCTATCTATCTATCTATCTATGTGTGTATATACACACATTATTATATATATATTATATATGTGTGTTATATTAATGTGTGTATATATATATATATATATATATATATATATATATATATAGTCAAGGTCTAAAGAGAATGCAATGCATTTGTCCTTGTCCACCTGGCTAGTTTTATCCCATACTGATTCCTTTCTCATGGTCAGCAAAATGTTGGGAATGGCAGAATTACATCTAGTGACGTGCAATGCAGGAATGACTAGAGAGAGAGAGAGAGAGAGAGAGAGAGAGAGATCTGCAAAGCTGAGAGTGTGTGGATGTGGAACACACACTCACCTGTCAGTAGGAAACGGCCTTGCATTTAACAACAGAGAAAGGTGCCTGGATTAGATCAGATCTCATTCATGAGGACAGAGCCTTAATACAGTCCTTTAGCGCAGGAACTTGATTCGGGAGGCGGTTCCAAATATAAACTTGTATTTTGGAAATGCCAAGCAAGGAAGAAAATAGGGGGCATCCTTTTGAGGCTGCAGCTATAGGAAATAAGGTTTTTGAAGACTTCCGTGAATCAGAATTTCTCCTCAGGTGGTCTGGCCAACGATGAAAGCCAGATCTAATAGCTCTTACTATTACTAACAGGGGTGTGGGTTCTCTAGAATTTGCAAGCTGCAGGAGTACTTTTGTGAGAACCTCACAGAGTTTTAGGACAGGTCCTGAGACAGAATAACAAAAAGAATCAGAGGATGTCTTCAGAGGACCTAGAACTGAGACCCACAGCAAGAGGTAAAATTGAAGGCTAATTCAGAGGCAAGGCAGTGCAGTGCTTAAGGCCTCTGTTACCTTTCCCCATGGTCCTGAGCATCAGAATAAAGAGTAATCAGCAAGTAAGGCAGAAACTTCTGAGAAAACTGTGGGATACTTAACTCTGCCGTTTGTTATTTGCCTGGATTAAATGCTTTCTGGAGGAAAATAAGGCCTTCCCTTAAATGCTTTATTCTACAAGTCACAGACTTCTGACAAATTCCTCGCTCGTGAGATAAAAAAGAACAGCCTATTTTTAAACACACATTTCAAGGTAGCTAATACTAAGCCTTACTTTTTCACCTCGCAGTCAAATTAGCAGACATCACAGTTCATGCTCAGTGTCTACCCTTTTGTTTCCCTGTCACTTTTGAAAAAATAGTGGGAGAATATCTATATGTAACTCTATATGAAACCAGTGGTTGTCATGTTCACCAGTTACCTTCACAGAGATCAGACTCTACAGACTGTCTCTGTTGGCATGGAGGTGTTTATTTCTGTAGTATGCATCTTTATTATACATGCATATACATACACATGCATATACACACATATATACACATGCATATATATATATATGTTTCAGTAGCCTGGGATTTTATAGTTATAATATTTAATGCCCCATGTTCCTCTGCTAGATTACATGGGTTAATACATTTCCAGCTTCACTGGTCTCAGAATACCTTCCTCTTGAAATGTTGTTCAGAATCACTTGTTTCATTGGATGGAGTCAGGCGTCTCCAAAAAAAACGATTCTACAAGTCCACTGTGGCAGTGCTGACTGTTTGGTAGGAGCATTTGTCTTCCAGTTCTTGTAATTGGTACGCTTTATTTTTAGCTATTTTCTCAAGCTCTTAAGGCCCTTCTCTTCCCTCTGGCCTGTCTACTAGTGTGGTGCTTCCGAAGGCACTCTTGAATGTTTGCTCCCTGTGACTCTACCATCAGGGTTCTATTTCTATCACTTGCGTCAGTTAACTCCCATATTCTGACCTTCATAGATCAAGTGCAGTGCAGAGTTATCTGTCACATCCAAGTTAGAAGTTCTACAAAAGAATGGGGCAGGGGGCTGTCACTAAAATGTCTTCCCTTCTCTGGGACCCTTGGTACATCTCCCCTGTGTTTCTGAAATGCACACACCATGTACTTCTCCTGTGCCTTTGATGCAGCCCTCTCCTGTGCCTTTGATGTCTCTGATCCACGCCTCAGGAAGTCCAAGCACACTACTCATCCATTGATGGCCATCATCTTGCCTTGTGACCTCTTACCTACCCTGAGTACTTGACTTACCCTGTCAAGTGCTCAGTTGTAGCTGCCAGCAGCTACTGTGAACTGGGTACCTGGAAAAGAACATGGGGCTAAATGGGAAGGCAGCGGAAAAAGAAATGACATCAGGACAACAGTTGCTGTGAGATGTAGTTTATGTAGCAATTTGACAATATATGGGCTACTGGGTGAATCTCTTGGGACTGGCTCAGTGCGTGTTGGCTCCACCATCAGCGGGTGGCCTGCCTCATTCAGGAAACTGTAGGCGTGGCAGATCAGCAGACTTCAGCCCTCCACCTGAGGTTAGCTCCAGGGGCTGGCTAGCCATGACTTCTAGGTGATAAACAGGAAGCTGTATCGTTCTATAGAGAACAAAGGGCCAGGAACTTCAAGGGCTGAGAAATAGTGATTCGAAAACCCAGCTCAAAAGGTGGGGGGATGACACACTCAGTAAATATTAATTTGCTACCAATAGTGATGTACCCTACTTCTGAATGAGCAGAAAACTTCTGTGAGGATCTTTCTCAAGACTAGGATGTTGTCAGGAGGTGGAAAAAAAAAAAACCTCATAACACTTCTCAGCTAGCTCTACCTATAAGAGCAGAGGAATTTTCCTACAAGAAGCTAATAGCCTCGATGGATTTCTCATCCTATAATTATTATAGGAACACTTTTTTTTTCTATTTTTCAAAGTGCTGGGAATGGAATCTATGGTCTCACACATGGAAGGCAAATGTTCATCCACTGAGCTCTATTCTAGCAATTCTCAAACTATTTAAAACCAAGCTGTCAACTGGTTTTAAAAATACATCCTCACAGAAGGCAAATTACAATTTTCTATCTGATCCTTATCTATTTTTTTTTAATGGAGAGAGGTTATTAAACTAAATGACCAGGTTGATCCAAAACCCTAAGGGATCACTCATAACCACTGATTTTGTTTATTAAAAGACAGCAGAGTATTGTAATCCCAGCAATCTCAGTGTTAGAAATACAATACATTAATTTTCAATGCCATTTTAAATTTCAGAAAATTTCTGCTGAGTCCAGCAAGGAAGACTCATTTGTAAACTTCCATGTAATTTAATTTAAAAGAACTAATTGTGGAGGAATGTTATAATTGTTCAACCATTTTAGGTGTTAGGGCAAGAACAATTAAAGCAAATGAAGGGAATTGGACATCAAATTCATTTATTCTCTGTCTTGCTCTATTAATCTATTATCATCTGGTGCAATTGATGATCTCATGTTATTTAATTATCATGAATCCTGCAATTTAGCTAATCACAATATATGATCAACTCTAATAAGTAAGAAAGCATCTTATAAATTTATAATTATTTAAAAACAACATGTACATTTTTTTTTGTACACACTGAACATTCTAATCATGTAATTTCTTTAAGGGAAAATATTGAATTACCACTTACAATTTCACTTATGTTCTAAATATAATATAATAAAAATTAGTGACTTTCGGGAGCCAGGGATTCACTGCTGCCTTTTTTTAACCTTAATTATTTTGTATGGTTTGCTTATAAAGGATGCTCACATTCTGTACCATGTATTATAATTATTACCGATCGCTTAAGAAATGTATACAATGACTTTTAGAAGCACTGAGGTCATAAGACTAGAAAAGAACCTGAACTTTTTCTTGGAAATAAAAGGATTTTTTTTTCTTTCTTTCCTCCTCAGCTCCGCAAGGCTATTATAGATCACATATCAGATTCTTTCTTGGACACAACCGTTCCACTCCTGGTCCTCATTGAAGCTGCGAAGAATGGCCGAGTAAAGGACATCAAAGACTACGCCGCCATATTTCATGAGCACACAGGCAGGCTTGTGGAGGTAAGTGCATGGTAGCTGCATCCATTTCACATCCAGGAAAGCAAGGTTCCCTTCTCCATCTGCAGTTCAATTCTTATCATATAAGAAAAGATTGCCGACCTGTTGCAAACGCTGCAGAGTTGAGCTTAGGTAATGTGGACCTTTATGAGTCAAATGGTATAAGCTACCCTTCAGTGGCTTAAAGAGAAGCAGTTTATTTACAAAGATCTGTGAAATTGTGCTTACCGTTGTTTCGACTTTAAATATCCATTTTAGTGGCACTATACAAAAGAACAAGGTAAACGCATAGTTCCGTCCCAATAAATGTTTTCTTACCATTCTAGCTTTAATTTATCAAATACTCCACTCCATGTGTTTTATTTGCTGGGTTTCCTGGGTCTCTTTCTTCTGCTTTCTAGAATATACTGTGTGCTGCAAAATAAAGAAGGAGACAGAGTGGACAGGTCTTCAGGGTCCCATGTAATTGCCTTGTTTAGCAGCTCCAGGTGGGACCACTACCCCATAATTTTAGGAGTGGCATGGCAGATTGGTAACCGAATTGTGAAGGGCTGTAGATAAGAGATGCCTAAGAGTCAAAGAGTTGAATCATGGGTATCAAAGTTGTTGAATCATGGGTATCAAAGCAGCTCAGTGAAGCGGAGAGCCTCAAAAGAAGAATTTCTTAAGGTAACGGTACTCATAAGGCCAGAAGCCAATTGGTGACTAAGAAGAGAATTGCATGTGAGGGCCTGTAAGGAAGAATTTATTTAGACAAGGATGCTCACAGCAAACAGTGACTAGGAGAGGAGGGTGTGTGTTTTACCAGAGCTGGTTCTTGGCTGCCACTCAGCACTGGTCCATACCACACACACACATATACATATGTATATGTATATATATACACATATGTATGTGTATATATATATATATATATATATATATCCATATGTGCATAATTTTTTTGAAACTGAATTTCACTATGTCGTCTTGGCTAATGGAGAATGTATTATGTAGCCCAGGCTGCCACAATGCTCACAAAGATCCACCTGCCTCTGCCTCCCAAATGCTGAGATTGGAGGTGGATGTAACAGGCTCAGTCATTTGTACCAGTGATTGTAGCTAGTGTCTATTAGGATCCTCTGTGCCCGTTCCATGAAACATCTGACTGCCACCTCTTCCTACGTAGTCACAAGCTATGCAGTAAACTGTGGTTATTGCCTAAACTGCTCATAAAATGTGAGAGAAATAATCATAACTCAAATTAGAATCATATTCGCGCAGGGTTGTTTTTTCTAACACTTTTAATGTAAATATATGGAACAAATTCCAATGTAGCTAATATTTTTACTGTAAACTCTCCTGTTTGACTCTAGTCTCCAGAGATAGAAAAATAAAAAATAAGCTTGTGAACACTTACTTCATGGCTAAGGCCATGTCTTTTCCCAAGCTGCCCCACCTCTGGCTTAGAAGTCGCCTATGAATTTTTCAAGAACTCTGTGAGGCAGAGCATGTGTTAGTATTCCAATGAGCATTTAATGAAAATAAAGCCATACACCCTAAACAAGCCTAATTAGTGTCAGTGGTGAAGTCAGGTCTATAACTTTCAGTGAACCGGTTAGATGCGGTGATCTATTATTGTTGATCCAGGTTTGTTATCATTTACATGTACCATCTCCAGCATTTATTGGTGGGGGCAGGGTTTACAAAGAGCTGCCTAATTGAGCCTAGTCCTTGACAGCTGCAAAACATTGGTCTAAAAAAGGGTTCTTATGCAGAAATCATACCAAATAATGGGGGAGGGGGAATAGTTTTTTGATATACTTTGGAAGTAAAGTTTGGCATCTGTTGATACTGTATTTATATTCCAATTTCCTGGTTTAGTCTTTCTATGAAAATTGTGGCTTCATGCTTCCTCCTGGAAAATGGCACCTTGGACAAAATGTAAAGAGGCAGCAGGTGGGGCCAGAGACACAGCGTCATCTTGTTCCAGAGACCTCTATTCAGGGGAATCCTAGATTCTAGACTTTGATGTCTGAAACAATTTTGGTACCAGTCATTATGAGTATAGTTGGAGTTGATTATGAGGTGCTCTCCAAACAGATCTAACCTTGGAAGTTAATAAAGAGTTGTCTAAAAGAATAATAATCATTCCCATGTAGGTGTAGACACCTCAAAAGTGAATTCTTCTTAAGTATCTTTGCAGTAGTCATGGATATAATGTTGGAGTCATATCTCAAAGAGTGAGTAAGGGACTCAGAGGCAACCACCAAGTGGTTCCTGGGGGGTCATGCTTAGGACTGAAGATTTTAAGGTCACAAGGTTGTACAAGAGAATTCAGAAATGCCTCGCCTGTATATGGAATTTATGGTCCTGTGTGTGAGATTACTGGTAAGACCTCAGTTTGTAAGGGAAATATGGGCATAATTCAAAAGGCGTGTATACTCAGGGATGAAGTGTGGATTTAACAGATATTTTTTATATTCTTACTTAAAATATCTTCATATAAAAGAAAGATTGTCTGTGTTGGCAGCCTCCAGTAACTTGTACTAGAATTCTTAACTATTAGCTGGGGAGAGACTTCATCAGGACTCCTGAATGATAGTTCCTTTCTTTTCCACGTTCTTTCAGCCCCCACTTCTCTAGGTTCCCACTGAACAACTTTAATGAAAGTTCCTGGACAAATCCTTTCGGAAGGTTTTAAGATTTCTGAATATTCTCGTTATTTAAAAGTTTTTTTTTTTTAACTTTAATCTAGAGTTTCTTCAAGTAGTTTTAAAAAATACTTTCTTTCATGCCATATTGCTAATGTACTGCCTTAAGGATGTCCATGAATATTACCTTAATATTTTAACTAAATGGTAGATCACTATCAGTGCAGATAGAGCTTTAAGAAATTTGTTTTAAATTTTTCAAGGATTTTGAGAATCCTCCATTCCATATGAACATTAAAGAATAGAAGCTTTTGGAATTATGAGCTATTGGGAGACTGAGAATGGATTTTATTTAAATCCGAATATCCCCTTAACACAGAATAAAGTGATTATGGAGGGCTTTTGCAGCGCCTGCACTTCCTTCAGAGCCCAGCGTAATGGGGACATTCTGGTCTAAGTCACTTTCACTTTCAGTGAGTTTTTACTATGCAGAATAATCCCTAAACTTATTAGCTTAAAGAAACTATTCATTACAATCACTCTGGCATCTTTAACTGGCACAGAGGTGGTCAGTTCTTCTGTAGGATTCTGCAGGAGTCTTTCTCATATGTGATCTGGGATAGAGTGGACCAATTATTCATCCCACTTGGACACAGAAGATGGGCTGTGCTCACACCCATGTGTGTTAGCAATCAAAGGAGAGGTTCACATTGTTGAAAAGAGATAAAACATAGCCTCTCCATGTGCTTTGTGCTCCTTGTTGAACAGGTTGTAGGTTCTAAGCGGGTCACAACAGCATCATCACTGGTCACGTAGCCCGAGGGGGTCTTTCGAGAGATTTCTATTCAGCTGAAGTTGCAATCTTGATTTATAGCACAGAGAAGAATTTATGGTGACTCAGGAGGAAGCCAAAGTGGTGTTTGTTATGAAGAAAAGACAGACAGCAGTACATCACATGCTAGAGAGGCAAATTCTGGCTTCTTAGGATAGAGACCTGCGTGTAAGTGTCTTATGAACGCATAGGAGATGATTTTCTTTCTTCTTTTATTTTACTTTTGAAGTTCCATTGTTGAAAAGATGTAATCCATGTCTAAATATATGAGTAAGTTAAAATATTTGCGTATTTTATTTCTACGATAATTATGTGTGTGTGTATGCTAATGTGTGTGTGGTGGTGGTGTGGATATCTCTGTAGACATGCTCCTGCCAAGGAATGCATGTGCAGGTCAGAAAACAACTTAACCAAGATCAGTTCTCTTCTACCATGCATGTCCCAGAGATAGAACTGAGCTCTACAGGCTTGGCAGCAAGCAGCATCCCCCTTGAGCCAGCTCACCAGATCAGGCATATTCGTGTTGTTTCATCTTGCTTTGTTGAGGCAATGTCTTCTTACATGTAGCTCTTGCTGTCCCAGAAATCCCTTTGTAGACCAAGCTGGCCTTGAATTCATGGAGATCCTTCTGCCTCTGCCTCATGACTGCTGGTGTTAAAGTCATGCACAACAGTGCCCACCTAGACTTATTTTCATCAACTGAGTTTTCCTCTAGTAAATGAAATGATAAAGTGGTTCATATTGACAGATTTACGTCTGAGAAGATGGTGGTGAGCAAACACGAGTCAGAAGAGGTAGATAAGGTATATACCTATGTATGCAAGGACTATCGTATCTGTCTCCCATCTTATCAGAGGAGTACTGAGATTAGGCTGGCTTTATGTGGGTATTAGACCTCTCAACCCAGGTCCTCATGCTGGTGTTTAAGGGTTTCACCCATTGAGCCCTCTCTACTGCCAACACATGTATTTTTTGTCATAAATATGGCTCATAATTTGGTTTTCAAGATTTCCCTCGGACAGGGGAGTATAGACATATGAGTTGATTGCTCAACTGTGTTGAAGTCCTTGACTTTCAGCCATGAGAGACTTCAACCAAGTTGAAGGGGTGAGGGCCTCTTCTCCTCCCTCGGGACCCCTTCATGTCCCCTGTCTTTCCTATTCTGCCTCAGCCAAAGCAAACAAGAAACAGGAAACAGAAGCTGGCTTTCTCTTAATGCTTGGGCCCAGAAACTGGCATTCATTTCTATTGTATTCTTTTGGTCAAAGCAGTAGCCCAGCAAGACAGAACTGTGGTGGGGGACAGGGTGATTCTGGGTTCAGTAGAAGCAACAGCCAAACACAGGGGGCTGCCTTTTATCTACTGCATGTCTCCTAGGGCAACTTCATCTGCTCTACCTTTTTGTAAATTTTATTTTAGGAATATTGCTAATTCCTAATATTCCTAAATAATTAATAACATTATTAATTCTTTGACAATTCTATGCATGTGTACCTTAAATTTCCATCATATGCACCCGAACTCCCTTTTACTTTCCTAGTCTCCCTCCTACCTTCATCACCCCCAAACCCCTGCCCTCTGGAGTGTCTATTGGTCTTGCTGGCTTGATATACGACTTGTCACATAACCACAGCCTTAATGAGTTTGTGAGCACAAGAGTCATGTCATGCCGGGAGGCAGCCTTTCACAGTGCCCCTACCCCAGTCCCTGGCTCAACACTATCTTTACAGCCCTTCTTCCTCACTGAGCCTTGACCTAACCCACGGTCAGTCACGTAGTCTCAGTGTTTTAACTAGTTATGAGTTTCTACAATAACTGCTGCCCGCTGTGTGGTCACGGCTTCTCTGAGGCCTCCTTGACCAATAATTTGTAATATCCTACACCTGGCTCTGAGATGCTCCTGTTAATAACCCATGCTTCTGGGAAACCATTGTACACTTTCCCAAGCAACCTGTGTTCAAACTACTCCCTTTTTGGCTATTATATAATTTGTAATTAAAAATTTGTTTTAAAAAGTGGTACATCCTTGGCCCCTTCCGTTCCCTAGATGGAATTTAGAAAAGATAATGTCTAAAGTCTCTCCTGTTTATGATTTTTTGTCAATTAGTAGATTTGTAGATTCCTAAGAAATATTAAAACAAGAGGGTTTTTTTGTTGTTGTTTGTTTGCTTTTTGATATAACTGTGCATTTTCCTTTCCAAAAGCACTTCCACTTTTATCTCCCAGGCAGACCTTTGATTTGAAAAGGGTCACCTAATGAAAGTAAAAGAGAAAACTGTTATTAATTTACCATATGAATAGAGACAGAAGGGCATCAAGAGAGCCCAGAGAAATAGGAGCAGTTAAATACATTGAGGTCTGATTGAGTCTTCCTTGTATAGATAGCTCACCAGTCTCCTCCCATCACCCCCCCATCAACCCGCACAGACATGCGCACACACCCATCCTATTCCTCCAGAGCTGGGTCATTTGACATAGCAGGGCAGGGAGCCTTAAATTCTAAATGACTTGGAGAAAAAGCTATTTTCAACATATCTCGGATTTCAGACCTGAACTATATTTGTCAGAGAAATCTAAAATCAGTGGACTAGTTGAAATTAGACCTACATGGTGGTGGTGGTGGGGGGGCGGTGAAGCAAGCCCATTTTTTAAAGAATTCCTATCAGATTGTCTAAGAAAAAACTTTGTATTGTCAAAGGAATTTGTAAATAATGGCTAACCTGGAACTTAGGAAGAAAGAAAGAAAGAAAGAAAGAAAGAAAGAAAGAGAGAGAGAGAGAGAGAGAGAGAGAGAGAGAGAGAGAAGAACAGGAACAGAAGACAAAACACAGAAGGGGTCATTCAGGGGCCCTGGGTCTTGAATAAAGAAACAGATAATATTGGTTCCTACCACTAAACAAGAATTATCTGCAAAGGAAAATCTAATTTTCTCCAGTGGAATCTCACGGAGAATGTTAACCGCAGAGGATCGCCCCAGTGCTCAGGAGTCGTTGGCCAACACAAAACACACTTGGTGGTGTCTCTCTTGACTTTTTGTCTCATTCGCTTGGTTCAATGCTGAGTGGTCTCTTCCACAAGTCAGGGGAAACCCCTTCCTGAAGTATCACCGAATGCCCGAGTTATTCATTATCAAGAGCAGACACAAATCACCTGCTGAGGAATTGTTTTCAGAAGGAGTCTGTGATAAGTAACATTTTAAAGCACTTGCCTATCTCAAAAAAAAAATTTCCTTATTTGTCATCGGGCTATTTAATGGCTCTTAGAAGACTGTCATCATAATTGCTATTATGTAATTTATTTTCATTTCTCTTCATTTCTTTTGTTTCGAGACAAGGTCTTATTATGTAGCCCTGGCTGGCTTAAAAGATGCTGTGTAGCCCAGGCCAGCCTCATACTTGATACGATCCTTTGGCCTCTGTGCCTCCTCTCCTGGGCTTACAGTGTGTAGCCCCAAACCCAACTGACATCTTACCCATATTATAATTTGTTCTTGGTATAAGGCTCATTCATGCTGAGCCTTACCACGGACGCTAATTAAAGCAGTGATGGCCTGGACATTGCCCCTTGGGTTTCACCTTATTAATTACCATTAAATATGTTTCTGTTCATGACATAGGATGGAGGCTTTTCTGTGGAGCGATGTAAAACGCCATATCCCTCAGAATTTTTGACTCATCAGAAACTCATCTATCTCGATGCACCCTATTTTAGTAGGTTTCACGGGAGCCTTTCATCAAAAGGGAAAAAGTGGGTGGACATTTAATTATAATACTTCCCTACTACCTACATGGCTGATTGTTCCCACTTGCAAAAAAAAAAAAAAAAAAAAAAAAATGGCGAGCCCGATTTAGCAGAGCCACCATGCCAGGAGAGCAGGATTGAGAGGGGGCTCCTGCTGCTTGCAAGAAGTGCTGATTGCTGTCAGCTCTCCTCATGCTTTTTCTTCCTGACAGAATGCTGTGCAAGTTTCACACTTCACTTTAATTGATCATCTGTTATCAAATAAGGATCTGTTCGATTATAAATAAACACAGCTTTTAGAGGCCCATCTTATTCTTCCTCCTCCTCTCCCTGGTAAAGACCCAAAATAATTTAAAAAAAAAAAAGATAAAAAAAAAAATAAACCCAGTGCTTATGCTTGTACACAAACTAACAACTGTTCAAAGAGGATGTCTTGGAAGCTCTCCTGGTTTGGGTGGGGATAAAGGAGGATGTACAAGCTGAGACATCACATAGGTTGGGCTGCCGCTCCTTGGATGAGGAACCCTTTCATGGCCAAACATGATGCTTAGGATCCTGATCTGGGTGGGCAGAGCATTTTCCTCATTCGAAAAGGTTTCTCTTCCTTCTATTTTTCACTTGTTCTCTTTGTACCAGTGATGCAAAGCGTATCCTAGAGTGGAAAACCAGATTCTTTTCAGAATAGCGTTGAGATGGAATATTTGTGTTTTGGGAATTTCGAGGAGGGAGGGAGGAAACACCACGGGATGAGAAGAGTTTAGGGATTCAGCAAGACAATAACAGCGGTGAGCTTGAATCCTGAATACTGGGCAAGAGTGTTCTCTGGGAAATCAAAATCCCATGTCAGGGGCAGCAGCATGAATACAGTCATACGCAGATTCTTGGGTTACAGAATGCACTAGTAATGAGAACCAGACAGAAGTGTCTGAGGGAGCACAGGGTGAAGTCAGGGCAGATGATGGACAGCCCTGACTACTCGGTGCCAGGGTGAAGAGGCCCAACCCAGTCTTGCAACATTGGACTGTGAGAGAGCCTTGATGCAAAGCAACAGCTTCTCAGTAGGAAAGATACACAAGTAAAACCTGTTCCCTGTGGAGATGGAATATTTCCTATCTGGACGTAACATTTCTAACTGTTAATGCCTGATCCTAACCTCACCAGCATAAATTTGCATAAAAACTCTACATTTAAAACCTAACTCGTTATGATAACTCAAAAAGAGAATGAATAACACTCATTTTAATAAGGAAGTTGGAACAGAAAAGCAAGTAGCCCAGGATTTAATGGCTCTAGATACATGCTGGCCAACAGAAATAGAAAGCAATTATGCTCTTAAAATTTTAGTAGTTACACTTACACAATGTAGACATAAAAAGAGACAGATTAAACTAGTTTCATATATTTTACTAAATGCAGTATGCCCACAATATTATCGTGTCAGCATTAATTGTGTAACAGACATTTATTAAATATTTTATCATTTTTATTCTCGTATAAACCTGAGATGTATTTTAAACTCTTAACTGAGAATTGCCATGTTTTAACTGATCAGTGGATATGTATTTGACAGTGATTTTTGTGGAGTACATGTGTGTATGTGTGTATGTATGTACATGTGTATATATATATGTATGTGCATATATGTACATATGTATGTGTATATGTATGTGTCTATGTATATGTGTGTATATGTACATGCATATGTGTGTGTGTATGTGTGTGTGCATGCATGTGCGTGTAGGCCAGGGGTTGCTGCTGGTTGTCTTTAGTTACTTTTCTGCTGCTGTGATAAAACACCTCGAAGGAGTCAACTCAAGGAAGGGAGAATTTATTTTGACTCACAGTTCCAGAAAGAGAGTCCATAATGACAAGACCCAAGGCCGCAGGCAGCCAGAGCAAGAAGCAAGAGAGACCACATCTTAAACATAACAGCACAAAGAGAGGGAGAGGCTGGAAGCAGGGTGAGGGGTAGGGACTCCCAAAGCCCACCTCAGGCTACTCACTGCCTTCAGCAAGGTTGTGCCTTTCATAACCTCCCTGCACAGCCCCACCAGCCCGACTGGGGACC
The DNA here is from genome assembly GCA_964023405.1 of Apodemus agrarius. Lineage (NCBI taxonomy): Eukaryota > Metazoa > Chordata > Mammalia > Rodentia > Muridae > Apodemus > Apodemus agrarius. The sequence goes on along the minus strand of OZ030025.1, from coordinate 24,263,957 downwards.
AAGTGTACAAATACCTGGGCTCATGGGTGGCAATTGTCATCTCCCTTGGATCCATCTTCATGTATGTTTTGGGAGATTTGGTCTCTTACTAAACTTATTGACTTGGCTACTCAGGCTGACCAACACCAATAAGCATCAGGGAGTCATCTGTCTCCCTCTCTGCCCACAAATACTAAGGTTACAGAAGCTTTTTGGCTTTTTGTCCCATTTTTTTTCTTTTTTTTCTCCCTTTTTTTATTGAATATATTCTTCATTTACATTTTAAATGTTATACCCTTTCTCAGCTCCTCCCCTCCAGAAAATCCCCAACCCACCCTCCCTCCTCCTGCCTCCAAGAAGATGCCCCTCTGCCCAACCCATTCCCACCTACCCCTCCCTTATTTTCCCCATGCTGGGGCATCTGTTGGTTTTACATGGGTTCTAATGATCAGAACACAGGTGCTCATACATGTGCAGGAGGAACGTTGCTGAGACATCTTCACAGCTTTGGGAAGCACATGAACAAGTAGAAGTTAGGGGTGTCACCATTCATTCATTCATTCATTCATTCACAGGGGTGTCTTCACTCATTCATTCATTCCCTCCCTCCCTCATTCATTCACTTACTTACTCTTCCCTCCTTCGAGGCCCATTTGTTGCCACACAATCTTCTGAACCCTGAAGATTATATTTAAAGCCTTGCTTCAACAAACCAGCATTCAGTATATACCAAAACTAACAATGAGTAAAATCAAATGTCTGTTGGTTCTACAGAGAAATCTTAAGAGACGGTGGGCAGTACAGTAAAATATGACACCCACATGCTGAGGTTGGTGTCCTCACTACATTTCCTTTGGAAAATGACTGTAAACCTCTTGTCTTATAAAGGAGACACTCTATCCTCACATGAAGATGTTATTGAGATCCAGTTGAACGATACATTAAAGTCCCAGGTGCCATACCCTGTGGATGTCGTTGATCTGTGAACATCAGCTTTATTCTCTCCTGCTTAATTTTCCCTACAATCTTACCTGTAACGGAGTAACCTGCATCAACTACTAACAAGTCTCCTACTCCTAAATACAGATAAAAGCAGAAACCATGCCCTGAAACATGAACAAGTTAAACATTAGTATGCAAAAAAAACCAATCCAATGCTGTACCCAGAGTTTTTGACACACACTTAATTGGTGCATGAGGCTCTGAGACTGAAACCTTTCCAGTTTTACTCTATAATGCACCTGGTCAGGAGTTAACCACTAGCCTGCTGATACCAGTGAATAACTGCAGGCCCAGAAGCCAAATTTTCTTTTTGTTACCAACATGATCCATGCAAGTTGGATTCGACTGATTCCTTTAAACCAAATCACCATGCATTCAATTGAAAATCACAATGTTCAAAGACCTTAGTTATTAGGGAAATGCAAATTAAAACAACTCTGAGATTTCATCTTACACTGGTCAGAATGGCTAAGAGCAAAAACTCAAGTGAGAGCACATGCTGGTGGGAGTGCAAACTTGAACAACCACTTTGGAAATCAAATTTGGTGGTTTCTCAGAAAATTGGGAATAGTTTTACCTCAAGACCCAGCTATACTACTCCTGGGAATACTTAAAAGATGCTTCACCATACCACAAAGACACTTGGTTATCTATGTCCATAACAGCTTTATTCACAGTAGCCAGACACTAGAAACAACCTAGATGTCCCTAAACTGAAGGATGGATAAAGGACATGGGGCACATCTACGCAATGGACTGCGATTCAGCTATTAAAAACAAAGATAACCACGAATTTTGCAGATAAGTGGGTGTAAACTGAGAATATCATCCTGAGTGAGGTAACCCAGTCTAAAAAGGACATGCATGGTCTGAACTTACTTATAAGTGGATATTAGCCATAAAATACAGGATACCAATGCTATACTTGACAGATCCAAAGAAGCTAAGAGAGAAGGAAGATCTAAGTAGGTAGCTTGAACCTCACTTATAAGAGGGCTTAAAATAGTCATAAGAGGCAGATGGAGGGAGGGAACTGGATGGGAGAGGGAATGGGGGGGTCAGCTCATGTGTGGGGAGGGACAGGAGGGATGGCCAGATGGGCATGAGAATGAATGGAAATCTGCAAGGGACAAGGGTAGGGAGGTGGTGGATATCTCCAGGAAGAGACAAATACCTGGGATAAGGGAGGTACCTAAGAATCAATGGGGGTGTCCTTAGCTGTGACTCACAGAATTGGGGATATGGAACCTGAAGAGACCGACCCCTGTAACCAGGCAGGAACCCCCCTGGAGTGATAGGGACACCAACCCACAAACAAAACTTTCAACCCTAAATTTATCCTGTCTATAAGAAATTCAGGATGGAGGAGGGGTAGATCAGAGACTGAACAACCAACTAATAACTGGCCTGAGAAAGACCCATCCCATGGGCAAGCACCAATTCCTGACACTATTAAAGATAGTCTGCTATGCCTGCAGACAGTAGCCTAGCAAGGCTGTCCTCTGAGAATTTCCACCCAGCATCTGACTTAGAAAGATGCAGAGATCCACAGCCAAACAGTGGATGGAGCTTGGAAATTCTTATGGAAGAGTTGGGGGAAGGGTTGAATGCCCAGAAGGAGATAGGAACTCCACAGGAAGACCTAGTCAACTAACTTGAATCTTTGGGGCTCCCAGAGACTGCACCATCAAGCAAAGGGCATACCAGGTCTCCCCTGAACACAAGGGAAAAGGGCTGGACCAGCCCTCCCTGCTCATCTGTAGATGTGTAGCTTGACCTTCGTGTGGGTCCCAAACACCTGGAGCTGGGGCTGTCCCAAAAGCTGTTGCCTCTCTGTGGGATGTGTTCTTTGAGCTGGGCTGCCTTGTGTAGCCTCAGTGGGAGAGGATGTGCCTAATCTCTTAGAGACTTGATTTTCCAGGGTTGGTGGATAGCCATGGGGAACCCCACTCTCTCAGAGGAAAAGGGGAAGGGGAGAGGGAGGGGGAAGGATTGTGGGAGGGGATGATTGGAAGGTGGGGTAGTAAAGTGAATAAGAAATGTAAAGTGAATAAATAAATTAAGATGTTTTTTAAAAAGAAAAGATAAAACAACCCAGAAAGAAAGAAAGAAAGAAAGAAAGAAAGAAAGAAAGAAAGAAAGAAAGAAAGGGAGAGAAGATAACCAAAGGAGTACCCACAGGTGCTCCTCCCACACGACTTATGTATATGGAATCCCACTTTTTAACGACTAGTTCCAGTTTTACATTTGATGTTTGAATGCAGATGAACTTTCCTCTTCTGCCCGAGTGATGTGGGCAATTTTCTGAACTCTTGTGGTTAGAGGACATGACTTAACCAGATGGATTGTAATTGTATTGGCACATACAGTGTTTGCTTCTTATGGCTTTAATTTTCATTTGTCTATTAACGTTATTGATCTTATTTCCTAACACTATTGAGATATAATTAACCTATCACATAACTTTTCTCTCCGAGGTATACATTTCCTAGATTTATCAGTTAGTCCACAGAGCTGTCCAGTTATCACCAAACTCCTAATATCTTCCAAACTACAAATATGTGTGCATCTGTGTGTGCATGTGCATGCACACATACACACACATACACAAACACACACACACACACACACACACAGAGAGAGAGAGAGAAAGAGAGAGAGAGAGAGAGAGAGAGAGAGAGAGAGAGAAAGACAATTTATGTGCTGTATGATAACTGTATTTTGAAATGGTAACAGGCTGTAAGGGTTTAGTTCTCATCAGCAATATTTCCACGTTTGCATTGATGGTTTTTACCATTTTTACATTGTTAGATGATAATTATAGTGATATATTTCTATAATATAAATGATATTATAGAACAAAGCTTGTCTTCCTTGCTGCTACCAAGTGTCTTGTCCACTGCCAGAACTTTCAGTTTCAATGAAGTCAAATTAAGTACAATATATCAATACTCTCATATTTGAGTTATGCTTGTCTCTTTTGCCTTCTATGGTGATTTTCTTCAGGGTCTTCTAGAAATTGTATAATTTCAAGATTCACTTGTAGGCTTATACTCTGTAATTAAATTTTTATATCATAGAAGGTGGGATTCAAGGTTTATTTGCTTATGTATTGCCTATAAACAATTCTTTCACCCTTATTCATCGAAAGTACTATTATTTCCAACCACTTAGGTGACACCTCTGGAAAGTATGAATGGACCTGTGTGTACAAGTGCGCCTCTGGTCTCTTGGCTCAGTTTTATTGATCTGTGTGTGTACCCTCTTTTAATACAAAGTGTGCTTTTTAGGAAGCATTGAGATAAGTGTTCTTTCTTCTCTCACTTTATCCTTTTTAATATTTCCCTGTAAATTTCAGAATGGATTCGTCAATAGCTGTAGAACTACTGCAAGAGTAGATTAGAAGGTCTCTAAATCTCAGTCTGTAAAGAACACATGTCTGCATTAGTTCCTTTTCTATTACTGCCATAAAAATACAGTAACCAAAAGCAACATAAGGAAGAATTTATTTTGGCTTACAGCTCCAGAGGGCTAGCTGTCCTTAATGGAGGAGAAGGCATGGTGGCAAAAACAGGAAACTGAGAGAGAGATCATATCTTTATCTATATGTAGGAAGCAAAGTGTGAACTGTAAGTGGGGCAAGGCTATAAACTCTCAGAGCCCACCCCACTGGCATACTTTTTTATTCCAAATTTAATATGTTTTTAATTAATTTATTTTTATTGAATACCAGTCTTCATTTACATTTCTAATGATAAAACCTTTCCTGATATTCCCCCTCCCCTAAGACCCCCAGCCCCTCCCCTTCCTTCTTCCCCCTGCCTCCATGTATATGTCTCTTCACCCAACACACTCCCCCCATCCCCCACCCCTGCCTCGGTTTCCCTTTGTTCGGGCCTCTGTTGAGCCTTTACCTGACCAAGGACCATTCCTCCCACTGATGCCCAACAAGGCCTTCCTCTGCCACATTTTTGGCTGGAACCATGTGTGCCTCTTGGTTGATGGTTCAGTCCCTGGAAGTCTTGGGGGTGTCTGGGTGGCTAAAATCATTGTTCTTCTCATGGGCCTGTAAACCCCTTCAGCTACTTTGGACCATCCTCCAGCTCCTCCATTGGGACCCCATACCCAGTCCAATAGTTGGTTGTTAGCATCTGCCTCTGTATTTGTAAGGCTCTGGCAGGGCCTCTCTGGAGACAACCATGGCATGCTCCTTTTGGTATACACTTCTTGTTGTCCATAGTAGTGTCAGGGTTTGTTGACTGTTTAAAGGATGAATCCCCAGGTAGGGCAGTCTCTGGGTGGCCTTTACTTCAGCATACTTATTCCAACAAGGATATGACTTAAAATTTCTATAATGTCCCCAAACAGCTCCACCTACTGGGCTGTTCAAACACATTAGTTTATTGGGGGACATTTCTTTCTTTCTATTTTTAATTAATTAAACAAATTAGATAAACTATTTTAATGTATTTTCAGAAAATAATATTTAATAAATTAATATTTCATAAATTAAAGTAAATAAATAAAATAAAATAAAATAATTTTATGTTCAGACCGAAGTTTTCCCTTCCTTCTCTCCTCTCAATGGGGAATCCTGTGGAAGGGGGAGAGGCAAGATTATAGGAGCCAGAGGTATCAAGAACAGAACAAAAAAATCAACAGAATCAACAAACCTAGCTCCATAGGGGCTCACAGAGACTGAATGGATCAGGAAGTCTACATGGGGCTGACCTCGGCCTTCTGCATATTTGTTAACAGTTGTGTAGCTTGGTCTTCTTGTAGGACTCTTAACAGCAGGACCTAACTTAGCCTCAACAGGAGAAGATGCACCTAGACTTACTGCAACTTGATATACCACTTGATATGCTGGTTGAAATCCGTGGGAGGTCTGACCTTTTCTGAAGAGAAATGGGGGTGGGGAAAGTTGGAGACATTCCCAATTCAAGCCATTGGTTTAGCTTGCTGGTACTGTCTTCTATGCAATGAACATGGTATTTCTACATCTATTTAGGTCTCTCTTGGTTTTCGTCTTGTTGATGTTTAAGATATTAAGCATGAAAACATTTAAAATTATTAGACAATTGAATAATCAGAAATTGCTAACTATTTCTTATTCTAAATAAACCCATGATGGGTCCTTCTACTTTCTATGTTAATTTGTGAAGTTTTCTTTTCTTTATGGCATACTCTTACTTTATTTGTGATAGATTCTTTAAAAATGATTTCAGGAAAGCTCCCCATTAACTTAGCTTATCTGACTGATCAACTAGTTAATAAAATTGATAGTGCTTTTTAATACTTAAATTTGTTCTTTGGGAATTTTATATACATAAATAATACTTTGTAATTATTTTTTTCACCCTCTAATCTCTACAATCTTACCTCCTTCAAATTTTCTTTCCAAAATTCATGGGGTTTTTTTGGTTTGTTTCAGTTTATACCTCATTGACTTTAACCAGAGCAATCTGAATGATTGTTGACTTGAAACTGTCCTTGGGAGATTTCCGGGTCAATAGTGGGTATACAACTGTAAGACATCTTTCCTCTTCTACCAACATCTATTAGTAAGTAGTCAACAGTTCAGTAGAGAGGTATGGTGGCTTAAACAAGAAAATATCCCAGATATTTGCGTTCTTGTTCCCAAGTAGTTAGTGCTGTTTGCAGAGGCTTATGGGGGTGTGGCTTTGTTGGAGGAAATGTGCCACTAAAGGTGGGCTTTGAGGTCTTAAACTCTTATGCCATTCCCAGTGTGTCCTCTCTGATTCTTTCTTGCAGCACAGATTATTGGCTCTCAACTGCTACTCTGGAGTGTAATTAATTAGAAGTCCAAGAAGTGCTTTTGTTATTGTTGTTGATTCCCTTCATGAGTAACTTATACAGATAGCTAAATAGATAGTCCAGAACTGGAGCTGTATAAAGATAGTTGAACTTCGATAAAGAGGTAATGACAGTGTAATAAAGCAGAGTCTTTTCAAGGAATGATAGGGATACATCAAAATGTAAAAGCTAAATCTAGACTCAGCCTTTAAATCTTTAAACCCATCAAGGTAGATCAAAATTTTAGATGCAAAAATCTAAATATGTCTAAGAGATAACATAAGGAAAGAATGTGAAGAAAAATTGGCTGCGGAGATGACATTTTAGATATAAGGGCAAAGCCAAGGTCCATGGAACAAGCAACTGATATGTTAAACTTTAAGACTGAAAATGTTTCTTCAAAATCAGTGTCAATAGTGTGAGAGAAGGAACCACAGACTAGGGTAACATATTTTCGATGGACACATCAGATAAAACACTGTCATTCAATACATATATAGTGCACTTTAAACTCAACAATACAACACTGATCACGTGCACCAAGGAAGGCGCTCAAGATACAGGTCTTCTCTGAACATGGAAAATGTCCTGGGATCAATGCCCAGTGCCCAAAGAAAATAATAAAAAAAATGTGATAAAACAGCTAAAGGGACTCGTAACCTGAAATGCTATACAGTGAAGTGCATGAAGTGGCGTTTACTTCATGAGTTAATTGTACACAGCAACAGGGGGGTATCAATACATACAGCAAAGAGCTGCCCACATCTGCCATGCCTTGGCCACACCTCATGCTAATGAGGATACAGAGCTACTGAGCTGGCATTCCGTGCTGACTGGGGATGGCCAAGGGGGCAATGGCTTTGGAAGAGAACCTGGCAATTCCTTCAGTCAGTTCAAGGTAGCCATGGCCTGGGATCTAGCATCGTTTTCTTTGCTGTCTACTAAAAATAATGGAAAACATGGGTCTACAACAAGATGCCATTTCAGTATTGTGTGTATGTACATGGGCACACAAATGTGTGTGTTTATGGGGTGCTCATATATGTGTAGGTGCATGTAAGTGAAAAACAGAGATCAGCTTCAGGTTATTCAAGTTATTCAATGTTATCAGTATTCAGCTACTCTTTTTTTTTCTTTTAAGTGAGATAAAGTCTTTCTTTTAACCCAAGGCTTTCCAATTTAACTAGGCTGACTGACCAGCAAGTCCCAGGGAGTTTCCTGTCTCCAGATTCCCAGCACAGGATTACGAGTGGATAGCTACTATCTCTGGCTTTTTCTCTCTCCCTTTGTTGGAGAGAAAAAGTATTGGGTCAGTCCCTTTTCAACAAGAACAAGATTGTCCTTCCTACCCTTGAGAATTAATAAATGATCTGGGTGCTGGGGCTTGAGCTCAGGATCTTGTACTTGTAAATTAAGCTCTCTATTGACTGAGCCATCCCTCCCCTTTGTCTATTTTTGTATATTTCCATGTATGCACTCTAGTGAGATCCTTCAGTGTATTGACTACTTAGGAACTCTCACACTTTCCTGTCACCTGGCGGTCTGTTGTTTACACCTGGGTCAGTTGGCCAAATGAGGACATTTATAGTCAAATTTCATGTTCATTTGATTCAAAAGGTTCAACAATGTCTGCAGAAGCATCAAAGTGCATCTGTCACCTTTTTGGAAGAGATGGTTTGGAAGTCAGTGCCAATGGCTGCAAGAATTGTTTCATAGACCCAGAGACGCACAATGGATCCATGTCTTAAGAACTCTGGGGGCTTTAATCGCTAGACCCTTGCACTTGATGCCATCAGAGGCTTCTCATTTCCAAAGCCACTTTTGCAGCTTGGGTCTCCCACTCATATTTGTCATAAACAAGGTGCTGATACCTTTGAAGCTGTGGATGAGCCGACGGGCTCCATGGAAAGACCTGACAGTGGGAAGCACTGTCAGCAGTTTGAAGAATTGGACTGACACCATCAATTTTTCCTAGTTAGAAGTTTGGACTGTTGTCATAGAAGCATTTGACCTGTGAGCTCAGGACAGCGGGGAGATATCTGCTCATTGTGTTCCTAATTTTATTGTCTCTGAGGCTGTGATAAGCTTACTGTTATTTCCCCAATCAAAACCCACAGCAGAATAAGCAACAGCAGAATATTTATTTACAACAGGGCCAGGAGTCTTTTCTTTTTGGTTCTTGCTTTCTAAATGTCGCCGTATATAAAAATGACATTTCCCTGAGCCGCCTGTATGTAGTTTCTGGAACTTGTGGTCAGTCAGACATCTTAGCAAGGAGATAATAATAAAATAATTAGGTCTGAGCTGCAACTAGCAGGATCCTGAGTGGTGGCGTTCTCATAGAATTTCCAAATGTCACCCCATGTTCAGAAAACCCTGCTGAGTGGCAAAGACTCTGCAGAGAAGAAAGGAGAGTGAAGCCTGTAAGCAGTCCTCTGATGTGTTTTGCTGTATTAGTCCGGATACCCAGGATGAAACCTAAGGCTGTGAGCACCTGGGAATTTCTCTGTCACTGAACTACACTCCCAACCTCTTGCAAGTATTCTTATAGAAGCTAGAAAGGTCTCCTGGATTCCATGTTGTGATCACTATAAAAACACATATCTCTCAACACTATCTCCCTCCTCACCTGTGACTGCTAACAATCCTTTAGTCTTCTTGATCAGTTCCAGATCATTTATTAATTCTCAAGGGTACGAAGAACAATCTTGTTCTTGTTGTAAAGGGACTGACCCAATACCTTTTCTCTCCAGCATAGGAGAAAAAAAAAAGTAAAAGAGCATCAAAATCCAACACAGTGTACTTTCTAAGCAAGGTTCAGGTGATAGAAAGTCAAAACATTTATGTTCTATTCATCAGCTTTGGGTGTTGTGGTCACCATTATTTTATTTTGTTGCATATTTAATCTCAATTATCTTAATGAGAAAATACTTTTCTCATGGAAAGTTCTTGGCAACTTTTAAATTAAAATGTACAAAAATATGTGATAAACAGTACCTTGCAATCTAGATATAGCAGTTCTATGGCATCCATTGTATTTCTCTGTCCAAACTCTCTCTCTCTCTCTCTCTCTCTCTCTCTCTCTCTCTCTCATCTCTTTCCTGTAGAATGTAAAAGATGACATTTAAAAGTTAGGATGAACTCTTAAGGATTGACTATATCGGCATGAGAATAGTTGTGTAAAACTTACTACTTGCAGGGTTGTTAAGGGTCTCTCACTTCAGCTCCTCTCTTTGTCTCTGTGTGGGTAAGCAACACTCTTCTCCGGATTGTCTGGCAGTATCTGAACCTCTTCATGATTCAGTTTCCTTAAATACAGACTAGAAATAATTCTACCCTACAGAGTAGTCATGAAGACAAAATTACATGGTTAATGGGAAAGAGCTTGGAAATGGAAAAATTACTATGCAGATAATGCTTATAGTAATAGCTAGCCTGTAAGTGCCTTCATGTGTCAGGCAATGTTACACATATTATCTCATTTAGATATTATTTGCCTTATTTTATAAGAGGTTAAAAACGGTGAATCAGCCCACCAAAATCACACAGGAGAAGGGAGGACAAAAATATGTACCTGGTTCTGAACAGATTCAATACTCAGAATCAATTTATCTGTCTGTCTAATCTATCTATCTATCTATCTATCTATCTATCTATCTATCTATCTAATCTATCTAATCTATCTATCTATCTCCCCTGCCCTCTTTCAGTCTTTCTTTCTTATATATTTCATAAGTTATTCCTGTTAGTGCTGACAACTGATTTTGCTCATGAAGTCTATTCTTTTTAAAATGGCCTGGTTACTGTTAACATTTTCTCTCATCAACAAGACCATCTTTGTTCTACCTGATTGGGCAGGAGGCAGCCAGAAGGCTTCATTCTTCATATCTGTTAGATTAGGGCATGAGGGAGCATGCTCATGGGTGTCAGACAGTGAGCTGGAAGAGCCCTTTTGTGTCTTCATTCCTCTACATGGAAAATATTGTTTCTTTTCTGACTAGCTATATGAACAGGACCTAGAATGATGGCTGCAAGCATTTTCTAGCATTGGCTGTATAGTTTAATGGGACACAGACAGACCATTCTATAAGTTAATCCAGTAATTAAATAAGTACAGGTATACCAGACACAGGTTGTTCTAGTTTGCTTTTTTGTTGTTTTAAAGCACCCAGACCAAAAGCAATGTGAAGAAAAGCTATTATTTAACTAACACTTGCAGATCACAGTCCACCACCAATAGGAATCAGACTGAAATTCAACAGGAGTAGAGGCAGGAAACCACCAAAGAGTGCTGCATTCTGGCTTCGTCCTGCCCAGGGCTATACTCAGCTAGCTTTCTTAAAGAGCCATGCCCCCTGCCTTGGGATGACACCATCTATATTGAGTTGGACCATTCCATGCCAGCCAACAATCAGTTTTACATAGAGATGGGCTCAGACTAATCTGTGGGCTTTGTCAAGTTGACAGCAAAAACTAAGTAGGACATATATCCTTGATAAACTGACATGCCTCCTAAGCACTTTTTCTCTTATTTCAATGTTGAGTTGTTCATTGTGGAGCTTTTTAAAATCTAAACGTTAAAATCATCCCATCGATTTCTACTGAAACATTTACAAAGATTCTGAGTACGATTACACTGAATGTACAGATCAAGTACAAAGAGTTGGCATCTCTCCTCTGTTGTATTTTGTTTTGTTCCTTTGGCTTTTTTCGAGACAGGGTTTCTCTGTGTAGTCCTGGCTGTCCTGGAACTCACTCTGTAAACCAGGCTGGCCTCGAACTCAGAAATCTGCCTGCCTCTTCCTCCCAAGTGCTGGGATTACAGGATTGCGCCACCATGCCCGGCTCCTCTGTTGTATTTTAAAGTAAGTTTCAGTGCTCTGGATTTCTGGGATATCCAAATATCCCATACATCCTAGTAACGTGTTTCTGAATTGCAGATCTAAGAGCATCATCACAAGACCTTGCTCTGTTGTGTGTTCTCAATATAGTTTACTGGTCAGCCTTAGGGAATCTCAGAATGCCTACACAGGGGATTTTCAGGCCAAATTTTAAAACACTTACAATGTACGCAGATAGTTGCACATACGCTATACTTCAAAAAAATATGTGGCATTTGAGAATATATAGCTCATGGGAGTGTATGGAGAACCATGGTCCTTGTTCCTACAGATGAATAGTCTGTGAGACAGCAGCATGATGGGTGAATGCTGCAGCATGTTGAAATCTGAGCCCACTGGGTACTGGGTGTATGCCCACCAATACTGAAGAATGAACCTAGGACGTTAGATGGGGATTCCTGGCTTATAGAGAAATTTTCTCTCTCTCTCTCTCTCTCTCTCTCTCTCTCTCTCTCTCTCTCTCTCTCTCTCTCTCTCTCTCTCTCTCTCTCGTGTGTGTGTGTGTGTGTGTGTGTGTGTGTGTTTAAATGGATTTAGTATCTAGAGTTGCAGGAAGTTATTTGCAAAGTCATTAAACAATCCCTTAGGGGGGTGATTTTTTAAATATTTTACTGCAATTGATTCCTCAATATAAAGAAACCCTTAGAAATCCCACAGACATAGAATGATTATACCTCAGATTTGTGAATAAACTCAAATGAGCAATTTCATTTATTGAAACACAAGAGAGGTATAATTATAGTCATTATGTCCTTCCATGTCAGTTGCTAAGACTTTTACTTTGGAGGCTTGGATTAGGTAATAAACCTGTTTTATGAAGCTGTTGTTGAGTTGTTCAACTAAACCCAATTAACCAATTATAAATTAATGCAATAATGAAGTAAACCCAAGTTCTTAATAATATAAATGTGATGTAAACTATTTCTTTACTGATCTCTAAGAAGCTAATGACTATAAGATAAAATCTAGAAGGTGGACACACAGGATAATAGAAAGATTAGCGCAAAGTCACAAAGTAAACAATCTGTCTTTGATCCTGTTGCCTCTCTAGGTGAGTGGCCCTGACAAGGTGCTAACTATTCTTTTTTAAACTGTTAAAAGATAGTCGCTAACAAGATACTTCCATCCCTGAAACAAACTTGTGGTTTAAGGGAGAATGCCAATCAAATATGATTCTATGTCTTCTAGCATGAACAGCAGCTTTTCTTGCATGTGCAGTGTTGGGAACCAAACCCAAAGCACACACATGTCCTAACTCTGACTTTCCAGCATGGGGAAAAAAGGAAATGATCATCAAGGTCTAACACCTTAAATACTTTCTAAGCAATGTTCAGGTGATAGAAAGTCGAACCCTTTGATTTATGTTCAATTCATCAGCTTTGGGTATTGTGACGGGACTGTTATTTTATTTTGTTGCATGACTATAACACTCAGCTACCTCCCTTGCCCCAAACTTCTTAACTATTTTAAGAAATGGTATTTTTGACAATCTAAAGAAATCAGAATATAGTAAGAAAAGCCAAATAGACAAACTTTAACAAATGTGCTATAAAGTCTTTGATACATCCAGATTTTAAAAAAATCTAATAAATATAACAAAGCTTTCTTTCCTAGCATGGGCTTGATCATTTTAGGAAACTATAGTCCTTAGAATAGTGGTTCTATTATTAGCCTTCCTAATGCTGTGCCTCTTTAATATAGTTCCTCACATGGTGGAGACCCCAACCATCAAGTTATTTTCACTGCTATTTCATAATTGTAATTTTGCTACTGTTAAGAATTAGAATGTAAATATCTGTGTTTTCCAATGGTCTTAGAAGACACCTGTGAACGGGTCATTACCCATTCAAAGGTGTTGAAAGCCAAAGGTTAAGAAACATTGCTTTAGAGACTAGGCTTTTCCAGGACAGGCATTGGTAGAGCAACTTCAGTACTGACCCTACAAATCGCTTTCTCCTGCTTCTCCTCTAATTTCCCCTCTTCTTTTTCTCATGGGAGCTCATTTTCTCACTTTCTGAAGACAGACATCCTGTTCAGCTATCTTTTTAAAATAACTAGAAGCCCTTCAAGCCAGACGCATCACATTCCAAAGGAATAATGATTGTCCTTATGATAACAGAGATGCGGAAATTCCTGTCTGTTGGGAAATGTGCAGCAGTATCTCTTCATAATGTCTGTAGAGCATCTACATCAGCTGTTATTTTGTTCAAAAAGTATTTGTAAGATTTTCTAGGAGAGATTAATTAGCTCATGAGCAATTTTCTGCATTTAATCAAAAAGTCAAATCCTAATGACTTTATGATTTTTATTTGGGCAGGGCAATTTTTATGATGCTGTTTCTAGTTGCAGGAGCGCACCTTCTTTAGAAATTAGACATTACTTCATATTTAAATATATATTACATTTTAAGCTTCTATACTAGACAGTTCTGGCTCCTGTAATTTTGTACTCATTACTCCACAGTCATAAGAATGGCTTGTAACTTTGGCTATTCACATTTTTATTCTAAATATGTGTATATCTGTCAGAAAGCTTAGGTGATAGTGAATACCATAAAATACACATCTGTAAACCAGGCAGTATGAGAGGATTAACATTTATTAACATATCCTTTAACCAGAGAAGTATCATAAGGAAGTAATAGTTGATGGTGTAGGTAAACAGGTCAAACAGAATTATGCATAGACATGGGACCCTGGGTCTTAGTAAGTTGCTCTTTTCATTATGTGCCTAAGCATGCTAGTAAACATGAAGGCTTCTTTTGATATTGAAAATATGAATTTGTGTTTTGTCAGTCCTTGTTTGATTGGACTATTATAAGGGGAAATTAAAATCCTTCCTGGCCCAGCCCTATAGAAACTACTTTAAGAAGTCTTTCTCCTCCCACTTTGGTAGTCGGAACACTGACTCCATGTGTTCATAAAGCACTCTGCAGATGGCTTCAAATTCTCCCTTTTGACTTAACTGTCCTTGAAACAAGGTCAGCCCTGTGTATGCCTCTTCTAGGAAGTTTGTTTATGTGTTCCCTTCCCTGGTATAGCCTTTCCTTGATCAATACCTTAAAAAGTACTCCTAGATCAGCAAGATGGTTCAGCGGGTAAAAGAATTTTCAGCACAAGCCTAATGCCCCGAGTTTGATGAATGAAACCCACTGTGGGGTGGGAGAGCTGGCTCACAGAAATTGTCTTCTGACTTCAAGGTGTGTGCATCTTATGAATCTCGCAAATACATGTCTGTATACACACACACACACACACACACACACACACAGATACACAAAGATATAAAAATAAAGCCTGGTACATACACACACACACAGATACACACAAATAAAAATAAATAAAGAGAAGCCTCCTTAATTAGTTCAGGTGCTAGCATTATTTCCTCTTAAGTGGGCCTTGTATATAGTCTATAAGCAATTTTTTGTGTTTGTGGACCTGAAGATATTGACATGCCATCTTGCACATTCATATGTCACCTTGCATATGCATACGGGGATTAGAAAACAAAAAACATTTCCAGAATCAGTTCTTTTATTTTGTGAGTCCAAGGGGACTGAACTCAGGATATCAGGATTGGGTGAGAGCCCCCTTACCTACCCCGCCATTTTTACTCTGTCCTCATAAGACATCTTCATATTGTTTCAAAAGAACCATTTGTATTTTATGATAGCAGAGGCTTCCAAACATGGCACACATAATCTCAGAAGGGCATTTGAATTTGATTCCTACAAGTTTTGCTGAGAGAGAGAGAGAGAGAGAGAGAGAGAGAGAGAGAGAGAGAGAGGAGAGAGAGAGAGACTTGCTCAGTTGAGTCATTGTGTAGCCTTTCTCATGAGCTCGGAGGTCATGACCTTGGTGCTTGTGAAGCACATGTGAGAACAGTTACAGTTGAGTCAGAAAGCACCTCACAAGCTGAGCTGGCTCTGTCCACTGTGCCCGCAGTTTCTCTCTTAGGAACTGTTCCGTGAATAAAGGCTCACACTTGGGCAAGGGCAAGGGCAAAGGCAAGAGCGGTCTTATCTTCCAAGTCATGAAACCCCCATGGTGATAATTTTCTAGCAACAAAACAAGGCAATTCAATTGCGAGGGGAGCTAGCTGCTGCTTGTCCTCATGGGAACAGCACATCAGGGGACGAAATGCACTCTCCAGACAGAGAAGGAGACTCAAGAGGGAAGAACAGAGTCTCCCTTCAATCCAAGGAACGAAATGTCCACATGCACATGGCACCCTGTTGGGAAGGGTCGGAGAATGGAGTTTTAATCTCTCAGAATGCCAGTGTAAAGCAGACCAGAAAGGCAATTAATTTGACAACATTAAATATAAAATAAGCCAGTGTTCTCGGAGTTGGAACACAAAGTCTAAACCCTTGGAATACTCCCTCTGGTCTCACTGACACTGTGCCAATAGATAATGTGTTTAAGTCCAGCAGATCACTCAGGGAAGACCCTCACAGCAGACTGGACTTCCCATCATGGCTAGTGACTCTTCCGGAAGAAGAAAATTTAAGACATGGACAGGTCTGAAACAATAACCCCATTCCTGTTTCTCACAATACCGTTGGTTCTTTGTGCATAGCAACACCCAACAGGTAGAAACTCTGCCCTGTTGTGTTGTCTCTGATAGTTGCAGTTATTCTTGCAAGATATGACTCCCAACTAGTCCGGTTAGCTAGGGGCAGCAGATGTATTTAATTCCCTTTGATTGGGCATATTTTTTTGTCATCTGAAAAGGCTTTGTTCTTAATGCTTTAATTCCTTCAGCCAGAATTTTGTATTTTTTGTTTTCTGAGATAATTCTATCTTCTCCCCCCACCCTCTGTCTCTCTCTCTCACATGTGCATGTGTACAGAAATACATATGCATTATGATATCAGGCTCAATATCACTTCCATGTTAGAAAGTTTTTATTTCATCCCCATTAAAAGCGATTATTATGTAGATAATTATAGCCTAGAAATACATTTACAAATTAAATTGCCCAAACTATACAATTCAGATTATTGTGTTAGACATGTTAGGAAATGAAATATTTTATTTATATTGGGATTACTTTAAAAAAACACTATAACTCTATATACGCTATTTTAAAATACCATTGAAAAGCAATTGTTAAATAAAAATGTAAGAATATCCTAATTGAATTCGATCAGTAGCTATAGGTAGTACTTTTGGTTTTCCTTGCTTGTTCCCATATGCTTTGTCTTAGTCAGAGTTGTATTTCTACACAAAACATCATGACCCAGAAGGAAGTAGGGAATGAAAGGGTTTATTCAGCTTACACTTCCACATTGCTGTTTATGACCAAAGGTAGTCAGGACTAGAACTCAAGCAAGTCAAGAAGCAGGAGCTGATGCAGAGGCCATGGAGGGATGTTCCTTACTGGCTTGCTTCCCCTGTCTTGCTCAGCTTGCTTTCTTATAGAACCCAAGACTACCAGCCCAGGATGGCACCACCCACAAGGGGCCCTCCCTGCTTGATCACTAATTGAGAAAATGCCTTACAGCTGGATCTCACGGAGGCCTTTCCTCAAGTGAGGCGCCTTTCTCTCTGATAACTCCAACTTGTGTCAAGTTGACACACAAAACCAGCCAGTACAGGCTTTTATGACAGTAAAAATTGAGGCATTTGCTGCATTTTCCCCATGACATCTAGATAAAGAAAGGCACAGCCAGCCCTGGCAGCTTGTACTATAAACACAGCAGTGAAGTGGGGTAGAAAGTAGCTGATGGGTTAGACGTTGCCACCCACACTCACCTTGAAACCTTTGTTCATAGCTTTACCACCTCTGCCCATTGTAAGAGAAGTGGATGACTCCTGGTCTAAGATTGGCTGAAATGGAAGTCTATCTTGCACCATGTACTACTGTCAGTGCTCTCTGTGTGACTGACCCAAAGATCATAACTGCTGTGAAGCAACATGGTCAGAGGCAGAAAAACACAAAACACATTTTTAAGCAAAAGGAAGCAGAAGACTAAAGAGACAAGGTTGTTGTGGTGGTGGTTGTGGTGGTAGAGGTCCTGGTCCTGGTTATGGTCATGGTATGATGGTAGGGACAGTGACAGTGGTCCTAGTGATGGTTGTGGTGGTAGTCCTGGTACTGGTGGTCCTAGTGGTGTTGGTCTTGGTGGTGTTGGTCTTGGTGGTGGTGGTAGGAGTATGCTGGTAGTGGTGTGGTAGTAATGGGGTGGTGGTGCTGTAGTGACAGTGGTGGTAGTCTTGCTTGTGTTGTTGGGGGTGGTCATGGTCATTTTGGTGGTGGTTGTTGCCATGGAGTAGTGGTGGTTGTAGTGGTGGTGGTGGTGGTGGTGGTGGTGGTGGTGGTGGTGGTGGTTGTGGTGTGGTATAGTTGGTTATATGGTGGTAGTGGTTTGGTGGTAGTTGCCCAGAAATGATTCCCCATTTTACATTAAAGTTAGTGGAGCTTAACTTCAGTTAAGATGAACTATAGTTAAGGGGTTTATAAGGAGAACTTTGATTGCTTCTGGGTAAATGGAGTTGAAATTACAAAGGCTTGTTAGAGCATCTTCTGGGTATGTACCCAGGAGTAGTATAGCTGGGTCCTCGGGTAATACTATGTCCAATTTTCTGAGGAACCACCAGATTGATATCCAGAGTGGTTGTACCAGCTTGCAATCCCATCAGCAATGGAGGAGTGTTCCTCTTTCTCCACATCCTTGCCAGCATCTGCTGCCACTTGAGTTTTTCATCATAGCCATTCTGACTCTCGTGAGGTGGAATCTCAGGGTGGTTTATATTTCCATTTCCCTGATGACTAAGGATGTTGAACATTTCCTTAGGTGCTTCTCAGCCCTTCAAGTTTCCTCAGTTGAGAATTCTCTGTTTAGCTCTATTTGCCATTTTTAATAGGGTTATTTGATGCTCTCCAGTCTAACTTCTTGAGTTCTTTGTATATATTGGATATTAGCCCTCTATCAGATGTAGGATTGGTAAGGATCTTTACCAAATCTGTTGGTTGCTGTTTTTTCCTATTGATAGCGTCCTTTGCCTTACAGAAGCTTTGCAATTTTATGAGGTCCCATTTTTCCACTCTTTATCTTGGAACATAAGCCATTGGTTCTGTTCTGGAACTTTTCCCCTGTGCTCATGAGTTTGAGACTTTTCCCCACTTTCTCTTCTATTAGATTCAGTGTATCTGATTTTAAGTGAAGGTCCTTGATCCACTTGGACTTGAGCTTTGTACAGGGAGATAAGAATTAATCAATTTGCATTCTTCTACATGTTGACTGCTAGTTGACCCAGCACCATTTGTTGAAAAGGCTGTATTTTTTCCCCCACTGGATGGTTTTAGCTCTTTTGTCAAAGATCAAGTGACCATAGGTATGTGGGTTCATTTCTGGGTCTTCAATTCCATTCCATTGATCTACCTGCCTGCCACTGTACCAATACCATGCAGTTTTTTTTTTTTTTATCACTATTGCTCTATAGTACAACTTGAGGTCAGGGATGGTGATTCCCCCAGAAGTTCTTTTATTGTTGAGAATAGTTTTTTGCTATCCTGGGCTTTTTGTTATTCTCAGATGAGTTTGAGAATGCTCCAACATGTAATAAGGACACATGCTCCACTGTGTTCATAGCAGCCTTATTTACAATAGCCAGAAGTTGGAAACAACCCAGATGTCCTTCAACAGAAGAATGGATACAGAAAATGTGGTATATATACACAATGGAATACTCCTCAGCTATTAAAAACAATTACTTAATGAAATGCACAGGCAATTTGATAGAACTTGAAAATATCATCCTGAGTGAGGTAACTCAGTCGCAAAAGAACAAACATCGTTTGTACTCAATGATAAGTGGATATTACCTCAAAAGTTAGGAATACCCAAGATTCAATTCAGAGACCATATGAAGCCTAAGAAGAAGGAAGATCAAAATGTGGATGCTTCTGTACTTTTTAGAATGGTGAACAAAATGTTCACAGGAGGAAATATGGAGACAAAGTGTGAAACAGGGATTGAAGGAAAGGTCATCCAGAGACTGCCTCACCTGGGGATCCATCCCATACACAGCCACCAAACTTGGAAGTTACTATGAATGCTGGGAAATGCCTGCTGATAGAAGCCTGATATGGCTGTCTCCCGAGAGGCTCTGCTAGAGCTTGACGAAGACAGAGGTGGAAGCTCAAGGGCAAACATTGGACTGAGCTTGAGGGTCCCTGATGGAGTCATTGGAGAAGGGACTGAAGGAGCTGAGGGGGGTTGCAACCCCATGGAGAGGCTCAACTGTCCAGACCCCCATGGAGCTACAGGGGATTGGATCACCAACCAAAGAATATACATGGAAGGACCCATGGCACTGGCCAAATATGTGGCAGAGGGTGGCCTTATTGGGCATCAGGGGGAGCAGAGGCCCTTAGGCCTGAGGGTGTTCAATGGCCCAGTGTAGGGGAATGCCAGTTCGGAAGGACAGTAGTGGGTAGGTGGGTGGGTAGGTGGGGGAGCAGAGAACCCTCATAGAGGCAGGGGGAGAGAGAATGGGATAGGGGGTTTCCGAAGTGGAGACCTGGAAAGGGGAACTATTTGAAATGTAAATAAAGGAAATATCCAATAAAAAAAAAAAGAAAAGAAATTACAAAGGCTTATCTCATTCATTTGCACAAGACATCCTGGTCCTGTGTGGAGAGCCCATTATTTAAATAGATTAAAAACCAAATTAACATCTGCAGAACTGTTCATATAAGGATGATCTGATATCTTAAAATAGTAAAATGGAAATAAATATTCTGGGAATATTTTTGTCTTTTCTAGGAGCTATCTCCTTTGTTTCCTCAGTTACATATCAGAAACCACAAATTAACTGAAGAGTGAAGATGATGTTAAATATTTATTTGTATAGGTGCATATTTTGAGCATGAGAAATCTGGGATAAAGAGAAAAGAACAACAATATCCTTTGTCCTGCCCCATATTACCCTACAAACAATCACATCAGCGTGGAGGTCATGCCTGGCACACATTGCCGCCCTTTCCTCCCTGAAGGACATGGCTCTATTCCGGGATGTTTTAGAGTCTAGCAGTAAATTCTGGACATGGGACTGTTTCATTAACTTTCCATGAAATGTGGAGATCCCTTTAAACTTACAAAGTCAAAATTTTACTAGGTCAGAAAATAGATCTTAGGAAGACTCTAACAATTCTTTCTGGGCAGTTTGATTTGGTGTCCAGAGAGAGCTGCTATCTGTAACTTGCAGTTATTATATATATGGCATTTTTTTATTATGAACAGCAAAATTTAATACAAAACCCTAACACTCATGCAGGAAAGTTCTACCGTTGTCTAGTCACATATAGAGCACTGACTTATAATAAAAAAATGACATGGGAAGAATGCCATAATTAGAAATAACATACCATTTTTCTATACATCAGTCATGTAATAAATAAAACTTTTTCTCTATCCTGTGTCATTAGAAAATTATATGCACATTGGAGAAACTATAATTTCTCCTCATGTGCATGTACACACAACTGGGAAGGGTTGAGTGTGTATCCCCCTAATTTGTTAGGTGAGGTTGTTATTTGCTTAGCCATTGCAGAACGCACACTCACGGTATAACAGAAGCAACTAAACACACACATTTATGTGTAGCCCTTTGACTCAATAGTTCTATTCCTTAGGAAAGTATCATTCATAGAGACGATCGTTTTCTTATAGACTCTCCAGAGAAGAGAGCAACTGGAGAAATCATGAGTGTGTGTCACAAAATACTCTGCTATTTCGAATTTTCCAGGAAAAGCTTGTGATGACAGTGAGTCGAAATTTTAAGAAGCCCATCTATGCCTTTAAACTACCTGCAAGGAAAGAAAAGGGAGAAAAAAAAGAAAACAAATTGCGAGAGGAAATACAACATGCTTTCCAACAGGATTTGTTCTGGGGAAAAAGAGAGAATGTTTGCTTTCCTTGTGGAGTTCTGTCTTTGCTTTAAGGGACGTGTCTCACTTCACCACACTCAAAAAGAATCTTTGAAGAATTTTGCTCAGAGTACAAACAATGGCTCTTGTCCCTGGAGTGTTCTGGCAAGGGTAAATTAGAAGGAAATGGTTCCTCCTTTTGCTAAAACTGTCTAGGGGGCAATTGACAGAGGAGTAAGGTCTTGTTTTATCTCTGGCTTCTGGCCAGCTCTAAATTAACAGTAGGCTATTTGATGTTGGTCTGTCCTTTGCCTGTCTGTCTGTTTAACTATCTATCTATCTATCTATCTATCTATCTATCTATCTATCTATCTATCTATCTCTTTTGTGTGAGTGGTGTATGTGTCTTATATTGTTAGTATGCACACTTGTGTGTGTGCCTGGGTGCATAGGACCCTGCAATATAAAAAGACCAGTAGAGAATGCCCTACTTGCCCTATGTCTTTTCCCTTGGGCATCCACTACACCAGAAGGTAAGCTGGCAACCAACTATCTCCTGTCCTGTCTCCATCTCTTTCTCCCAGTATTTGGGTTGAAGGTGCTTCATATGGCTGTCCTCTACTTTCAATGCTCTCATACGTGCAGAACAAGCACCTTTGTCCTCAAAGGTAAAAATCGAGCCCGCCATCTCTCTGTGGAGTGGACCACGCTCCCGCTCCCACACTCCGCACTCCTGCCACTGCCGCCAGCTCTCTCCAGCTAGCCCCACCCCCCACCCTCCACCCCCACCCCACCCCCGCAGCATATGGCTCACTTGTCCCGGGAGCCACTTGTTTACTTCATCAGCCATAAACCCGTGTAGTCGGAAATCCCACATTCCAGTAACTAAATGGAACCGCCAACCTCCTGGTTGCCTATCACGATACCCAGTAACTCGGTAAAATCAAGACTCTCAAGGCTTAATTAACCAATCCGATCGATGTATCAATAAACTCACAATTTACAAGATGCCAATACAATAATATTAGAGCCATATTAGAGCCATAATGGAAAAGCATTATTCCAATATTTCTAACCTTGTGAAATCAAAGCTACTGGTAAACACCATGCGGGTTCATATCAGCAGCCATCTTCCTTCTCCCCCCTACCCTGAGACTCTCTCTCTCTCTCTCTCTCTCTCTCTCTCTCTCTCTCTCTCTCTTTCTCTCTCTCTCTCTCAGCAACTCTTAGCTCTGCCTCCCTTTTCCCTGTCCAATCCCAGACCTCCTCTGCACGAATGTAATTGGACAGGGAAAATCCTGACACTTTCCTTGTTTTAAATCAATTCAATCTGTCATTAGATACCTGGCGCATTTTAATCTCAATGCAAAGTCCTTAAATTGTTGAATTATTTAAACATCTATTCTTCACTGTATGGTTTTTATTTTTAATTTTTCATACAATATATTTTGATCACATTATCTCCTCTATCTCAGCTCCTCCCAGATCATCATTCTATCCATGCCCAGCGACTTTATGTTTTGTCTGTCTGTCTCTCAAAAAATAAAATACTATAAAACACAAAATGAACAAGCAAACATGGGGTTTATTTTGTATTGGTAAGCCCCTCATGAGGCAAGCCCTGGAGTGCAGTTGAACTCTGGAGTATTTTGTTGAGTGAATCAAGAAATGTGGGCTGGAGAGATGGGTCAGCCATTAAGAGCACTGACTGTTCTTCGGAGGGTCCTGAGTTCAAATCCCAGCAACCACATAGTGGCTCACATCCATCTGTAATGAGATCTGATGCCCTCTTCTGTTGTGTCTGAAGACAGCTACAGTGTACTTATATATAATAAATAAATAAATCTTTTTAAAAAAGTGCAAAGTCTAGCTAACTCTACCTGGAGTAATTTGAGATATTTCCTTCAGCTCCCTTTATATGTAATAGAGGGAATAACCTGGTAATATTGCAATCAACAATTTCCCTTGAAGTTGAGTTCCAGATGTGGTGGAACAGTTGTTATGAAGTTCCCTGAAATTTAATCTAGCAGCAAAATTTTTGTTGTTATTGATTTTCTCATAAAAGCTAATTTTCTGAGTTTTACAAATTTACTTCGGAAAGGAGATTGTTATTTACCTGAAACCTGTTAGATTTAGGGCTATGCGAGTCCCCAGCCAAATATAATATAATCATAGGCTGCCTCTGCTCTTGTTCGGGTGAACTGTGACAAGCCCCCATTGGTCCTGAGAAGGGGACCGGTGTTTACTTCTCCACAGTGCGGTATGCACAATAGATCAAAACTGAACTTTAGTGAAGGCAAATGTGGTCTGTTCCGCTTCGGAAATCTAGGTAAAATTTCCCATCCAATTCCGAATGCTTTTCCCTTGAATTTGAGGGATCGTGGAATCAGCCCAAGTTGACAGAGAGAGAGAGGAAATGGGAGCCGGTCCTGTTCTCAGCTTGGGAAGAGGCGTCCCGAGGAGTGGCTTAGTTACTGAGTAAAGTCCTTAGAGCAACATTAAGACCCCCTGAGCGCAGATTCCCAGAACCTGGGCAAAAGGCTTGGTCCAGTGGTGGAGGAAGGTGCCGGGAAGATTGGAGCCGGATGGATCCTGGGGCTCCCAGGCCAGGCCAGCCAGCTTCAGGGAGAGACCCAGTTTAAAATAAATTAGAGAGGTAGAGTTTGATCTCTGGTTTCCACATGCCCCTAAGCAGGCAAGCACATCTGTGTGTGTGTATATATATATATACACACATATACGTTATACACATCGTACACATTCTCTCTCTCTCTCTCTCTCTCTCTCTCTCTCTCTCTCTCTCTCTCTCTCTCAAGCTAGGTAAAGTAGGTAAAGGGGGGAGAGGAGGGAGGAGCCAGGCAAGCACACACAGAGCCAGCTCTGGGCACTCCCACGTGGTGTGTTGGGTTTTGGCTTACATGTGCTAATTGAACTGAACCAAACTGTCTCTTTCTCCCAATTCATTAGCAACATTGTAATTAAGAGAGCACCTTCAGTTCCAGAGGGTAATGACCTCTTAAATTGAACTTGGGAATTCAGATTGCTACTGAATTGTAGTGAATTTAAATACTGAATTCAAACACAGAATTTTCTTCAGTTAAACGTGCAATTAGGAATCCAATGTGAATTACCCTAGCAATTTGCTCTCCTTTTATACACAAGGCCTTTCCTGGATTACAGAAGAAGGCATAGCTGTTGAGAAATTATTGTGGTTTTTGCTTGGAACTTCATTCAGTGATAACAGTCATGTGCCCAAAATGAATTTGGTTATATTTTTGGAACCACATAAACGTCATAAAACATACCCAAACAACCACCTTTTGTATTTCTGCCGAGCCTCTTGTCTTCGGTGTCATATAAAGAGGCATTTTGGTATAGTCTTAATAAATAAACAGAAGGAATATGACCAAGCTTATTCTATGAGTATTTTTTATTATTTAAAGTTTTCTTATGCAGTTTTACAAATGCACAGCATTCATGCTAATTACTCTGCTTCTACTACCTATGTCCCATTTATGAGTTTCCACCCACAAACCAATCAATCGGTCAATCAATCAACCCACCAATCCCTTCTCCTCTCCCCTTTTATCTTGTTCATGTCTACTTGTTTTGTTTTGTCACCCACTGGCTAACCAGGGCTCTCCTGGCTCTTCAGTTTGTTATCCCTTAGAGCCTCTGGGCTTAGTCATGGTCATTATTTTAGTCAAACAATAATGAGCTAGTGAGGCTGACAAAACATATCCCAGGATTCCCTGGTGTCGCAACCCTATCCGACCAATGGAGGGAGAACAAATGCAAGTCCTTCTCAGAGCAGTTTATTCAGGATTCTTGACAAGCTTCTTCTAGCGGTTTATTCAGGATCCTTGTACAATGGCGTCTCTCCCCACCTCGACCCCAGCACTCTCTTATATCCTAAAGGCTGGCCAATCCCTGAGGGACACGTGGGCAAAGCAGATAGGCTACTTCAAGGCGGATGTACAGCATCTGATCGCACGAAGCCACATAAGGAGTTGTTTGTTTCAAAGGGCACTCTCCCCCTGGGGGGAGGAAGGCGGAAACCAGCGCCATCTTTAAGGCATGGCACTTCGCAACCCTCTACATCCTGGGTCAAGATAGACATGTAGACATTGATGTTTGTCCTGATGTAACAGTCAAGGCTGAGAACTGCGGGCAAGTTAGTGGTACCTCAGGTCTCAGTGTAATGGTTCCTCCGCTTGGTGCTCAGTGTGGTACATAAGATAACTTTGGTTTCCATCATCTCGGCTCTTAAGAAGCTGAGAAAGACAAAGCTAGTCTTACCATGTGTCACTTCTCCATAGCTTCTGATTTCTTCATACTATATGGGGCTATAATGCTGCTTGGTGCTACAGATTGGATTACAAAGACATTGATGGCTTTGCTCCCATACAAATGAAATCCGGTCTTCCATATCTTCATGCAAGATTGTGCCATAAGTAATGAGCAGAGAGTGAAACAGAGAGAGACAGAAAGAGACAAAGACAGAGACAAAGAGACACATACAGAGAGAAAGACAAACAGCGACAGATAGAGACAGAGAGAATGTGTATGCACACAGATGCTTTGCTCTTACATGTTTACATTTTGACACATTTGCAGTTACATTTTAGCTTAAAAGTACTAAATCCTTTTCACACACAAAATAAATCTATAAACATCTTTGTATTGTACTTCAATTGAGAACTTTATAGTTAAACAAATCCACGTAGTTTACATTTTATAAACACATCACTCTGTCCCTTGGTGTGTATTTATCTCCAGAAGCCTGAGCTATGGGGGCTCACAAATCCTGCTCGCTGCTTATTCAATAGAACATAAAATAGATGAGCTTGCGGCGTTAGTTAAATCTAGTGCTAAAGTCAATATCAATTATATTCATTAATTAAAAAAGAAATTCTTTCACATTTTAGCTATGTATCATTTCATAGGCTTACCTTGACAATTGCCATTTTTAAAAAGATTATTTCCCAAAAACATTTTCGGCGTAGATATCAAGGATTGAGACAATGGTATTATTTTATATTGTCTATTCTTGTCTTCTAAAAATATGGACTCAAAATGATTTATGGCTAGAAAAGTGCTATTTTAAATGAATCATTTTCTACATTTTCTCCATATTTTATTTATTTTCCTCTTGACCAGTGTAAAATGAACACATATGAATTTTGATTCAATGGAGATGGGACAAGTTTTCAAATATTAGCTAACTTGTGTTTAATTTTGTGAATTTGGTATCACTTTGGTCTTTCCTCAAAGTGAAAATTAATTTTTTTAACGGTTAGAATTATAATCTCTAAAATTTAGGATTAGAATAATTAAGTGTGCACTCTAATTCTCATTCAGGAACTTCCTTTTATATATATATATATATTCCTTTAATATATATATATATTTATATATATTCCTTTAATATATATATATTTCTAACAAGGTAATTTAGCCATTGAGTAAATAATTTCTTGGACAGAAGAATTCATGTTCTGCTCTGACATTTGTTTTCATATTTCATATCTGGATTTAGCTGCTAGGAAGAGAGACTCTTATCCACACTGAACTCCATGCATGTGTGTAGAGAGTCATAAATGTGGTGTCATGCCATGTCATGCCACCTGTCAGGAACTGTGCCTCCTCCCAGCCTTTGAGCAGGATTTTCTAACCTCTGGGCTAGCCTCAGCCTTTGAAGTTCTGGCCCATTGTTCTCCAAGAATAGCAGCTTCCTGAGAGATACTTGCTACCTGACTCCAGCCTCCTGCAGAGCAAGCAGAACCAGTTTCCAGCCTTTGGGGGAGGGGTCTTGCCCCCACCTATATATATATTTGGAGACCTTCATTAAGGTTTGAGTCTTGAGCAAGAAATCAAGCCTTGAAGCCATGTGTTTCCCTTGCCAGCCTGTTTTCTATCCCCAGCTCTTTCAGGGAACCCAAACCATTCGTATGTAGCTGCGGGCAGCTACACGTGTGTTTTTGCAAAGCTTCCCAATCAACCTGCATAATAACCTACTTACTGATGTGATTTACAGTTTAGAAAAACACGGCAAAAGAAGTCTCTGATCGTGGTCATGGTGCTGTTTCATGGGAAGTAAAATGTGCTGATAGATTTATTACAGCCCATATCCAAGCTTCTTTTCCCCAACAGGATGAATATTACATGATTATATGATTCTATGACTATATATAACTCAAAATACTCTAGTGAGAAGGCTTAGTGGATAAATGCCACCAATCCTAAGACCTGTGTTTTATCCCTGGGACAAACATAGAGGAAAGAAATAACCAATTCTTTAAACCATCCTCTGGTCTCAGCTCTTGTCTCTGCTCTTACTCAATAAGCAAACAAACAAGTGAATAAGTGAATAAGTAAACTTAATTATCAAACTCAGTGACATGGGGATTACCCTATGGCAGAGTTCTTCATGCCAATCCTTGAGACATTTGAAGTTGGCATTCATGTGCTCTGTACATTGCTGCGTCTTCCAGGCATAGTTTTGTACCTCCCTCAAGGACTGCATTTGCCAGACTTCCTGGCCCATGAGCATCTGAGAATTCTCCTGTCTCTACCTCCCCTTTCCCTAGGTTAGTGCAAGGAGTATTGATTGTGTCACCAAGAATCTCCAGCTTTTTCATGAGTCCTAGAGATTCAAACTACCCAGAAAGGGCTTTTACCCACTGTCCATTGCCTGAAGTCCAGCTTTTCAGATCTGAAGTCACAAAGTAGCCTTTGTTTCTTCCAACTGTTTACAATATCCCATACTATGAGAGCCAATAGTAGACATGCTATACACTCATTTGATTGAGAATAAAACTCCTAATTTACTTGCAAAGGAATGAGAAGAGACTATAGAGGAAAACACCATTGCCTTAGATAAGCCAGTAAGTCACAGTGATTTCACGGATAATTTAAACACCATATTTTTGTCTAGTGTGCTACAGGTTTTTCTCCTATGTAGATGCACAATTTCACAGACAGATACACACACACATAGACATAGTCAAAGGCACTTTGATTATGATTTCTCTTATTGCTCCATAGCTTGTTAGATATCAGCAAGTGTGAACATCTTTGAGGATGGACCTGCCTCTCACAATCAGCATCCTATAAAAACAGGAATGGAAACCACAAAACTGTGACCAGGTCTTCCAGCCCACAATTGCTAAGGAAACACAAAGCAGGAAACAAGAGTTAGAGGTAGTAATAACCTTATTCAAGTCCAAAAGTATTCCCTATTTTCCAGAAGAGACAGCTTTCACAGGGGTGAGAAAATTCTTGGGGGTGGTGGATGAAAGACTCAAATATTTTGTAGATGCTGCTGTCCAAAATGTCCCCCAACTGATACTCTTGATAGGGTGGTTATCAGTAGGGTAGAAGCTGCCTTTCATTCATTCATTCATTCATTCTCTCTCTCTCTCTCTCTCTCTCTCTCTCTCTCTCTCTCTCTCCCTCCCCCTCCCCTCCCCCTCTCCCTCTCTCCCCTCTCTCTCTCTTCCTGCCTCCATCCCTTCCTTCCTTTTTTCCTTTCTTTCTTTCTTTTTCTTTCTTTCTTTCTTTCTTTCTTTCTTTCTTTCTTTCTTTCTTTCTGTATTTATTCATTTATTCTATAAAACCAGCATCATCTTGGTGTTCCACCTCTTGTGTCCCTGTTAACATATTACTTTTTGCAAAGTGAAAACTGGCAATAGGTTAAGAAAAGGGGGAGCATCCACCGTGGCTCTTTAAGTATTACAGCATGAGATAGAAAGCTACAGGATACTAAAGGGTCTTTAGGGCTTTGCTGAGTTCTATTCAGGGGAAGCATGGCTATCTTTATAAATTCATGCTTATTTGCTCTTTACTTTTAAACAACACTTGCATGATTACTAGTCCAAAGAATGCCCCTCATGGCTAGAGAGGTAACTCAGAAGTTAGGGGCTTACATTGCTTCTATAGTGGAGTTGGGTTTTATTCTCAGTACCCATAGACTCACCCATAGGCTATAACTCCAGTTCCATGGTGTCTGATACCTCTGGCTTCTGCGGCATTTGCGTTCATATATACATTCCCACCCATCACACATGCATACATATCAGTATAAAGAAGATACATAAAAAACAACCAACCAACCAACCAAACAAACAAACAACTAAGCAAACAACCAGAACAACCAACCAAGCAACCAAACAGGTCTGTTAACCGGTCAACCACATGGATAGGAGAATCTCCAGAGGAAATCCTTTTGCTCTAAGGACTTTTAGAAGTAATATTATATCTAATTATATAGGTTGGCGAGGTGGTGTCTTGACCACTGTCCTCTCATCCTGTGAGGCTGTTCTATCCTCATGTTCCCTTTGGACATTTTCCATGCTCCTGCTGGGAGCGCTACACTTTACCTTATAATAAACTCACTCTTCGCTGCTAAGCTCTGCACGCCTCACCTGAACTTTTTCCTTGGAGTTCACAAGGAGGGACTCTGAAAGAGGCTGCAGGGAGACGCCAAAGCATCGTCACTTAGCCCGTTTCTTTTCTTCGCTGTATGGGTCTGCGCTAGGAGACTGCAAATTAACTGTATTATTAATTTAAGGAAGTCATAATTAGCAAGGTAAATCTTCTGCCAAAACCCACATAGCATATTCTAAAGCCAAACACAAATGAGCTATGATTAGCCTGCTGCTCCCCATTATTAGTGCAGATGAATGGGGTATTCCCTGTGGGTGTGGGATGCACAGCCATGTGTGTTCCCTGGGAGTTTTAAGACTGTGTGTGACTGGAAAAGACACTTCCTATCTCAGTTGGCCGTGGACATACTCCAGTATTTAACTAGTGTGAAAAAAATCAGGTTGGCTTGGTCTAGTGGCAGTGAATTAAAACAAAACAAAACAAAACAAAACAAAGCAAAACACACATCCCCAAGTAGGATTTGCAAGCTGATTACCCAATGAGTTAATTAGATCTGTCAGTCTGCAGCAAACATGTGGTCTATTCTTGCAAGTGCTGCATCCTTTGACCACTGACCCTAGAGCTCATGGTAGTGCTTTGGCATGGTTGCAGAAATGCATCTTCAGAAATGTTTTTTGACTAGAGGGAATTTGGGAAGAGGTAACTTGTTATTGAAGCAGATTCCCATTGCATACTTTTATCTGCTTCTTCCACTCAGACTCCAGTGTAGCACAAAGAGAGGAAAATGAGAAGCAAGAAGAAAAGCCTTCTAATAAACATTTCTAGCCTGGTTCATGGGACCGTTCCTCCGGAAAATCCAGTTTTTTGTTTGTTTGCTTGCTTGTTTGTATTATTCCTGATTTCATTCATCTGCCCTACTACTACTCTGACTAAGCTTTTATATCACAAGCTGGAGTTTGGCTTAGGGCCACATCTGCCCCTCCTTGCCTTAACCTCTTTATGCCCTTTGTGTCTCATAGAAATGATGACCTTTGAAACTAGGAATCCAGATTATGTAGAGCAAAACCCATTGTTGACAAGAGTAGCAAGGGACAGCACAGGCTATTAATTTATACTGCTGTCTGTTTGTATCCATTCAAGGGTGCTACACACGTGCCAGGACTCATGGCCAGGGCCACCATTACTGTCCCCTTGGGATTCATTTTTATCAGGAACAAGTAAGCAAGATGGCTATAGACCGTCATGTGCAGTGAACTGACATTTAAGATGTCTTAGATGGACTTACTCCTTCCAAATCGTCCCCCACGGCTATAAGGCGACGTGCTTAGGGCTGGTAGACATGCACAGGAGTCCAATCTTGCATATCAGCTGTAATGGAATTGCTTCTGTTTGTAGAGGACTGCAGCATTTGGAAAGATGGGGCGTTGTGCAAGCTGGTAGAGGAGCAAGCTCTCTGTGAACCATTAAAACAAAGCAAAGCAAAACAAAATCCAACAATAACAGAAAGAAAAGTATGGGCAGTGTCGTGGAGAGAGAAAATCTGTGTCTAGATTGGAATTATAGAATGTTTGCTTTAAAAAATATATACATTTTTGAATGAGAGCATCGAAGAGCATATGAGAAGTATTAGTCCTAGCCCTACCATTGCTGTTAGCTATAATCTCTCATGTTTAGCTCCTTATCGACATATTTTGTTAAAAAATCACTAAATCTCTGGGGCCTCCTTAAGGAGTGTGAATACATTTACTATTATGCACATGAGGTTGTTTTGAAGATTTTTCAATTTTTTTTTTTTGGATGTAAAAAGGCAGAATTAAACTGCGTTCTAGGAAAATCAATGCATGTTGAGAAATAAGATTCTCTGTCAGAATGACTTGTTCAGGACTTAAAGAATGGTCCAATTGAGGATGATTGCAGAGGAGATATATTTGACACCAAAGACATGATCAGAAACCAGCAAATATTATGGAAAGGAAAAGTGGGGACTATGAATTCACCATGACATTTAAAATCTGTGTAAAAAATTAGCACTATGTAATGCCTTCCTCATTAGAAAAAATAATAATAATGTAAAAGGTTACAGAGGAATATGACAAGTTTGGCTTTAGACATGGTTTACTACCCTAATAGGACACATGTACGGATGTCTATCAGAGAACTAAACATAAGACTGTATAGTTAAAGGCAATGATGGAGCTAATGGCCCAGATTTATGTCTTACTTATGAGACTATATAATATTCAGGAGAAACTATAGAAAGAAAAGAAGCCCCTGGGGACAAAACCACAAAGAATGCTTCCGAGAGGTAAAGGACCCAGAACACAATATAAAACAATTAGAGATTGGAGAACCTGTGGTTTAGGCACTCTAGGAAGTCACTTCCAGATTAGGGTAACTTGGGACTCATAGACAGCATGGGCTGGCGGTGAGGCCCTTTGATGATTCTTGCATGAGCGAGGTACAGTCGTCAGCTTTCGTTGTTGGACAGTGTGTTTGATGGATGATGAGATCAAGGTAAGGAGAAAAAACTTCATTAGATGGATTCTGTTCATTCACCCAGGCAGCAGGGATTCATCACATGCCTTATATCCATCGTATACAAGGGCCAGAGTAAAAACACAGGGAATTAGCAGTGGACAGGTCAGAATTAGTCCTTCCCTAACGTGTCACACTTTAGAAGAAGAAACGCTACAGCTGGAAGAAAGCCTGGTGGGGCTTGGATGTTTTATGCTGGAGATATATTTTAGGTTTAATTCATGTGTCGTTGCTCACAACCCTGTTTCCAAGGCAGGACCTACAAAGTAGAAATTCTGTTAGGTCACAGAAGTACCTGTTGGAGCAGGGTTCTAGGAAAATCTTTGAAATATCTTGTCTGATAACATCGCGGGGCCTTCTACCTCGGAGTTCTACCATGTATCCTGAAACAAAGGAAGCTACATAGAAGAAACTGGAAAGGAGGGTTTCCTGAGTTTTCTACTTAGTCTGTTAGCCTTATGCTACTGACTCTTTTTTATTTGCCTGCCTGACCCTCATTCATTTTCTTGTATCTCTCTCTTTCTATCCTACTCTTTCTATGTGTACACACTTTCCAGTGCGTGTGTGTATGTCTATGTGTGTACCTTTGTGTGTGTGTGTGTGTGTGTGTGTGTGTGAAAGAGAGAGAGAGAGAGAGAGAGAGAGAGAGAGAGAGAGAGAGAGATTGCATGTATAGGAACATATGTTTGGGTATGTGTACATGTGAAGGCCTGGGTTTTAAGTGGAAAATATTCTCTCTTAGGGTTCTACTTTAATCACTGATGGAATGTCTTCCAGAGCTGACCAATAAGGATATTACTGTTATTGAGTTTGTTCTGTGAATCTCCTGTATCCCCCTCCCAAGGCTGGCTTATAGCTGGATCGATAGGCCCATCGGACCTTTTACCTGTGCTCTGGGGATCTGAAATCTGGCCCTCTTGCTTGTGGGGAAACCACTCTACTCTCCCAGTCATCCCCCGAGGCCTGCAGTCCCATGGCCGCCCATGCTTCAGTCATGCCGATGTAGCGAGCTCCCATGACAGCTCAATTGGCAGGCTCTGGGGAACCGTCTGGACAGCTAAAGACATAGAGAGGCACACAGGAAGGCAAATCACAAGCCATCGTGAAGCAGGAGAATGAGTCCCTAGCCTCCACAGGGACGGACCTTCAAGACCTTTCTGGACTTTACCTGGTGTATCTCTCTCCTCACTTGACTATTAATTTTCATCCTTTAAACTATATTCTTTTCACAACCTATAAGGCTATACAAGTGGGTTTTGTGAGCAGGGCTGGTGAATTAATTGAGCCTCCACAGGGAGGTGTAAGAGCTTACATCCTTAGCTGGCCAGTCAGAAGCAGTGTAGGCTGCATCTGTTCTGAGTGTCAGATGCAGGGGGCAGTCTCCTAGGAACGAGCTGCCTGCCTAACGCTTTCTTTAGGAAATGGCGTACAAGCAGGCGGAACCCATCACATGTGGTTCTATTGAGTCCCGCGGCGAAGGCTGGGTATGCTTGTTCTCACTCTGACCACCGTTAACCGAGAATCACTTTGGCTAAAGCAATAGTTTTCAAACTTTCTAATCATGCGACCCTTTAATACAGTTATTCGTGCTAGGATAAACCCAACCATAAAAATATTTTCATTGCTGCTTCATAAATGTAAGTTTGCCGGTGTTATGAATTGTAATATAAATAATTATATGAAGTCCTGAGGAAAGGAGGTTCTTTAGCTTCCAAAGGGGTCCAGACCCACAGGTTAAGAACCACTGGGCTAGTGTGTCATTATAACTTTCAAGCTAGATAGAAGTTAAGAAAAACAAGGAAACTGAGTTAGGCAAGACACTATTCAGAAGACTACAAAAAAATAGGTTACACAACTTGATGCCTTTAGGGGGAAAATTTGGTTAGAATATTTCTCCGGGAAGATGCAAAGTACAGAGCATTCAAGAATGGTAAGTTGGGCCATCTTTAATAATAGATATCTGATTAATTGCTAATATAATGCACATATATGGGGATTAAAAACACAGTTGCCAAAGAACTATTTTGAACACATGAAGTTAGACTTCCAGTATATCAACTTTAGACTCAAGGACTGATACTGTACCTACTTATTAACTTTGGTATAAAAATTAAGTGATTTTTTTTTTGTTATGGGATGAAGGAACTAAACACAGCAATATAGTCTGTCTATAGCCAGAGATTGGGACAGTGTTTAAGTGAAGAGATATTTGTTCTATATACAATAGATTGCTCTTTTAGGACAGTGTACCTGGGAAGAAGATGAAGTATGAAGTAAGGATTAGGCAGGCTTGCATCTCCTCAGGGTTTCTGGAGGTGAGCAAGAATGAGAGCACATGCAAGCTAGACAGAAGAACTGGGTCCTAGAGTGATAGCGACTGAGGAGCGTCAGTGGACAGACTGGAACTTGAAGATCAAATTAGGCAACGAGGCTTGAAATCCAGGAAAATATAAGAGCTCCAACCTAATACACGACAAGCGTGCTAAACAAAACCCACAGGATGCATACATATCATGAAAGGGGAGTTATTAAATGAGCACACACAAGAAAAGCCAAGAAGTCCTGTGCTGTCCATCTGAACACTAGAGGCGGAGAACCCACTATCATCTCCATCTATAAAGCTGGATGCCTCAGATGTCCCACAGTAATGATGAGGTCCAGTTGCAGCAGGATTCTTGGAGAGCAGCAGCTCTCCAAGTGGCACTGGAATGCAGAAGAAGCTGGGTTCTGGTGGTAACAACATCACTAGTACCAGTGGTACAGATGTCCTCATCTAGCAAGAAGCAAAACCTGGGACTGGTGGGATGGCTCAGGGCATGAAAGCACTTGCTACCAAGCTAATGACCTCAGTTTGATCCCCCAGGACCCACAGGGTGGCAGGAGACAACCAACTCCTGAAAGTTGTCCAACAACATCCACATAAGTACCAGGGCATCTGTCACACACACACACACACACACACACACACACACACACACACAAATAAATGTAATTTTAAAAAAAGGCAAAGGAAGAGAGAAAGCAGAAAAAAAATGTTAATTTTTACTTTGATGTTGTTACATCAGGGTAGCTACCTAGTGGTACTGGAAGATAACAAACCCTCTGGAAGATAAACAAGCCCTATCAGATGATTCCAGATTCCAGTTGGTGACTAAGATCAGCCATCTCAGGCTGCCAGGGAAACCGAGGCACTCTTTCCAGGCACTGCAGCTCCCATCTCTGTTGAAATACAATCCAGCTCCAAGTTCTTCTTGACATTCTAGCTGAGCCTTCCCAGATTAGGGCTGAACTAAGAAGAATTACCTAGGACCCATTATTTATGTGGGTTTACACAGAGCACACACCGGCAAAGACACCTCAGGTAGACTGGGAAAGAAGCAGACTCAGCAGGGCAGTGCTGGGATGAGACACAGGGGAACCGAAGAGTCAGAAATAAGGATGAGAGGCATGACAGAAGAAGGGATTCAATAAGCCCCCAGAAAACAGTCTGCTCATAAAACTTTTATTCTTTTTTTTTTTCCGGCTCTAAGGGGAAAAATATCAGATGCTCACTATATATAATGTTAACTCGACAAACTGGCTTGTCCACGTGAAGCCTGTTTCCCATCTGATTTCTTTTTGTTTCACGGGAAGACTGAGATTGCAAAGATAAATTGAAGCGTTCACATGGGGCGCCGAGATTAGGAACTCTGAAGGGACATACACAAATATTCCATTTGTGCGAAGAAAGAACTGTGAACACTTTTCCCGGTGGGTCTGAGCAGAAGAGCTAAGATGGAAGCTTATAGACTAGTGAGTCCTCAGACTGAAGACTTCTTAGGACAACTTCTCTGGCTCGCTCTTGAACAGTCAGTGTCTTGGGATTTTATTGCTGTGAAGAAGACACCATGACCAAGGCAACTCTTATATAGAATTTAATTGGGACTTGCTTACGGTGCAGAAGATTATTACATTTTCATCATGTTGGGATGCATGGTCACACACAGGCAGATATAATGTTGTAGAGGTAGCTGCTCTCAGCTACATACAGATTCACAGGCAGCAGGAAGAAAACTGAGCTCTTGACCTATCTTGATCATCTGAGAACTCAAAGCCCAACCCCTAGTGACACAACAAAACCACACCTACTTCAACAAGGCCACACCTCTTAATGGTGCTACTCCCTATGAGCCTATGAGGGCCGTTTTAATTCAAACCACCACAGTTATCTTTTCTGAGTCCAAAAGATAACTTGGGCTGTAGGGGATACATTTGAAAGCAAGAGCCACAATAGAAAATTATCTTCTACTAATAGTGATGGGAGTTAAGGGTCTCTACCAAGCACCCCAAAAGATAAGACAATCACCCACCTCTTATTGTTCTGTATCTAGAAGGATGGCTTTAGCAGCTTGTATTGCTTTGTTTCATTTTATTATTTGATGCTATATTGTCTCACTTTCCCTAGGCTGACCTTGAACTCACTATGCAGCTGAAAATGACATTGAACTCTGCTCTTCTTGACTCTACCTCCCAAGTGTTTGGATTATAGCTCCATGTCACCATGCATGATATATTCAGTGTTGGGAGTCAAACTTCCCACATAGCAGGCTAATACTCTATCCTCAGCTCAGGCAGTTGATCTTGTATCTCATTAATTAAAGGGTTGGGCTCTGTTTAATCAGCCACTTTTTCTTCTCTAGTCACCCTCTTCCTTTTCATTCAAGAATTGAACAGGCAAAAGGGGGATTCAGGAAAATCAAAGGGGAAGGAGAAGAATCTTAGAGTGTTAGGGAGAATAAACAAGACTTCAGAAGCTGTACTATGAATTGGATTTTCATATTGACCCTTATGAGATTTCCCGGCTTTCAAGACCCAATGTTGGCTCAGGGTAAGCTTATGTGTGTCTTGAGCGGCCATACTTTTCCTCTCACCGAGCATTATGTCCTTGAAAGTCCTTTCAAATTCATTTCTACCACAGAACCATGCTAGAGAAGTGTCGTCAGGAACACACCACAGGCATCAGAGGCTTTGGAACCATAAGGATGGAGTCCAAAGGTGGGTGCCTTATTCTCGTAACCCGGGTACCACATACACAGCTGAGGGAAATCGAGCTTCTCTCTTTTACTAAGAGGCCAGCACACATTCTGTATGTACAGTGATATCAACCACAGGATAGCATTTTAATTAAGAGAATAGTAGACAGACATACCCAGGGTGTATAATAATAGGCCTGTTATTGTTAAATATTTTCACTGTTAAAATCTATATTCTCCCTCTCCTTGTATTTTTTTTTAAATTGGTAATAGAAGAAAGTCTTGTTTTCCCCTTATAACAAATCAATAATAAGATGGCCATAATGAACTAGCTCTTTGCTTTATGGTCTCCTCCTCCTCCTCCTCCTCCTCCTCCTCCTCCTCCCCTTCCTCCTTCTCCTTCTCTTGTTTGTTTTTGTTGCTTTGTATAGCTGTGCCTACTCTGAAACTAGCTCTGTAGACCAGGCTGGCCTTAAATTCACAGCCTCCACCACTGTGCCTGCTTCTTTTTCTTCTTAATAATATCAAATACTTATTGACTTCTAATGTCATCCTTGCATAGAGACCATGCTGATCTTCTCTGTAATCTCCAAGGAGATATCTTGATAGATCCTTAAGAACCTTGGCTTTGTATTAAAAATACTCCTTTACGTCACTTAATATTTCAAAGATTATTTCTGGTCTTTTATCTATAAATTGGAAATGTCATGACAAGAATTAATGGTGATATTTAAAAGATTACCTAGCACAGAGTTCAACCACTCTGGTACTTCAGCGAGTCACACAGTTATTAACCAAGGCACCACTGCACCTCCTGTCACCAACAGTAGCAAGGAACGGGGGCTCCTTGTCTTCTCTTTTCATGCGTTCCTACTGGTCTCACCAGAGAAGTCTTCTTTCCTCTCTTTTTATGGTTTATTTCTTTTTCCTTAGTATCTTAGGATTTTCTTCCTTCCTTCCTTCCTTCCTTCCTTCCTTCCTTCCTTCCTTTCTTTCTTTCTTTCTTTTTTTCTTTCTTTCTAGAACCCGAGTTCAGGAAGCTCTTAATTCCTTTCTGGCGATGGATCAAGTGTTCACAGCAGAGCTTCTAGTGAGCAATCACCATCCCCAAGAACAGCAGTTACTATGATTTTAGTATAGTTTCTACCTATCAGTAGAAAAGTTTCGAAGATATACTATTAGGTACTTATCTTTATGTTACTATATTAATAAGACATTTATACTTTAGAACAAACACACAAGGAAACTTGAAAAACCTGGCAGGCATAAATAAGTTTGATTGTTTTCTCTAGTGTCTTATGTGCCCCCTTACATATGCCCCACCCTGGGGTACATTCTTCATAGCATTTGCTCTGACACTTTATTGTAGTTTGAGAATTAACTGTCTCATTTGTCATTTAATACCAACTCATCTTCCTGAAAGTGCATTCCACACACCCAGCTTTCTTTCCCCAGAACTTTGTCTAATTTCTAGCCGTTTTGTTGGTCCTCTAACCAACTTAGTTATTTGGCCTTTGTAAGTATCTGTCTGACTTAACTGGATAACTTTTTACAATACTGTCAGCTTCATTACAGACTACATAGATACTATTCTTTGTGGGCCTTGCATTGGGTAGAGAAGAGTTTCCTCACTTCCTTCACACTCTGAGGTTTGAGGCTGAGACAGATAACTCTTTACCCCATATCCCCATGATGGGAAAATGGATTGAGAAGCCCCCAGAGAGTCGTCTTTGCTTCCTTTACTCTTTCACCCCTGGTTGCTTCAGAGAGGGGAGGGCCATCTCCCCAGGCTTACTTTGGAAGGGGAAGCCTGACAAGGAGCTGCCCAGAGCAGCTCAGTCTGCAAATGACAGTGCTGTCACCCGTGGATAAGAGATGACTCCTCCTTGTTCTTCTAGAGCTGAGGTTTTGTATTGTTCTCTAACTGTTAATAACGCACACGTGGGAGCCAACCAACACTGCCAGTGATTGGCAGGAGGAAGGAAGGGGAGGAGGAGGAGGCATAGTGACTTCTGTCTTTATCATCCTACTTCAACATATTTCCTTATTTATCATCAGAGCTTCAAAATTATCCTGGTAAAAGACTTGGATGCTCTTTTATTTTCAAAGTGATGATAAGGTAAAAAGAGAAAACCTCCCAGCATTAGTTTTTTTTTTCCAGTGTGATGAAATATCTCTAATCAGAACAACATGAATATTTAATTAACTATACTGCTCGGTAGGAAAGAGTTCTTCCTGTGTTTGCAATTCTGTTTGTATGCATGCCTACACGAGGAAATGTGTATCTCTTCTTCCTCCATCTGCATCTCTGGCTTTCAAGATCAAGGAGCTTACTAAATGTCTGAATCCACATTCTTCATTGAGATAGGAATCAATATATATGTACCTAAGATTAATATAAACATAAATTATTGTGCAATGGTTACTATTGATATCAAAGAATCTGTTGCCCACAGATAAGCCTCCCCTCTATCATTTATGGCGACCTCTTGGGCATATTTTCAATAGGAACAGCAAAATTCAAATATGGTCACCTGACTAGTCTAATGGTTCCTTCCCTGAATATCATGTAAGAACACTGCAGATGCACTGCAGATTTCCTCCAAGATCATCATGTTCCTGCTTAAGCTGGTTTCTTCACACTGTTTCTGACCCTCAGAGCAAGGTACCTGGATGCCCCATGGGCTGAAGATTCCAAATTGTAAGCCAGATACTGGTGCATATATTAGAGCAGTCTGCCTTCTATTAGAAATGTTTATCTATTTGTTCAAATAATTTGAGAATATCTTTTGTTCATGAAGAATACAAGAATGTAGCACTGGCCATACATGTTACTAGATAGAGATCTATGATACAGACAGGTTCACTGTAGTCATAGTAACCATAGGAATTGTTGGACAGAGATACAATTACAAATGGGATGATGCCACATGTCTATCATTAGGTTTGGATCCTGCCACACAGGCACTACTCAAAACACACATATGCTATCCTCAAGGATCTCAGAACCTAAGGAAGAAAGATCACCAAGAAAGTAGGGAATGCAGATTTGAACATTATGCCACAGGGTGTGTCATAGGGTGTGTGCTTCTGAAGGGGATTATGGGACCCAAAGTCATCCTTTCTTCTTCCTGTCAAGTGCCACCATGTTCCCCAGCCTGTGTAATCCACCCTCATTTTGGATCTGAAATTAATGAAGTCTCTCAGTCTTTGAATAGCATTTTTACCACGGTGAGGTAAAGAAACTTATCTCCTACAAGGTTTCTCACCTATTAGTATGTCGCATACTAATCTTAGTTATTTCGTTATAGTCACATGAAGCTGAGTAATGAACATTGGAAAAGCATGTCCAAAATTTCCACATCAATGAAAAAGATTCACATTTCAGACAGAGGAGCCCAAATGGTAGTGCTATTAGAAAGATGGTGCCAAGGGACTGACCACAAGGAGAAGGACGGACCCATGGCTTCCCTTTATGGAGAGCTAGCCTACTTCCAAACAAAACAGCCTCCATCTTCATTAGAGCAGCTGTGTCTGCTTGTAAGAATAAGCTTGTTGGCTACTCACACTCCCTCCTAGAAGGAGGGGTTTGGGGAACGTAATTAGTCTCTTTCTTGAGATTCCAGCTTTCTTCCCAGTCATTTTAGGCAGTCATGCCCTAATTACACATAGCTTTCTGGACTTGGAGAGAGGCTCTAGGGCAGCGTTTCTCATGACTCCATTTGGGGTGTTGAATGTCCTTTTCACAGGGGACACCTAAGGCCATCAGGAAACACAGATATCGACATTATGATTCATAATAGTAGCAACATTATAGTTATGAAGCAGCAATGAAAAAGAATTGAATGGTTGGGGCTCACTGCAAAATGAGAGCTGTAGCATTAGGAAGGTTGAGAACCACTGTTCTAGAGTATATAGGCTTGTGAAGGCTTAGGGAAAGGAGTTCCACATATACAGTGTCATCATTCATGTTGGGTGAAGATTTTCCAATATGATTACTTTGGAAAAACCCAGGCTCCCGTCAATAACCCCTCACCATGCTCTGTAAGTAAATCCAACAACCCATTGGCTCCCCAGGGTGAACAGAGGTAGAATTGTACTTTGGTTTGTCACTGGAGCCTTATGTGAAGGGTATAGATGTGTTTGTCTCACCAGGGAAGGAGTTCTCAGAACATATCCATTGTGCAAAAGATTAGAAAATGGGATTGTGACAGGAAAGTAATTATGAAAGAGAAAACCACTTCCTTGCTCCATATTTAACAAACCTCTATGAAACCATAAACCATTGTGAAAATTCAAGTTGACATTACTTGTTGGCCTTTGCCTTTCTCTCTGACTTGAAAAGACTCTCAGGTTCTGCTTTCAACATAGGGTTGGGGCAAAGAGCTGATTGCAAGCTTTGCTGTCTAAAAGAATCAGAGTTGGCTGCCTCCACAGTCACTGCTCAAAGCACAAGCTGGGTTTGTGAGGGCAGAGGTAGAAGCCACGACTGAGTAACCAGAGACTTCAGAGTCCCTGTCAGCCCTCTTTTATGGAAATCACCCGATGGCTTATTAAAGTCAATTGCTGGTAGGCAGGTTCCTTAGCCAGAACTCTCAACCTCTTCACTAGAGTGGTGATTAAGATGGTGCCAGAGCTCTGGAAGAAGCCTAAGTACCATATCATGGGGTACCTTAGCTTGGGGAGACCCCTTCCTACTTGCCTCTTCATTTCATTTTTTCTCTTTGTGCTTCCATTGTGCTTTTCTCCCCTCTCCTCCCCTCCCCTCCCCACTGTCCTTCCCTCTCCCTATGCCAGCTTTTCTAGGTAATGTGTTAGCTCTGCCATGCTAGCTAGCATTCAGCAGGCATTTATTAATCATTTCATAAGTGATTGGCAATTCCTAGCCTCAGGAAATACAATAATGAGTAGCACAGTTCTGCATGGGAGGAACTCTGAGCCTAGAATAGGAGGCTGACTTTCACACCTATTATTTTAATATATGACCCAAATTATTGAAAGAGTAATTTGTACAGTGTGTTGTAGGGAAGTAAGGAGAGAAGGTATAGGTTGCATAGATATGTTTCCGTTTTCTTGGTAATGACCTAGCTTTGAGGATTGAGATGGCATGATAAAAATATCTGTCTGTATTAGTCAGAGAAGGATTGGCTTCTGTTACTGTGAGTCTGCCAAGCTCAAAAATCTATAAGGCAAGTTGGACAGGAATTTAGGCAAAAGATGATGCTACGGGCTTGAATCTGAAATTTGCAGGGAAGGGTGGGAGCTCAAGTAAGATTTTTATATTACTTTTGTGGCAGACATCCTTCTCCTTGGTGATTCCAGTTTTGATCTTCCGGTCTACAACTTACTGGATAAGGCATACCTAAAGGCACCCCCTTTCATCAAAGCCAACAAATTCATTGTCATTTTTAAGACAGGATCTTTATAAAGGCTGACCTCAAACTTGCTGTGAGGCTGAAGCTGACTTTGAACCCATGATTCTTCCATGTGCCATTCCCAAACTCTCAGATGATAGGTATATACCACCGTGCTCAGCTAGCCAATGGGTTAATCCTATCCATACAAT
Source organism: Apodemus agrarius (assembly GCA_964023405.1). Taxonomy (NCBI): domain Eukaryota; kingdom Metazoa; phylum Chordata; class Mammalia; order Rodentia; family Muridae; genus Apodemus; species Apodemus agrarius. Next base: position 24,220,881 of record OZ030025.1, on the reverse strand, counting down.
ACTTGCACAGCAGTATCTCCTAAGAATGTGATCAGACAACTGAGCACCATGCCCTAGTCAAGTTGACCCAGGAGGCTAACAATCCAGCTACCTGTTGGTAGCTTTCCCCTCTACATCTCCTTTGCGGCTAAGTCCACATAGGACGGAGTGAAGGCCTCTCTGATAACACTTTGTGTCAAACATAATCAAGTGAGTGATAACTGCACATTGAACCTCCACTAGAGAGATGATGTTCTGTTTTTAAACAGAAATGCTTTATTGAGCATATTAAAACAGAGGATATCAAATGAGAATCTCTTTAAGACTATCTAGGTATTTTGTGTCCCTCCCCCACCCCCAACCCACAGTGAGAAGTGGGCTTTGATTTAACAGTCTTGTAACAACAATGTGGATTCAGGGGATGGAGGATGCTTTGGTGAGTGGTAGACAAAACACTTTTTCTGTCTTTCTAGACCAAAGTTAGAGGAGACTCTGAGAATGTATAAAGGTTACAACTGGCAGATACATTTGAGATCCCCCTCTAGGAGAGCAACTCAAAGCTCAACTCTACTTCTCTGGCTCTGGCTAGGCTGAGAACACTAAACATGTAAACAACACCAGGTCCAGATCCAAGGAACTCTTTATCCATGGATTCTAGTCATGAGGAGTCCATGAACTAGAGCACGCTGAGTTACAACACATCATGATGGACTCCTTTCCACTTAGTACCAAAACCTGTTTAGTACATTACATGTGCTTGACTATCCATCCAAAAGATCAGCACTATCCAAGCTCTAGGGAAATGTTTCATCACCATTTCTCTGGAAGCAATGGGCAACAAATCAAACTCTGCAAGGGCGTGTAGTTCACACTAACACTAGCATCCAGGGTGCACCTGCATGGTTCGAGGGTGGAGTGGGCAGCCATTGGGGGTTTAAGAGAATGAAATGAAAACTTTGCACATTCTTCCTTCTGGAATCAATACTTCAAACCATCACTGTGGATTTGGAAATCCACACAGACTAACACAGCCTTTGCCTACGGTTGCCTATGGTGCATTTGGAATGAATCAACAGGGTATGTTCCTCCTGTGTATTTATCATACTAGAGAAAAGGTGAACTGAATGTGTTATGGACCCATTTATGGTTACCCAGTGGTTTATTGTTTCTCAAGGTGCCTAGTATTTGGTTTATATACAATTGTATTATGAGATAAAGTTAAATGAGAAAATAACAAGTTTAAAATAAATCCTCAGATTGAAGTTTGATATTCATTAAAATGGAATCATTTTTAGCACAGCAGGTAATGTTGACTGCTTAAGACAGAAAACTTTCTGGACAGGTTTATTTTTTGAGTTTTCATATATAGCTGGTTTTAATAAGAGATTTGTGTTTTCTACCATTTTAGTAAAGTTACAATTAATTTTAGCTTCTTTGAATTATTACTGTCAGCAAATATCTAGAAATCTTGGTTATGGCAATAATTTGATAAACAAAGGCAACAAACATACACAATATATACCTTATGGCCAACATATATAACATATTATAAATTGTAACTTTAATAGCTGCCTCAAAACAAAATATGTAGGCATGCTATTGGATGTTAAGTGTGATATTTCCTATTTTTCTAGTACATACCATTACTATACTATATTTTTTCTCATTAAGGCATGGGTTTTTTTTATAGTAAACTATGTGTATTCATGTGTCTGTAAGTGTGTGTGTGTGTGCTCATAAGGGTGGTGCCTATATAGGCCAAAGAGGGTATTAGATTTTCTGAAGATGAAATTACAGGTGGTTCTGAGTATGGGTGCTGGGTGGAGCTCAGGTCCCATGCAAGAGCCATCTTCTTCAAAGCCTCCTTTCTAGCCTGAAGAAACCATATCTGTTAGATGATAAGAATGATACAACCTATTTTACTGAATTTTTTTTTTAGTTTTATTTATGACACTTGGACATTTCGAAATAGGATATGTGGACCTCCATTTGTACCTGTGATGCAGGACTGCTGAGCAACTGAGCCAACATCTTGCAGGAAGTATCAGTGTCCTCAGGGTGCTACTGTTATTCTGAGAGACTCAGAGCACTTTTTAGTTCCTGGACTAGGGGTGAGCTGGTGGGAGGCAGACCACATACATACCACTTCTCTCTTCCCTTCTACCTCCTTCCCCAAGTAAGCAGTCTCCATTTCTTCTTAAATGTACGAAAATGTAAATTCAGGAGAATTATGTAGGTGGATCTGGAAGACTAGAAATAAGGTATAAGTAAATTATTGAAATTAGCCCCCAGAAATCATTACACGAGAGGGGACATTTGAGCTGGATCTAGGGAGATGAATAGAACTCCTCCAGGTGGACTGGCTGCGTGTGGGAAGAGGTGTACTAGGAAAAGACATAAAGGCATAAGAAAGCAGGTTGTGCTCGCAATATTTCAAAACGTCCTCATGACTAAAACACTAGGTGGGAGGGAGGAAGTGGAGAGAAAAGCTGAAATATCAGAACAGAATGCGTCTCGCGTGTCTTTCCAAGAGCATGGACGCTATCCTTGACCTGAAGAGACACCCACAGGGAAGACGTCATTGAAGCAGGTGAGTGAACATTGACTTTGGTTATTGGAAAAAAAATATGATTCAAGAATTCTGGCTTTCAAATCTTAGCATGATAACTACTTGGAAGGCTTATTGAAACGCAGATGGCTGGGTCCCACCTCCGGTTTCTGAATCAGGAGTTCCAGGGTAGAACCCAAGAATCTTTGTTTCTAACAATTCCTGAGTGATGGGAGGATGCTGAGATGGGCACCATGTTCTAAGAACTAACTACTAGCCAGCGGGGCAAGCCGGTAGTGGAGAGTCCATGCAGGTGATACAGGAGTCATGATCTGAGAAAGCGACCCCTCCCCCACTCTTCCAAAGCAAAATCAGCAGTGGTAAGAAAGTGCAAAGGAATGAAGTCTGTCAGCAGAGCATGAGATGAACAGACAGAAGATTGCTCCAGGGCACCAGGTGTGATCCTTGAGTGTGTTATAGAAGTAGCAATGGCAATTCTACCTGGGAGTTTTAAGAAATAGAGATTGACAGCTTTCAGAGAACTAGAAAATGAAGAGCTGTTAAACATCACTCTGTTTCTGTGTCATCTATCTATCTTTCTATCTTTCTATCATTTATCTATCTATCTCATCTATCTATTATCTATCTAATATATTACATCATATATATATATATATATACACACACATATATATACATACATATATATATATATAGAGAGAGAGAGAGGGAAGACAGACAGACAGACAGACAGACAGACTGACAGAAGCAGAATCTACACGAAGGAATGTATGAAGGAATTACCTCGTGTGCTGAACTCAAGAGGAGAGAACTGACTCATCTATAAATTAGCATTAGTTCCACTAATAGAAAACATATCAACTCGATCAGCAAAGGTAAATACTTTCACCACTTCCAGGTAAATACTATTAATATGTTAATAAGATGTGCATCTGTAATAGTCAACTCATCTTCATGATTTTATCACTTTATATGTATTTAGATTAAGGGTTGAGCTCTCTTTGGGGGAGTATCTCAGATTTGTGAGTTCACACTTGCTTAAATGGTGAATCTGCCAGGATGGACATTTTTATTTCATTCGTTTCTAGTATGTGACTTTTGTTTTCAGTGTATTCAAATATATGTGTATATTTAAAACTCATTTTATTATATGCATTTGGGGTGTGTGTATAGACTTCAGCCAGAACACGTGTGGTCTGAGAAAAAGTTGCAGTAGGAATCAACGCTTTCCTGCATGGGTTCTGAGTATCTAACTTAGCTCACCAAGCTTGCAAACAAGAGTTTGCAAACCCACAGAAGCACCTCACTGTCCTGTGGCTTTATATCAGTGTAGATTCAGTAAAGTCAGTTTCCTTTTTTCGTATGGAGAATGAAATACTTGACATTTGAAATAGTTATGGAAGTACATATGTGTATGTGCACACACACACATACACACACACACACACACACACACACAGAGAGAGAGAGAGAGAGAGAGAGAGAGAGAGAGAGAGAGAGAGAGAGAGATTGGGAGTATTGGTTAGCTGCTCTTTTAAAAGTATAAGCTAATATAATGAGCTCCCAAATACAATATTTTCCATTTCTCAATCTTTACAAATAGATCCCCATAACAAAAAAATTTAAATATGTGTAGGCTATGCAGTCTCAACTTGGCAGCATATCAAAGATGGGCGGAGTAATATGTTTTTTGGCCTCTGGCAGATTTTTAGTTATATAGTGCAGGCAGGTGTGATTCACACATTTTATGAATTGATTCTAAATCTTTTCATAGGCAATTTAAGTTACTAATTAGGTTACTATGGCAATTTTTTTTAAATGGTTGGCATTCTATTGGCGTGGCGATTTAAAAGTTTGGAATATAAAACACACTTGTAATAAATTGCTCAAACTTTAAACCTCATATTGAAATATTTACTTTTGCTGCCTTAAGGGCATTGACTTTAAGCTGGAAAACTATAGCATGTTTGACTAATATGCAACAGCATTCCAATAAAACTTGCATAAATACAACTAAAACGTAAAATTCTTAATCATTTTGTATAGCACATTAATTGCCCACACTGCCTTTGTATCATATTTCATGGGTGCATTTAGCCATATATTTGTATGCATTGAAGACTGATGCATGTTCTTTCATACTGAGAGTGTCCTACTCACCTTGTGCAGTATCGTGACAGGTACAAGAACCTGTACAACAAAAGCCTTAGAACAAGAAGAGAAGATGGCTCTTCTGTAATGGGGAAAGAATACCGAGAACAAGACAGCAGTGCGTTCTTCTGGGAGGGAGGTTTGACAAGTTCATTAATTAGGCTTTTCCTTTCCCTGAGCCGTTCCATCTCTCAATAGACACACAGGAATCCAGTGTCCTCTGCAGCCCAGACAATGACAGCACAGCAAGCCTTCATGTCCTTTGGACATGCTCATTTTTTTCTATTGCTTTTTTTTTTTTTTTCAGACTTTAAGGAAACAAACAACAGATGTGGAGAAATGCTATGTCAGGCCCTGAATGTCACCATCCAGGGTAGCAAATCCTTGAAATATACAGCCATGCCATTCCATATAGCATGAGAGGGTGGAAAGAGGAGTTTCCGATACCAGATGCCGGCTGCGCGAGCATTCTAGGTAGTTTTAAAAGAGAAAAACTACTAAAGTCTAACTTTTTCTCCTCACCCTACATTTGAGTCTTTCCTACTTCCAGGATGTTCTGGCTGTTGCAAATATCTGTTATTTGGCAGGACAGGTATTTTCAATAGCTATTCAAATTAGAAAGTCAAATTATGGTTATAATTAAGGCCTAGGCATTAGAACAGAGGTTGGAGTTTACGTTAGTGAAGGAAAGTCATGGCTCTGGCCTGAGACAGGACTGTTTGTTTTGAAAATTATAACCCGTTGCCTAGAGAGGAGCATGAGAAAGGACAGAGGGCTTCTCCATGGTTTTGGTAACAAAGTGACAAAGAGGGGTAACAAAAATGACATAGGATTGGGTAGAGGATGATGGTGTTTCCCAGATTCAGAGATGGAAAGGGGCAGATTGAGTCACCAGTGGATTTAATATAGAGTCCTCTGTAGCTCTCACTCTGGCACCTCCTTCTCAGGAGCCTCTGCTGGCCCTTAATCCACCCGCAGGAACTCCTCCTGCCAGAGCCCCATGCTAATCTCTTCAAGGAGTAAGCTTCCAGGCGATGACTTCCCAGGACCACAGGCACTCAGAGTCGAATAGAGGCAAGAGAGAACCATAGGGAGGTGGAGACAGACCAGGAGGAAGAGGGCGAGAGAGCTATATGGAGGGTTCATGGGAAGGGGAGCAATCAGGAATTGTTGATGGATGTTTATCACATAGCATGAAATTCTCCATCAGAGGAAACAAGCGCTGGAGGGACAGAGTCACAGCCCATGAGGACACAGTGGTGTGTGTGTGTGTGTGTGTGTGTGTGTGTGTGTGTGAGAGAGAGAGAGAGAGAGAGAGAGAGAGAGAGAGAGAGAGAGAGAGAGGCACTTGGAATGGCAGGTGCCACAAAAAAGGCTGGAAGTTGCCCTGGGAAGCTTTGTTCATTGCAGTGGCTTGCTGAGTAGGGGGTCACCGAGCAATGAGAGGACAGGCAAAGACAAAGAAGATTCTAGATGACTTTGTATCATGTCCAGATGTAGCACTAAGTAGGAGATTCTAGGCTGGAGCTGGGAAATCCCAGCCAAGTCAGTGATGGCAAGAGATGACAAGGTTGCCAAGATGCCCATCAGTAGAGGACCTCAAACCCTATTGCTTCGAGGATTAAGCTTCCAGCCCGGGGAATTTTCTCATTAATTTCTTTAATTAAAAGCTTTATTGCTCACAGTAGGGCCCCAAACTGAACAACACAAAGCCATGCTAGGTGCCCTGCTTTTGAAAACCCTTAAATCACTCACGTGCTTAATGTTGTCAAGGGAGAGGCATTGTCTGGCCTGAAGTACCTCTGCAACCAGAACCGGAGAGGATAGAAGCCAATAGTGATTAGGAAGAGAGACGGGGCTCGAGGTAATTACAGAATTCCAGGAGAAATCCCCGTTGCCCAATATTAACAGGAACAGAGCTCTATTTTAAAGGATTTTGAAATGTGTATCTGTGAGATGGAGAAGGAAAATAAGATTCAAACAGGCACAGGGCATCAGGGAGACTGGGTCTCAGCACCCTGCTAGATATGTGTCCTAGGATCAATGATGTGGTGCCAAAATTGCTGTACCGAGGGTTTCCGAAGGAGGTTCAGAAGCTAAGAGCATATGGAGACCCTTAATCATAGTGTTCGTGTGAGTGTGAAGGTTTATGTGTTGTTTTCTATTATGAGCTCCCACCTTTTCTCAGTGCTCCTGGGGAGATTCCCCGAGAGGAAGCCCTAGATATTTAACAAAAGAAGCGGAATGCATGTAGAAAGATTCATATAGATGATTCTATGCTGTTGTGGTTATTACCATACAGACACATTCTCAAGCTGTATGCTGTATGTAGAGCCTACCATAGGGAGATGAATGGGAGCTGGTTTTTCTATTTGTGTCAGAGAAAATATAAAATAAAGTCATTCGGCATGGAACAATATGGCTTTATTTTAAATGAGGTTTACATTGTGTGGCTATAAAAATCTAAAGGGAAAAAAGAGGAAGAATCATGGGTAAGTCATAGTGCTGTAACAGAGAGCGGGCTGAGTGCTCAAATGTTCACTGTCATCAATACTGAGAAGGGAAGTTGAGATCGTGTGTGTGTGTGTGTGTGTGTGTGTGTGTGTGTGGTGTGTATGTATGTATGAGTGTGTATATATATATATATATATGTGTGTGTGTGTGTGTGTGTGTGTGTGTGTGTGTATACATATATGAGGAAGAGGGAGAGAGATTTTGATTATTAGATTTAGCACTTATTAATTACTTCTCTATATTTTAAGAAAAGAAAAAAAGACTGCTGGTACCTCTCAGCTAAAGCTAGACATTCCCCCAAATTAAGACTAACTACCTTCTGAAAGAATATTGAAATTTCAGAGCCAAAGGCAGAGCTCTCTGGGACAGTAAAGTCTCACTCAATATTCAGATCCTATATTTGCCTCTTATTTAATTCCTTCCCATCTTTTTTTTTCCTCATCTCGCAAATCAGAAACTCTGGAGCTGTAAATATCCTGAGGGAAATCACGACGTAATTTTGAAGTTCATCAGTTTTCAGACATCTCCTGCATTCGCTGTGGGTCTCAGTCTGTGCCCGCAAGTTTACCTTGTAGGATCCATGAGGCTGTACAGCACTCACCACCACAGTGCTTCTGCTTGTAAGCTTTACAGCACGTTTCATCTACCCTGGTCAGTGTTAACTGTCAACTTGACAATTGTCTGGGAAGAGAGCGTCAATTGAGGAGCTGCTTAAGTGGGATTTGTCTGTCTTAAGAGTCAATTGGTGTAGGAAGATCCAGCCTTCTGTAGGTGGTACTAGTTCCTAAGCAAGGAGTTCCTTAATTTGTAGAATAGGAGAAAGCTATATGAGATCGAGCCAGCATTTGTGTGTATGTGTGTGTGTATGTATTTGTATGTGTCTCTGTGTGTGCTCTGTGTGTGTGTGTGTGTGTGTGTGTGTGTGTGTACACGTGCATGTCTGCTCATCATTTAAGGTGCAATGTGGCTTAGCTGCTGAAATTCTTGCCTTAACTACCACAAAATGATGGTCTGTGACACTGAAGTGTAAGCCAAACCATTCCCCTGTCCCCCGTCTTGTCAGGTTTCCATGTCACAGCATCAGAAATGAAACCAGAACAGTCACTAAAACATATAATATTGTACAATAAAAGCTTCAATATCGATGTTATTGTATTTTTATCAGACTAGACCTTGTTGGGTACAGAATATGAAATCTCCCTCACAGACTTGTAGACTGGGGGTCCTTGATTGCCATATGGCAGACTTTAGATATTAGATCATGGAGGCTCTCTGATCTCATTAGTGAGTTCATCTATTGATGTATTTATACTATTATGTCATTAGGAGAATGTGGATGGAAAATAAAGGATGGAGCCTGACTGTTTTATTGCCATGAAGAGACGCCATGACCAAGGCATCTCTTATAAAAGAAAGCACTTCATTGGGGCTGGCTGACAGTTTTAGAGGTTTAGTCCATTTTCATCATGGTGGGAAGCATGGTAACACACAGGCAGACTTGGCACAGGACAAGTAGCTGCTCATTGGCCTCTGCAGGCAGAAGGAAGAGAGACCCTCAGGGTCTTGTTTGGGCATTTAAAACCTAGCCTAGCTCTAGCAACATACTTCCTTCAACAAGGCCACGCCTCCTCATCCCTCTCAAGCAGTGCTGCTTCACCAATGACCACACATTCACATAGACGAACCTACAGGAGCCCCTCTCATTAAAGAACCACCACAGAGCCTAGTTGAAAGCAATAGGTCTCTGGGGGATCTTCGGTATTGTATATTACCCTGGCTCCTTCATGTGCTCTCTCTGTTTTCCTGTAAGTATCATGTACCATAAGCTCTGTCCCACTACAGTAGACAGAGGTGAGGAGAGGAATAACATCTCTGAAACTGTATCTCCCCTTAAGGGTTTCAGGGACTTTGTTATAGATACAATGATGCTAGCATGTATCTTAAGAGGAGCATGCCAGGGAAATGTACAATTTACACGAGGAGATTGTAGTGTAAATAATGATCAAGGTCAGACGAGACAAATGGAGATGGTTTGGAGGGAAAATGTTCAGGAAGCTGAAAAAAACTTCAGCCAAATGTTGGAAATAGTAAAACTATCCAAAAAGAGCTCTAGGAAATAAGGAGAATCAAATTTTTCCAGCGTTTTCATAAGAGGGAGGATGACCCCAGGAGCAGAGGAAAACTAATACAGACCTATGCCAGGGGACAATGAGGGACACTTAGAAAGATACAGCAGTACTCATCACACACATTTCTTGAACTTCTTGTCAAATCGGCAGCTTGTGTTGACCCCAGTTTCTTCTGGAGTATCTGAAGGTTGCAACACATTTGTGTTCTCTCGCTAAATTTTCTCGAAGAGACAAGTCGTGTATCCAAGGTTCCACATTGTTCAGCAGTGCGGGAAAAATATATAGTTCTAATGAAAAGAGTCACTTTGAGAATTGGGTGTATCATCTGACAGAAAATACCGTTTTCACCCAGGATAGGTGTCTATGAATCAGGCCCCATATCATCATCCATCTGCAAATCCTTGGTTTTGCCACCACATGAGCTGCTAACATTCATTTTCAAGGAATCTACAGCCAACAAAGCATGATTACAGTTGTTAAATAAATATATATGTGTAGAGAATTTCAACCATTTCAGAGCTTCACTTATGTGTATATTAAATTTTAGTGATTTTTAATCTCCCAGTGTCTTGTCTCATCCTCTTCCCTCTCCCACTGAAACCCTTCTTCCTAAATTGTTTGTGTGTATGTATGAAGCATTCAGTTTGTAAGATTGCATTCATGAACACAGGAAGGGGGTTATTTTCTGGACCACAGACAGTTTACCAGTGGCTATTCTGAAATTTGCCATACATTTAAAAAATATTCTATGGGTATTGTTTGCAACATATCCTGAGGCCAATAGAGTTGCAACAAAAAGCTAGTTGTAGCAAGTGTAAGTTTTCAATTTTTAAGCTTAATTTTATTTATAAAACACTTTAAGTGTATAAATATTTTGCCTGTATGTATGGCTGTGAATCACATGAGTGTTTGATGCTCTCAGAGACATTGCATTGGATTCCTGGAACTGTAATTGTAGATGATCCTGAGCTGCCTTGTGATATTGAACCTGGGTCCACTGGAAGAGCAGCCAGTGCTCTTAATAGCTGAGTCATTTGTCTACTCTCACTCTTCAATATCTTTAAAAATTTTGAATTACAAATAGTTTGAATGATTAGCTATTATTCTAAACTACATTTAATTATGGTTTGACACGTATTTTAAGATGTATCTTAACCACTTGCTCAGGATATATGTTAAATTATCTCAGAGGAAATTTGAGCAAAATGCTTACTAAAAGGTTTGCAATTTCTCCTATGTGCTCTGGGCTATACATGTAGTATTCTCTGAATTCATTTTATTGTACTAAATGTCTTCTCATGAGATTTTATTATACACAAGTAATCTGGCTTGTGTGATGGTTCTGTCAACAGAGCATACAAGAAGTGATGGGCCCGAATGGAACCTTCTATCAGGTTAGAAAAATATTTCTTCAACAAGAGCAAAGGCGGACATTGGGGGTGTGCCAACCTCTCGACTCATTCTTTTCTTATCTAAAGTGGTACACGGATTCAAATATCACAACTGACAATTCTGTAATTGCCCTTGGACAAGAGTCAAAACGCCCAGGCAAGTGGTTCTCGTCTGACCTTGAGGAAGCACAGAATCGGAATTGTTGAGACTCCGTTTCCGGTACTATATCGGACAGTGATGACTCTCGCCTTAAACAAATCTTTCCATGTTTCCAGATCTCAGTTCTCACATCTGTGAAAGAGGGCGTTCGCCAGATGGATTCTAAGAGGCTCTGATTCCAACATTCTGTGCTTCTGCAACTGGCCTCCATCTCATGAATGGGCTCCGGGGCATGCATGCCTGATGTTTCCAGTTGCCCTTTTGCCAATGAGAGCAGCCTGTCCTGTCATTAGCATCTATCATTTCCAGGATCACCTTTCTACTTTCTACTAGAGCAGGGAACATTTAGATGAGGATTCTGGTTTGGTGAGTGTCTTTTAAATCAACCATGGCTGTCGGTCCACAAAGTACCTCAGTATATAGGAGGTCATATATTACATGCCAAGGGAACTTTAAAAATGAGCATTTAAAATCTACCTGTGTATGCACACATTCAGAAGCTGATCTGATTTTAATTCGTGTTTGTAATAATTGTTGCCGCTTCGGTAGACGCTGAACTTTTCAAGCAATATAACTAAATGGGGTAATAATTAGAAGGAAGGTGTTTTTTTTGTTTTGTTTTGTTTTGTTTTGTTTAAACAAAGTTAATGGTGAACTTGAGTATTCAAAACTATGAATCTCAGGCCAGCAAGATGGTTCAGCGGCTAAAGGCATTAATTGCTGAGATTGATGACCTCACTATAAACTCTGGAACCCACACAGGGGACATGGATGGACAACACTTGCAAGTCGCCCTCTGAACTGCCCAGGCACACTTACTCACTCACACGTATATACACAAGTGTATAATTTTAAAATAGGTAAATATGCTAACTAATTAAGACTGGCTCTTTCTGCTGTTAATTTTCGGTTCTGTAGTCCACGAAACCTTTAGATCACCCAGGCGTGGGGACCCCTAACCTTCTATCTCATCTGACGTTTCCTGAAAGTCATTCTCCTTCCCAGTCATCAGCTACATGATGCCAAGTCAGTACCTGTTCCTGCCTGGTGACATCTGTCTAAACTATGTTAGCTCTCCTCTGGCAGGGAGAAACAGATGGGAGTCTGTTTCTGGGCCACACTGAGGTGCAGACACGCAGCCCATTTAAGGTTCTGCCTCAAATGTATTACGATGTTCTCAGTTGGACCACGTCTACGTAAAGTCGTTGCTGTTGTTTTCTGTCTTATTGAGTTGGGTCTGAAGGAGAAGAAGCCTCAGCCAAGGCACGTGCAAGTCCCTGTGACAAAGGATCTAGATGATCTGACATAAGCTAAGCTTTACCACCTATCTTTTTTACTTTTTTTTTTTTATTACTTTTTGAAGTGCTAAGAATAGAAGCAAGGCTAACTGCATTTAGGAAAGAACAAAACACTTGAAATAGACAACAAATAAAGCAAAACCAAAGTGCATAGGCCATTTCACAATTGTTTCTCTCCATAAAAGGAATTTGTCTCTAAGTAGAATGTGTTTCCATGGAAGACAGATTCCTTATTTTTTTTTTTTTGGATATTTTCTTTATTTACATATCAAATGCTATCCCCTTACTCCTTACTTACCCCCCAAAGCCCCCTATCCCATCCTTGCTCCCCCTGCTTCTATGAGGGTGTTCCTCCACCCACCCCACTCCCACCTCCCAGCCCTCGATTCCCCTACACTGGGACATCTATCGAACCTTCATAGGACCAAGGACCTCTCCTCCCATTGATACCTGGCAAGGCCGTCCTCTGCTCCATATGCAGCTGGAGCCGTGTGTACTCCTTGGTTGATGGCTTAGTCCCTGGGAGCTCTGGGGGTTCTGGTTGGTTGATATTGTTGCTCTTCCTATGGGGTTGCAAACCCCTTCAGCTCTTTCAATCCTTTCTCTAACTCCTCCATTAGGGACTCTGTGCTCAGTGCAATGGTTAGCTATGAGCATTCATATCTGTATTGTAAGTTTCTGGCAGGGTCTGGCAGGAGACAGCCATATCAGGCTCCTTTCAGCAAGCACTTGGGTTTGGTGACTGTATATGGGATGAATCCACAGGTAGGACAGTCTCTGATTGGCCTTTCCTTCAGTCTGTGATCTAAACTTTATTTCTATATTTGCTCCCATGAGTATTTTCTTCCCCTTATTATATAAGCAGTGGTTGATGTGCCCTTGGGAACCATTAAGAGGCATGTTATGTTACCTAGGTTACTATATGCTAAGGCTTTAGAGATCTACTAGCTTGAACCTCATCAATTCTTCAATACCCAATAAAAAATATTTTAAGCTTCTTTATTGGAAGTTGGGAGATTGCGTAGTGGTTAAGAACAGACTGCTCTTGAAGCAGACTTGAGTTCAGTTTCCAGCACCCATATCAGGAGGCTCAGAACTGCCTAGAATTCTGTCTCAGGGGGGATCTGATATTGCTGACCTCTGCAGTCACCTGCACACACATGCCTGTACCTTCCCCATGAGCATAATTAAAATCATAAAAGTAAATCGTTCAAAAAATTTTACCTCATAACAGCCTGTAACTAACTCCAGACTCCAAAGGAGCCCAAGGCTTTCTTCTGGCTTTCCTAAGAATTTCATCTACAATTAAAAATAAAATAAATCTAAAAAGAACAGAACTAAGCAAAAATACATGAACAGAATAGCAATTATTTATATTTATTTCATTATAATAAAATCAATTAAATATTTCTGGAATTTGAAAAAAAAGTAAACTTCTTACCTCTCTTGGGCTTTCTGAACAGTTATCTAGACTCTTGCATCTCTTGTCTGCCTGGCAATTCTGCATATTTCTTTGGAATGTGGTTATATTTGGAGATGAAACCATTAAAGCAGTGGTTATGATAAAATAAAGCTGTGAGATCTTCATGTGACGTGATGGTATCGCAGCAGAGAAGGGAATTTGGATACAAAGAGATACCAACATTATGTATAAGATCTTAGGCAAGGCTTTGTAAAGACAGAGTGGTAATCTAACCACTGCAGGCATGGGAGAGAGGCCTCACAAGAAACCATCCGCTTCTGTACCATCCCAGACTTTTAACCTTCAGATTGAGAGCATAGAATCATATGATTTAAAGCGAACCTACCTTAATACTGTTTTTGTGGGTACAAGGTCCACAACTTTGACTTACTTCTGAATGAAGACCAAATCATAATTTCCCTCAGGATGAGGCCTTGTGGGCAGACCTGTTCTATCTCTTCTTGCCACAGAATATGTCCAGTCTTGCTGTTGGGTTTGTTTTTCAAGTAACAGCAATAATAATTTCTAATGCAGACTTGTGATTTTTCACTCTTCTGAAGTTTTATTTCTACCCTTTAGAGTTTTTCAGAAAGCTGTCAAGACCAGAGGTTGGGTGACTTGACACTGTAACAGATTAAAAAAAAAAAAAAGATTAACAGGTTGACAAACGTACCACCTTTTAAGACAGTGCGCTGGAATCCCTTTCCTTCAGTAAACCTGTAATGATGATTCTTTGAAAGGATTTAACTTCATTTCAAAATTGCCTAATAAAGGCCCCCCCTGGGTGGGGATGTAATATGAATGGATGCTTAGAAACTGCTATATGTAATTATTCCTTAGTTCTAGAGTAGATGTCAAGTCACGTATTACCAATTGACACATGGAATACATTTTTTAAAATAGACACCCAGGTCTTCCAACATTTATTGCTTCTTTATTATCCATTTACATTTCTTTCTAGAGAGTGGTACTCTGAGACTGTTTTTCCCTATTATAGTACGTATTTTTTAATAAAATCATTAGTCTAAGGTTACAGTAGTGAGGATGTTTAGTCCTCTGAAAGGGTGGATTAGAATCCATGAAAATATATGGCTGGATTTCTGCCACAAAGATGAATAATCAGGAAATAAGTCTATACATTTTATTTATTTATTTTTTTTTGGTTTTTTGGATTTGGTTTTTTCGAGACAGGGTTTCTCTATATATACCTGGCTGTCCTGGAACTTACTCTGTAGACCAGGCTGGCCTCAAACTCAGAAATCCGCCTGCCTCTGCCTCCCAAGTGCTGGATTACAGGCATGCACCACCACCACCCGGCTTAAGTCTATACATTTTAAACTCTACCATGCTACATACTAAGAATAATACACAGGATAGCAAGCTCTAGCCTCATGAAATTTACGGTCAAGTTGGGAAAGACAGAATTTAATACACTAAAATATAATTCTGGAGACTTTAAGGGCCTACAGATATGGCACCGTGCTCAAGACCATTTATTTCTTACAGAGAACCCAGATTTGTTTCTCAGAACCCACAATACAAGGCCCACAACTGCCTAGAATTCAGTTTTCTGGCCTCTTTGGACACTACACACATGGCACAATACACACACACACACACACACACACACCTTGAAAAGTAAGTGTATCAAAAATGTAGTGTGGTAATTCTTGCCTAAATGTTTCTGTAAAATGACCTTCTACACATGGTAAGTAGAGTAGCTATGACTAAATCTAGGAAGGCAGCCTGCGTGGACACTGGTTACTCTCACTGAACCTTACTTTAATGATATGAAAAACTTCATAATGTCATCTTGCAACTTTAAAGCAAAGAAAAGTTTGTTTTTTAATTTGCTTATTCCCTCTTTTAAACAAACACAAGTAAATGCTAACTCGGACACACAGAAGCATCTGCTCTCACTTATTTTAGGCATTCTCCTCTTCTGTTTTAGTGCTGGTGTCTTCTTTCACCATCTTTCTGAGTCCTCTGCCCCCACTAGTTTCGCCCACTGTCTAAACAGCCGACCTGCGATGGCTCTCTTTCCTCTGAGCGTAGTTAGTCTCCAGTTGGGTTTTCAGTCCGCTGTGAACTGTACAATTGATCCTCCCAAGCTCTTCTTCTTCTTCTTTTTTTTTTTTAATTTAATTTTTATTTTCTATATTCTTTGTTTACATTCCAAAGGCTTTCCCCTTTCCCAGTTCCCCCCCCACCATATGTCCCATAATTCCCCTCCCCCCAGCTCTTCTTTTAAGCAAGGATTCGTCTATTTTCTTTTTCTTCTCATGCGGATGTCTCCTGAAACGCTGTGCTTTCTCTTTCTGCTTTCGTCAGTGCTCCAAGCACCTTCTTCCAGATGCTGGAAAGAACTCTTTATGTCTTTTTCTCATAATCTGTTATCTCTTTTCAGCAGAATGACTTATCTTTCTAACTGTGCTCTCAGGAAGACAATGTTGCTAACAAACAATTTAATGCTCCTTTTCCCATTTCCATTATTGTAATAGTTAGGGAATGTTCGTCATCCTTATACAATTGTTTAAGACAAAGATAATTTCCATGGTTTTCCTTTTTAGCCTATTGCTACTCCATATATTTCTGTGCACAGAAGAGAGAAGGATCTGTCTTTGAAGGTAGGACATTGTCATTCAAGAGCTGAGCTTGTGGCTTACACTGGAGAGCTGAGAGACTATGGAAACTATAAAACTATACAACTATCAGACTATAAAACACAGGAAAGGGATTGTCATTGATGCTTGTAATCCCTGTGCTCTCCAGGCTGAGTCAGGACTATCTGGGAAAGCCTGGGCTAACTAGAGAACCTCTCTAAACAACACAGATAAGTAATTTTAAGGTTGAGGCAGGAAGAATGGAGATGAACACCAGCCTGGACTGTCTGATGAGTCCCTACGTAAATAGAAAGGAAATGTCTGATAGGCTTGCTTCTGAAAATAACAAGAGCACCTATTCCACAAATGCCGAGAAAGTTTCAATAGACTGTGAAGATGTGTGGCTGCAAAGAAAGCAGAGCAAAACAGGGAAAGGGGAGGACGGAGCTTTCGAAAGGGAGAACATAGACTGGACCACATTCAGGCTTCTCTGCAGGCAGCATGGAACCTGGAATTCGGGCCAAAACCAAGGCTGTAGATGACTTGTGCAACAGTTCCCATACATAATGAAATCCAAATCATACACTTTCATAAAGAACATTCCAGATAAAAATGGCCGTCCTAGTAAAAATCTACCAGACGTTCAAATAAGGAAGAGTACCATATCTATATATGATTTCTTTTCTCGAAGTGAGGTAAGACATTGAACAGACACTGACAATATAACTCATAGAACTCTGCCCACACTACACTGTGGCCAAAGCTACACTGATACTAAAAAACAAACAAACAAACAAAAAGAAAAAAAAAAACAAAGGTATTGTGAAAACATGGGCCAGGATTTCTTATGAATATACATGCAAATATTTTAAACATGGCAGCCCATATCCATAGGTCTGGCACTCAGTTGGCTGAGAGGGAAGTATAATCCATTCATCATCCACTGAGGCAGCCTAAAGATCTTTCAAATGTCAAAACATCATATTGTATACCTCAGATATATAATAAGACATTTCCCAAAACCCCACCCTTTACCACCACAAGTGTCAATAGAAAACTTGGTCTCAACCTCACTGACAGCCTTCTTGATATTTGAATATTCAGTGATTTGAATGTTCACATCATATAAACAAGGGCATTCTGATGGGGCATTCTTTCCCATCCTTCTTTTGTCAGCGCTGTTTTTCATAATTTTAGCATTCAGTTTGTAAACAGTTTAAACTAAGTTTGCTGGCTCTACAAGGTGTGGTCTGTGGCTTCCAAGCCTGGAGATACCCAGATTCAGGTGTCTCTGCAATATTCTTTTTTTTAAATTAATTTTTTATTGGATATATTCTATATTTACATTTCATTTCCCTTTTTCTGGTTCCCTGCCCCCCAAAGGTCCCACATGCCCTTTTCCCTCCCCCTGTTCCCCCATCCACCCCTTCCCACTTCCCTGTTCTGGTATTCCCCTACACTGATGCTTTGAGCCTTTCCAGATCCAGGGTCTACTCCTTCCTTCTTGTCGGACATCATTTGGTATATGGATTGTGTCTTTGGTGTCCCAAGATTCTAGGCTAATATCCACTTATTAGTGAGTGCATACCATGGGTATTCTTTTGAGACTTGGTTACCTCACTTAGTATGATGCTCTTCAGCTCCATCCATTTTTCTAAGAATTTCATGAATTTATTGTTTCTAATGGCTGACTAGTACTCCATTATGTATATATACCACATTTTTTGTATCCAGGCTTCCACTGAGGGACATCTGGGTTCTTTCCAGCTTCTGGCTATTATAAATAAGACTGTTATGAACATAGTGGAGCACGTATCCTTATTACATGCTGGGGAATCTTCTGGGTATATGCCCAGGAGTGGTATGGCTGCTTCCTCCAGAAGTATTGTGTCCAGTTTTCTGAGGATGCGTTATTCTTAAGCTCCTTTTGAGGTGATTTAATTCAACCTCACAAACATGTCTCATCTGTACTCAATGCTGTTTCCCACACATTGCTGAGAGAAACACTTTCCACTGCAGAATAGTAAAGTGATGGGTCTTCTTTCATCAAAATGCTTGGGATAGAGATAGCCTGGAAGATTCATCTGTGCTTTCACTCAATTCTAGTGGATAATCTTGGTTTGATTCTCAGCCTCTCTTTCAAAGTGGTATGTTTCCATTGGGTTTTGTACTATTTTTTAATGACCTGTTAGAATTCCTTTTAGGCTGCATCAGGGGGACTTCTATTTGGTTAGCACTTGGAATTCATACCCTTTGTGTAAAAGAAATAGCTATCATCTAAAACATCAGTGCCCGGGTGTCCTCTCTGTATAGGTACAGCTTCATCATATTCTGGCTGCTGATTTTAAAATCCTAAAATATTAAATTTTCTTATATGTTAGAGTTTGAGATACATATTTGGAATAAGGGCAGTTTTATCTGTCTTTAAATTCTTTCCGGTTTCATGCATCTCTGGTTTTTCTTAATTCTACGTTCATTAAGAGGTTTTTGCAAAGGGCTGGGGAGATAGCTTGCTGAGCAAGGAAGCCATGTAGTGTGCTCGCAGAAGAGCTGGGTTCAGTTCCCAGCATCTCCCTTGGGTTTCTCGTAGCGCTTGTAATTCCAGGTCCATGTGATCTGGAATCTCTAGCTTCAGCAGGCATCTGCACTCTTGTGCTCAGATGAATACACAGATAAACACACACATACACACACAGAGTGAGCAAGAAAAACAGAAAGAGAGACAGAAATAGAGAGGAAGAGAGAGAAGTATAAAACAAAATATTTTTTAATGGACTATTCAGCCAGGTTTTGTGGTGTACACCTTTAATCCCATTACTCAGAAGGAAAAGGCAATTGCATCTCTGTGAGTTTCAGGCTGGCTTGTGAATTTCAGAATGGTCAAGGCTACACAGAGGCCTGTCTCAGAATGCCAAAAAGGAGTAAAGATTGTGATGCTATTCACTATAATGTTAAGAATGTAAACCCAAGAATAAGAAGATAAGTAGTTGCTTTATTAGCTACAAACTGCACACCCATCTCTGAGCTACTGCAAGTCCTACTTGAACCATTGTTGAGAGGTTTAAATGAATACATATACATATATATGTATATCAAATGAATATATATTAAATGAATATATATTAAATGAATATATATTAAATGAATATATATACATACTTATACATACATACACAAACACACACACACAAACACACACACACACACACACACACACACACACACACACAAAGCCCTCTGTTCAGATATGACCCCTAGTGAACATAAATAAATATTAATGAGGAATAAGACTCAATTTTATATATAGGAGGATAAAAGGACTAACATGAGGTATAGTTCTGTCTACACATTTTATGCATTTTATATATCATGTGTATAATGGATAAAAGTTTATATACATATGCATGTACATATACATACAAACAAACGTGCACATATATTTGACATGTGGAATGTATGAGGTCCTATTTAGTTATTTTTAATTTTTTTCACTTCAAAACCAAATGAAATTATAAAAATGACGGAACAGAATAATACCTTTATCAGTGTCCCCATTAGATCCGGGCAGTCTGAAATATCAGTACTTGAAGCAGAACTGTTTATGAATTCTCAGATGCTTTTCTTTATCTCTCCTGCCTTTACATCTTAGCTAATGCTGCCACTGATTTAATATAGCATCCCTATCTCTCGGTTCCCATCACCCCCATTTTATCTCAGGCTCCAGGCCTAGATGTCGGTGTGCACATACTGCTATGCTAGTTCAGGATTTTATTTTATCATAAGATTTTTTTTTTTTTTAATCTGAGAACTCTCTTTTCTGTTTCTGGACAATCTTTCTTGAAGCTCCAGCACAATGACGTCTTCCGAGTGTGATACACTTGTGGCACAGGAGGAAAAAGATGACTCTTAAGCAGGAATAGACCTTTCCTATCATCACAGAAAATGGCGCTCTACATGTCTCCTGTAATCGGCACCGCAGGCATCTCAGATCTCACTTCTGATACCGCCTGCAGGTATTTTAGTTTTTATGATAGATTGAAGAGGTGGGAACATGCACACATTTTAAAGGCTGAATTATATGCCTGGATAAACTTTTGTATGAATCCAAGGACAGGGGCAGGGATTCCATTTCTCAACATAACCGAGGTGGTGTTCATTGGCTCAACAGAAAGAGAAAACTCAGACTTGCAAGGCCATTTTCCTTTTTACCTTTTGTGGAACTTATAGCTGAAACCCTTTACATTAGGGATGTATGCACATTGATTTAAGGGAGCGATTAGCTAAAGTGAGGTCTGGGTCTCTAGCCCACCATTAAGACATCATTCTGTGGCCACTGAGCGAGCAGAACAGGTAGACAAGCTTGCTACACTTATTATTGTTTTTATTAGCGATGGCCTCTGTTCCATCCCCAGAACCCGCATGGGGAAAGACAGAATTGAATCTGATATTATTCTCTGACCTCCACACACATACTGAGGCAAGTGTGCCTGCTATACACAGACACAGATAATAAATCAAAAATTTTAAATGACAGCATTCTGGCATTGATACATGGCAAATGAATCACTACAGTTGGTAGGCTTTTCAAATAAGAAACCGCACATTTCCTTGGGATGGCAATCAAATTAACTCACTTGACTCTTTTGTTTCAAAACAACGATGATGATGACAACCCCAACAGCCCCCAACTACTCGAGTGGGGGCTAACCCTGATTCTGTGACCTGCCTGTGTATACTGTTTCCCTAACTGAGCTATTTGGTCTGGCCTCAATGGGAGAGGATATGCCTAATCCTTTAGTGACTTGATGTGCCAGGGTAGGTGATTCCCTGGGTGGGGGAGGGGGACTTCCTGCTTCTCAGTGATGAAGGGGATAGGGTAGAGGCTGTGTGAGGTGGGGGATCTTAGAGGAGGAGGAGCTATGATCAGGATGTAAAGTGAATAAAGAAGTAAATTAACAGAAAAAAAATCCCAACAAACCAACCAACCAACCATCAAGCCAACCAACCAACCAGCCAACCAGCCAACCAACCAACCAACCAACTAAACAAACAAACAAACAAACAAACAAACAAACAAGCAACCAACCAACCAACCAACCAACCAACCAACCAACCAACCAACCAACCAACCAACCAACCAAACAGAAAAATCCACTCGGTGTTATTAAAGGGCAAAATATTTTTTTCTCACCATTGGCCTGAGCCAGAGTGGCAGCACGCATGTTGTTAGTGGAGTTCACTCACAGTGGCTCTCCTGCATGACTTTGTCATTCGTAGAATTCATTCATAAGTCCTTGGGATCTGCTTTCTAGAGGCAGACCTAGGACATTGCTTTTCATATACAGAAAATGTAAGCTCCCAAATTTGGAATGCTTTGACTTATAGGCGTGTTAAAATCCAAAGGAGTGTCACTGAACACTCCGTTTTAAAGCTTGTGATGGGAGCTTGTCAAGATGAAACACTAGGTCCCTGTGATGGTGCTTCTTGCCTTTGTCTTCAAACAGCCCCTTGCAGGTTGATTTTTAGTGTTTGGTATGGAAGCTTGTATTTTATATATATGCCCAGGTATGGGCAACATAGTTTGATGTGAGTGTTTGTGTATGTGAGTATCTTCCCCAAATTAACCTTACAAAGCATAGGTATTCAGGTTGACTGTGTAGAAATTACTTAACCTGGTATTGTTTTTCCAGACTTTGACTATGGAGAATATCTTGTCTTCTCTTGTCTCTTTCTTTCTCTGTTTGTGTGACTCTATGTCTTTGTGTCTCTGTCTCTATCTCTCTCTGTCTCTTTCTGTCTCTTTCTGTCTTTCTCTGTTTATCTGTCTCTCACTCTCAGTTTTAAAGACAACCTTACTATATAGGTCATGCTATACTCAAACTGAAGGTACTCTTACCTTGGAATGTCTATTGCTGTGTTATTTTCTGATATGATGACATTTTCCAGGCTTGGGGCTATACCCAAATAGCAGGCAGGATGCTCACCTTACAAGACCCTGGTTTAGATCTCGACAGCATCTGCGCACTCAGAACAATAGCAACAGTCTCCTCAAGTGACTATGCCAATCAGAAAGGCTGGAAAATGATGTACATAGCGTTGGTCCATTATAAAATGAGAATAATTACCCATCGAACTACAGATAGCATCTACAACAGCTCACCAAATTCCACTCTTTGTATTGAAAAGTTGTCATGAGGCTCATATAACACAGCAAGTCAGGAGTACTGGACCATGCCTATAATCCTGGGCATTGGTATGCTGAGGCAGGAAGTTCTTGAGTTCAAGACCAACTTGGTTCCAAAGCCAGACCCTTCCTTGAAGCGAGAAGGCTTCTTTCCTCTTTAGACTGCCACAGATGAAGTTCAGGTATCTTTATACATACCATGTGGGTGGATACGGTTCATCTAATAATTCCATGCAGATATCTTGGAAGGCTTAGTATGTTTAAAATGTAATTGAATGGACCCATGCACAGAAAAGTATAGTTCATAAAGAATATTTTATAAAAGTTTTTTCCATTCCAGCTGGAATTAGTAATTTCCCCCCCCCATCATCACAATTTTATTTTGCTCAGAAAAAATGTGCCTCAAAATTTCACACTGATAGGATCATGGCAGGGAGCAATCTAGCTGCAGAGAAAAGCATTCAGCTTTAGAAGCATTCTTATATTTATTACATTACTATGTACCAAGAAGAGATTTTTTTATGACCTATTAATTAAATGCATATTACCAGCCTGAAGGTTTAAACAGTGAATAGTCTGTCATGAGAAAAGTCTCCAGTTTTCTGTCTCCTTGCATGATTATGCCAATCCAAAAAGCTGGAAAATGATGTATCTAACATTGACCCATTATAAAATGATAATAATTACCTATTGAACCACTGATAACATCTACAAGGGGTAAGAAAGCTCACAAAACTCCACTCTTTGTATTGAAAAGTTGGCATGAGTCTCATATAACTATTTGTATTTTCTTTTAAAATAAAAGGGTGATTTTGATGAGGTAAAAACTGGTCTTCCTTGTAACTGACATTTCAGATGTGTCACAGACCTGTTAATTATCTTTAAGTAATAATTTGGAAGTGGGCAGTGGTTTTTGTAATTGAGGGCACAATTCCAAATTATCAATGATCTAGAGTTCTGGCAAAGATGAAACCCAATTTCAGGACATGAATGCTTGACACTAGTTGGTCCCCATACTCTCTTTCATACTTTTTTTTGGATAGGTCACAGAAAGATAGGTCATTAAAGTCACAGAAAGACTGATACATTTGCACTGCCTTTTGTCTCCTCTGAATTGGAAGCGTCCCTTCACAGAATAAATCAGTACTGAATTCTTAAGCTGCAGTCTAATCCTTCAATTCAGATGGGCTCATATCAATATTGGAAGAAATTTCCAGTTTCATTTTCTTGTGTCTTTATTGCTTGAACCACTGACAAGATTGCCTCTTCCCTGGCACAGAGTCTTAAGCGTGACTTACTTTATGAGATGCACAGGTCCAGCTATGCTTATTCCTGTGTCTGCATGGAGGATACTAAAGAGTGTTATAAATGCTACACTAATGATAATATATATTATTATTAGCTATTCATTTATATGTATATATGCATATACGTATTTGTATTGCATACATATACACACCTTTTTTATTTTATATAGCCTCATTTAATCCTCTCATGCCCCATGGGAAATGGAAATTTCTATTTCCAACTTAGAGGCCAGAGAGCTAAAATACAATTTTCAGTAAAGAAAAATTCCGAGATTCCATATGTGTGCATGTATTGGTTCCTCTTTTGTAGAAGAATGCATGAGAGCGGCAGCTTTGCATAGCAATCGATTTAATGTGCTTCTCTGGAAAGGAAAAGAAATCCCTTGAAATATCTCTGGCATTTTTTCCTGTGACACTGAAGTGTCAGAACATTTTGGGCTCATAAAGCAGTCAATTCCTTTAGGTGCCATAGACCTTTCAGCAGTTGTATATTTCCTAGTTAGTAAATAGCCAGACGTGTTCCTCCTATATTTCAGTTCGAGATGAAATCACCTTAATGAAGAGATCTCACATGGAAACGATCTGAGCACATCAATAATGAATGAATTCTAAAAGGGCTTTAAAATAACTTCTGAGAGGCGCAGGAGGAAATAACAGCATCCAGAGTGGCATTTTCCACTTGTTGGCAATACCCATCAGAGCGTCTCTCCCCGTGGCGCTCAGCTCTCTCAGCATTCTGTCCACTTGGAATTCATGTATGTGTGATGCACTGTTAATTTTTTGGCAGGGAGAATTTATGACCGCTGAGACCCCAGTGTGCCAGTTTCTGTATGCCTTATACCACAGGAATGCTTTTAAATTGGTGAAAACAATTTCGATAGGTAGGATGTAAAAATCACATGAATGGCCATACCTAATATTTTATTATAATTCACCCTGCATACAAGTCCTTCCCATGGTCTATGTCCCTCATCCCCTACCAAGCACATATTGACACAGATAACACACACACACACACACACACACACACACACACACACACACACACACACACAGAGAGAGAGAGAGAGAGAGAGACAGAGACAGAGACAGAGACAGAGACAGAGAGACAGAGAGACTTCTTCTACCTTTTATTTTAGGAGAATGCCTTACAAACATTTCTTAATTCTCCACCTATTTTCCTTTTTCCAAATTTCCCTGAGTCTAAAATTTGCCACCTTTGCCTTTCCCCTCATCTATGGATTCATTCAATTCTGAATATATAATTTGCTTGTTTGTTCTTGTTAGCCTAAGTACTGAACCCAGGGACTTTGGAGCACTAAGAAAGTGCTCTCGCTGTGCTATAACCCCCAGCCCAATCCAGTTTTTTTTTGATTTCTCAATATTTTAAAGTGGTGGTAGAGAGAGAACAGTGGGGAGGGTTTTGACTCCCATGTCTTTGTGTTTGCATGCCTGTGGTGTGAAGCTCTAGTATTCTGTGTAGGTCCTGGTAACCCAAGATGCTTTTCATCCCATTTTTCTTCTCTCATAGTCTTCTTGCCTTCTTATCTACTGTGTCTTTTCATTTCATTTCAACATACGCACACATACACATAAACACAAACAAGCACACATTCACATACATCCAGATACATGCACACATACACATATGCATACATACACACACACACACACACACACACACACACACACACACACACACACGCATACCTACACAGAGCGTATGCTGAGACTCTTCTAGATACTACACAAAATTGCTACTCTGAGAGCCTTCATTTTAGGATATGACAGTATGATAGTGAACACTATCAGCTGATAATACAAAGAATCACATCCTCTGGGTAGGTCTTTCACGGAACTAACTAATTGAGCCATTTGAAGTAGGATTGCCCATTCCATGAGAGTTGCCATTAAGCGGGCTCCATTGCTAGCCTGCATGATAAAGGAGACATCACATTGCCTACAGGCCTTCACCTTGCTTTGCTTCCTGACTGCAGATATAATGTGATCAGCAGTCTCACTCCTGGAACCATGGCTTCTCTTCCAGGGTAGGCTTAGCCCTTCTTAACTAGTGGATTGTTCTGAGTTCTTCCTTCCTGGAGTTTCCCTCTTCAGGTTGTTTTGTCACAGCAATGAGAAAAGTAAGCACCAATAACAAACGAAAAGATAAATGAGCTAGAAATCTGTGATAGAACTAGGATAGCCAAGGATCCCCGGGCATAAGAAATTTACCACTGAAAGAAGGTCCATGTGTTGAGGCAGTGTTTCACCTGTGGCCAGATGAAGGAGATGGTCCTAGGAAAATGAGGCAGATAGGTTCAAAGAAAGAAGAAACACTCTTGCCAAAACCTTGGGGAGTGCAAGCAGGCATGATTTGAGGGCAGAAGGAAGAAAGCCAAATGACTGACAGATCCTGGGAGTGAATGGTAATGAAGAAAGACTAAGGGAAGGGACCATTACATCCTTGTCTCTCTGGGAAGACTCTGATGGTACCCAGTCAGATAGGACATGACTTCCCACACTCAGGAACGACCTCTATGCTTTTGTTGCATGTTTTTAAGATGAGATTCTTCGTTGGCTCCTGCCATAAAACCCACTCCCTTCCAACCCATCCACCTAGGAGAGTTTCAAAAACAGCAATAGGGAACATCTTCTCAGTCCCACATGACTTTACTTTGATGCCACCATAATGGCTTCCTTTGCTGGTATTTCTTCCCCGACTCCCAACCCCAAACATCTCCTCACTACTTCCTTGATGAAAGAGTTCTTTATTTCTTCTTCTGATTTGTTTGGTTTTCTAATTCAGAAAATCTAAAAATCTCAACACAGGAGAGGTAGCCTCAAAGATCATTGCCGTGTTTGCCTAAGCTCAATTTTCCTCTACCACCTACTGAGTAAGAACATATATTAAATTCTCCAGAAAATAAAATACAGGCACTACTACTATTCATTAGAATACAGGTCTGTGGAGCTGGAGAGATAAGCCCATGGCTGAGAACACACATCTCTCCTCTAAGGAACAGAGGTCCCAGTTTCAGTTCCCATCCCTCACATGGCTGCTCACACCCACCTGTGACTCCGGTTCCAGGGCATCCACTGCTCCATTCCTGCCTTTGTGGTCAGCAGACACATGGGCCACACTTATGTTAGCGCAGGTAAAAATCCTCAATCTATACAATAAGAGTAATATGAAAATATGCAGTTCTAAAAGGTTCTTACTGTCTTTCTTATACTCTAGATCTCGGAGTGTGACATGTAGCTATTGCCCGGTAAGGGTCAGGAGTTTCAGGCTAAGAAAAAGCAAAAGACAGAAGTGAGAAGATTCCTTTTCTCCCTCAGCCCACCAATTATGTTATTTCCTCTTTAAGGATTCACTCAGTAATCGTCTTCTGTGTTTTCAGAATGCAAAATACATTGTGGCAATGTAGAGGGCATGCCAGTACACAAGACAAACGCTCTCCTTTGGCAAGAGAGAGCAAGGGTGCTGAGAAGTATCTCTAAATACGACGCTGTTCCATGATGGTGGGTGTGCATCCCCGAACCTCACTGGGAGGAAATAGCCTGAAGAAGATAAAGGAGCAGCAACAAATGTGCACTAGTTACCTTGCTGAAGAGCTGGACACTTGGAGATTTCATCTCTAAAATACAATTCTTCTTTTTCCCCTCCTCATTCCATTTAAGATTTCTCTTTCTTCTCCCTGTAGTATTTTATACATTGGAAAGTACTTTTTATACCCTCTTTACTTATATGTATTTGACACCAATATGTGAATCCATTCATTTTAATTATCTCGTTGTTCCCTTGCATCAAATAATGCATGTTTACCAGGAGCACATTTAAATACAGCCTATGCCATAAATCCAAAAGATGCCATTATCAAGTCCTTCCAGGGAAATACTGTTGGCTGTTACAAAAACTGGAAACAGCACTCCATAACTGTGTAACTTGTGTGTCTTTGAGTTGATACTGAAATATTTGATAGAAAAGCATCTTAGAGCAGATCTCATGCCGATAAAAGAACTTCGGTGGTGTGCAGTGTGTGAACTCTCAGTGTCCTTGAGGACACTGAGGTCATTCTGTGAGGAACTCGGTTGTTTTGGAGCTGAAATGGCTTTGTTTTCTCTCTTTATCTCTATCCTCCAGCCACAGTTTGGTTGCTTTAATTCACATAAAAACAGTGTAATTTGCTGTTGCTCCAAGAATGACCTCCTCAGTTACATCATATCTATATAGCTAATGTTAAGAAAGGACATATCAGCCACAACACTGTATTTTTTTTTCTTGACTGCATTCACAGGTTTTCTAAAGAATGAATTTAATGGGAACAAACTATAAATAACTGAATTTTTGTTAGGATCTCAGTAGAAGAGTGAGGGCTAAGTTTACATCCTCCAAAATTTAAAAACATAGGGAAGTTCTGTTAGACAGACTAACCATGTAATACGGGTCGGCCTAGCCATTGCTGCTTAACTCATGTTTGGCTTGAATTAGAAATCCTCCCATCAGAGGAGTTCTGGGATTGTGAGAGTGGGACGCAATGTCATTTGTGCACAGAATAGTCTTAGAGCATCAGTTCTCAACCTTATCATAGCAAATCCTTTGGAAGTCAAAAGACCCTTTCATGGAGCTGCCTAAGACCATCAGGAAATGCTGATATTACATTGATTGATGACAGTGTCAGTATTACAGTTATGATATATGACTGAAAATAATGTTATGGTTGGGGGGTCACCACATCATGAGGAGTTGTATTAAAGGGTCACAGCATTAGAGAGATTGAGAACTACTGTCTTAGAGCAAGATAATTATCTGTCCTCCTAACATTAAAGCAGTGTAGTATAAAGCAGAGAAAACCAGAGACTGGGTCTAAGATTTGAGTTCCTGGAGCAGGAATTGCTTCCTCACTGAGACTTCAAGCGAAGCCAAGGAGTCTCCTGAAGCCAGCAATTTTGATTCTGATCTTTTCAGCTCCTTGGAATTGATTTTTTTTTAATATTCTGAGTTTTCTTCACTGAAATACAGTTATGAAGTTGATAGTGTGCTATATGCTATCAGATCAAAAGGGTTTAAACTTGGTGTCTCATCAAATCATCCAAGTTCAGAACTAGAGGGAGTTTTGTGCATTTCTCTATTTCACTCCACTATTAAGTCTAAGCAAACGAATCGGTGAGGTTGAATAACTCAGTCAACACTTCGGAGTGCTGTAGGAAGGAGATCAAACAGTGGCTTATGGAAAGTCACACTTCTATTTCAGTGGAAAGAAATGTGTGGCTACAGTGTAGGGAAGTCACTCTTCACCAGTGCTTCCCTCTTGTCCACAGTGGCACACAGGAGCAAGGCAACCACCACCGTAAGAATATCTCACAATGCTTACTACATTGCCTCTAAATACTGAAATATCGAGTCCCACTTTGTTTCTTAGGACTTTTCTGTTATATATGGGCAATACATAAAATAATTAAGATCCATAGTTAACAGAGCATAAGCTTTTAGCCATGATGGAAAAACAAATATCAGTTACACCAAACTTTTAGTGTTTCCTTACAAAAATAATGGTTTTTATATAAAAGTAAGCAAAGACAATTAGATGAACATTTTAGAGTAGTTACAGTATATACATGTATATATATACATACATATTATATATAGATATACTGTATATATATGTATATATAGTGTGTATATATATATATATATTACACAATTATTAACATGGCAGTTCTTTTTTCTTGTGTTTATTGGAAATCAGATGTTTTACAAGTCAATATTTTGTTACCATATACCTAGATTCTGACTTTCTTGGTGCACCGTCATGTGAAATCTTAGGGGAAAAAAAACTCAATTTTTCTTTTAGAATTATTTGTTGGTCACATAGCATATTTTATGCTTATAATATACATGCATCAACTTGGCAGCTTCACACAAGGAAAAGAGACATTCAGGATTAGAATTTCACAGTTGTCCCAAAACACTGGTTCTTCCGTGACTTCACTCTTCTCTTCTGAACAACCAAAGGATATGGAGCCTCCAGAAATGACCATTTTTAGAATCTATTTTATATTTCCTAAAATGTGTATAAATAATATCCCTGAGAGATATAGAAAAAATTCCACCAGAATTTATACTCTGCACATTCCTTATCGGAAAAGCACATTCAATGTTGTCATAGAGTTTTGCAAGTTCTGAGAAGTTTAGAGAAAGTCACTAGTGTATTAGTGTTCGTTATAAGAAATCAGCTAAACATTAATTAATTGAAGGTAATAGCTGCTGAAGTAAAATGCTACTAAGCCTATTACAGAAATGAATCTTATTTTTCTGCCGAATACTGTATAATTAAAAGAAAATAGGTAGGCAAGAAGCTTAATCAGTAACAATAATGTTAGTACAATATTTACTTCTATGCATTGATTTTAAAATAAGCATGACTAGGTCCATATTATCCCAAAGGTATATATATATACTCAATTTAGCATATTTTTATCCTGGGTCCTGGGTCCTGGGTGGCGCATTCACCAGCATCTTTGTTTCCTATTCTCTGGATGATAGTAGGACTAGCCTCCTGTTTTTTATGACAAGTCAAATAACCTTTCTGTCCTTGACAAAAAATTATCCTTTCCTGTAAATGAGAATTTATGGTTTAGAAATAGATTTAGTGAGGCAGAATCACTGCTATATCAATTTATTGTAGATCAGGCAACCAGTCATTGGCATGACCTTACATCCACCTTGGTATTGATCAAATTCCATAATTTGAGTGTATATCTTACGATTGCCATTAAACCCTCCAGTACTTTCCCTTACCTATGCTTTGCTATATGGCTTTATAGCATCTCAAGTCCCCAAGACTGCCTCACATTTCCCGTGTTCCTTGAAACCATCTCCGATCACAAGATAAACGGTTTCTGTTCAACCCCGAGTCATCTCTCACAATGTTACCAAGTGTGACAATTTAACAGGTCCAGCAAACTTGAATAGATTACACTGGAAAGAAAAAAAGTGTGTTCTCATAGTGTGATACTTATTAAGAGCTATCAAAGTTTTGATCAAGAGTTCCCCGGGCACTGCCTTCCACAGCTCAGAGCGACACGAATGCAGGTGGTTTTGTGCCTGTCAGACGAATACAGAAAGATCTACAGTGCATTAGCTTCGTGTTGCTACCACTGAAGCATGGCTTCCGTGCAATGCCTTCCTGTCTACAGCTCCCCATCCAATTTAAGCTGTAAGTGATGGCGCTGTGTTTCTTCTTCCTCTGGGAAAGCCTTACGCAGTTTAATTTACTGTTTCCTAACAACTTACAGTAGTATCAGTAGTTAATGTTTGAGAATTTTAACAGTGGCAATTTCTGCTGATCTACATTTTGCCCTCAGAGATGAACATTTTAATATTTCCACTGGGTTCTTTTCATACATAACAACTTTATTTCCTACGACTGTAGAATGAGCCTAAAGTTTGCCGTTTCCTTCGGCCGTAATCTTTTCCTTTGTGCTTGTGGATTTGAAAACCTGAAGATGTCTAGCATCTTTCTAAACAAAGCAAGTGGCTGGCACAAACTTACTTGAGTTTTACAGGCCCAGTTTGCAAGGAAGACAGAATGCTCTGAGAACTTTGGTGAACAGATAGATAGGTAGAAGCTCAGAGAGTTAAGTAACATCCCTATATCTCAGGCTCTATATCTATTTGAAAATCAAGTATAATGGACTCACATTCATCTTCTTATTTTATGTAATTTTTTTTCTTTGAGAATTTCGTGTATGCATATGGTGTTTTTTGATTACATCTACAACATACTCATCTCCTCGCTTCTAACTTCTCCTGAATGTCTCAACATGTTCCTTCCCAAACTACATGTTCTTTCTAAAAAATAATCCAAAACAACCAAAAAAACCCTTATCGTTGCTGATTGGCACATGTTGGACCATCCACTGTACCACTGTAGTACAAGCAAGCCACCAGTGACCTTCACCACCAAAGAAAAATGCTTCTCCTTTCCTGTAATGTGCATTATATTGGTTAACTGTCATGTGTTAGAACTCACTGAGAGTCTGAGTTGTCAGACCAAAACATGTTTGTTTCAAAGTGTCCCCCTAGGCCCCTTGTATGGTGACCAGCTGGCCCCATGCCCTTGAAAGAGAAAAGAAAGCCGAAAAGAAAAGCCTCAGCGTAATTACAGTGTCCTTAAAGAACAGCTAGAAGATACACCATTTCTATCAGAGTGTGCTATTGCCAGCCTGAGGAGGCTCATCCCATGGTCAGAAACTGATCAGGAGCTCCAGCTGCCTGCTTCAGCTTTCCCTGTTTGTGTCTATTGGACATTCCATGAACCTGATTTGGTAATACTAACTCTCCCATAGATAGGGACTCTAGTTGACCCTATCTATGTATCTATATATCTATGTATCTATGTATCTATATATCTATGTATCTATGTATCAATGTATCTATGTATCAATGTATGTATCTATGTATGTATCTATATCTCTTTCTATGTGTGTCATATATTTCTATTGTTTTATATATAAATATATCTTTATATAGCATAATATATAACATTATTTATATACTATATTTTATTTATATTATATATGCAAAATACATATATATTTTATTTATATATCATAATATTATATATGAAAATCATCTATTTTGTGGGACATTCTTTAGTTTATTGATGGTGGCTGTTTTAGATACATGATTTGATGCTATTTACTGTCTATCTACCTATCAATCTATCTATCATCTATCAATCTATCTATCATCAATCTACCTATCAAAGCATCCATTATATCTGTCTAATCTATCTATCTATCTATCTATCTATCTATCTATCTATCATCTATCTATCAATCTATCTACCATCAATCTTCCTATCAATGGATCCATTATATCTATCTAATCTATCTAATCTATCTATCTATCTATCTATCTATCTATCTATCTATCTACGTATCATCTATTTACATATAATCTATGTCCTGCTATTGCTATTCATTCCTTAACTTTATCTTGCTGTATGCTTAATAAACTCACTCTGAGACAGAATGTGGGTAGAGTAGATTGTCCATACAAAATGCTCCCCAGCAGACACCATCTCATCAGCTACATTGGGGCCTTGTGAGATACTCCCACGTCCGTGTCATATTTACCTTATTCACTCACATGGCATACAATAATGACCTCCACTGGAGAAGACAAGCCTGAGGTGCTGAAAGCAACCAGAGGCAGTGGCATGGGTCTGAGCTTCACTACCAAAGTGTTTTCAATCGTTCCTTCAGTTTGCTTGTCTCTTTACTGCTTATGTAATTACTCCTCTCTCTTATTATTGGAAGTATTTTAACTTAGAGATGTTGAAAGTGAGAATTTCATGGAAATTCATAGTGAAATTCACTGAAGAGGAAGGGACCTGAGGACAGGCTTGCTAAGTCTGTCTCGTGAGGTTCTTTCCCACACGCAGGCTCCTCACTTCCTGACCTTTCCCATTGTATTCCCCTGAGGCTCAGTTTTCAGCAAAAGAGCCTGCATATTTACTGTCTACTGAGCCGTAAAAAGTAACATTTCTTTATTTTAATTATGGTGTTTAGTTCCTGTACATATATGTTATATAACTCCCACATTAAATGACTCAAGAGCTTGTCTTGGAGGCCACTGGGTGAGTTCCAGATTTGCTCCTACACAGAAAAGGAAACTGGACCCCTTAGAGCCTATTCATAGTTACTGAGAGTCCCAACCACAATGAGCGAATGAGTCATTCTGTAGCAATTTGGATCAACCACCCAAAAGGCAGATCTACGCTTTAAAAAATTAACCGGAACAGACTTCAGCAAGACAACTCTTGCATGCCCAAGGCTGTGTCAGTCAGCTGTGGAGGACCCAGCACCCACCTCCCTCCCGCCCCCACCCTGCTGGATGCGAGTTTCTGGGCCCTTGTGCTGGAACGCTGCTGTGGTACTGTGGAGAAAATTGCCATTTTCCCTGTGATCAAACACCCAACAATAAATTCCATTAAAATCCAAGAGCTCTGAAAAGCCTTTTGCAGGAGAAATCAAAACAAACCAGAAAAAGGCCTTGTAGACAAGAAAAGAAAAAAAAATCAATTTTAGGTTAAAATCAGTCTGAGGGGAGTAGGAGAAGAGGAAATCTTTTAAGAAACCCCTGGGGTGCCTCCTCTGACTATTGGCAAACATTTGGTATTATTTAAGGAGTAGGGTTGTCTGGCAGAGTGACGGGTGCAATGTTTTGTACCCTTATTAAGTCTTTTATCAGTGAAATGCTAAAACTTCTCATGCTACAAGAGCCTGAACTGACAGAGGAGAAGATATCAACCATTTTCTTTAAGTCAAGGCACCAATAGTATTTGTTTTGTCTTTTGATGTTGGTTTCCCCCCTTTAGTATGATTTGCTGTGTAAATTCATTTGCAGACCAAGGATTCTCACAGTCGTCTTTGGTAAACATCAGTAAAGGCGTGTTGGAGATCATTTCTAAACTACACTCTCCTGTTTATACAGCAATAATTACTTTTCAGTTTGGATTCCTGGGCACATCCCGTGACGTCATTGGCACTCAGGGTTTCAGAATTTAGAGCCACATGAGTTGAAGCAGTTACCTAAAGCACCTTTTATGGAAGCAGTCACGATCATGTGCATTTTTCCTGAGAGCCTCTTTTTTTTTTTTTTTTGGTTGTTTTCGAGACAGGGTTTCTCTGTGTAGCTCTGGCTGTCCTGGAACTCACTTTGTAGACCAGGCTGGCCTCGAACTCAGAAATCCACCTGCCTCTGCCTCCCAAGTGCTGGGATTAAAGGCGTGCGCCACCACCGCCCGGCAAGAGCCTCATTTTTGAGAAGCAGCTGCATTTTTTTTTTGTTCTCTGAAATAATAAAGAAAGGAATAATTCTTCCAGAAAAAGCCCCATGACATTCAGAAGACCTAATATCTGCTACATCCTTTTGTAATGTGTCTTCAAATCCTCTTCTCCAGTCACATGCCAACTGTCACCCAAGCGATGCCTCACCATGTCCACATAGCAAACAGATATCTGCACTATGTCATGTAGATAGCACATAAGGCTACACAGGACCCTACCCCAAAGAGAACTGCTCATAAAGACTAGGGGTGAGAATGAACCTCTTCCTACGTCCTGCTTTCTCCCTCGCTAGCCCCCTCTTAGCAGTCTCCTATTTTGTCATTTACCTAGCTGCTTTTCTTTGTTGCCAAGAATTTTCTTGTCTTAGTTCTGCCCACTTGCCAAGTTCTCGAGGAATGTGCCCACTCTTTCTCTTCCTCAACAAGGTCAGGTTAAGTCCTAGGTGTCCCCCAAGTCTCGGTTTTCAGTAACATATAACATTGTGCGTCTCATTCACTGCACATTAAACAGTAGGTCACTCAGAAGCTTCAAGTATATTCCTACATTACAGAGAGACAGAAGGAAATCCTTACACTGGCCTATAATTTTCCATTTTTTCTCTTCTGCTTCTGATGTCATATAGTACCATTTCTTTTCTATCTTAGAAATGTTGCAGATGGCTTTGCTCTGATCTAAGCCTCTCTTTCCCCAAATATCGACCCAGCTTCATCTGGAATGTCTTCAAGTTCTCTCAACAGTTCTTGGTGATGTCTTCTTTGATTTTTTCACACAACACTCTCCTCCCAAACTCCTAAAATACTGGCATCCTTGCTATGTGGTTCATAGTGCTTACAGCTGTCCAGTAAAACACATACTCTCACATGTAGAGATAGTTCTTCATTGTGTACTGTAAAATACAGTCTCTGAAAATACATTTTTTGGTCTCCTTTCTATACCTTAGCTTAGGCACCCGGTCAACACTTGTTGAATGGTGAGCCATGGTATCTAATAAACTTAGAGATCAGAGACAGTGCCTTGCTTATTTCATATTACTAGCTCTTATTCTGTTATATAGTTAGGGCATTTGATAGTTTGTTGATTTACTCAAATTATTGGAAGAGCCAGCTTCTGCATTTAGGGAAATTTTCTAAAGAATGACCTTGGCTGGTCTGCTCCAGTGAAGACACCAAGTCCTCATCCATCCTAGAGAACCCACTCACTCAGAGCAGTTGGTAAGAACTACCTTTCCAACTCCGGAGTCCCAGAGCTGCTGCTGGGAGCCTGGTGGACTCAGGACCCATCACCCAGCAAAACCTCTGCCCTCCCGAATACCACTTCCCTTTCATCTTTTAATTTTAATTTAAAAAGTTGCTGAAGATAGCCATAGTCATTGATCAGTAAACACGTGGGGAAGAACATGCCAGTCTATGTTAGGAAATAAGATGTGTTCCATATATGGGCAGATAGCTACCAGTAGATGAGAGCTGTCCTATAGATGCTGGGAATTGAACCCAAATTTTCTGCAAGAGCAGTAAATGGTCTTAACCTCTGAGCCATCTCTTCAGCCACATGAACACTCTTGATAATAGGGAAATATACTCTTTAGAAGGAATAGCTTTTATACTAGACATATACTAATAACAAGAGTAGCAAATTATATGCAATGATAGTCCATCAGTTTAAGAAAGAATCAAATATTAAAGCTATACACCGTCAGGCAAGTCACAATTCCTGAAAACTTCTGAGAAAGCATAGGTGATCTTCCAGGTTATTTGTTTTTTATGTCTTTCCCTCTTCACGTTCTCTCTCTTAATTCCCAGTTAGGATCCTTCATATAATTCCTATACACATGGAAATTCTTTTTCTCTACACAAACCAAAGGCAGGGACCTGACATATATTTTCCATTTGTCAATTTCTACTAGCAAGTGTTTCTAGCTGTGCTCTGGTGCTGTGCAGATGTTGTGATGTGCCTCAAGAAGGAAACACTGGGAAGGATCCTCAGAGCATGTTCAATGAGGTAAGCTGAGAACATAGAAGAAAGGCTGAGAGAGTGCATAGAAGACAGCTGACATTCTTCTTTTAATGCATCCCGTATGCCGTCCCCCACTGTTTGACCCAAGTGATCTAAGAACATAAATAATCATAAGAGACGGGGTTAAGCATACTCTGCTGTCCTTCTCCTTAGTTCCCGAAACCTTATATTGTTTTCTAAGAAGGCAAACCTCTCGGGTCCTGCCCACACTTCTGAGTGTTATCATGGCTTGCTGTATGGTTTGGATGAGACGGAGCTGAGGCAGAGCGGCAATAGGGATATCCATATTTCCCTTGGAAGTATTTGTATTTCTGTTTTCAGTTCTGTGGATTAGACTAGGGTTTGGATACAGATAATCTCATATTTTACTACTGATACACACACACACATACACATATGCATATTTGTGATAGATATATAGAAATGATATTTATAATGCTGTATAAATAGAGTGTAGTTTAAAGATGGTCTCAAACATGCCTTTATACAAACATACACATATACATTTATATATATATATCAGTATGATATATACATATATATGTATATCTCATATATCTGTGTGTGTATATACATATAAATGCATACACAGCTTATATATAAAGGCATGTTTTATATAAAATATATAATGTAGAATATATCTATATCTACACATTAATTACATATATAAATACACACATACACACATATATATATATGTGTGTATATATGTATATATATATATATATATATATATATATATAATATATGAATTCCACTCTGGTCACTTCCTTACTTTTTTTCAGCTGGATGTTCAGGGTTGGGAGTTTCCTTATATCATTTCTTTGCCAAGGTGTGGTTTGTGGACAAGTAATGGTCAGTGGTAATTTTATAACAATTTATTAAGTTAATTTTATACCTATATAATTTCACAGACAAAGCCCAGTGTATAAATTAAGGGCCTCTACCTTTTCCCCAGAGGCAGAGAAGGTCCCTTAGAGAATACCTCTCCTGTAACCCTCAGATACTCCTGAGAACTTCATTCCTTATTTAGACCTTCTTCCACACCCTTTGAAACTCATAGGTGAGCCCTGGGTTAAGAATTCCTGATATGGCTCAAACCAGTCATTTACACACAGGAAATATGCACACTAGAGAAGCCAAATAATCAACCCACAAGCACATGACAAACTAGGATATAGCACTTATATTCCCCCAGTCCACAGTTAATCTCTGATTTTTCCAGTTCTGGCATTTGTGCCAGTCTTTCCTACTAGAGTGGACCATGGCTCCTCTTAAAGCTGTATGCCATAATCCTCTGCGGGAAGCCTAGCCAGCCACCCATTTGCATCAACGGGTATATGCAGCCTACTTAAAGCATTATATTTGAATTAGAATGTGTGCCAACTTGTGCTGCCAGTATGGTTATGAACTGGAGACTCATAGACAACAGTGCTTGATGAAGCTCACTTTGACATTCATTGAACGAGTAAGTCGATGTTTTTACCTTTATTTTTGGAAATTGTCTCTAATTTAAACAAATGCTTGATGCTACAACCTGCTCATTTCTGAGAAGTGTATTTTTATTTCATCTAATTTCTTTGATCATACCTGGTTGTTTCTCACAGGAAGAGGGAGGCAGAGAGGGAGAATTGTGGTAGGGACTGTGGTGGGGGTGGGGGTGGGAATAACAGGCGAAATCTCCGTTGCTCCGAGTCCAATGTTAAGGAGACTCTGCGGAGTCACATGAAAGCATTCCAGGCAGAGAGAGGGGTTACCTTTGGCTTTCCTGTCATGTGTGATGGATGCTTCTCCTTTATCATCCAAGCTCATGTGTCCTAGTCGTTTCTTTTGTCTTGCCTATTGTCACAATTATAATTAATGATTAAGGTGCAGCCACTGGCATAACACCTGGCTATTAATTTCAAGAGGTAGCTTGGGGTGCACAACAGTCAGCCTCACAGATACCCAGGAAGAAGCTGCAAACGTGCTGTATCACCCATGTGTGAATCCTCCCGCTTTCCCACACCACATCTGCAGTGTTAACATGGCGCCTATGCTGGAATAGACTCACCGGCTTAACTTCCTGTCATGGTGTGTCACGCATGCGCACTTGTGCATGCTCATGCACGTGCATGCATGCGAGTGCATTTAAAAAAATAATACATGTATAAATTGTAGAAGATAAGTGCTTTCTGAGGATGATGCAGGAATGGCAGGCTTTTGTAAACAGTAACTGACATATTGGTCCTGCCTGTGGTTTCTGTAATTTGATACATAGATTAGCATCGTGTCCGTGTTTGTAGATGTGCATCCCTGGCTTGCTTAGCTTTTCTTTGTTCTAGTTATTCTCTGGTACCCAGGAGCTTAGATAACAAATTCAGATCTTATTTTCTCCTGAACCTGAAGATAAACTATAACCCAAACATTTACAGAGTGAGGAGCTGTTCTGGTGAAAATGACTCAGGCTGATTTTAACCACTGAGGCCGTGATACTATTCTTGAGTGTGAAGCATGGTCATTTGCATTAAGCAAGACTTTTGGTTCATCTTTCAAAAAGATTGAGAAAATTGGAAATGACACAACACTCAAATTAATTACATTGAGATTGCCAGTGATTTTAAGCAGGTTGGTAGCCAGTTCTCTGCACTTCAAATAAATAGGTAACTTTCCACGTCATTATTCTGTTCCTGAACTAACTCAACCCCCAGAAAAAGAGCAATGAGCATCCTATCATTTTCGAGATCCAAAAGAAGGACTTCTGGCTTTAAGATAGGAAACTAACTGAGTGATTTTCCTTTGTACCCTAACCCCAGTGAAATAACTTATGAAGCAGGAAATAAATGAAAGAATTTGAAAGCAGTACTAGATCAGTGGGGGCAGAATCTTGCTTGTGCATTCTCTTGAGAAAGAAGAGGCAGCTGGACATGTTTTCTCTCTGGACAGAGCGTTTTTGTTGTATCCCATATCAGCAGAGTAGCAAAAAACTTCATCGGACATCCAGAGACTGGAGGGAATCCTGTGCTTGGGAAGCTGGAGCATCATTTAATATTTAACCCTTATTTGGAGAGTGGGATTGTCAGAGAGAATCACCAAGTAAGGTTTCGGAATACAAAGAGTCCCAGAACACCATACCTGGCTTAGTACTTCTTACAGTTGATATCTATCACCAACTTCCTAAGTGCAGATGGGTCTCTATGGAACGAAAGTCAGACTCATGCCTGGAATGTTTGCACATGGAGGAGACCCGCTTGTCTGCATCCCAGCATGCTCTGAACATTATAGTGATACCTAAAGGTTCAGAAAAAAACAAGAGTCCCCAAACCAACTAGCAAGTAATTAATCTAACTGTCCATGAATGATTATGAAATGATAATGCAATATCACCCATCACTGGCAGAAGAAAGTCAGAGATGAGAAAATGTCTGAGGAAACATAGTTCCACTAACTAGAAGTTCACTAAAACTCTAATTAATGCCCTCGTGGTATCGCCAACTTTTCCCGCTGCTGAAGAGGCTCTGGAAAGGAGCAAGGAGGTGGTGGCTGTGAAAAGCTTCAATCCACCACACACCATTCCTGGGTTCCTGCATCTCGACATATGCCAGCTCACTCAGTCATTGTAACTTCTGTAGGAGAGCTATGTCATCTCTATCTCTAAATGATGAGAAAAGTCAAAGCAATATAGAACGCTTTAAGTTTGAACCGAAAGTAAAGTTGCAAGGTAGAAATTACAGAAAGAGCTACATCCTGAACAGTGTATTAATTATTAAACACTATGTGTCTTAACAGTGCAAAGTAGCCATCTTTAAAGGAAAATTGAAGAAAAAAAAAACTCCGAATAGGAAAAAGTATTGAACCACATAGCAGTGACAATTAGAAACATCCTCAAGGACTTATCCCATGCCTTAGTTTAAAGAACACC
The DNA here is from genome assembly GCA_964023405.1 of Apodemus agrarius. Lineage (NCBI taxonomy): Eukaryota > Metazoa > Chordata > Mammalia > Rodentia > Muridae > Apodemus > Apodemus agrarius. Next base: position 24,180,360 of record OZ030025.1, on the reverse strand, counting down.
TCATCAGTCAACATTAGAAACCTGGAAGGTGGATATGGCATAACAATGCATAAACTTTGAGGATAAAATGAATTGACTCAGAAGAAGCCACCATCACAGTAGGAAAATGCCTCCCCATCCCTGCTCAAGGTTTGACACTTTAGATCAAAGCCATTGACCAAGAGTTGAGTTATTAACAAGGCATGAAGACTCAAATAAGCATCAAAACACTGTCTCCAAACTTCAGTAATAAAAGAAAAACAGTAAAAAAATATATTTATAAAGCCAACAATCAAACTAGCATTGGCCTTCCAATCTGATATTTGAAATGGGTCAGAGGGATAATTGAAGTGATCTAAGAAATGCTCTAAGAAAATGTTTATTTTATTCTTATATCTTTTGATGCTGACTTTGAAATGAACCAGTAAGGTATATAGTTAATTTGTATGGTCCCAAAGACTCTGCAGCAATTATTTAAATGATGGAACTATTTTTGGTATGTTTAGTTGTAAGAATTTAATATTAGAGATGTATAAATACATTACCTTCATCTGAATAGCAGATCATTTATGTACAGTACATTTTAAATTATAATAAATGAAATTATACACACCTGTGAAGTATCGGATGATATTTTGATACTTGAACCCATTATATAACATTATATATTTATATTTAATATATTAATATTTAACTTTTTAATTGAAAACATTTTTCACATAATATGTTCTAATAATAATAGTTTCTCCTCTCTTATTTCCTCCTAGACCCTCCTCCTTCACTACCCCACCAATCCAATTCCAAGGTTTTTCTTTTCTCTTTAAGAAATAGGCCAATAAAAAACAAAGCAGAATAAAACAAATATACAGGCAAAGAGAAAAAAAAATCTTAAGAAACACGCAGGGACAAAATTCCCCAAAACACAAAATTGGAAAGCAAAATAGAGAACTGGAATGATTGGAAAAACAAAATAGCTAAACAAAAGACAAATAGAACTAAAAAGTATGCCCAGATAAAGAAAATGAAGGCAGAACAACTCCAAAAATATCACTGAGCATATTTTGTGTTGCCCATGTACACTTATAGCAGGTCTTTCTTAAAGACATATTTTATTAGTTTTTTTTTTTTTTAAATTTCGTACCATGTATCCTGATCACTTTAAGTCTCCTCCTTTTACATGTTAACTACAACTCCTCCAAGATTTGTCTCCACTTTCCTCCCTGCCCAACTTTGTGTCCCGTGTTCTTAAAAGTACCCCAAGGATTTATGCGAGCCAAATAGTTATGGGTGTGCGGTCTTCTGCTGGAGTGTGGTCCTTCTACCAGAGTCTACACTCAGAGAAAGCGCTCCCTCTCCTAGAAGCTACTGATTGCCAGTAACTCTTCAGCTAAGTGGGGGGGGGGACTTCATGCCTCTCTGCGTCTGTTCTTTATGCTGACATTTGCTCTTCTTTGAGCTTTCAGAGGTTTGTGAAGACTCTCCCAAGTGCTGTGAGTTCTTATGTGCAGCTACAGGTCTGGAAGAACTGCGGTCATCTACTGTCTCTGGCTATTACTTTCTTTTTAATCTTTCCTACCATGATCCCTGGCCCTTGAGAGAAAGGGTTATAGTAAATATGTTCCATTTGCAGCTGAACAGTTTGGAGTGCTGGCGAAGCAGAGATACGGGGACCCAGAGACTCACTGGCCACCCAGTCTAACCAAAGAGGTCAGGACTTCTTTTTTTAAAAAAAAAAAAATATTGGAAGTGACTGAGTGTGGCGAGATTTTTCCATGTCCAATCATATTAGGGCAGTGGAAGGCTTGCGACTGGACAGGAAAGGGGAGGTGGAGCTAGGAGTTGGGGAATCTCAGAAAAAAAGAACCCCAAAATCAAAAAACATACATTAGCCAGTATGTGACTCTATGCAGTTCACTATCTACTACAGATAGAGGTTTCTGTGGTGAAAGTTAAAAGATGTACTAATCTATAGTTATAATGATGTCATTGAGCTTGGTTTGACACTATGTTTATTTAGCAGAATAATATTAATCTGTTTTCTCTGATGGCCTATGACATGTCTATCCACAGGTTCATGACCCAGTTAATGGTAAACAAATGTCCACTGCTTTTTTATTTTAAACTACTTTAAACTTTCATATTGAGGTAGGCCCAGGCCAACCTCGTTTATTAAGGCCTATTTTATTTTGTTGTTATTACTTTTTCGACGCAATGTACATTATTTCTATTTTTTTTTCTGAAATATGACATAGGTCCACTTAGAATGCAGTGGCAGTTAACAAATTTTACAATTCTGTTTCCAAAGATTTTTAGCTACATCAGTCCTAAAGTCAAGATTATAATCTCGTTAATGCGTGTGATCTGTCTGTATGAATGCTCGGGGAGTGGAGATGTTTAACAAAGAGATACGCATGGTGGGAGCCATCAACAAAGGTGATTATACGACCTGATTAAAGCAGGACTAAATGAAGATAAATTCAGTTTTCAAATATTTTGCATCCTATTTGTTTTCAGCTGTGGATATTTAATGCCTCATTAGCTGTGAATTAAATAACTAGTAGAGAGTGCGTCCCTTCTGTAGTAGCAGTTAATGACCGTTGGACTCGTTGGGACACATCCTGACGTGGGTGGAAAGAAGCTGATACTGGAATAGAATAGAGGTTCTAGTTCAGGCTATGCAAGTGGCCACTTATGTGGCCTTGACAGCATTACTTATAAATCCTGGAAAAGAAAACAATTGCATTATAAGATTTCTCCCAAATCCCGAGTTTACGAGCTCCTCAGAACACAGGCTAATAAGAACATTTTAGATCAAAACTAACATTCCTTCTAATTCATTTAATTCTGTATATTTGTATGTGTGAAAGAGGGATGATGGTTCTTCTTGTTGTATCTGAATGGATTGTGTGTGTGTGTGTGTGTGTGTGTGTGTGCGCGCGCGCGCGCGTGTGTGTTATGTGTGTATGTGTTTGCATCTATTTGTGTTTGGGCAAAAACGTTGATCAGTGTTTCCCTCAGTTGTTGCAGGAAATATTAAAAAAGAACTCTGGCATGTTCCTACACTAGTGCCGGCAAGACAATGGCGATCCTCAGACCGCTCGCCGCTGGGCCACAGGGCTCCTGCTGGCCGGCTGAAGGACCCCCAACTCTCCGTGGGTTAGGAGCACGCTCCGGGGTTCTGCCGGCCTGGCAAAGGTCCTGCGAGCTCACCTCGCTTCCACACAATGCCCACACATCCCAATTACCAAGTAGAAGCAAGACTCTTAGAGCTTAGACAATCAGATTTATGTATAAATAATATTACAATTTGCAAGATGCCAATACAGTAATTTCAGAGCCAGTTGGCTATGGCAAAAGCTTTATCCTGATATTTCTAACCTTATCAAATCATAGCTATTTTGGCTAGTAGATGTCACACAGGTTTACGTCTGAAGCCATCTTTCTTTTTTCTTTTTTCTTTCTTTCTTTTTTTTTTTTCTGTGACTTCTGAGATTCCTCAACTCCTAGCCCCGCCTCCCCTTTCCTGTCCAATCACAGAGTTTCCGTTGCCATAATATGATTGGACATGGAAAATCTTGACCCAATCAAGCTTATTTTAAATAAACTTCTTTTATTTAAAAAATGTTCTGACTAAATCCGGAGCTGACCATTTTGGTTCGACTGGCTGGCCAGTGAGGCCCCGCGTCCTCTTATCTCTCTGATTCCTCCGCACAGTGACTGGCTTTTGTGTGTGATTGGAATCTAACTTAAGTCCTTATGTTTTCCCACCAAACGGTGTCCTGAGCCATCATCTCCACAGCTGACATCCTCAAAGCACTCTCCTGAACTTTCTTTAGCATAAATTGAAATTGCTATATTATACACGGTTGTAGCTATAGAGTATAAGAAATGATGGATCATGATTATATTTGTGTAAAAAAAAAAAGATAGCTTCTTTCACCCTTCTTCATAGCCAAATGCCTTTCAGTAATTGAGAATGCCATGTGCTTTCTCCACAGTTTTATTCTGATTCTTTGTATCTTAATAAAAGTATGAATTACAAAATGTAAAAAAAAAAAGACCTCTAGAAAGTTTTCCTACATATTAAAAGGGCTTCAATGACCTCTCAGCTTCTAAAATTCATGATTTAATTTTCAATATCTCCCCTTAATTTTTACTACTTTAATAGGAAGGTAAGAAGGCAGGTTTCTTAACTAATTCAAAGTAAGAATTAAAAAAAGGGGAGATAGCCGGGCAGTGGTGGCGCACGCCTTTAATCCCAGCACTTGGGAGGCAGAGGCAGGCGGATTTCTGAGTTCGAGGCCAGCCTGGTCTTCAGAGTGAGTTCCAGGACAGCCAGAACTACACAGAGAAACCCTGTCTCAAAAAAACCAAAAAAAAAAAAAAAAAAAAAAAAAAAAAAAAGGAGGTAATAGATTGGGGTTACAGTTTAGAGCTGAAAGGCTGTAGGATCCAAGCCCTGGGTGGGGCTACAACACAGATAATCTACCTAGGTAGCAGACACAGAGAACTGGCTGCTGACCATTTTTTCAACCCTTCCCCCCATCCCCCCACCCCTGTTTGCTGTTGATCAGCTAGGTTGACTCCAGCTCAGAGGTCAAAGCTGTTCGTTTTACTTTTGGAAGTCCAAGCACTTAAAGAGTGTGGGTCTTTGTTGGTACATTCTGAATCCTAACATTGGATATCATCAGAACAATCACTGACATCAGGTCTGGCCATGCATGTCTATAATCCCTGCACTTGTAGGAGGAAAACCATGGACAAGATCAGAGTTCATGGTAATCACTGGCTAAATAGCCAGCATAGAAATTACATGGTTTCTTTGGCAAGACAGATATATTAGGAGGACGAGGAGGAAAAGGAAAAGAAAAGAGAGAAGAAAAAAAGCACATGGAAGAGAATAATTGCTAACATTTACTGAGTCCATTTTAGATGATCATCATCCAGTACTTCCATAACTGTGTACATACTTGATTATATAACTTATAAAGATTTATTTATTTATTATATGTGAGTACACTGTAGCTGTCTTCAGACACACTCTGACGGTGTCAGATCTCATTACAGATGGTTGTGAGCCACCATGTGGTCGCTGGGATTTGAACTCAGGACCTGTGGAAGAGCAGTCAGTGCTCTTAACCACTGAGCCTGCTCTCTAGCCGATTATATAACTTATTTCAACCTTATAGCAGTTCTAGGAAGGGTGAACCTTCTATAGTCTATTCTATCTTTTACTTTCTATTGGTTCTTTGTGAATTTCACATCTTGCACCTAGGTCCCACTCATCTCCCCCTCTTCATTGTATATGCCCTCTGCTCCTGCAATCTTCTCCCCACAATGGAAAAAAAATATCTTCTGGAAGCTGTAGTTTGCCACAGTGTGTCCCACAATATGCCCCTTTTGTCCACACTTCTGTTTGCAAGTGTTTATTGCAATGAGTCATTTGTCTGGCTCCAGCGCCTCTGGCTTCTGCTACTCTATCAATACTGTGTCATTGAGATCCTGGAGCTTTGGATCTATAGGACTGGCCCCTTCATGCACTCCAGCAGTTCATCAACGGGATGGGATAGATGTCAGGATGGGTCAAGGCAAAGTACTGGATCTGGACCTCAGAGCTACCTGAACTGGTCAGCCTGTCAGCTCTCTCACATCCACACCATTAGAGCCAGCTCTCAAGCACAACCTTGCCTACCTCATCTTATGTCACAGCCAGCAAGGGACAGCGCCCACTCTCCCACTGTCAGGCACCATCCCATGCCTGGTACTGTCACCCTTACCCATGCCATTAGGGTCAGTCCTACTGTGTCGCCATGGCAAGGTTCAGAGCTCGGCTCTCTTGAGTGCTATAGTAGGCAGCAGGCTGGGACAGCTCTCCCACTCATGCCCCTGGGGCTAGCCTTCTCCTCCCTCTCACAGGTGGCAATGGACAAGGAACATCTCTCTCTCTCTCTTGTCCGTGATAACGGACTTGCACAGACATTGAGGGGCTAGCCCTCAGAGGCCCATGCCCTTGTGACCTGCTCACCCAAGGCCCTGCCACTCGGGCCAGTTCTACCGTGCTACCCAGGCAAGGTGCAGGAGCTGCTGCGGCCATTGAAGAGCTGAAATTTCAGTAGCCTGACAACAGAGTCCTATGTTCCCGGTCAGCTGTGTTCCCAGTCAGTGCTATTTTCTGAAAGAATAGGCATAAGAATGAAAATTCCAGTGCTAAGCCATTCTGTGTATATCTGCGATGGGGTGGGGCACTCTAACCACTACTCTCCATTATACTTTAACAAGAAAAAATTGGAGAGAGAATACAAAATTATTTTCAAAGTGATCATTTTCTTTTTTTTAACAGATACTTTGATTCCACACTCTGTTAAATCAAAGATTTTTTTTTTTTAATTTTTGTTGACTATCTTTCATAGGTACTTTTTAAAAAAGGAAACTGATATTTTTTTCTTTCTAGGATACTAATCAATCATAAAATGGATAACCTAATATATTCAATTTGAGATATCAAAAAGAAGATTTCAATAAGTGGCTTTTCAGTAATTGTACAAGACTTATTTAGATCCACAGTCATTGTGATCTTACTACTACCTCTATTTTAACCATACTAATGGGATTCATGTTTTTATAGTGTTTCTTACGTGGTTAATTTCCAGAAGGATTATACTTAAACTAATGTTTCTCTAGTAAATACTTAAGAATAATTGAGTTTGCAATTTGGTACTTAACTTGTACTGATAATTGCTCCTTGGGAAAAAGACATCTTTAATTGTAATCAAAGAAGATCCTTTCACTCTTGTGCAATAGCTTCTCCCAAGAAATCCATGACCTATTTAAACATCTAAGACAACCAAATAAAAGCCAGCTCTGCTGAAAATTCCTAACAGTAATTTCTCATTGGTCACGAAGTTAGCTACTCAAGTAATCAAATGATGCTAGAAATAGTTCATTTAAAGAAAATTTAAAAAATTGTTTTATAGATTGTAAAAGTACAAGAGAAGACATAATTTTGTAATCGTCAGATCGCTGAAAGGAAACGGAGTTCAATTCTGGATGCATGTGCTTGTGGGTTTTTTTTTTATTGATAAATGGGATATTTCCTGGAGGCAGAAGGTAAACATAGATTATTGTAGATTAGCTTTCTTCTGAAGACATCTGTCACCTGTCATTCCTGCTTTATAGGCACACCCTGAGCTAGGCAGGATTCAAATGTTTCTTCAAGATTTCCATTCTTTCTTCCAATCAAATGCTATTGTAGTGCTTTGAAAGAACTTACAGAGGTAAATTAGTCTGGATTGCACAGATAAGATCAGTCTAATCCCTCAAATCTGTATAAGAAGAACCAGAGCAGAATCAGTCATCGAGGAGCCAAGAGGAGATGGGGTCTAGGGGAGATCAGAAGGAATCAGAGGGCTAGGACGAATAGCTGGAGACAAGAATATCAGTGTCAGGGAACGTATGTAGCTTGGGAACCTCAGAATGACTCCTGGCTGGAAAGAGGGTTTGCCTTCCTGTAGCAGCATCAGACTGAATTCAGCCAACTACCTAGAGAGTATGTATATAGATTCTCTCCATAAAACCTCTACATAAAACTTAGGTTATCCTCCATCAGATTTGGGCATTTAAGTGTTAGAACAAAAGAATAATCTGGACACACCCATACTGCTGACATGTAGGTAGGTAGGAAGGAGGAATAATGAATTTGTACCATTTTACATGGCTAGGTACATGCCAATTTGTTCCAGTAGTAACAACAAAATTTTCAAAATACTAGACATGCTAGTCTCAGATGTTTTGAAACTCCTCAGGAATCATTAAGAGAAAAATCTTTTTTTTAAAGGTTTAGATTAAAAAGTTTTATGTTTGTTAGCTTGTTGTTTACATATAACAAACAGACAAACAAACAAATCCAAAAGAAAATTAACTTAAAGGAGCAAAGATGTTTCTGTCTTTGGCTTCCAAAGATTTCCTTGTATGGCTTACTGCCTCCAGTTCTGGGGCCCCAGGCAATGAAGAATAAGGTGTCAGTAGAAGTCTGTCCCCAAGGACGACCTCTGCTTCCTGAACAGGTGGTGGCAAAGAATGAAAGAAAGAGGGAGAGGGGTATTCAAAAGCCCATTTCTCAGGTCCTACTAAGCATGTTTTCCTCTCATGTTTTGGGTCCTAATCCCTTCAATTCCCAGCATCCTCCAGAAGTCTATTCAGCTTCAAATCCATGAGTTTGTAATTATTCATCTCAAAGGGGTTCTTACTCTCCTAAAGAAGAGCTCCCCATGATCAAATTACCTCTAAACATTGCTATACAAATCCAAAATGTAACAGGGCTCTGGGCTGCGTGCTCAAATATTTCTCTTAAATGGTCTTCGAGTTTCAATATTGGACCTGCCTTATATTTGCTTCAAGAAATCTCAGGATTTGTCTTTGATGTTCTCTCTTTCCTTCTCCCTTCTTCTAACAACCCCTGACTATGTTGCAGACAGAGTAGGAAGTTTGACATTCTAGGGGTGTTGGAGAGATGGCTCAGAGGGTAGGAGCTCTTGTTTCTCTTCCGTAAGACCAGGTTTGCATCTCAACACCCATGTAGAGCAGCTCACTGTCATATGTCACTTCAGTCCCAGCAGATCCCACGGTCTCTTCTGGCCTCTGGGAGAACCTGAGAGAATGTGGTCCACATATATACACTCAGGTATGCCCACATTCACTACAATAAAATGTATGAATATTCAAAGACTATAAGATTGATGGATAGTAAGCCCTACTTAATGAACTATGCTTTGGTGGTATAGGCTAATGTGGGTGCAGGTGCCATTTACTGACCTTCTTATGGAAGAGGAGCACTCCTTCATTTCATCAACGTGCCCAGATTTTGCCGAAGACAGCTAGCAGAGGAAAGGTATTCTGGGTAAACAATGCCATTGAATGCAAGGTTAGACTCTTTAAATTGCTTTATTTTTTTTTAAAAAAAATCTTAGTTTAATTTTCTTTGAATATCATGTGCATTATGAGTGACCTGCCGCAATATTTCATCATGCCATATTTTAGGTAAATAAAAAGGGTTTGGAGATAATGCATGAACAGCCACGTTAGCACCACATAGGTTAAGAAAGAAAACATCATAGAAATGATTGAGGTTCTCCTTGTTCTCATGGCCTGCCCTGCTCAAGGGACAGACCTGATTTCCATGGCAAGGGGTTAAAGAAATAACGATAAAATGGACACAGAAATGCTGGAATCAGGTGGGCTAGGCACTCTGATGCAGAAATGCTGGGAACTGGAAGCCAGGTGTGTTTATTATCTACAGTTGAACAGGGAGGTGGGTTATTGCAAGAAGATATAAAAGGAGCCAGGGTTATTATATACAGTTGAGCAGAGAGACAGGTTTTGCTACTCTAATAGGATCAGGATCTGCAGGGAGTAATGCGTAGGCTGTAAACATCTGAGGGTAGAAAGATCCAGTGGAAATTTTCTGCACATACTGTCAATATTTGCCCTTGGACCAGGAGGAAAGGATTTGCTTTTCTCTGGGCCTAACCTGTGGAAGGCTTTGATATGTCCGTGCGACTGAAGCATTGGGGTCCTTACATGACTGTGTCCATGTCCCCCAGTACACTTTCCATCCGGAATCCATTTGCTCCTCATTCCTTGTCTTTCAGAATTTCTAATATGGCCTTCAGAAATTTTAGTTGTATTATACAATTATAAGAACTTGGCCCATACATCCGAAACATAATTGTATTCTCCAAGGTATATAACTATCTGGCCACCAAACAGTAAACAAACAGCTCATTTAGAGCATTCTTCTGTATGCCAGCTTTCACCTAAGCAGTGTGTATATAATGTAGTCAAAATGTCTGATTTGAGAACCTCATGCACAGAACTATGTAGTAATTTAAATAAATTATACATACTTTTAAAAATTTTAGTCTGCAAAAAATGACTTAGGATCACATCTTGGTGTGACTGTAAATGGCTTTTCATTTAAAAAAAATAAAGAACATTGCCACTTTAAACATTGGTGTGTAATCCTGAATTTTTTTTGTTTGTTCTGCTATAATTTCTACGATCATTACACAGGGAACACTGTGATATATTGTACCTGGGCTTGGTATCCATTTTAGTTCTGCTCTGGAAAATGGCAAATCTATTCAAGATTTACCTATAATGTAAGGGCCATAGGCCTGTGTAAATTGATATGTGCATAATATATATTTGGTACAAATATCTTAGAATATCTAATAAGAAAATAGAAGTGTACGCATATAAAAATGTGTTATACATTATTAAAAATTTAGGGAGAATCTTAAGGATTTATTTATTTTTTTGTTGGTGTGTCTCTGTGTCTATGTGTACGTGTACCTATGTGTGAGTGTCTGTGGGATCCAGGTGAGGACATTCGATTCCTTGCAGCTGGAGTTACAGGTGATTGTGAGGTAACCCATTGTATGTGCTAGAAACCAAACTCAAGACCTATGCAAACTCAAGGGCAACAAGAGCCCTTAACTACTGATTGTACCACCCCAGCATGGATGCTCGTTCCTGGATGATTTCTATTTGTGAAGGAAACATTATCATATAGCCCTGTTATTGCAGTGATCATGAACTTTTCTAGTTGCTCGTATATTTCATTATATACTTCCTTTTCCCACCATCTGTCCCTAATTTTCCAGCTACTTAGAGACAAACATTGCTTCTCAGTGTGCAATTGGTTGAGAGTTTTAAAGAGGCTCTTGCTCCTTCTTTTACCTGAGAAAACATTTAAAATAACCTGAAAATCTGTTTGCCCCTACTCTTGATCTGATTTAACAATAAGTAGAAATCACATGATCTTATTCATCATCAATCAAACAATATAGTTATCTCCTATGAAACTCTGATGGGCTACTGTAGGGAGTGTATATATGGGCTCATTCATAGGAGTATATAACCCTTTCTGAAAGTTAAGTCATACCCACAAAGACAAACAACCACAGGAGAAGCCACACAAATATAACCATTTGTTGATAGATTATAAGAAGACATACAATCAATACAACATTTAAGCTGTACTGGAGAAAAATAAATTTACAGGTTTTTTTTTTCCTAATAGAGACCTTTAAGTACAGAAGAATTATAGAAGTACTCAGGGTGAGCCAGGACAGGGTTATTAAAGAAAAGCAAATGACTGCTTCTGGCTTCTCTGTTTGGATTTCAAGGCTGTTAGAAAACGAGACAGCCAGAATACCCACATCAGGGTCAAATGAACACAATTGGCAGCTATGGAATATATGGGAATGTGTAGCATGTCTTATCACTTCAGTGTGGTCTATAACTCACCAGATGATAGTGATTAATGTGATAGCTCAAACCAGTGAAAATGTGTGCAGGACCTGGTTGTCCGTCCTGTTCTCATCAACACGGTTCCTGAACACTGTGATCAACTTAGACAGTAAGCGGTAATATTTTTGCCCCCTCAAAGATAATAAATAACTACTTTTCAAAATATCTTAATAGGCAGAAAGCCTAACACAGACAATATCACCAGGAACAAATTACAATGTGACCTTGTGGTGATGAAACTGATCAGTGGCATGACTTAAAAAAACAATTACCACTCTCTATAAAGTAAAACAGTCACCAGACATCTTGGACTTCAAGGTAATGGAGATATCTCCCAGCATGTTGTTTGGCTATGTCCTCAATAGGAATTAGCCTTATAGTGTGATTGTCAAAAGAGCTAGTCAGTTTGTGTGGTTTAAGGTACACCACTGCTTTTTACTCCTCATTTTATTTTTATCCCCTTAAAGAATCTTTTGAAAAACCTCTTTCTTCCAATATTTCCCTAATGAAAATTTAAGACCACATAGATTTATTAAGTATATAGTATATCTATTAATATACTCATACATGTCTGTGCATCAAATTTTCAAAAAAAGCAAGATTTTCATGCCCAAACCATTATATAACCACTTGGGGGTGATCTCACTCTCACTGAAAATTCATGGGATTTATTAATGGAAAAATATTCTCGAATGAGGGGAATGATATTCTACTTTTCTTAGCAGTATTTCATTTAATGCGTTCAGTTCTGAATGCCACAGAAGACATATTTCAAAACTGGATGGCGTTAAGAAGAGAGCAATTAGGGTGGTCTGACATGAAGGATTGTTATAGCCAAGGGTTGGTAATCCCAGTGAACAGTGAAGCTAAAAGGTCCGTATGATAATCATCAAAAAAGTGAGAGGCTATTATATGTCAGAAGGGATTTAATTATTGAGCAGTTGCTTAATGAAATATATCTTAGCTAAATCTAAATTATTTAATTCAAACTCTCCAAAGATAGAAAAGATTGCTTCATTATCAATAGTTTTCTTTGCTACTCGACAGAGCTTCATCCTGTGGTGGGCAATGTGGTGGAAGAGACTGAAACATGAATTGGTATGACGGTGTAGCAGCCTTAGCATTCCTGAAGTTTTGGAATAGGTGACAATGGATAATGACAGAGTATAAAGTATAAAGGAGACAGATTTAGTGATTACACTAGTCAGCAGTGTTTGTCAACTTGACAAAACTTAGAGTCCTTGGGGGAAGATCTAGTTGAGGGGTGACACAGAACAGATTGGTCTATGGACATAACTGTCAGAGAATGTCCTTATTGATGATTGATGTGAGAAAGCCTAGCCCACTTCAGGTGGTACCACCAGTAGACAGGTGATCCTAGACTGTATAAAAATGTTCAATAAACATGATCCTGGAGCAAGCCCATGAGAGATCCAAATTTAGTGTTCCTGCATGGTTCTTGCCTCTAGGTCTCTGCCATGAGACGCTGTCCTGAATTCCCTCAACCTGGAAGTATAATATAAATGAACTCTTTCTTCTCTGCATTACTTTGGTTTAGTGTTTTATTACAGTACTTTGTAACAGAAAAGCAACAAGAGTATAAATTGGTACCAGAAGAAGTAGGGTGATGCTATGAACTTAGGCCTACCTTGTGGACTTGACTGTGGTTGTATCTTTGTTTGGTGGTGGTGGTGGTGGGAGTGCTGGTGGTGGTGGTGGTGTATGTGTCTGTGTGTGTGTGTGTGTGTGTGTGTGTGTGTGTGTAAGTGATTAGAAATTTGAACTGAAAAATCCATTGCATGTTCAAAGCTTACTGGTTTGCTCTTTTGGACCCTGTTTTTTTTAATGCAGCTTTGGAGGCATGGCTTATGAAGTTTTAGAGTATTTTGCCAGCAACAGAGAATCAGTTAAGAAATTTTGGATGGTACAATCCCACAAATTGGGCAGTACGTTCATAGAAAAGACGTAGCAATCCTGACCACACATAACTGGCTTAAGTGCTCTGATCAAAAATTCTGTTTGTACTCTGACAGTTACCAGCAGTTACTTGTATCCCTCTTTCCTAGTCCAACAAAACTCCCATGCAATCATTTGTACCAAGAAGCTTATGGTCCCATTGTCCTGTCTTCCCCATGAGCTCAGAAAGTCTCCGAGGATTTATAAGTCAGAAGCCAGCAGACCTGGTTCTTGACTTGTCTTCCATGGCAAAACCCATTATCTTTAAGAAAGTTAAACCTCAGAGAATAGTTTGAGTATAGAAGATAGAGAAGCACTCTTCATGAATCTGTTTTATTATGATTAAAAAGTAGGAAGAACTTCTATATAAAGACGTTGTTCAGGAATCTTCTTGAACTTTTATACGTCGTATCTTTATTCGCTGTTCATGAATTGTTTTGTGTAAAACCATTGTTCAGGTGTTGTTTTTCATAAAGGCATTGTTCAGCCATTGTTTTATATAAAGCAATTGTTCAGGAATCTCTGTTACTACCATGCCTTCATAGTAGGGCATCATTCATAATTTTAAAGCATCCAGCTTTTAAATTATCCTGGCCCTTGATGACATAAAATAATTGAATCAAGGAAAACAGACTGTTTATGAGAGTGTGTCAAGTTCATGTTTGGCCATAGATTCTCAGATATTTACTTAGCTGAAGTCTATGAAAATATTTGTGATAAAAATATAATATATACACATATATGTCCAATGCTTTATATATATATATATATATATATATATATATATATATGTGTGTGTGTGTGTGTGTGTGTGTGTGTGTGTGTATGTGTGTGTATATATATATATATACACACACACACACATCCAATGTTTTCTCTCTCTATATAAATATATGTGCATGTGTATGGGTGTGTGTGATTGTGTGTATGTGGGTATGTGTTCATTTGAAAAATTCTGTTGCCAATGTGACCTATGCTAAAGCTGGTTAACCTTTTCAACCCTCAAGCTTCAGCCCAGCCAACGTTTTTGGTATAATTATTCTTCCCCATGGCAGTTGAGAGCACTGTCAAGATCCTTAAAATATAGAAATGCCTAGTCATAACCAAGTTTATAGGAGGTCTTGGGTCTCAAATTTTCCAGTCTCTTTGATGGACTAAGACATGTGGCCATAGTGTATAATGGCAAAACCTGATCATGTTGTTAAAATAATAAAATTAAATGTCAGTGTCAATGAGCCCTGTAAATTCAAAGAGGCATTTTCAAAGGGGAACATGGATTTTTCCATGGGGTTGTTCTTCTTGGCACTAGCATCATCTGCAGTGATGGTTTTGCATTGCTCCCTGCCAGGAGGGTAGGAGAGAGAGACAAACACAGATGAGTGTTCTCGGTGCAGAGTCATGTTCCCGATGTCAGACCTGTCGTAGCCATGGCACCAAAGATGACCTGTGAACAACTCTGGTTTCCCAAAGGGCCCGACCAAACTCTCAGCTTCCATTCTTGTTGTATCCTGCTACCCAGGTGGATCAGAGGCCAAGAGATGATCCTCTTCTCAGAGCTATGACTGACCATGAGTATCCCAAGCATTTCCTAAGATTATTCCTTTGGTAAAGTTAGCATCTTCAACATGTTCTCAAATTATGTGGCTTGGTTAATGCTGTAAAGCTGATTGACACTTTTAAAGAAACCCGTTTGACATGTGACAGGCCAAGAGCATCAGAGGGTTTCATTATATTATTCAGGGCCTTTACTATAAATATTCAAAGAGAAGTGTCTAGGAGAGATTAAACTTTTGATAAGTATTCAGTAGGACAGAGAATAAAAATTAACCTTTTGTATAAAAGATTAACCTTTTGTATATGATAAAATTTTAATACGCAGTATAAAATTGGTACCAAAGGCATTTACATATGGCAGAAGTATAGGCTGAATTTGTGCATCAAAATGACTATATGGACCTTAAGTTATATTAAAAAGAGCAAAAGATTAAGGAATCTGACTATTTAAAGTGACATAAAAGAAACAAAATGTAGCTAATAATAATTTTGCTTCAACTGGAAAGGAATCTTTACTTTCTAATAGAAATTGAAAAAAATATAGTTTACATAACATAACTATTCTTAATTTTTTTCTAAAAGTTCATTAAGTATTATAGCTTTTTGGATTTTAAGAGAGCATATTTTTGTTCATTTTTAACTATTTGGGCATTAACTAATTGTAAGATTTTGAACTTGGTGAAGAGAATTGAAGCCTAATGTTTTGATAATTTCTTCTCTTTCAATTGATTAATTGACTCTTTCTTTCAGCTCTAGCAGTACAAAACAACAGGCGACAAACCTCTGTTTCCTCAAAACTTGTTTCCCAGTATCAAGGGCAAGAAAAACAATGCACCAGGCTGATGAATAGAACTAGTTATATTTATTTGTAGTCGTGAGGTCCATTGCAGTAAATCATTCTTAAATGAGTGTTATTGGAGCCGTACTCATTTCAGAGTAGACAGGAGAGAACTCAGGGTGTGTCTGGGGAAGACTTGAACTATGGAGTGTTACACAGTGGGAATGGTATGTTCTGAAGTGGGAGAGACACGTAAGGGAAGGCACATGTTTGGAGATTGATGGGCATGATGGAAGAGAGGAGGAGCCTGCATCTCTGTAAGGGCATGGCCAACTACTCAGAAAGAAAGAAAGTCTTTAAAGGGCATTAGTCTGGGAATCAGCATCACCTTGGCTTTCACTAGAAGCATTTGTGCAACTGTGTTGAGGACCAGTTGATACAAATAAGTCTAGATTCGATGAAACCCAACAGGAAACTATTGTGGTAACTGGGGAGAGACATAGACTGTAATCACAGTAATAATGGAAGAGGGGAGAATTTATGAGCTAGAAATATTCTCTGATGGATTTTATAATAAATAATAAGAGAGAAAGGAGAAGTAGAGGGAGGGAGAGAGACAGAAAAATAGGAATGGGAGGAGGATGAGGATGATGAGGACAAGGAGGAGAAGAGAATTCAACTGGAGAGATAAAGTAGCCATATTTTATATGGAAGGTTGTCATTTGCTTTCATGGAGTTTGGGTTGGAAGCTGCGAAATTTGAGGTATTCATTCAAATGGAAATAGTAACAAATAAAGTTCTCTCTCATATGTATCATATTCCAATCATATATTAAGGTAAAGGTCTCCACTAAAGACAAAGCCATAAAGATCTGCAACTTCTTCTAGGGCATATATGTCAACCAAGGGTAAAAGCGATCTGAAAATGAAACCCAAGGGCTTTCCATTATTTACAAGTTGGGAACAGCTGAAATCTACCAGGGAGACTACTGAGTAGACGCTTATACAGAAGGCAGAAAAACCAATTTAGACAGTTTCCAGGAGTAGGTAGCAATAGGCTGACAAATGTTGCTGATGGGCAAGTGTTCTGGATTGAAATATGCCTCCCGAAAGGCATTCTGAAGTCTCCGCTCCAAGTAGGTCAGAGTGGGGGGGGGGCGGGGAGGGGCTGGCAGGTGTCTAAAGAAAGCGGTGGAACTAATGCTGGGTAAGTGGGGTACCCTAATCTAACATGACTGACATTTCCATGAGATAAACTGGCGACAGTAGGGACGGGCAGATTGACATGACATAAGGAAAGCAGAAGTTTGGATTCTTTACTTTGCTGTCAAAGTATTCTTCGGTAGAGGCTGCTGGAAGGTTACAGAAGCTAGGAAGAGGCAGATGTGTAACAGTGTGATCATATTCTTCTGGTCCTCCATCAGTCAGTGGTTCACTGTCATAGCAAGCCCTCTTCTCTCCCCCCCATAAAGGGATACAGCAGCTGAGTGACACATATAGGCGACAGGCACAATGCTATTGTTCTTAGACTAGATTTTTGAGGCTGTGTGAAATTTTCACAGATTAATTCCTGGGTTGATGTAACTCTCCTAAATGTTGATTCAACTGCTTAACATTTCGCTAAGAAATACAAGACATGCTGTGGCAGTTAAATCTTTCCCTTTCCTGTTGGTATCTCTGAGAACATTTACCTTTCTGGCAAACTCTCAGTGACATTATGCTAATCTCTCTGGTGATAAAGGTTGCATCAATACATACCCTTCAGGTAAAAAAAAAAGTTTACCCCTCCAGCAGTGGCCATCAGTGTGTACAAAGACTTCATTCTGGTGTACTTATCAAAATTTCAGACATGATGGGATATCATTATCCATGCAGACTCGGTTCTGCATTGTGGAATTATTTTCAAGTGGTGATATAAATATTTTAAGAGGATTAAAAAAATAAAATGGCATTAAACTCTTAATTTGGTAGAATTGAAAATAATATGTTCTATCTAGATGCCTCCAATTATTGAACATCAGAAATCATACACATATGTACAGACCTATAATGATTCAGTTGGTGTATAAATAATTTAAATAAAGTACCATGCAGAATATTTACCAAATTCTAATGAAAATAACCTAGAAATTCCTGAATCTACTAAAAATATTGATTGTACCATACCTTGGAAGCATGAATTAAAGATGCAGAAATGCCTGACTCCAAGACACTTGTATATGTATGTGTGTATACACATTTATTAATTTGTGTATATGTATGTTATGCATGTGTATGTGTGTACATTTTACTAATTTGTGTGTATGTATGTTGTGTGTGTATGTGTGTGTGAATATGCATGTAGAAATGGAACAATTTGCAGAACCTGGTATCTTTTTATCTTCTTTCCATGAAAGAAGCACCTGTTAGAAGCTTTGTAGGCCATTGTGAACAACTCTATCTTGTATTCTGTATGAAAGGGAGAGGTCATGTTGGAGCAAATGAGTAACTTTGTGATTATTTTGTGAATTGACAATGTTGTCAAGTAGGAGTAAATACCTATGGCACAGATGACTCCAGAAAAAGGCCAGACTCAAGGCTGCTATGGCTATCAGGTCAGACTGGAGAATGGGTACAGGGAGGAGAAAGGCGCTGTGTGCTGGATATACTTTGAAGCACAATTGTCAAGCACTATTGGGTTACTGGGGGGAATGCACAAATCAGGAAGAGAGAAGCTGATTTTAAAAGTTTTTTCTCCTTTTTAAAATATATATACAAATTGCTTTAATATATGATGAATAAATAAATGGCTTTATTATTTCTCATAGAATATATTTTGATCATACTCTTTCAATTCTTGCTAGATGGTTCTTACCTAACTTTAGGTTCTCTCTCTCTCTCTCTCTCTCTCTCTCTCTCTCTCTCTCTCTCTCTCTCTCTTTCTCTCTTGCTTTCTTTTTTTCTCCTTCTCAAAAAAAGAGAAACATCAACAAGCAAAACAACAGCAAACCAAAATCCATAGCAGGCAAGCAAAAAATAAATCGAAACCAAACCATGCAAAAAACAACAAAACAAAACAAAACAACAATAAAACAACTAAAGTAAACCAAGGAAACTCAAATGCACACAGAAAGCAGAATCTGGTATGTGTTGGCCAATCACTGCCCTGGAATTTTATTGGTGCTCTATTAGAGAAAACTCATTTTATCTTTACTTAGGAACATTTACAAATAGGTTCTTGGTTAGCAGGAGGGGGGGCACATTATGCCTTTGTTTTCTTCTCTGTGCTAGGATTTTGTATGGATTGATCTTGTACACCTGTTTTTGTGTGCTGTTGCAATCTCTGTAAGTTCCTACTGACTTCAAAGTGCTGACGTTATCCTATGGAACCAACAGTTGCCACTCATTCAAACAGGAGGATGATGGAAAGACAGGCCTCTTTGATAAAGAGACTCATGAATTTATTTTAAGTTTTCTGTTGGATGCAAATCCCTCTTTGGGGTTGGCATTCCCAACAGAAATTCATAGTTTTACCTATACATCGAAATTTGAGAGTTATTTAAAGCTGTTGTTTATAATTCATACCTGAAAGCAAGGTGTCTGGCAGCAATTTAATATCATCTCCATTACTGCAATAAAATAGCTTATAACATTAACATAATACTACAGCTTATAATATTAAATTATATTCTAGAGGTTCTATAATTGATTAGCCTCATTGATTCAGGACCGTGGCAAAGAGCTCCATCTTGGGTGGGATGTATGTTGGAGCAATATCACTTACCTCATCAGCCAAGAAGTGTAGGGGGAACCATGCTAGAAATCCATAATTCTTTTGGCAGATGTATTAGTTACTTTGTTATTGCTGTTGTTGCTCTGATGAAACATCATGACTAATATCAATTTATTCAAAAAAGCTTATTTTGGCCATGGTTCTAAATGCTTAGAGTCTGAAGTTGTGTGGAAGCCAGCTGATTACAGAGGCTGGAGACTGACTGGTGACAATTGTACCCACCCAGAAGCAGTAGAGGGTCCGGAAGTGGGGAAAGTCTATAAAGTTTCCATCCTTCCATCATCATGGCTGCCCTTCCTAAAGATTCAACAACCTCCGTAATAGCCACACCAATGGTACATCCAGAGAGCACATATGTAAGCCTGTGGTTCACTTTGCTCATTCAAACCACCACTGAAGGTATAGGGTACAACCCTTGTGATCTAAGCCCTTCCCACAAGGATGTTCTTAAATGGTTCCAGGGCCTTTAGCACCAACCCATTAGCATGTAGACCTTTACAGGCATTTGAGACCTAATATACCAGAGGATGGAGAGGAATCCAGAAAAGCACAAATTAGAACCTGGCATATACCCAAGAGGTATGGGGGATGACTATGTTTGTGATCAATGTGGCTATGTTCTATTACTGTAGTTATATCACCTCAGAGCCACAATCCATGTATAGAAAAATATGTAAGTCTTATCTATGTCACTCAAAGGTCTTACATCAAGTAGAATCCCAAATATAGGAAGGAGAAAAGAAACAGGCACATACTTAGTCTTTATTGGTGGTTGATGGTTCTGATTTTTCCATGGTCTTACTTTCTAACCTTGGGTGCTGAGACAAAATGCCAGATAGGCAACAACTGAAAAGAGAAAGAGTTGAACTTGGTTCGCAGTCTGAGAGGCATAGTGCCTCCTGTGAGGGAAGGCATGGCATCAAGACCCTCTCTTGTCTGGGAAGGCAGGAGATGGGCTGCGTCTTGGCAGATGAAGATGCTGGGAACGCTGACTCTCAGCTGATTTTCTCCTTGGACATTTGGGAAGGTGACACTCATTCTCACCTTCCCAAGCTCTTTGTACCCCATTAATCCTCTCTGCGACTGCTCTCACATATACACACAAAGCTGGACCTCATGAATGCCCTGGATATTTTCCAATCCAATCACACAGACCGGAGAGATTAAATACGACTATTATCTAATCTATGGCTTATGCGTTCTGTCCATCATTTTTTTTTTTCAGACAAAGGCCTTGAGGCCATCAGAATTTGCTTTATCAAACACATATAGTTTTAGAGTTAGAGATAAATCCCCACAATTTAGCCGGACATTTTCTCCCATTCTAATGGTCACCATTGCTCCACACCACCCCACCTCTTAGCAGAGAGAACACTAGTACTTTAACTATTTCTTAGGCAACACTGAAGAGCATAATAAAATCTGCAGTAACTATTTTATAGAAGATAAAAGTTCTTCATGTGGCTATTTCTTATATTGTACTTAATAAAAGCCAATGTCATAAAACTGGACTATGGTTCGTGTCATAAAAGTGACCCTTATGAACTAATTTTGAATAATTTTATATGTATTTTATGTTCCCTTAGCAGAGCTGTTTTGTTCCAAAGCGTATCCAAGAAAGCCCATTGGCCACTGATTTTTTTTCCCACATGGCTCAGTCTCATGACCTTGCCTTGCTAACCTCATAATGGAAACTATTTAAAGGTTGTCTCTAAGACAGACTACAGACTTCTTAGCTACTCTTATATTTTTGGCTGTAGTGTATGACATATAACAAGGTAAGCTATCCCAAATGGTTGTTTAATCAATGAACCATCAATTAAAAAGGAATAAAATAGCATTTATGGGTGATCCAAAAGGAGACTCATACTATACATTTATGATAATTATCATATCATATATCATAATTATGATAATTATGAAAAAAAAGGAACAGTGTTCTCTCTGCATTCCAGCTTGTGATCACTCACCAGTTAGGAATCTCATTCCTGTGTGTGTGTGTGGGGGGGGGGAATCCTGACAAACACAACTTATAAAAGCAGTTTATTAAGGCTTGTGACATGAGGAAGCTAAGTCCATCATGGATTTCTGCAAAAGAATTTTTAGAGAATATAAACATCCAGACCATGGCACCTGGTTGCCATACATTTTAAATGGTCTTGTAATTACACATCTAACCAGCCACTATTTTCTGCCAAAGACCAATGAGAAAATATAGTGGAAGGCAAAAATCTCACCTACCAAGTTAGCAAACCATTTCTTCTTTTCAGTTATCTTTTGTATTATTGTCTTCTGTAATCGTTACGGGCATTACGTACCAGCTCCTGCTCTTCCTTCAGTAGATACATCCTGTGAAACTCCATATACTATCCTGAATCAAGAGTTGTTTGGAACATTGTATAGTTGCCTGAAATTGAAATTCATTTGTATCTTCCATTTATTTCTGTAATATTTTCGTGTTCCTAACGAAAATGCAAATTTCATGGTAAAAACTCTTTTGTTCAATGAAATAGCACCACTTATTAGAAGAATATAGAGCTCATTGTACATAGACAATAAAGATTTGGGGGGGGTTGTTATTGTATGTGAATTCAGGAAGAATGAAAAGATCTGGCTATGTTTTCTTTGTCACTTCTGTTCTTTCCCAGTGTTTTATCCATTTGGGTACATATACCCTAAGATACCTGAGCTAAGGCTCACTCACTGACTTTACCTAAAATGAACATCTAACATACAAATTTAGTTTCTTAGTATGTGTTTTCACTGAAGAAGAATGTGTCTGTGATGAGTCAAGAAGATTAGTTTTCTTCTCAAAATGAGACTAATGTTTAGTGACATGATTTTGATTACCATATGCCTTACATTTCTATTTAACTTTCCGAATTTCCCTTTCAGTCACAATTTCTCACGGAAACAAAATTTTAGAGTTCGGATAGCGTCTTGGAAGTCACCCAAGGTCTGATTTTACAAATGAGGAAATAGAGGGTTGTGTGAGGGAGACAAGAGGAGGGGGTGAACGACAGAAGGAGGGAGGGAGGACGGGATCAAGGGAAGGATGAGAGAGAAACTGTGCTGTGCTCATCTCCATTACCATTGTCTTCCCCAAGCTGCAAGTTATAAAAATAAAAGGCAGTTTTCCCCCTATTTTATGCTTTCTTATTCGAAACTTGCATACATGCCCATACGGTACTGTAATCATATCTAACTCCCACTCCTCCAATTTCCACTACCCCAAACACACCTCTCTTTTAACTTCATGTTCCTTTTAAAAATAACCCACTGAGTCCAATTAGCATATATGTATGAATTGGGAGGGAGTTCATCTACTGGGGCAGAGAATGGGCAGCCCTCAAGCAGTTGTGCCCCCAAAGAAGAGTGGCTGCTCCATGCTTAACCAGCAAATGATTGATCAGAAAGGACACACACTTTTGTGAGGCATGTCCCCACCCTCACCTCCCTGGTATTTCACAAATTCACACCACCAGGATGCATAATTGCATTTGCTTCCAAGAACTGGAAAAAATATAAGAAAGGAAGACAGGGTTTTGAGTGAAAACATTTCAGCTATAATGCTGCCATGGGCTCTTTTTCTCTCAAAACCACTAATAACCAGATTCTAATTGCATGTCTTTGCCATATGGAAGTTTTGTAATGATTTGTCAGAGAGAGTGAGAAAGAGAGAAAGAAAGGAAAATGATATAATTTCCAGGAACCAATATTGTGGAGGCTTGAAATATGGTGATTAATATGACATAGATTTGTGAGAAATTGAGCAACACAGCTCTTGCCGGAGATAAATCAGGAAGAGAAACCACTATTATTTGTCTAAAATATAATTATTTTATGTTATTGAGTATGTATCATGGTCATGCATTTACAAAAAGAGGCTTCTTTTTAAAAAAATATGAGCATCTTCCCTGGGGAAGACCATCTCTTCTCTGTTGCCCACATGGTTGAGGCTTCATGGGCTTTTCTCTGTTGACTTTGGCATGCTCATTGTTGTCCCTGTTCAGCTCAAGTTTGAGAAGTCAGGTTGGTGACTTTGTGGGTGTAGATGTTGACCTTCCTAGAAGACAGTGTCACAGCTGACTCCCTGTCTCTCCAGCTCTTACAATTTTCTGCCCCTCCTCTGCAATAGTCTCAGAGCCTTAGATGTGTGTGTTCTGTAGATGTGACTACAGCTTTGCATTTTGACTGGTGGTGGTTTTCTCTAGTGGTCTCCTTCTGTGGCAGAGAGATGTTTCCAATACAAGGGGTCAAAACTACATTATACATATTGGTATAATGATACTTTTAAGGCCCGTTGTTGGGGATTACACTTGTTTAATAAAATTAGTGGTTGTAAAATCTCGTCTCAAGAATCAGACTTCTTGAGCACTAAGTAGTAAGTTCCCAACATGGTTTTCCTCTTACTGACCAGGCGTTAAGTCAAATTAGAGAGCTGTTAGTTACTACCAAGGCAGATGTGCCAGTACTATACCCTTACAGTGATCATGCCATGCTGGGCATTGTTGTGGTTCGTCGGTTTTACAGCTCTGTGGGACTAGGGACTGCCTGATTCATTTGCAAGCTTGTATGGTGCCTTCTTCTGCCATGAGAGCTTTTTCTTAGGGTAGGAGTGTTCAGGTCAGTTCTAGTTCAGGGTCTCTGGGCTCTATTTCTGAAGTGCATGGCATCTCCAGCAATAGGGATTTACTATCCTCCTCTAGAGGATAACCAAAAGCAACAGCAATAGGCTGTATATTTTGAGAGTCTCTTGGACAGCCAACAACCCTAAAGAGGGTTTTGTGTCTGATATTGGCAATTGGTTGTCTAGGGACAAATGGTCAGTTCTGAAAATATTCATACAAATGAAATTATATAGACAGATCAGATTATGTTTTGGAATATATTTGTGTAGTCACATATGCAATAACAATATATAAGTATAGTTGTATATGCAATAGCAATTAGTGATAAAAAGAGACCATACTATTGCTTGAGATCTCAACCAAAACCCTTGGAAGAGGGGGTAAGAAGGCACAGAGTCAGCAACACACACTTCAGGAGGCGGGCAAGTTGTTAAAGCAAACTCATTTAATATAAGAATTGGGCAAAGCTCTAACTTTCCACCTGGGCCCCATTGGCCCATGACTACTTGCTCCATGTAGTTGGCACCATCTGATTGGTTGTTCTGGTCATGTGCTCTGACATCATTTGTTCCTGGGTGTCAGGCAGGCTTTAGGGGTTAGCAGGCACAGAAGCTACTGTTAGCAGTGTGGGCCACCTGTCAGTTTGCTGACTGATTCCTCCTTTACCTTATAGTTAGAGGAGAGCAGGAAATTTATATGTGAAGGCTTGAAGGGTGGAAAGGGAAGTGAGAAACTTCATAAATAAGTTATACTCTCAAAAATAAAAATTCAAATAATCAATGTACATGAATTTTATAAACTATGGGTTTTGTTATATTTTCATACTTGTATATATTGTCATTTGATCATATCCAACTGACTTAGACCTTTGTTTCCTTTTCTTGCCCTCTAGTTTTCCTCTTGTTTCCCAGTATTCTTCCTTCTAGAATTATATCTCCTTTAAATATTCATCTACATTTCACATATGCAAAGAACATGAAATAAATGTCAGAGTCTCACTCATTTCACTCAACATAATATTTTCCAGTATCATTTGTGTTCCTGAAAGCAACATTATTTTGGCCTTGTTTAGGCTGGATAATTATATGCTACTGAAAAGTGAAGGTATATACACACACATATGTATAATATATATTATCTCTTAATATACACATTTACTTACATTACATGACATCTGATCTATGGTTATCTTTCTGCACACATCCTTGCCAACACTTGTTTTCTTCATAGTGATCATTATGACTGGGTGAAGTGGAATCTCAATATAACTTTGATTTTCATTTCCCTCATTAGGAAGGATGTTAAACACATTTCCATAGGTTTAGTCATTTGTACTGCCTGTGAGAAGTGTCAGGCCAGTTCATTTGTTCATCTCTTGGTTTTATTTTGTGTTTTATAGATAAGTTCTTGAGTTCTTTACATATAATAGATATTAATCTCTGTCAAATGAGTAGATGCAAAGACTCTCTTTGCTGTCTCTCCTACAGCTGCTTCCTTTACTGACAGAGTCAGTTGTGGCATTCTATTGGAAATAGATAAACCAAAACATAAGTCCACCCCACTTGACAACTAGAAAAGGGAAGCAGGAAAGCTGATATAATTTTGAGAAGCAGAAAGAAAGTTCACTTAGGTAGAGGCAAATCTCAAAATCTAATCTTTAAACTTTTAGAAATATTAATCTTTTCAATAAAGATATTTATTTATATCAAGGCTAAAATTGCCAAATAAAACAAACAGTCCAGGCTCCTCTTGGCATAAGATATGTGAAGAGACATTTTTTTTTTACTTCTCTCCATGTGTTGTCTCCTTCATGCTATTGTCTTAAGGACAATAAATAAAATAACATCTCATTAAAACTGGCACTGCCCTATAGCCACCAATCTCAACCCATCTCAATTTCCATTGAGTTCTTTCCATAAACCCTCAATTCTAGTAAAGGATTGCAAAAGAATTTTAGATTATTAATATATCCAAAAGACTGTATTTTTTCTTTAGGAAATAGTTTTTGCATTGTCCAAAGTTTATTGCCTCACCCTTGGAAGGCATTAACTTGTAAGCTCAAAGGATTTTTCTCAATTTCCCTTCCCGTCCCCATCTGAATTCAGGGCCCCCTGAAGCCATCAACTGCCTTGTCTACCATTCTTGGCTCTCACTTCTATCTGTTATGTCCAAATATGATTATATTACATATCCAAATGCTTTATGTGTCTGCCAATATTCTAAGGAAAAAAATGAAAACATGAATGTTTACTGTGGGCTAATAAACACATAGGAAAGGCAGGTCTTCAGTGTCAGAGTGGCTCTTGAGCTCCCGGGGTTCTGACATGCCTTCTCTACATTTGGGTCTCAACTCTGACCCCCAAACCCCTCCCTCAGCTCCCACTCCTCATCCCCGTAGCCAGGGCAACAGCAGCCATTGATTCTTGATGAAATCTGCCTTCAGGCAGCTACTGTGTGTTTGTTTTGTTTCTGCTCCATAAAGCTACATGATACTAACTGTAACCCTCTCTCAATTACTAAGTCTTCTCCAAGTGTTTATATACTGAAGCAGTCTGCTGACGGGGCAGCATCAGAGCCAATGGTGTTCATTCAGACATGTCTGCACTGCCTTCCATATGGCTATATATGTTCTATCTGGCACCAAGGGTATATATGAAATGCTGATTTTCCACATCCTTGCCAATGAGTATATTTCATCGATGTTCACCACCCTAGCCTGTGTGAAGCAACTTCTGTTTGTGGCCTTTGTTTTATTGACGTTCAACTGATGATTATATGACGCTAAATCATTTTCATATGTGTGTGGTCGTCCCTAGGTCTTTCAATCACGTTGTCTGTCTGTCTGTCTGTCTGTCTGAGTTGTTCATGTGCACTTCCCTTTAACTTCTCATTCATTGCACATGCGCTTTCATGTATTTTCTCCGTTCTCTAGTTTGTAGTTACACATTGTTGGTTATTCCCTTGGCTGTGAGGGAACATCTTTCCTTCAATGTTCTTTGTGTTTTAGTTTCTGGTGCTTTGGAAGTCACGGCTAGCCCTCATGACAAGGGCTCTTCTCTCAGTACTAGGCTGACATTTATTGGGAGAACTTCCCTGATACTAGACATTCACTCATTTGGAGTGGCGCTTGTAGGTGGTATAATATGAAGTTGAATTCTTATCTTCTGCATATTGATCTCAGCATTATTTACAAATGAATGTCAAAAGCAACCATAATGTGTGAGTTTATTTATGAGTTCCCTATTCTCCTACAATATCTATATTACTATTATACCTGCCATACTGTGCTTTTACACTAGCTTTAATGTATTCTGAGAATGGAATGCCTCTAATTCTGTACTTTTTATTCAAGACTGATTTGGTTAATTAGGTGTTTTTTGTAAAACGTATATGAATGCTATGATTTTTTTTTTGTCTGCTACTGGAAAAGTGACATTGGAATTTTAATGGTGATAACATTGAGTCTGTGTTTAATTTAAGGTCATGACAAATGCATAATATTATATTGTCATTCCTTTAGTTCACAAGCACTTCATATCTTCCCATATAGTTTTTATAAGATTCTTTTTTTTTGAACATTTTATTTTATTTTTAATTAACTTGGAGGCCAGGAGATGGTATCTAATCACTAGATCTGGACTTAAAGGCAGTTCCAAAGTAGGTGCTGTGAAACCAACCTGGGTCCTATGCAGGACTATAGCATGAAATACTAAAACAACAATAACAACAACAACAAAAATCAAGATACACCTACAGTGCGCTGGCAGGCAGGGTTCTCATCTCGGCAGACTCTGTGTCTGAGCTCTTAAATCTCCCCACCTAAGTTCCCATAGTGGCTTGCTGCCATGCCAGCCGCACGCTTCCAAATTCCCATGGCTTTTTGGGGTACACTTCTTGCAAACCCACACTTTATCTCTGTACCTTTCTCTCTGGACCCCTGTTGAGTTGCCTTGTGAAGGAAAACACCACAGAATCTTGGTTTAGAATCAGCAGGTAACTCAATCACTGGGTGCAGCAACTAGCATCCTATTTTGTAAGCCATTTGAAGTTAAATCATTCGATAGAGGATCCCAACTGATCCACCACCTGAACCTGGGGCCTCTACCACCTACATATTTGTGACAATGCTCCTGTCCACCAGCCAACTCTCCTCTTGCTCTGTCCCTTTCTCTGACCCGGAAGTCCCACCTACTTGCCCAGTGATTGGTTCCTTGAAATCTTTATTCATTAGGGAAAGATTCATAAGATGTCTAAGTGCTTTACTCTTTGTCCCAGGCAGCCCTGCCTAGGGAAGCGGAATTAACATCAAAATACAGACAGCACCAGAGCTATCCACAACATAAGACCATTCTGTATACTTACCCACTGACATATCTATCCAGACTATATTCTGTATTTGATTTCTTACATTAATGCTTCAAAATTTTATAGTTACCTTTTTGATAAAAGTTATTCCTAAGTGTTTGACTACTTTCAGTAATTAACTGTAGATTAGATATTGCTTTATTCTTGATAACTTATTGCTAAAATAATTAATGTAATAACTGCTAAAGTAGTAATATTATCAATTTTAAATATAGATTTGTGGTCTACAACTTTACTGAAATCATTTCTTTACTCATGTTTTTTGTTTGTTTTTGTCGTTGTTTGGTGACTACTTTATTGTTTCTATATAAGGGTATACTATATGCAAGCAGTGACCATTTAGCTTCTTCAGGAGTTTTATTAATCTGAGATATTGACATATTTTCCATGTTTTTATAGTGCCCACCTATGGTTTCAGTTTTAGTGTAATGCTAATCTTGCACAAGTCTTTAGGTTTTAGGAAGCCTTTTAGAGGGAGGAATGTATGTTAGTTCTTTTCAGTGGTTGCTATGAGTCATTATTGATTTTTTCACATTTTCTTTTTTTTTATGACTGCCATATTGTATTTCATTTTAAAATTTACTCAATTTTCCTGTTTTGTCCAGTTCATCATTACCCAGTCATTCTTTCTTGTCCAAACATCTCTCTTAGGGTTGGTTCTGTAGTATCAGTTATAATGTATTCTCTTTTATTTGTAATTTGTGTGAACCTTTCTTTTTTCTCATCCAGATAAAGGTTTATTGATTTTTTGTTTCTAATTTGTTAAGTATTAGTAGCTTTCTGATCCACAGAATTTCTTTTAATATACAGCATCATTCTGCATAGCCAAATCTGGCCTCAAACTTGTGGAACTGCTCCCGTCTCATCATAAGGAGGGCTGGCCTTACCCATGTGAAGCACATACCCACCCTGAGTTACCTTATCCATTTCTTTTTTTTTTCGAGACAGGGTTTCTCTGTGTGGTCCTGGCTGTCCTGGAACTCACTCTGTAGACCAGGCTGGCCTCGAACTCAAAAATCTGCCTGCCTCTGCCTCCCAAGTGCTGGGATTACAGGCGTGTGCCACCACGCCCAGCACCTTATCCATTTCTTAATCTCTATTTCATTAACTTCTGCACTGATATTCATTATTTCCTTCCATTTGCTAGCTTTAGGAAAGAGCATATTTCTGTTTCTCTATTTGAAGTATCTATTGAGTTGCCTATAAAAATATATGTCAAAACAAATATGTAGTTGCTTCGAAACTACAGTTGCTATAGCCCATAAGTTTAGTATATTTTGCGTTTGCGTTTTTATTTTTCTTAAGCTACCTTTAATTTTTTTTTTAATTAACCTCTTAAGTGTTTGATGCTTTGCTCCTTGGATTCCATTACCCTGCAATTTTTTTTTTGAAATTTTTGTTTGACCGAGTATGTAGTTTGAAACTCGTTTCCTTGTTGAGGTTCTATCCACATACTACTTCCATTCTGAAAACAGCTGGCTGTAGTCCTTGGATAGGATAAAGTAGTGAATAAGCCAACAAACGGGGAGCTTGGCCACTTGCTCTACAAAGTTCGGCTTATTAATTGTAGCCACTGGTGGCAGTAAGTCTATTGATTTGTCCCCTGGGTATAAACATCTTGGGTCCTTGGTCCCTGAGTGTAAATCTGTATCTTGGATCCACATGTGTGAATCTGCATTAAAAGGAGGTAGACCCAAGCATAGGTCCAAAAGTCTTACCTAGAAGTGGGGTAGGAATAATTAAAAAAACTAGTATCTACTCTCTTCTCTACTCCCAAATGGTATTTCTGCTTATGCCGTACCAACTGCAGTTGTTAGGTGGTGAGGCCACTGATGACAAACTGCCTTATTTCCCTTTATATCCCATCACTTCTTCTTTTCTGTACTAAGGGGCCAGCTTTCTCACCCAACTTCTTTAGTTCTGTAGTAGGGCCTGTTCCTGAGCCCCTGAGTTGGGCTTAAATTCTTCATCAAAGAAGAATAAATATTGCATTGGCCTTGAGGGAACTTACATGGTGCTGGGATCAGTTGACATCTTCAGCATTGCTAAGATCAGCGTGGGATTGGGATGAATCCAGAAGCTAAGCAGCCCAGTAGTCCTGGTGCCTTGGAACCCTGGGACCTGTTTGCACCTGGGAGTTCAGTGTGACAGCACTGGTCTGGAACCTGGGTGTGGCTTTTTCTGGGACTTTGCTGAAATTGAGCACACGACACAGGATGAGTGATAGAAAACACAACATGACCCATTTAAGAGCCTTTTCATTGTCTTGGTTCCCATTTTGACTGTCCTGGCATCTGTTCCTCAATGCACAATGATCAGAGTTGTGTTCTGTGTTCCACTGTATCTGTTGCAACACATGCACCTGTTGTTTGAATACCCCATCCTTAAACCACTCTTTCCTCTTGGGATCCATTTGCCAGTCTGCTGGTATTACATCTGCTTGGCCATCCATTTTCCATCAATTTTGTTTTCTGGATGCTTTTCTATTGCATATGCAAGTGGTCCCTTCAATTATGCCTTAGAATCTTTTAAAGAGATTCTACAGATCACCCAAGTCCTTGCAGGATATACTCACCCTAGTCCTTTGATTTAAAATGCTTAGCTACATGAAGATAGATATGAATGTGTGACCCCATTTGAAATCACCTCATCTTGAGTTTCCAATCCATATACGCCCTGCTGTGTTACATGTATAACTGCAGCCAGTGTACCTAGAAGGGAACATGGGTTTCTAATGACCCTGCCATCTCTCAACAATTTCCCTGGTTGATTCTCAATAAATAGAACTTATATAACATTTGCTCTTTCTGAACTTAAAAGACTGGCAGTCATCTTTGCCTTTCTCTAATTAATTTCTTTGAATTCCCTAGAATGATCTGCAATGCCCTAATTGTCAATGATCTCCATTACTGGTCACATAAAATATCACTTAGATCTTTAGGTGATCTTTATATATTTATTTTTAAAAATGGGGATGGAATTCACAAAACCATCTTGAACAGTAATTTTTTTTTAATTTTTCAAATGTGGATATATAAGTCTTGAAGTTCTGAGTTGGTTTGGAACTCCATGGCATTAATTCTTCCTTTCTGATGTCTGTTTAATTTCCTCCTCAAAATTACATTCACCATAGCAGACCAGGATGGTTTCCTACAGATTGATCTTCCTAATATCCTTTTAAAAGCCCCAGTCACTGTTGGAAGCTCAGAGGCTCCTACCCTGGACCAATTGAATCAGAAACCTTGGGGAACCGCCCAAGTTGAAATCCTTTGTAAAAGTTCTGGTTACTCTAATGAGGAGCCAGACTTTAAACCCACTGTTAGAGAGAATTCCTCAGCCCTGGGAGGAATCATAACCACAGGCTCATGGGGACAAAAGCAGGGAGGTAAAGGGGACAGAGAAGAATCACCCCATAGGGAGATTCAGCCTTTATAGCAGGAGCTACCCCCAAGTTGTGCAGGGTGATTTCATCTTTAGGTACAGTTAAATGCAGGTGCAATTAGCTTTGCAAACCCCAGGCATGCGGTTGATCTGTGGTTCTATTCTCTAATTTTTTTTTATAATTTCACCATTAGATTTTAGCACATCATATACTTTTATTAAAAAAGAAAAATCTCTCAGTATATCTTCATTGTCCTTCAGAATTGTTCAGATGCTCCCTAAATGGTGAAGGCTTTCACAATACACCCCCTTCAGTTATATTTATTTCTTAAATCCAACCAGACTGTTCTCAAAGAACTTTAAGCTTAACATTTTCTTTACTGTATTCAATTTTGTTTGTTTGTTTGTGTAGGTCTCTGGACATCAAGATCCTTTAAAACAGCAAGCATATGATAAATGTTTAAGATAAGCTTTTTGGCTGGATGAACAGGCAATCAATTGAGGGGTACATTACCCCTCCTGTCTTATGGGATGCACACATTCACATTTATCTTAGTTTCTAAAATCCATTCATTCTTTTACTAAGCATCAGGTGGGTGTGTCTGCTGTGGCAGGTCTGTGGTAATCTTTTTTTCTCAATCTATTTTGCCCACTTTCCACCAAACCTGGGACTGGGACTTTTTATGGAGTGAGGCACAGACACATCTTTTTTATCATTGGGATTTCATTGTCACTAATGACTCTCAGAGGTTTCAAATCCTCATATGTATACCTGCTACCAGGTCTGAGATAGCAGCACGATATCCAATCTTTCTAAGAACTCTTGGGGGTCCGTCATGGCTATATTTCTATCAAAAACTCCAAGACCAGAGCAGGGCACTTACTCTGACTCTGTTGCTTATCTGTGGATGCTGCTCTACTGACTGCTCTGCCTTGTCTGGCCTCAGTGGGAGAGGATGTGCCTAGTGCTGCAATGACTTGAGGCGGCAGGGTGGGTTGGTATCCAGGGGGGGGACCTCCCTCTTCTCAGAAGTGAGGGGGTCAGGGTTTGGGTCAGGGCCATGTGAGAATGATACTGGGAGGGAGCTATGATCAAGACATAAACTGACTAAATAAATCAAGTAAATGGGAAACATATTTCAGAAAAACTTCGTGAACCATTAAGTCTTTCAACTGTAACTTGATTTACCTTTCCTACATTTTTGAATGAGGGGTATGTATGTGTTTTGTCCATGTGTATTCCAGTGCAACATATGTATGCGTGGTTCCTATGTATCTCAGAACTGTGATTTAATTTCCTAGAAACTGGAGTCAACTTAATGCCACTCAGTGGGTCCTAGATATCAAGATTGGCTCCTCTTGATGAGCAGCAATTGTTATTGACAGCTGGGCCATCTCGCTATCCCTGACTCATGCACTGTAAACAAAGTTGCTCATTAGCAGAGCCTTACTTGGTAACTTCAATATATTCATAATTCTTTGAACCTAGTGATAGTATCTCTAGTTTTCTTCTCTGTTTAGGATGATATGTGGAGTAGTAAACATTTGGTTTGAGGGGAAAATCCCTCCAAGATTAATGAGATTATTCTATTGATTCAATCAGAAATTCTTTTTGATTGTTTGGCTTTGGACTAGAAAAGAGCTTATTCTGTGCTAGCTTTTCCTTATGATCACAACTCAACCGATACTTTTCATGTTGATGGGGATACCACTCTGAAGAACAAGGGTCCCAACTGTGCATCATGGTGCCTTAGTTCCAAATATATAGTCTGTATGAGGAGAATTCCATTCTGTCCTCACTGGTATGGTTCAGTGTATACTAACAAGACATCAGATTTTCACCCATCTTATGCTATTAAAGTCAGTGGCCTTAGCAAACCAGAAACATGAATTTCTTCATAGAAACATGTGTTTCTTCATAGTCCTGTTGTTAGTCATAAGTTTTTATTCTCCCTTTTGACCCTCAAAATCCCAGGAAAATACAAAAATGTCAAGATTTCTATTGTTGCCATTGAGACATTAGCTTTGTTAAAATCAGAGTGCACTGACTGTACAGTTACAATTACACTTAGAGTGACATCTTAGGTTTTGTTTGTTACCATTACATTATCTGTTTGTTGATTGTGGCTTGCAGCAGCTGTAGTTTTAATTTTCTAATGTTAAGGGAGAAATGCTGTAATTGTGTCATTGCAGAAACAATAGAAAGTATACTACAGCACGCACAAAGTTATTTTTACTTTCTACCTTGTGCTTGCATAAGCACAATGGTGAATGTAGACCTTTGAAGAATTTCAGGAGTACTTAATAACTTATATACTTTGAAAAATGGCATGCATTTATATTTAATGCCCTGATTGGAAATGCTTTGAGTCAAGGGAACTGTTGAGCTCAGGTAAGCATACAGAGGCTTGAATTACAGTTACATACATGAGATAGCGCTGGTTGTTTAAGTGGGTGCAGGGAAATTGAAACATGGAGACATCTTATTGCCAAATATCCTGGCAGCTATTCAGACCCTGCAATCTTGTATACAACTGGTGTATAGACTACATTTTTTCCTACTTGACTTCTGCTTTTCTGTGAATGTTCTGCTTAAATGGTCTGTTTATGTATTCTGGGTAGAGAGAGTCTGAAATTCAGTATCATGTGTGTGTGTGTGTGTGTGTGTGTGTGTGTGTTCATATACATATTTAAAGTATCAGACCCTTTATTGCTGACTTTTGTAAAGGAAATGAGGATTTTGATTGTGCATTATCTCAGGCTCTTGGGGTTTAAATTGCACATGAGAGCATTTGGATAGACAATTCTGAGCTAAAGAATAATTGAAGAAAAGCCACTTTCATGACCAGTGAGTCACTTTATCTGCAGATCATCAGATTGGAGGTCCACTTGTGAATATTCTTCTGCTCCAAGTCTTGACCTTCCAGACTCTTTTACCATGGAAGGAGCAGGAAACAAGTACATCTTGGTGTCTCATCCTAGAGTTACCTTTTTTTTTAATTCTACAGATATATTTGAATAGTTATTTTCACACAACATATTGACACATTTTTCTCCTCCTCACCATCTCCCTACCCACCAAATTTATGTTCTTTATCTCTCAAAATACTCATAAAGACACAAAAAATAACTATGACAAGCAAGAATAAGAACAAGACAAAGGAATGTCAAAAATATTAAACATAGAAAATACCATGGGGCATTTATTGATTGATTTATTTTGTGTGTGTGTGAGAGAGATAGAATGTGTGTATGCATGTGTGTGTGTGTGTGTGTGTGTGTGTGTGTGTTGACCAACTAACTACTCCTGTGTTTGTGGCCTGTGCTAAAGTGTGGCTCATGCACCCTGTGAAACTCCATTACTTTGCCAGTGAATATCAATTATAAGTATCCTCTTGATTAGTGATGGAACCCAGTGTCCACCTCCCCTCTCAGTGCTGGAATCCCTTCTGACTCGAATCTGAACAGGGCTTACATGTACAGTTAAAGTGTTTGTAAGTTTTCTAAAAATTTTTTTTATTCTATATTCTTTGTTTACATTATGTGCATCAGTGTCATTTGTGTCTGGAAGATATTTTTCTCGGACACGTCTGGACTTAGAACCTTTCCACCTCTTCTTCCATGTAGATCTCTGAGCTTTAAGAAGACGATTTTGATGAAGACATCACAGTTAGGACTGAGTATTTCAAATTCTCTCAATTTCTTCACTGTCCAGTTGTGTGTCTCTGTGTTAATTTCTACCTCCTGCAAGAAGACTTTTCTGATGAGGGTGGAGTGAGGTACTACCTATGGGTATGCCAACATGTCATTAGTAGTCATTTTATTACTCTTTCCCCTTTGTAGAATTAAAGTGTTAGGTTTACCCCGCTCCCCCAGGTTCATAAACTATCTAGTCCTGAGTTCTTGGCTAGTTTAACAGTGTCAGTTATGTGTTTCACCTTAGGGAGTGGGCCCTAAATTCAATTTAAGAACTGATTGGTTACATCCAGAGCACTTGTGCCACTAGTGTACAGGTGTATCTTGCAGGAAGTTCACTGTTATAAGTCATGGGCTACAGTGTTTAAGCCCGTTCTTCACTTACCAGATTCAGGGTATCTGGTCTTATGTTCAGGTCTTAATATGTTTCAGGTTGAATTTTGTGCAGTGTGATAGATATGAAACTACTTTCATTCTTCTCTATGCAACCATCCAGTTTCCATTTTGATTTGTTTAAGATGTTATCCTCTAGGCAGTATGTACTTTTGTCATCTTTGTTAAGTATCCAGCATCTGTAGGTGTGTGGACATAGATGTCTTCAGTTTAGTTCTACTGACCAATATGTCTATTTTTATGCCAATACCATAAACCATGCAGGTTTCATTACTATAGCTCTGGAATACATTTTGAAATCTAGGGTTGTGATACCTCTAGCATGTCTTTTACTGTTTAGCTTTGTTTACTTATTCTTTGTGTATGTGTTTGTGTGTGTGTGTGTGTGTGTGTGTGTGTGTGTATTTGTAGTTGTGTTTTCATATGAAGTTGAACAAACTTTATTATCTGTGAAGAATTATGTTGGAATCTTGAATGAATTATGATGAATCCGTAGATTGCTCTTGATAGGTTGGTCATTTTCACATTAATCCTTCTAATCTTCCCATTTTTTGTTCTTCTTTTTTTAATTTTAATGTTTAAAATGTTTGTAATACCAGTCTTTTCCATGCTTGGTTAGAGTTATTAGAAGGTTGTTGTTGTTGTTGTTGTTGTTTTGGTTTTTGTTTTCTTTTTTGAGGCTATTGTGAAAGGTATTATTTCCTCATTTCTTCTCAGTCTATTATTATATTTGTAAGTAAGAAGATTACAAAATAGTTTCATCTACAAATAAACATACTCTTAGTTCTTCCTTTCCTATTTGTATACCTTTGATCTCTGAAAGTGCTCGTACTTTTGTTCTTCATACTTCAATATTTTATTGAGTAGGTATGGAGAGAGACAAACATAATTTCTTCCAAAATTAGGAATACACCAAGGATACCCATTCCTTATGCACCTATTCAATAATGACATTTTTAGTTTTAGTTATAATTTATAAATGTTATACAGTAATTTCCCTTTACTTAAAGACTACTTCTAGGGAATGATAATTTTGCATGCTAATTTTGCAGGTTATAGGAAAGACATGATACAAATTTTAATACTTTTAGCAAACTGGTAATATGACTTCATTCATTTTTTTTTCCCAATGCCTTTAGAACTCGTAAGATCAATCAGCATTTCTGTAGTGAGTCTCAGATTCCACCACCTAGCAAATGAATCCTGGCATGTTTCTTACAGCTCTATAAAAACATATTAAATAATAAATAATATTATATATGGTTCAACTAAATTTGTAAACTTTTGCTTGGTTTTCATATTTAAAATGTTATTTTTAAGACCAAATACCTAAAAAAAAAGGTTCTTATTGCCTAATAACATTTCCAGCAAATCATTTTAAAATCTATTGTCTTATGTCTTAATACCTGTTATTTTTGTACAGATTAAAATTAGTTAATACAGTGACCAGCACTTGCTTAGAGCTAAGCAAAAGTATATAGATCTCAACTTGTCTTCAAAAGTGGCAGGCCCATTTCTTGAAGTGATCTTGTAGAATTACTTGTATATCAGAGTGGATATTTTTAGAAAAATGTTATGCCTAAAACAGCTGAAATTAAAATAAAAAAATAATTATGCTTTTATAGGAAATTACTCTTTTCACAAAGAAGTTTTAGAAAGATAATGTCTTTAGCAACTACCTGGCAGGCAGTTGGTTTGTTTATAATTCTTTCCTAAGTTGATTCTGCTGGGGTATTTTATCACAACCAAAAAAGTGAAACTAAGAGAATCTGTATCTTTCTGATGAGATTTAAATCTGCCCTCCCCCCCATTGTTTTATTTAAGCCTTCATGTCAGTAACAGTACAATTATATTGGAATTAACAAAATGAATTTACATCTCTAGCCACTGTTTAATTTTATTTGTGATTTGGTATTTTAGAGTCAATTTGAAAGTTTTGTATGTGTGTCTAAGTATGCTGTGTATGTAGTATCTAACTTGTTCTGGATGACCAGCATCTGCTCATTCACCTCCTGTCTTAGTTAGGGTTTCACTGCTGTGAACAGACACCATGACCAATGCAAGTTTTATAAAAGACAACATTTAATTGGGGCTGGCTTACAGGCTCAGAGGTTCAGTCCATTGTCATCAAGGCAAAAACATGGCAGCATCCAGGCAGATATAGTGCAGGAGGAGCTGAGAGCTCTTCATCTGAAGGCTGCAAGTGGAAGACTGACTTCCAAGCAACTAGGGTGAGGGTTTTAAGCCCACACCCACAATGACACACCTACTCCAACAAGGCCACACCTCCTAATAGGTTCACTTCCTGGGCCAATCATAAACAAACCATCACTCCTCCTCAATGGATATGGGGCCTCTGAAGATAGTGGCAGAGGTCAGGCAGCAGCTGTGGCCTGGGTCACAGGCGGCCATCAGGTGCTTGGCTTCGAACATCTGTTGTGTGAGCATGGACACTGTCAGGGCACAGTCCTACTGGCCGCCCTGGGTGTGAGGGTGTTGAAGTGGGTGTTTGAAGCAGTACAGGCATGGGAAGGGCATCATGTTCATGGCCAGCTTGCATAAGTTGGTGTTGAGCTGAGCAGGTGGGACATGGGCATGTGGAGATGTGGTGACACTGCTCCTGGTGGCAGATGCCAGGTGGTTGAGGTCCCCATTGATGGGTGTGCTTAGCTTGAGCCTGAGGAAGTGATGTGGTATAGGGCCCCATTGTTGATGCACCAGGTCTAGTCAGTGCTCCAGTAGCGTGTTGTTGTAGGGCTCCACCACAGTGTCGAAGACCTTTGTGATTCTTCAGAATCCACATGATTCTGAAGGTGTTCAAGATGCCATCTGGGTACGCCTCTCAGATCTTGCTTAGGAGCAATGTGCCCAAGCCCGTGTGCTGCCCAGTCAGTGGGTGAGTTAGAAGCTCTGCAGGCGGTTACAAATGCTCACACCGCTCTGTAGTGGCCCTTGGCCCAGTTGTTCCCAGTAAAGATGAAGTTGCCACGCCAGAAGATCAGCCCCAAGGGATTTAAATCTTTAAGTTGAATATTGCATCGAAAGAACTTATGCAGAGCCTTAAATCATTCTTCAAAAACATTTTCATGGTTATTTTATTGTTGTTGTTTTTAAAGATAGGCCACAACTTAACACTGCTACATTTTCATTTTTCTTTTTTTGGTATTATAAGTAACACTTCATTACATGGGTGCACATATTTCTTTTTACAGTGGTTATAATGTAAATTAGGACTTTCATTCAGTTGTAAGTGACAGGTGATCTCCAACAGTTCTTGTCTTTTTTTTCTCACATATTAGAACATTAAGGATCACTGGCATCTCCCATTTGTCATCTTGGTCACTGGTGATCCCTAGAACCTGGTGTCTCTTTGGGGATTGGTGTGTTTGCTTTTGCTTCTGTATTTTTACAATTGCTCCTGTGCTGGCATCTTTTACTATGGTGCTGTTCTCCTTACATTGGGAAGAGAACATGCTCTAATGGATCTTGGGTATCAGTGGAGGAAATGTTACTCTGCCTCTTGGCATTAGCTAATATGTTAGAACATGGTCAACCCTGTAGTAAGAGAGAGAAAAGAACTGATTCTTCTCTAAGTTTCATGTTGTGCCCTGGGAAACAGTCAGTGATGTGGATGACTGAGTACAGAAGACAGACTGGGGAGTGACCTTCACTGACCTTCAGCAATTAAGCTATCATGGCGGGAAGGGCATAGGATTGGATAGAAGTAGTAGATGATGGTGCTAGGGAGGCTGGAGTTCTGGAAGTCTGGAAGTCTTTTAGAGTCTTATATTGAGCCAGGTGTGGTAATTCCTATCTGAAATCCCAACTTTCAGGAAGCAGAGGCAGGAGGACTGCTGCACCATTGAAAACAAGTGTGATTTACATAGAGAGTTCCAGCTGTGTTAGGGTCACAGAAGGAGACACTGTGTCAAAAGACTACAACAATAAAACATGTCAAAGATTAAGTCAAAGGGAGATGGGCTTTTACCACTAATTCAGTCTACCCTTGATTAAGGATGCTCTCTGGAAAGAGGGATTATCATGGGAAGGTATTTGTGTGTGTGTGTGTGTGTGTGTGTGTGCGCGCGCGCGCGCGCGCGCACGCACGTGTGCACATGGATGCACAGATTTCTTCAACAGTTGAAGTTGTATAAAAGAAGTAAGGCTTCCATTTAGTCTGGGATTTTCTGTGAGTCCATTGATAAGCTGAGTAGGGGAAGGCAGTGATTAGCTTTGCTATGTACGTGTTTGAGAATAACCTTATGGGGTTAGGACATGTAGCTCAGTACTTGTTTCACATGCACAGGACCTTGGGTTCATCCACAGCACTACACAAATGGACTCTGGTGGCTGGGATTAACCTGTAATCTCAGAATTTGGGAAGGGAAGCCAAAGGATCAGAACTTCACGTGTCTTCCTGTTATATAGTGACTTAAAGGAGTTTCTGGTCTGGGCCACCAGAAACTATGACTCAAAAAGTAAAAGCAAAGACCCAAAAGGAAAATAAAATCTTCCTTTGTAACATATTACCATGTTTAATGAAGATATACAAGGAAAGTTTAAAAGTAATGATGAAATGATTTATATGCAGTAAAGAAAACTACATGGTAAAGTTATCATGGTCATCTACTTTCACAAATCTGAGTTTAAGGATAATTACTTATAAATAGAAAGTTCACATCTCATACTTTTTCTTAGAAAAATTGGAAATGTAGATATTTATAAGATATTTATTTATACACTAAAATATATTGTGAAATGTATTGTCTGTTTCTATTAGCAGATGTACCTAAGTAGATGATTTAGATTTAAATTCATACCTCAAGCACTAACCATTTTCAGAATGGAAAACAGTCAACAGCAAACATCTATGTCCTCATACACTAACATGTACACTGATGTTTCTCTATTACAAAGGTTAATTTTCTTTTGTATATTCCCAGAGAGACTGTCATACTACCTATCCACAGAGTGAAGGCATGGGATGGGTATGTTGGACCTTCTGAAAAAAGGCAACTGTTACTTTGTCCCATATCTTAAAATAATCAATTTTTCTTTTCAAAACTATCCAAAACACTCACTATGTAACACATTTAACTGGATAAACAGTTATAATTGATCACTTTTGCTATGGTTCAAGTGATCTACTGCTACCTTCGAGACTTTGCACTCTCTAAACAGTGATTTCTAGTAAATATAGAGTCTAGTAGTCAATTTATTAAATGTAGATGTGGAAGGTATTCTGGGCTCAGTGACTGTATTAAAAAACTGAAAGTGAACCATGCATCAACATATAGTGTGGGCATATGAAGTCTTCGAGGTAAATAGAAAAGAATCCATATTGTTTATGTTACCTTTCACGTGTTACAGAGACAATGACATAGTACAGTGAACAAGAGCACAATGACTGTGAGCCCTCAAAGCAGTATTAATTCTGGGAAAATGGATGAATTTGAAATAGAGAAACAAATTGCACGAAGAGAATAAGGAGTAGGGAGAAAAAAATGAGAAAGCAATGAGAGTTCAGAGCCCCCAACTCAATCATAAATAACTTAACAGTACTCACTAGGTAGGCCAGAAAGGACCATCTGACATTAGAGGAATTTATGGATGAGGAGACTAAAGTGTTTAGTTGAAGAAGAGAACATGATGGTGTGGGAACTGAGGAGAGAGGAGTGGGCGGGAAAGTTGGATAAGGAAGATTTCAGGCACTGCCTTCAGTACACCCATTGGATTAAAAGAACAATAAATTGTAAATTCCATCCTTAGAGAAAGAGGAGAAATATATCCATTAAAAAGTACTAGACAGCAGTGAGGGTGCTGGGGAAAGATCAAGAATTATACTCAAGTAGATACTTACCCTTTGAGATGGCTGAAAAGCACATTTAAAAGCAAGTCATTTGCAGGAACGGTTTCTGGTTCTTAATAAGATAATTCAGCATGTGAGGCGTTATTAACAAAGACCATTATTGTGATGGGCTAAAAGGCTCTAGAACAGCATTGCTTGGATGGGAGCTTTTTCTTGGAAATCTAAGAACTGGCAACAGCTGCGAGTCTTGTCCCGCCCTCCACTTGTGGAGGTAATAAGAAACAAGAAGCACCCACAGGGTACGGTCCTGGAAGGAACGGAGGCACTGTGCTGGACAAACAGCACCATTAGCCTTCCAATAAATAACACAGCCATGGCTGCCCATTAGTGCTCATTAACCAACAGAAGAGAGAGGAGGAAGGTGTGTGGAGTGTGATTGACAAGGTGTGGCAGCCAAGTTAGGAGCACTCTACGGCACCCACAGGATGGAGGTGAGGCAGGACTTAACTCTTGCAGTGACAGAATAGATTGAACTTAGGCTTGTCCTTCTCCAGTTCTGGCTAATAAACACCCAAGCTACATCATGTTCTCCCCTCTTTCCCAGGGGAGGTGTACCCACTAAAATGACCACCTCCTAGGTGAGAAAACACAACCTCAGCCCTCTGTAGGCAGAAAAGGAAACAACCTGTCCCTTGACTTGAGAAACAAAACACTGCACAAAGCAAGCCAGAAACACTGTAGGGGTTCTGTCTCTTGAGGCCCAGTCTGACAATGTTTTCTAAAGCTCCAGGTACAGTGCGTGTAAGCC
This sequence comes from Apodemus agrarius, assembly GCA_964023405.1. Taxonomy (NCBI): domain Eukaryota; kingdom Metazoa; phylum Chordata; class Mammalia; order Rodentia; family Muridae; genus Apodemus; species Apodemus agrarius. The sequence goes on along the minus strand of OZ030025.1, from coordinate 24,137,929 downwards.
AGCTCCTTGAAATCAGGTCAGAAATTGGAGTCAGAGAACAAGATGTCCCCCAAGTCCTGTGGTGCCCATTTAAGGGCTTCAAGCAAAGTTGGGAGGATTCATCCTGGTCTCCTACCACCATGGGGCACCAGGTGGCTCGCTCTCATACATGGGCTCTCTCTAGATAAGCGACTCTGCTTTCTTAAGGTTGGGTCAAATGTTACCTTACTTGAAATAATGGCAATGTATAAAAATATAGAAAATATTGTGTCAAAGGTAGAAATGGAATAGCATACAATCTGACTTGTAGCTTGTGAAGCATTTTTATGACTTACTGTTTAGGAAATAGAATAATTTACACAACATTTCCACTTGTCATAAACATTAACATCCTAGGATTGATAAAACTTTAGTGTTTCCTGTTAATGTCATTTTTACAAAGTCATGTTACTCATGGGAAGCAAAGAAACAGTCCTTCTCCTTGCTTGTTTTCCACCATGCATCAAAAATCTTCAAAAGTTGAATGAATTATTCTTTTTCATTCTAGCCTGTCAGGTTAGTGTATTAGTCAATTAATATCAAGTTTTATACCACCATTCAAATTATACATTTTATATAGTTCAATATATTGAGAATATTTACCTTTAAAGTTTTTTTTATAAGGACAACATTCAATTGGGGCTGGCTTACAGGTTCAGAGGTTCAGTCCATTATCATCAAGGTGGGAGCATGGCAGCGTCCAGGCAGGCATGGTGCAGGAGGAGCTGAGAATTCTACATCTTCATCTCAAGGCTCCTAGTGGAAGACTGGCTTCCAGGCAGCTAGGATGAGGGTCTTAAAGTCCATGCCCACAGTGCCACACCTACTTCAACAAAGCCACACCTCCAAATAGTGCCATTTCCTGTGCTAAACATATACAAGCCATCACATTCTACTCCCTGGCCCCCATAGGCTTGTCTAAACATATGAGTCTATGGAAGCCATACCTAAACATAAGATAATAAAAAATACATTTAGTCCAACTTAATCTAAAGCTGTCCCATAATCTATAGCAGTTTCAATAATGTTAAAAGTCCAGAGTTCGGTGAGCGGCTGGAGTCAGGTGCGTGGCCAGAGTTGTGGCTTAGCTTAGCTCTGAGGGAGATCCAGGCACAGAGAGCTCAGCTGCGGGTGCAGACTACCAGCCGGGACCAGCTCTCTGAGCGGGACTAGCAGCGAGGGGCCACCGGGCCGCCTCGGGGCACAGCTCAGAACTCTAGCAGCTGGAGTCAGGGGCCTGGACTCAGAGCGAGCATAGTCCAGCACAGACAACGCAGCCAGAAGGGAGCAGCAGAGCCGGGTACCAGCAGCTCAGCCAAGGTCACCCAGTGCCTTCAGCTGGAGCAGCCATCTTGCCCCAGAAGCCCGCGTGCAAACAGCGGGCACACTGGTTGCAGTGAGCGGCTGGAACCAGGTGCGTGGCCAGAGTTATAGCTTAGCTTAGCTCTGCAGGTGATCCGGGCACAGAGAGCTCAGCTGCGGGTGCAGACTACCGGCCGGGACCAGCTCTCTGAGCGGACTGGCAGCGAGGGGCCACCAGGCCACCGCGGGGCACAGCTCGGAACTCTGGCAGCTGGAGTCAGGGGCCTGGACTCAGAGCGAGCATAGTCCAGCACAGACAAGCTGCCAGAAGGGATCTGTCTCCTGGGGACAGGCGTGCTGTGCTTTCAGCAGGGTGCCATCTACAATAAGACCAACTAACGCCAGAGATAAAGAGATGGCAAAAGGCAAACGTAGTAACGTTATTAACAGAAATCAAGGCAATATGGCACCATCTGAACCCAATTCGCCAACCATAGCAAGTCCAGGATACCCCAGCACACCAGAAAAACAAGAGTTAGATATAAAAGCACAGGTCATGATGCTCCTAGAGGAACACAAAAAAGACATAAACAAATCTCTTAAAGAAATGCAGGGGAACATCAATAGGGTAGAAGCTCTTACAATCCAAACACAAAAAACACTTAAAGAACTCCAGGAGAATATGGGCCATCAGACAGAAACCAATAAAGAGGAAATGAGAAAATCAGTTAAAGAAATGCAGGAGAACTTGAAACAACAGGCAGAAGTCATGAAAGAGGGAGCACAAAAATATATTAAAGAATTACATGAAAACACAGACAAACAAATGACGGAACTGAGCAAAACCATCCAAGATCTGAACACAGAGGTAGAAACAACTAAGAAATCACAAAAGGAGGCAACCTTGGAGATAGAAAACCTTGGGAAGAAATCAGGGGTCATAGATGTAAACATAAACAACAGAATACAAGAGATAGAAATAAGAATCTCTGATGCTGAAGATAACATAGTAACCATTGACTCCACAGTCAAAGAAAATGTGAATTCCAAAAGGCTTGTAACCCAAAACATCCAGGAAATCCAGGACACAATGAGAAGACCAAACCTAAGGATTATAGGGATAGATGAGAGTGAAGATCTACAACTTAAAGGGCCAGCAAATATCTTTAACAAAATTATGGAAGAAAACTTTCCTAACTTAAAGAGAGAGATGCCCATGAATATACAAGAAGCCTACAGAACTCCAAACAGACTGGACCAGAACAGAAACACCTCCCGTCACATAATAATCAAAACCCCAAATGTACTAAACAAAGAAAGAATATTAAAGGCAGTAAGAGAAAAGGGCCAAGTAACATATAAAGGAAGACCTATCAGAATCACACCAGACTTCTCTCCAGAAACCATGAAAGCTAGAAGATCCTGGGCAGACCTCATGCAGACCCTAAGAGAAAACAAATGTCAGCCAAGACTACTATACCCAGCAAAACTCTCAATCAACATAGATGGAGAAATCAAAATATTCCATGACAGGACCAAATTTACACAATATCTTTCCACTAACCCAGCTCTACAAAGGATAATAGGAGGAAAACTCCAACACAAGGAAGGAAATGGCACCCAAGAAAAAGCAAGACAGTAAACTTCTTCCATCAAACTCAAAGGAAGATAACTACTCAAAAACAAAAATAACATCAAAAATGTCAGGAAGTAATAATCTCTATTCCTTAATATCTCTTAACATCAATGGACTCAACTCCCCAATAAAAAGACATAGACTAACAGACTGGATACGGAAACAGGACCCTACATTTTGCTGCTTACAGGAAACACACCTCAGAGTCAAAGACAAACACTACCTTAGAGCAAAAGGATGGAAGACAATTTTGCAAGCAAATGGTCACAGGAAGCAAGCTGGAGTAGCCATTTTTATATCAGATAAAATTGACTTTCAACCCAAAGTCATCAAAAGAGACACAGAAGGTCACTTCCTGCTAGTCAAAGGAAGAATCCACCAAGAGGAACTCACAATTCTAAACATCTACGCTCCAAATGTAAGGGCACCCTCATTTGTAAAAGAAACCTTACTAAAGCTCAAAGCACACATTGCACCTAACACAATGATTGTGGGGGACCTCAATACTCCACTATCTACAGTAGACCGACCAGGAAAACAGAAACTAAACAGAGACACGGAGAAACTCATCGAAACTTTAAAGCAATTGGATTTAACAGATATATATAGAACATTTCACCCTAAAGCAAAAGACTATACATTTTTCTCAGCCCCTCATGGTACCTTCTCCAAAATCGACCATATTATTGGACACAAGACAGATCTCAACAAATATAAAAAGATCGAACTAATCCCATGCCTCTTATCAGATCACCATGGAGTAAGAGTGTTCTTCAATAGCAACAAAAACAACAGAAAATCCCCATACGCTTGGAGGCTGAACAATATTCTACTCAATGATACCTTAGTCCAGGAAGAAATAAAGAAAGAAATCAAAGAATTCTTAGAACTTAATGAAAATGAAGGCACAACATACCCACATCTATGGGACACAATGAAAGCAGTGCTTAGAGGAAAACTCATAGCCCTGAGTGTCTCCAAAAAGAAACAGGAGAGAGCATATACTAGCAACTTAATGGCGCACTTGAAAGCTCTGGAACAAAAAGAAGCAATTTCACCCAGGAGGAGTAGAAGACAGGAAATCATCAAACTCAGGGCTGAAATCAATCAAGTTGAAACAAAGAGAACCATACAAAGAATCAACAAAACCAGGAGCTGGTTCTTTGAGAAGATCAACAAGATAGATAAACCCCTAGCCAGACTTACTAAAGGGCACAGAGACAGTATTCAAATTAACAAAATTAGAAATGAAAAGGGAGATATAACAACAGAAACTGAGGAAATTAAAAAAATCATCAGATCCTACTACAAAAACCTATACTCAACACAACTGGAGAATCTGGAGGAAATGGACAATTTCCTCGACAGTTACCAAATACCAAAATTAAACCAGGATCAAATAGATCGTCTAAACAGACCCATAACCCCCAAAGAAATAGAAGGGGTCATAGACAGTCTTCCAACCAAAAAGAGCACAGGACCAGACGGTTTTAGTGCAGAATTCTATCAGACCTTCAAAGAAGTCCTGATACCGATACTCTTCAAATTATTCCACAAAATAGAAACAGAAGGAACACTACCCAACTCATTCTATGAAGCCACAATTACCCTGATACCAAAACCACACAAAGATCCAACTAAGAAAGAGAACTACAGGCCAATTTCTCTTATGAATATCTGATGCAAAAATACTAAACAAAATACTTGCCAACCGAATCCAAGAACACATCAAAACGATCATTCACCATGATCAAGTTGGCTTCATCCCAGGGATGCAGGGATGGTTCAATATACGGAAATCCATCAACGTAATCTACTACATAAACAAACTCAAAGAAAAAAACCACATGGTCATCTCATTGGATACTGAAAAAGCATTTGACAAAATTCAGCATCCTTTCATGCTAAAGGTCCTAGAAAGAACAGGAATTCAAGGCCCATATCTAAACATAGTAAAAGCAATATACAGCAGACCAGTAGCCAACATCAAGGTAAACGGAGAAAAACTCGAAGCAATCCCTCTAAAATCAGGGACTAGACAAGGCTGTCCCCTCTCGCCATATCTCTTCAATATAGTACTTGAGGTACTAGCTAGCGCAATTTGACAACAGAGGGAAGTCAAAGGGATACAAATCGGAAAGGAAGAAGTCAAACTATCACTATTTGCAGATGATATGATAGTTTACTTAAGTGACCCAAAAACCTCCACCAGAGAACTCCTGCAACTGATAAACAACTTCAGCAAAGTGGCTAGCTATAAAATCAACTCAAGTAAATCAGTAGCCTTCCTATACGCGAAGGATAAGCAGGCCGAGAAAGAAATTAGGGAAATGACACCCTTCACAATAGCCACAAATGATATAAAGTATCTTGGAGTGACGCTAACCAAACATGTGAAAGATTTATACAACAAAAACTTCAGGTCTCTGAAGAGGGAAATTGAAGAAGACATCAGAAAATGGGAAAATCTTCCATGCTCGTGGGTTGGCAGGACTAATATAGTCAAAATGGCAATCTTGCCCAAAGCAATATACAGATTCAATGCAATCCCCATCAAAATCCCAACTCAGTTCTTCATAGAGCTAGAAAGAGCAATTCTCAAATTCATCTGGAATAACAAAAAACCCAGGATAGCTAAAACTATCTTCAACAGCAAAAGAACTTCTGGGGGAATCAATATCCCGGACCTCAAGCAATATTACAGAGCAGTGGTATTAAAAACTGCATGGTATTAGTTCAGTGACAGGGAAGCGGATCAATGGAATAGGATCGAAGACCCAGAATTGAACCCACACATCTATGGCCAATTGATCTTCGACAAAGGAGCTGAAAACATCCAGTGGAATGTCTGGTCCTGTGCTCTTTTTGGTTGCCTTTTCAACAGATGGTGCTGGCTCAACTGGAAGTCAACATGCAGAAGAATGAGAATTGATCCACTCTTATCCCCTTGCACTAAACTCAACTCCAAGTGGATCAAGGATCTCCACATAAAACCAGACACACTAAAACTAATAGAAAAGAAACTGGGGAAGACCCTTGAAGACATCGGCTCAGGGGAAAAATTTCTGAACAGAACACCAACTGCGTATACTCTAAGAACAAGAATAGACAAATGGGACCTCATAAAACTACAAAGTTTCTGTAAGGCAAAAGACACTGTCAAAAGGATAAATCGGCAACCAACAAATTGGGAAAAAATCTTCACCAACCCCACATCCGACAGAGGGCTAATTTCCAATGTATACAAAGAACTCAAGAGGTTAGACCCCAGAAAACCAAATAACCCTATCCAAAAATGGGGTACAGAGCTAAACAGAGACTTTTCACCTGAAGAAATTCGGATGGCTGAGAAACACCTTAAAAAATGTTCAACATCACTAGTCATTAGGGAAATGCAAATTAAAACAACCCTGAGATTTCACCTCACACCAGTCAGAATGGCTAAGATTAAAAACTCAGAAGACATCAGGTGTTGGCGAGGATGTGGAGAAAGAGGAACACTCCTCCACTGCTGGTGGGAATGCAAGCTGGTACAACCACTCTGGAAATCAGTATGGCGGTTCCTCAGAAAACTGGGCGTGATACTTCCGGAGGACCCAGCCATACCACTCCTGGGAATATACCCAGAAGATTCACCAGCATGCAATAAGGATACATGCTCCACTATGTTCATAGCAGCCTTATATATAATAGCCAGAAGCTGGAAAGAACCCAGATGTCCCTCAACAGAGGAATGGATACAAAAAATGTGGTATATATACACAATGGAGTACTATTCAGCCATTAGAAACAACGAATTCACGAAATTCTTAGAGAAATGGATGGAGCTGGAGAATGTCATACTAAGTGAGATGACCCAGTCTCAAAAGAATACCCATGGTATACAGTCACTGATAAGTGGATATTAGCCTAGAAGCTTGGAACACCAAAGACACAAATCACATATCAAGTGATGTCTCACAAGAAGAAAGGAGTGGACACTGGTGCTAGAATGGACCAAAACATCATTGTGGGAGAGTACAAGAACAGTAAAGTGGGAGGGGGTGGATGCGGGAGCAGGGGGAGGGAAAAGGACACGTGGGACCTTTGGGGGTGGGGAACCAGAAAAAGGGAAATTAATTGTAAATATAGAATATATACAATAAAAAAAAAAAAGTCCAGAGTTCAAAGTCCTCTCTGAGATTCATCCAACCATTTAACTCTAATCCCCAAAGAAAGTCAGGAAACCAGCTGGGCAAACACCAAACTCTGCATCTCCATGGTGGAGGTCAAAGCAGTTTTCAGATCTCCAACTCCTTTTTCATCTTTCAGGAACTCTTTGATTCCAAATCTTTTATCCCATAAATGTCTATGTCTTCATTTTTATTTTGCTTTGTTTTATTTTGAGTTTTTGTCAAATGGGGTCTGACCCTGTAGCCTAGCTAGCCTGGGACTGACCGGGTAACTCAGGCTGACCTCATACTGGTAGCAATTCTCTTGCTTCAGCCTCTTTTAGAGTACTAGGATTATTGGCATGAGCCATTATACCTGGCTTCCATCTTTAAAACTTGATTTATAATATGTTTTTGCAGGTTTTTGTCCTTTTGTTGACCTTAGGTTTCTGTCAACAAAACTTGGAAGCATAATAAAGAATGCAACAAAAGAGGTTGAGCTCATTGGCATATGACTGTAACAGCAGAAATCAGAAAGCTGAGACAGGATCTAGAATATGAGGCTAGCCTGGACTTTACAGTAAGTCCCTGTCTTGGAAAAACAAGATAAATGAATACATAAATTAAAAAAATGAAAACTGGTTTTAGTTTGAAATATCAGGTCAACAGAGCTATAATCGGCATAGAACTAAGAAGAAGAAGGATAGATTAGCTGTGGTCCTCAAATACTTCAGTGTTTAACCTTGTGCTAGTGAGCCTATGATCTCTGTCTGGTCTAGTTATGATGGGTTCATGTAAGAGGCTTCTCATTGCTTATTCTAGAGCTATTGATAGTCCTCGGCATTATCATGAGGCACTGTCACGATGATGTGGCACGTGTCTTATCACACTTTTAAAGATAGTCAGAGCTCACAATGTGGGCACACGTCACTGAGCTATCACAATATGAAGACTGGTTGGCATGAAACCTTCAATAATGTTAATGTTAAGTTAAAAGAGCTACTTGTTTATTCCATCCTATGTCACAAGTTTAAAAAAGCTATGTTTTATTTCTTCGTCTTATATCACAGAGCTACTGTATTTTGAGGGGTATATATGTGAACTATTTGTGGTGTATGTGTGTGGTGTATATGTGTGCGGTATATGCACCCATGTGCAGAACCCAGCAGTGAATGTCAGGTATCCTTCTTTGACTTTCTCAAACTTGTTCTTTTGAGTGAGGGTCTCTCATCGAATTTGGGGTTTGGTTGTTGGTTAAAAAAACAAAACAACAACAACAACAACAAACCAAAACCAAGTGAATCTCTTATCTCTGCCCTACCTACTGCCAGTGCAGGGTTACTGAGAAATGTGGGACTATGCTTGCTTTCTTACATTGTTTCTGAAAATCCAAAGCCAGTGACACAAATCTATTGATTCATTAAAGTACAAGGTGTTGGTCTTCTCAACTCTATCAAGGAAGTTCGCACACATACAGTTCATTTAGCTGTAATATGGACACTTTCTGTCTCCACAAGCATGTTGGAGTACGTGTCCAAAGCATGTTGGCTGAGAACTGGGTTCATTGAAATACGTACTCTGGGTTACATGGCCTCTCTCTGTAGTAAAATCAGTTCTCTGTGAGTCTGTCACATTAACCATTAGTCTCTGTCATAAATTTGTATAATTTGCCATCGATTTCAATGACAATGATGGCTAATTACTGTATTCTGACATTGTCCCTTTACGTACTGACCCTATTCATAAAATTGTACTGGCTCTGCCTGTTTCATATTTGTGTTTCACCTTGGCAGACAAACTGTGATACTGGCTTGGTAGCATCATTTGATCTTGTCTGTAATTGACGGCTTAGCCTCTCTCATCTCTTCAGTCATCAAACGGGGCTTTATTTAGTACTGTTTATTACCTTAAATTTTCTTGGAAAACGGCACATCCTTTTATCTTCGGAGTGGTGATTCTAAGGTGAATAATAGCTTCATTTAGAGATGCTGAAGAACACTGTAGCTGATTTTACCACTCTGATTTATTTCTCCATTGCCATGGGATATAGGCATTCATATACAGTCAAACATTCTCCAAAATAAAAGAAGCAGGATGTATTTGGTATGATGACACTCTTGAACAGCATATATTTCATACCTCCAGGTGAATTACAGTTCACTGTATCCTTTCCATAGGTTTTTTTTTAAATCAATTTGCTTAGTCAATGTTCTATTGTTCTGAAGAGACACCATATAAAGGCAACTCGAATAAAGAAAGCAAACATGTAATTGGGGGGCTGGCTTACAGTTTCAGAGGTTATTCCATTATCATGATGCCAGGGAGCATGGCAGTATGCGGGCAGGCATGATACTAGAGAGTTAGCTGAGGGTTGTGCTTCCTGATCTGTAGGCACAGAAAGAGATACTAGGTCTGGCATGCAGTTTTATAGTCTCAAAGTGCTGCCCCACCGCCACCCCAGTGACACACTCCCTTTAACTGGGTCAAATCTCTTAACTCTTCCAATCCTTTCAAATAAGTGTCACTCCCTGGTGACTAACCTTCAAATATATAAGCCCACAGGGAATCATTCATTCCTATTCAATATGTTGCTTATCACTCCCTGGCTCCAAGGGCTTGTAGGCACATCATAATGGAAAAATGAATTCAGTCCAACTTCAAAAGTCTCCCCGAGCCTACCACAATCTGAACACCTTTTAAAAAGTCTAAACTTCAAAGAGTCTTCTGAGATGCTTGGCTATCTCTTAACTATAACTTCCTGTCAAACTAAAACCAAAAGGCAGATCACATCCTTCAATGTATAGTAATACTGAGCATACATTATCATTCTAAAAAGGAGGAAAAGGAGATTACTAAGGAAATACTGGCCTACTGCAAGACTACAAACCAACAAGGAGGAACTCCAATTTCGGCATCTTCATGTCTGTTTTCTAAGAGATCTTCAGATCTCCAAATTCTTTCAGGTTTGTTGGATGCAGCACACTTTTCTCTCTTGGACTGGCTCTATACCCCAGTCTCTAGCTTTCCTAGGTATCACATGACTGTGGCATCCGTAACATCTTCGGTCTCCAACACAATCTAAGATTCACCATCACAGGTCACACAATTGCCACTCTGGGCTTTCATGCAGGAATAGCCCTGACATATGTTTGACCTCAGTGGCTTCTCTTATATGCAGAGTATAACCCCTATTAATATTCTTAACTCTAAAGTCCGAATCACATGGCAGAAGCTGCCAAGTTAAGAAAAGAAAGGTAATTAATAAATAAAAATATGTAAATTTGAATTTTCAACATGTAAAACCTTTTTAAAAAGGAAGATGGAATTATTTTGATTATAATATATGCAAAGCAAGCATCATTATGCATGCCTACAGGTCAGTGCTTAACAGTTTGAAGTAGCAGGATCATGAGCAAAAAGCCAGCCCGGTTATATAGTGAATTCCAGGCCAGCCTGGACCACACAGCAAGACCCTGTCAAAAATACAAAAGCAAAATTATATGCAGTGCCATTTCACAGTAGGAGCAAATTCTCATGTTCTGTGGAAAAGTGAGGTAAAATAATTAACAAGAATGTGTTATCTATCTAAGATGGATTTAAATAGCATCAGCATCATCATAAATTATTGTTTAAGATGGTGAGTAGGCCACATATCTGTGATTGATTGCTCTCCGTCATGAATGGGATCTAACACGCCCATCTCTGCCTCATAAACATTAACACTAATAGATCAAGGAAACAATTTATTTGAAGCTTATGTTGTTTATATGAATAAAAAGTTTTATTCTGTTTTTGGAGAATTAGCCAGCTAAGTACCAACAAGGATTTCTCTTTACCTTGACAAAGAGGATCTCCTCCTTGACTATGCTTTTCACAGGAGCAAGTATTTGAAGAAGAAAGAATAGCCGGCATAGCTTCATTGGTCAGAGCTCTTTGTGTGGCGAGTCCTCAAGGATGAGCTGAGCTGTCTTCTAAAATGTTGACCATTTACTTTCCACTCATTTCTTTGTTCCTGGGAATGTCAGAAAAAGAACCCTTAAGCTATTGCTAATCTGATGAGAAAATTCATCATTTTATTGTTTCCCTTATATTTATTGCTTAAATTGATAAGAGATTACAATTCTTACCATATATTCATAGTACATATACCATGCTGGGGAATGTTTAAGATTCATGATTGTTTTTTATAATCTATTTTCCTTATTGACTTCTGAACCTATTTATCCTTACGGATAACTTTTGATAGATGAAAAAATATTTGTGTTCTTCCATCACAACTTCCCGCACTGTTTTCAACATCAACATTAAAAAAAAAACTCTTAGAGTCTATGCTCGTCTTCTTTTCTTACGTGCACTGAATTCTCCTTGAAGTAGCTCGTCAACGGAGCCGTGATCAATATTTTTCCCACCGTTTTGAAAAATAACAAATTTCTGCAGTTTAACTGTGGGCATGCTGTGTTTCCTTCAGTGCTCATCTTTGTTAATCTTCTTTTCTCACCTTTTATATTAACTTCCATATATATGCACATACATGTATACATATATGTATATATACATATATATGGAGAGAGATATACATGATACATATACATATATGTATAATAAACATATCACACACATATATTAAAATTAGCCTGAGTTCAATATAGGTCTTTTAGCTTAATCAATGAATTTACTACAAGTTGGAGCTTTATTTTCTAATATTGAGCCTTTCTTCCCATAAATTTGATATTTCTCTCAATCATTCAACCCTCACTTGCCATAGTTAAGTTAAATTAAAAGCACATGAACAGAGACACACATATCTATATTATTTTGGAGCCGGGCGGTGGTGGCGCACACTTTTAATCCCAGCACTTGGGAGACAGAGGCAGGCAGATTTCTGAGTTTGAGGCCAGCCTGGTCTACAGAGTGAGTTCCAGGACAGCCGGAGCTACACAGAGAAACCCTGTCTCGAAAAACCAAAAGAAACCCATAATATTTTGGTTCCTTAATAGATTTATATTACCATGACATTTACAGTACTGGTTGTCACTATAAAAGTAATTTCTTATTAAAACTTTGCTTTTGATTCTTGTGGATATAAAAAATTTATTCTCCCCCATGTTCCTTCTGTATAATTCAATGCTGCTAAAACCATTGGTAGTAAAAACATACTTTTCAATAATCGTCCATAATTTTGGGAGAATCTTTGGCTCCCTGGGAATAAAAATCGTGATTTCATGGTTCTTTAACATATTTAACATTTTTGTTTAACATAGTTACCATAGATAGTTTAGGTTTGTTTTAACTGATTAAATTCCTGTCTGAAATACAGGTCAAGTTCAGTAATAAAGGAGATCTTAAGGTTTACAATGTTGACACGTTTTAAAAAATGATGCATGCATGAGGAATAGGGGGGGCCCATGTGCACTGGAGAAAGGATTGCCCGAGGAGTACAGAGACATCAGAAACCCAAGACCTGGAGTAACAGGCAGCTGTGAGCTACCTCAGGACATAGGTGCAGGAAGCTGAGCCGTGTCCTTTGAACCTGTTTCCTCTGTATGTTCTCTTGGTCACTGAGCAATCCCTCCAGCATGTGGACTGATAGCACTAATATTTGCTCTACCTGTGCTTATATAAGAGAGTATATGATTATGTTTGTATGATAGAGAGAGATATAGAGACAGAGAAAGACAGATACACACACTCAGAAAGAGAAAGAGACACAGAGAGAGAGAGAGACTGAGAGAGAGAGAGAGAGAGAGAGAGAGAGAGAGAGAGAGAGAAACTGAGTGAGAGAGAATGGTATCTGTGTATGTTAGATTAGGTTCTCTTGGTTCTCTTAAATGACATGTTCTGCCCTTAAATTCATGTCATATTACTCTGGGCTCCCGAGTACAGTGAACAGGGAACAGTTGTATTCCCACAGATTTGGCTTAACCTTGACTATTGACCATCAGACTTCCCGTAAATTTGTTCAGTTCAGTTCAGCTTTAATAACTGCAGGCTCTACGTTTGCCAGATGCTGTCACAACTTGAACTCTAGGAAAGTTTTATTGTTTGGTGTCTAATCGTGGGGTAACTTAATGTCATTTCTCAATTTTATAATTCTTTCCAGTTGTCTAATATTTTGTTTGTAAATTTTTCTTCAAATTAATATCAAAATATCATGTAGATCCTCACCTTTGCCTAACTTCTATCTAATTTTATCTGTTGCATATGGAGGAGAAAGAAATGGTTGAAATGTACAGAAGCCTAGAAATAACACTTTAGATGAATAACTGAAGGTGGAAAAGTAGGTGGTTACATTAGTAAATTGTTAGGAGATTACGTAACTTATCATCTGTACAATTTTAGAGGCATCTTACAAAGCAATGTTCAGGAGAATTTGAAGTTCTTTTGTGTGCTGGCTCGTTTTATGTCAGCTTGGCACAAGCTATAGTCATCTGGGAGACTGGGATCTCAACTGAGAAATTGCCTCTATGTGTAAGAATTGATGGAGGAGTGGCCAGCCTGTTGTGGTGGTCCGGAGCTGGGCCAGTAGTCCTGTTTTCTGGATGAAAGTAGAGCAAACCATGGGGAGCAAGCCAGTAGGCAGTACTCCTCCATGGCCTTGCCTGAGTGCCTGTCCTGACGTCCTTTGATGATGTGCAGCAATACCCAAGCAAGACAAGCCCTCTCCTCCTCGGGTTGCTTCGTAATCTTTTGTCAGAGCAGCAATGCTACCTGGGCCACTTGGTGATAATTCATCTCCATAGGATCCTTGGCCAGGGTCACCTCTTAGACCTTCCCTTGCCTCTAGCTTCCCACTGTGCTTCCAGCCTATAGCTTTAGAGATAAGGGTCTTTGCCACGTTGACTATTCTTAAGATTCACTTTTTGTGTCAGGATGATAGCTGAGTAGACAAAAGCACTATTCCAGATTTGAGGTCAGCCCCTGCTCCTGAATTTACTTGCAGGAGGGTAAGAAATTACTACCACACGTATTCCTCTGTCCTCCACAGGCATGCCTTGAGACATGTCTGTCCTTCCCCAGGCAGAAATTAAATCAACCAATAAATAATATAAAAAAATTAAACAATTCATTCCACTGTTACTGATTTTTTTTTTTAATTTCACCGGCAGTTTCCAATCTGCATCATAGTTACATAATCAATATTTATTACTTTGTCAAATGATTAGTTGAACCTTGCCAATTACATTGATAGCACAATTCTATCGGTTAAACACTATTCATAACTCATAAGCTTTTTTTCTAAAAAAAGAAATTAGCTCCAGTGCTAGCATAACAGTAATAAAACAGCAGAGGAATTGAAGAGCTGACCTGTTTAGTTAGAAGTCACTTGAGTGAGGGCTATTTTGGGAGATCACAGATCCCCTTTGGCATATCAGATTCAAGTATAGGACTGTGAGCTTGGGTTTCTTAGCAGCAAAGGATATCCTCTATTCTGAAAAGACACTACATTTCCTACGTTGTGGACAGGAGTCAGTGTGCTTCACATATCTGCCACACTGGCCCTTTAAAGAGTTATTTTACTCGATTAAAAATAAATAAATTGAGCTAGATTGAGAGCTGTTCATTAGTTCTCAACTGGATGGTGTGAAAGTAAAACTTGAAAGGAACCATGCCACAAGTCATGTTAAGTGTGAAGAAAGGCCTGTACTGATTCCTTGAAAGCTAGATGTCTGAGCTTTGTAGAATGTTGCAGGGACATTCAAAGGAAAACCTCATTCTCCATTCACTCTCACCCTGAATTTCTACCATTTTCTCCTTCCTTTTTGTTTGTTTGTTTCCTCATCTGAGAAGACAGTTGTAAGCATAACTGTTTTGTGTATCTGTATGTGCACTCCTTTAGGAAAAAAGCTGTTTGTTGTTTGGATATCAAATGTCAGGTAGCAGACTTTGGGGGAAACAATGAGCCAATATGAGAGGGATCCTGTCCCTTGGAAAGCAGGGACACTTGCTACACATCAAATAAACACTTTGCCAGATGTGTTCAAGGTAAGTGTGATCTACATAGCCAGCTCCAGGCCAGCCAGAGAAAGATAGTGAGACCCTATCCAAACATATATGTATGCACACACGCATGCATGCATGCCTGCATGCATACACTCACACATGCATGCATACCTGCATGCATACACTCACACATCCTCACATACCAAACCAAACAAAACAAAAGAACAATAGCAAAAGCTATAAACAAGCAAAGAAAATTACACCGAGCAAATGTGCCTTTATAAACTGAGGATTAGTCTCCAAAAGAAAGTCCTCTCTTGGGCAGATAGACACTTAAGGTATGAGAAGGGATATGATTCCAGTAAAAGCACCACAGACGTGCCAAGGCAATACTTGTGAGCAAGTTCTGGTGGGCAGTGATTAGCAGCAGAAAGAGATTCACAGACAGCAGTGAAGGAGGAAGGGGGTAACATCAAAGAAAAACAGAAACAGATGTCCTGTGAAAGAGGGACAGTCTGAGCTCAAAAATCAGGCTTACCTAGCTAAGATAGTGTTAAAAACAACGTACACTTAACGAGCTCAGTTTGGACTACACACAGTCTGATTTGAAGTTTTATATACTTAACCTAAAAAATCTTACATGGTGCTAGAGAGATAGCTCTGGTACCCTGGTTGTTCTTCCAAGGGACCCAGGCTTAATTCCCAGGTTCACACAGTAGCTAACAACTGCCTGAAACTCCAGCTCCAAGGAATCTCACACCCTCTTCTGGCCTCTTTAGTTACTGCACACACATGACACGATGAGCACATGCATGCCTGCAAAACATTAATACATATAAAAATAAATAAATCTCATAATGTTAAAATGTACAAATAACCAAAAAAAAAAACCCACAGTGAAATAAACTAGACTTCACAACTCAATGAACTTCTACATAATAGGAAGAGACATTGAGAAAGAAGCTTTAGACTTGGACATTAAATTTTCCATATTTAGTATTGAATATACTTTATGCACTGATCCACCGTAACAAACAAAATCAATGGCAGAATTAGAACTAGAAACACAATTGGCTTTATATTCTTTTCCATAACTCATGTTTGCTGCCTGCTCAGTCCTTTCTCATTCTTTTATAATTAATCTTTCTTCTATTTTCTTCCATGCTATATTGTACCCATATGTATATTTGCTATGCATAATTTTATAGGAAAGAAGATATGGTACAGGAATGAAGAAACGGGAAGATCAAATCTGTATTAAAAGTACTGAATATCGGCTGTAATAATTATTTCTCTATATAATATTTTTATATATCTGTGAAAAATATATCTTAGAAATGCTATATATGCCCCACCACATATGTAATATAATGTATAGTTGCTCACAAAAATAAGAAAATTGGATGTGTGTGTCTGTGTGTATGTATGTGCATGCATGTGTATGTGTACATGTACATGTGTGTGCATGTGCTTGTGTGTGTGAGTATGTGTGTATGTGTGTGTGTGTTGCTAAGGTGTCCTGTTGTTGTTTCCTTTGAGTCACAAGGTCCTGGAATTGTCTTACACTTTTCTTCAGGGACCGTCATTTCAGCCAAACACCCCAAGAAGTGATAATGTGGCTCTCTGTGTGGCTGAATGAGTGGATACTTCTAAAGGTTGCTTCCATCATCTCTAAGCATGATGCACAGTAACATCCCATAATATTCCTTGCAAACATCTCTCCAGGTGTTCATAATGTCACAACATTGACCTACGGTGTGACTTAAAAACTCTATAGGTGGTGCCTCAGAAAAACATTCTCTTTTCATAGTGTAATAAATATTGACATCTTTAATACTCTTTTGAGAATTGTCCCTCTTTAATCACATTATCATTGATCAATTAGTGAATTCCTTCGTACCATCTTCACTGTGCACCCATGTTTTAGTTATGTCCACTTGTATCATAATATGTCAACTCAAATTTACACTATTTAGTCCAACTCTGTCTCCCATCAATAGGGAAGAAAAGAATGACAACCGCGAAGGGCAGATGTCCCAGCATTTCTGTTGTTAGTGATTTAGCTAGTGACTTTCAGTGTTTGATACTTCATAATGTCTCCAAGAGCTCTGGGAGCCTTCATGGTTCTTCGTGCCTCACTGCAAGCTTTGTGAAATTCCAATCCTTCTAACATGAGATTGGGACCCACATCTGCCTCCTCACTCCAAGAGCTAAATCTCGATAATCCCAAAGGATGTACCCAGTCAGGCTGTTGTCAATTTAAGGCAATTCACACTAATACACTACAGCCTTTTATTTCTTCATGCCTTTTCTTTGTGATTTGAAGAGATTATACTTACTTTTAATGTTCACGTTATGAATGATTAGGATCTATTATAATCAAGAAGTTGCAGAGGAAGCCATAGCATCCAAGGAATAAATTATGTCTTATTCGTAAGACTAAACAATAGAATTATTCATATAGAGATTGGACACTGTGATTTATAAACATAATGGCTCAAACTCTCATTTACATGAGCCAAATAACACTATTTAAGGATATTATGCTTGATGGAAGATTAGAGAAAAAAATTACTCTTTTTTTTTTTAACCTGTGCTCCATCTGGCGGGTAGCCAAGTGATGTTGGGAAGACTGACATGCACAGAGAAAGTAGAGTTATGGAGTCTAACTATGAAGTTCTGAGTGCTACACTCTAGGTCTTGGAGTATCGATATGGTTTTGAAACAAGATGTGCGAAGTGACTTTCAAACAGAATGAACAGCTTGCAAGTTAAGGTGAAAAAATGGTAAATAATTCCTTCAAGAACTCAATACATTTTTTTGTGGTACTTAATGTATAAAATGTTCTATTAAGCCCTGAGGGGTGAGGAAGAAAACTCTTACAAACACATTTATTCATATTTGCAGGAACTGACTCATATGCTTCTTATTTTATTTGTATCTGAGGTCAGGCTAGCCAGTTCATCTAAGACCTAAGTCAGAGATATGGTCAGAAGCCACCCTCCTGCAGACACGATCGTATTCACTCATCCCTGCTAAACAGCACGATGTTAGTGCACAGTTGGTGTTCTGGTTTTCTAGGTCAACACTGAGAAAATTATTTTGGTTTACTTGAGTTGGGAACACAGGGACCTTTTTGGAAGACACAGGCGGGCTCACATAAGTAAAGTCAAAATGAAATGTTTAGAATAGGCAGAAACCAGAACTGCTCTAGGAGGAAGTAAGGAGTATGTCCAGCCTAGGACCAAGGGCTGACTAGGAGACTGAGCCAGTCATAAGCAGACAGCACCCCCTGGCTTAGATGAGGGGATAACAGATCTACCTAAGTGTCCCAGACTGCTGTCACCACTAGAATGTCTGGTGGCTGGAAATTTCTCTTACAGTGATTTTGTTTCTTGAACTTTTTTTTCTATCATACTATTGTACACTTTTGGCTCATTATACTAATCTTCGAGAAGAGTATATGTCCAAACAAATGAAAATCAACCAAAGTCCAGGGTAGGTGTATATTTTTATTCTGTTCTCTCTCTCTCTCTCTCTCTCTCTCTCTCTCTCTCTCTCTCTCTCTCCTCTGTATTCTGTTGGGGATCTACTACATCCATATCACATGAAAGTTGACTTTAAAACTCTAATATCACACCCTTTAGATCTCTTCATTAATAAAGCATGATACTTTGGCAGGAAGAAACTAAACCTTTCAACAACCATTTCCCGGTCATTCTGCTATCTTTCTTTTCCTCATCCCACGAGTTGGGAATTGTTGCTATACTTTTTCTGAATCTAATTCTATTTATTATTTATGGCATTTGGCATTCATTGGGGGGATATTCTATTTCCTTATAAAAAATAATGCTACAATTTCATAATTTCGGACTGCCCTGCCAGGGGAATAGATTTGCCCTTATCGACACTAAATTTTCTGTACCCAATAGTGTTTGCACAAGTGTTAAATGACCATCTGCCAGAGAGAGATTTTTGTATGAAAATGAAAGTATGACCTTTCTCCCCCACCGAGAGCTAGGATCTGTGGAGATGTGATGAGATGTTATAATTAGCCACGGGGATTATAGACACATGAAGAGCATGCAACAGTGAGGACCTTACCAAACATCTTAATGTCATTCATACTCTCGGGGAAAGAATATAAAAGGCAAATACATGTACAGGAACTTCTTGGTGACAGAATGAATGATGGATGACATACACTTCCCCGAATGGCACACTTTCTAGTGATACTTCCATTTCAGTTTTCTAAGATGTCAAGAGAGGATAGCTATAGTGAGATTTGGGATGAAACTTGATATTGGAATTTTAAGTCCTGGCATGCTCTTCCATTCAACACTTTAAATGTAGAATCTCCCTGCCATATTACGGTATAGCGATTATCAATCACAAGGTTAATCTGTAGATCAAGAGATTTATTTAATGGCCACAGAGGAAATTTATAATTTTCAAAATGTCTTTTTGTAGCTATCCCTATTTCTCAGGATGGATGAGTCAGCCTTTTCATTCTTGGTGGTCAACGTGACATGCAGGGGAACGAGCAAGACTAACATAGATGGCATCTTTGACAAGGTCCCACAGCAGACGAGTAGTTAAGGAGTGAAGGAAACCACATTTACTGCCAAATATTAGGACAGATAGAATATTTGGCTAATAGTGAACATAATAAGAGCATACCACTTGGTGCCTAGAATTTGATCCATGAGCTCGGGGGACAAGAAAAGTCAGTAGCATTGTTGAGATGAAGGAATGAGTGGACTGTTTAGGCTTTGATGTCAGCACTGATGTGTTTGTAGATTACATGGTTTTTCTAGATCACATAGCATAGTTAGGCTAGAGAACCTTATATGCTTCAAATGTGACCTACGTATTAGATATCAGAGGAGCTGCTGAGAAGCAGAGAGTCCAGAGAGAGGGATACCAATAGGACAGATATCTTTAGGTAATGTTCAGCGACATGGCAACATGTCCCAGCCTGAGGATGTTTTGGAGAATTATTGGTTAGAATTTAGGTAACTAGTTTAATGATACAATTAATTACTTTTTGGTGTAAAGGGGTATTCTGTCATAGCCATTCTCTTTCATGAATACATGGTCTTACCCAATATCTTTTTGTTTGTTTGTTTGTTTATTTTAGATATAGAAGACTTGACTTTTATTTGACTTGCTAAAGGCTACTGAGTAATACCTACCAAAAGCTAGCTCCATTATTTCAGTACAGAAGTATCTGCCTATAAGCAATGCGCGCGCACACACACACACACACACACACACACACACACACACACCAGGTTCAGCATCCTGATCCTGTAGTCTGAGTGTGCTGCATCTGACTGTTTATCTTCCCTGTGTACAGTAGAGGACAGCAAACTGATAAGAGGTCATAGCGACAGTAATGAAAGTTAGCTGCTGCATGGGCTGAGTTGTGACATTGTCCTCCCTTTCACCCTGCTTTAATGCATCCTCCTGCCTCTAGGTAGGGATTACATACCATTCTACCCCATTACTGAGTTCTGTTTAGTTCAGTGTCTTGAGTTAGACATTTTGCTAAGGTTCTTTGTGCACCTAAGGCTTAAATTTATAGCACTGCTGAGAACTTGAAGTTCTTTTATTTTGTCCATTAGCTGAGAGATGGAGATGAGATACAGGATGAAGAGACAAATAAGTGATGGAAATGCACATGGTTTCAAAGCTACTGGGTGCTACATCTTCTTCATACAGTGTCTCACCTAGTTGCCCGGGCACCACTGTGAGTTAGGATCCATCATGTATTTTATAAGTAACAAAACAGAATCACGGAACTTAATGTCTTCCCCCACAATCCAAAGAAATCCTTTGAATTCCTAGTTTTCCTTAGAGAAGAGAAAATTTTTACGGGAATGTGTTACATAATGAAGCTTTACTTGGATTTGTGGAACATTGTCAAAGTTAGATAAACAAGGATGTCAGATGTCAAAATACCACAGACGACTTTTAAAAGATATTCTATGTGCATGCTGTTTCCTTTGACAAGCAGGGAAGTCACATTTATGCTGTGCTTATTTTCCTGAACAGGCACCCAGAACTAATTATTATTAGAAGAAATGTGGCTTTCACTCACACATTGATGTGATTTTGGAAAACATTTCTGAGTCATGCAAATTCAAATCGTAAAAATGATTTCAGTTTTGCCACCAGGCCTTTCTGCTTTGTCATAGAATATTACCATAAATTAGCCATGTTTGACAAACACATGACAAAGTCTAGTAGTTTCTAAGTCTGTTTTTGATTACCTGGAAAGTTGAGTTTATATAGGACAGTTTGGGTGAGATGAATATAGATATAGGGATAGAGATAGATATCATAGCTACCTCATCTGTCTGTCTACCTGTCTATCCTCTATCTATCTATCTATCTATCTATCTATCTATCTATCTATCTATCCATCCATCCACCCATCTATCTGTCAATCCATCCATCCATCCATCCATCCATCCATCCATCCATCCATCCATCTATCTACCATATATCTGTTTACAGTGAAAATTTGAGATAAAAATGATTTTATGACCATTATCTCACTGGAGACAGTAAACATAAACCCTGCTTCCAATTGTTTTGTATGTTCTTTGGATTGTCTTGTAAAAGTTAGCACTGCTAATATAAATGTATAGTGTTTGGAGATAATGACCCTTGTTGTACATCCTTATAGTTATTTGAGTCATAGAATAAGCATCAGAGGAGGAGGAGGGGGAAGCAGAGGAGGAGGAGAGAGAGGAGGAGGAGGAGGAAGAGGAGGAGATGAATAATAATAATAATAATAATAATAATAATATCTGGACTGACCAAGCCATGTGCAGCTGTATCCCCATATCATATGCCTATGCTCCATCCCCACAAATTCCATGTTCTAAAAACTAAATAGGTGTTAAATGAGAGAGATCCACAGTGAAGGGAGGGGTCACAGAGAAGATCTGTAAGGTTATCTGCTAAATTTGCTACCCCAAAGCCTGAGCCCATACTTTCAAGGCTCTGTAAACCTGAGAGAGGAGGTACCAAAGGGCAAAGTAGAGAGAGAAGGAGATGCTGGCCAGGGTGGGGAATAGCCCTGCAGAAGATGCATGTGCCCAGATAGGCCAGGCACACATGGGGAAGGTGCTGGAGATGCTGAGCGAAGTCAGCATCTTTGGTAGCCAAGCACGTTTTGTGACTGTAGAGCTTGACATGTAACGTTATCAGGTTTTGTTTTAAAATAGTGAGATGGAGCTGGATGTAGGAAGGCGGAGTCACTGATGGGGTGCTTGACTAGCAATCCCAAGACAATGATGCACTTTGTACCCAAATATCTGTATAGGGTCAAGTTTTGTAAATTGAAGCTTCAGATTAATTAGTGTCCTTCTTTTTGAATTCTTTTAAATTTTATTTGTGTGTGTGTGTGTGTGTGTGTGTGTGTGTGTGTGTGTGTTGCTCTAATTTAATGAGAAATTTCTACAAAAATGTACAGAATTTTAACTGCAATCAGTGCTCAAGTTTGGAAGAGTTTCACTATCAGTGAATGAAGTTTGGGGAGGTGGGGTACGGGGACAGAAGCCATTGCCCTTTTCAAATAATTCACAAATGCTCTAATTATGTGTCAGATATGAAAGTAGAGGCATTGTGACCTTCAAGCTAACAAAAGGCCTTTTCAAGTAAGCCATTTCATGTACGTTAATAAATTGAACAATGCCTCCTCTTAACTAAATAATGTATGTCTGTTATTTTGTCATGTGTAAAAGCAAACCAGGAGATGTTTCACCATTCAGATATTAAGGAAGATGCCAGAAAGACTTACAAATATTCAAATTTCAACTCCCAGTCTTAAAATAGTAACCTAAAGACTGCTGTTTATTTGCTATCCCTCAAAGGTGAACTTACTTTGAAATTTAGCAGCAGGACCTACAAGGTGTGTATTATTTAATGGGCAGCTGGCAAATCTTTAAGAAGCTATTTTATGGGGCAAAGCATTAATAAAGACAATGAAATATTTTGGAGAAAACAGACTTCCCTAAGTTGATTTCTGACTTCCTCAAGTACATCACAATACTGGTTATCTTGCACCAATGTTCCTAACCCTTTCCCCCCCACACACCTAAAATTTTGGCAAAGAAAAAATATTGGTTTTTCTTTATAAATTACCATGGTGTTAGCAGTAAGAATTTGAGATAAGATGGGGTTCAAAGGAAGGGAAACAAATTCTACACTCTTTCTCAAAGCTATGTTATAAAGAATTTGTAAACACCAGGCTTAGGTAATGGCTATTATGGTAATCATTTAAAAGAACAGTGGAAGATCATCAGATAAGTTTCAAAAGCAGTGGTATAAAATAGATTTAGGCATCACTAATACTTGAGTTAAATTGGCTGTCAGAATGTCAGATATTGTTCATTAAATTACAGTAGAAAAGCAAAGAACAGGAAATACTATTTAATTATCTTGTGTTTGTCCAGCTTGGGAAACCCAGCACATTTGATGTTGAATAAAACATGAATAAGATACAGCTATGCTTAATGCAACTTAAATGTGCATAATAGACCTCTGGGAAATAATAAAACAATTACAATCTTAAAATAAACCACAATCAAAGGAGATTCCAAGAACCTATTAGCATGCGATCCATAGATAAACTTTACCCAGTCCCCTAAGAATGTCTTATTATGGGTTAGATGTTGATACCCAGAGACTGTGGAAAGCTTACTGATCTATTCATCAGCATTTCTTCTGTCTGTTGATTCCCAAGCCTCTTTTGTTATTTATTTTAATAGTGTCCCTGAATATTTTTTTAATTAATATCAGAGATATTTATAAAAATGCTACCTGACATTGCATTTTTGGTAAATGCATACATGCTCTTCCTTGCATATTAGAGCAAATATTTCAATAGTTCCTCAGTGATCGGGACTAATTTTCATTGTCTTGAATTGTATTTAAGGTCGCAAACCTCGCTTGTTCCATGTCAACGAATGAAGATGGGATTAAAATCGTCAGGATTGCAGCCAATCACCTGGAGACCCTGTGTCCACAGGTAGAGTAACTAAAGCAATGGCTTGCTCTGATACAGTTATGCTGGGTCCTTTATACCTAATTGATAGATACTAGAATATTTGTTATAAACAAGGGTACTGAATGGTTCTCAAATGGTGGCCTACTTACCACAGAGGTAGTTGTTGTAGCTGTTTGCGATGGTTCTGTGGACTTGAGTTAAACATCTTTCAGCTGTCTGAAGGTGTCTAAGAACCGTTAAAATGGGCACATTCAGTCCTCATAATTAACCTCAAGATCTGACTCCTACTGCTAAATCCTTTTCACCTCTACTTAAGAAACAAGGAAAGGGAGGCTTATTCTGTAAGATTTCCAAAGAAAGAAACAGTTCTACACTGTAAATCCTGAGATATAAGATGAAAGGATATTATTTAGTAAGAGGCATTTATTTAACAGATGTGAAAATTTTATACTAGAAAAAAAATTATATGAATGGTTATTTTAAACCAGAAGTTCTTTTTGGCAGCAAAACAAGAGGCTGAAAAACCTTTAATAAAATGTACAGAAAAACCTCTCTGCAAGGTTTTATTACTACACACCATGTAATGTGTTTATTTTGATAAGGGTTGTTGCTTTACAATTTTAGACAGTTCATGGTGGAGGCAGTGAGCTGTAATCTCAACACTCCCATACCTGAGGATCAGAAGTGTGAGGCCACTGGCCTGGGTTACAGAGAAAGACCGTGTCTGAGCAAAACCAAAGCCATACCCACCCAACAAAGCAACCAAAGGAAATATGACTGGCCAAAAATATTTCCTTGGCAACCACTTGGCAATTTCTTAATGTCTGATCAACAGCAACATTTTAGGGAATTATTTCAGATCGCTGGTTTCCTTGAAGTCTAGAATCAGAATACATACCAGGGTACTATTAAATACTAAGCACGCTTTAAAAACCAGAAAATGATGTGCCTATGCAGTTCCATATAGATCACAAATGGTACCAGGAAAGCATGTTAATGCTTGATTTGCCTCGCTGATAATTTTATTTCTAATGCTATTGAAGGAACAGTCAAGGTGTCTGTTTCTTTAGAATTAATGTCAATTAACAAAAGAAGGCTGGCTAGCCAGCCCGCAGCAGTGATTTTCCAACTTCTGATCAATTTTCCGTGAAAGCTTGTGGGGAACACGATACAGTAGCAAGGTCTCTAAAGCTGTTGCATCAAACACATTGAACATCCATCGGCTGCCCACGTGGGTCCTCATCTCTACCTTGTGGCCAACACATGATGCTATTACTTTTTGGAGTCTCCAACCAGTGTAAATATTATTATTAGAACGTTATTATTATTATTATTATTAGAACGTTATTGGATCTGTCTATTTCCTGATTCTTGAGGAGAATATGCTTTCCCTACATATCAGAACAGTTGACATTGTAATCTTGTTCCTTGTCTAAGTTCTTTGTTCATTTTCAAGGGAGGAAAGGTTTTTTTAAATTAATGTTCTCGGGTGTTTTCTTACATGACTACAATGTGTTAAGATCATAACCATGCCTAATTAATTCTCACTCCAACTTCTTCTGGACTACTATATACTGTTCCCACCTGTATCATTACCTCTTCCTCTCCCCCCTTCCTCTTTCTTTCCTTTTGATTCTTATTAGTCTTGCAGGTGTATGCATGGGTGTAACTTTATCCTCTGCGTCATGAGCAATCTACCATGGACTATCACAGAAGAAACCTGACTTTTCCTTCCTCAGTCGCTATCACCCACCAAAGGTCCTCATTTAAGGGTGGGGCCCGGTGAGCCCTACCCTACCCATACTGAAATATTGACTGACTCAATCTTGTGAAGGCCTTAGGAAAGCAATCACAGCTGTAGTGGCTTCCTGCATGTACCGGTCCTGTGAGGTCCATGGTTTTTCAGAACTCCTCTGTCTGCTGGCTGTTGGAAACTCTATACTGTTGCTCCTTCAATGTTCCTTGAGTCTTTGGTGGGGCATGACCTCAATTTCACAAACTGTGCCACCGTCCACTGCTTGAGAAATGTCTCCGGAAAGGGGTAAAGGATGTAAAGAGTTATGGTAATAATTATTGTAAGAGGGGAACTTCGATACTATATCCTTTTCTTTGTTGCCTTTAAAATGAGAATATATTTATTGTACATGGTATTGCATCTCATAATGTTGATATATAAGTATGTTTTCTGCTTTGACCCAATTATCATGGGTTTTATGCACTCTTTTTTCTTTTATTATTTCTTTCCCAGTCTTATTGGTCTCCAGATTTCCCCAGATTGTTTCACTTCTGCTTTTTGTATTATATGCATGCACTATTTTGTGTCTCAACATAGAATTTAGAGTCCCCAAATGAAACAAAACACATAATGTTTGTTCGTCTTAGTGTAACTTAACACTAGCCAGTTGGATTTATTCTCTACAAATGACATAGTTTCATTCTTATTATACTTCAGTAAAATTCCATTGTGTATTTTTATACACACATATAGGTACTCGCTTCTACATATTCATGTTTGTATACACAAATAAAATAGCTACTTTCATTTTCTTTGCTTTTGTATAAACTTCAGAAACAACTCACGAATGTCAAGGAAATCATGTGATAATTTTCTAATCAAATGTTAAAATACTTGAGATTTATTTTGCAGTGAAATTAAATTATTGAATCTTTGTATCAGCCAGCATGTTTTATATATGTAATATAAATATATAATATATATAGTGTTTTATGCTATATAACACATATATGTCTATATATATACATTCTTTTAATATTTCTGTGTCTTTTATAGATTATTTAATTTTTATCATTTATTTTTAAAATTTCACAATCAAAAACAATCTTCCACATGCTGATGGCCAAATAACCCTATTAAAAATGGGGTACAGAGCTAAACAAAGAATTTTCACTTGAAGAAATTCTGATGGCCGAGAAGCACCTTAAGAAATGTTCAACATAATTAGTCATTAGGGAAATGCAAATCAAAACAACCCTGAGATTTCACATCATATCAGTCAGAATGGCTAAAGTTAAAAACTCAGGAGACAGCAGGTGTTGGCGAGGATGTGGAGAAAAAGGAACACTCCTTCACTGCTGGTGGGAGTGCAAGATGGTACAACCACTATGGAAATCAGTCTGGGGGTTCCTCAGAAAATTGGGAATGACACTTCCAGAGTACTATGTCATACCACTCCTGGGCATGTACCCAGAGGATTCCCCTGCATGCAATAAAGACACATGCTCCACTATGTTCATAGCAGCCTTGTTTATAATAACCAGAAGCTGGAAAGAACCCAGATGTCCGTCAGTGGAGGAATGGATACAGAAAATGTGATATATTTATACAAGGGAATACTACTCAGCAATTAAAAACAATGAATTCATGAAATTTTTAGGCAAATGGTTGGAACTGGAAAATATCATCCTAAGTGAGGTAACCCAATCACAAAAATTACACATGAAATGCAATCATTGGTAAGTGGATATTAATTAGCCCAGAAGCTCTGAACACTCAAGACACAATTAGCAAATCATATGATTCCCAAGAAGGAAGGAAGGAAAGGGCCCTGTTCCTGAAAAGACTTGATCCAGTATTGTAGGGGAGCACCAGAACAGAGAAATGGGAGAGGGGTGATTGGGAATGGGCAGAGGGAAGAGGACTTATGGGACATATGGTGAGGGGGTGGGGAACCGGGAAAGGGGAAAGCATTCAGAATGGAAACAAAGAATATAGAAAATAAAAAAATAAAATAAAATATAGACCACTTAAAAAAAGTACTTAGAGATAATAGTTATTTCACAGTGAATCGATAATAGCTTGTAAGAAAAGACCCCAACCTTCTCTGCACTCTGAATTGATTTTTAGAATATTTTATTATTTTATGCATATTTGTATGTTGACAACATATGTATCTATATACCACACACATACTTGAGGCCAAAAGAAAGTGTTGGAGCAAGTCCTGAAACTATAGCTACAAATGGCTATAAACTGCCATGTGGGTGCTTGGAATAGAACCTGGGTCTTCTAGAATAGCAATCATTCCTCTTCAATTACTGAGTCATTTCTGAAGTCTTTCAAACTGACTCTTAAAACTGGATATTATATGTTTTGTTAATACTTTGCATCCTTAAATTAGAATTCCTAGAGTATAGTGTAATTTGTGTGTGTGTGTGTGTGTGTGTGTGTGTATGTGTGTATGTGTGTGTGCATGTGTTTGTCTGTAGTGTTATAACTTTACACTTTGGCA
Source organism: Apodemus agrarius (assembly GCA_964023405.1). Classification (NCBI taxonomy): domain Eukaryota; kingdom Metazoa; phylum Chordata; class Mammalia; order Rodentia; family Muridae; genus Apodemus; species Apodemus agrarius. Next base: position 24,109,609 of record OZ030025.1, on the reverse strand, counting down.
ATATCAGAATACAAAAGTCACTTATCTTTTGGACATTAACACAATTCCCAGCTATTCATGAGAAAATATATATGCATTTTGTAAACACACACACACACACACACATACACACACACACACACACACACACACACATATATATATATATGGTGAACATATATGTTCACAAAATGTATGAATAAAATCTAAGAGAAAATATTACATAATTGATAAGTCTAAACCCAAACTAAATGCCTATCATCACAGAATTAAAAGCTGTTTGAGAAATAAGTTAGCTTACCTGAAGATTGATTTTTCATTTGTCTTGGAGCTCCAAAAGACAGATTAAGAAATAAATCTAATTGACTCTGGAGGGCACTGGGATGAACTCTTAAGTGGGAGGAGCTAACAGCCTGACACTTTGTTCCAACTTGCTAAGTCTTGTTAAGTTCACCTTGTGCTCAGCATGTTAAGTCATTTTGATTCCCACAGTGCACAAAGTGTGCACTGTTACAGGTGGCTTGCTTTAAAGGAAGAGTGTCACCTGTAGCATATTTAGCAGTGTCTGAAATAGTGACATGTCCTGAAACTGTGATATATGAAGACCTCATGAATGCAACAGAAAAGAAAATCAGCCAAGATAGCATAAGCATCGGGGATTCATGTTCACTGGCATCAGCTCTTCAAAGGGCTCTAAAGTGAGAGACTATTACTGACAGGCCCCGAGGGGCGCAGCTACAGCCTGTGAGCACAATCTCAAAAGAGACACAGTTCAACTCACTGTAGAGACAAAATTGGCAACAGTGTTGTTCTGATTTACATTTAACTGAAGTTGAAGGGTTTGGAACATCTCAATGTCATAGACACCACAGACATTCAACTAAGGTAGATGGCACTTGCTTATGTGACCTTGCAGAATACATAAGCCTAGAGGACTCCTATCACCCATTTCTCAGACCTGCTAAAGGACATCTTTCATATAGAAAAATGGGTTGTAGTCTGGATGATAAGAAGGCTGAGATACTATAAATGTTTGAACAGTTATGCCTGAATTAGTATAAGGGTAAAAGGGTAAATTACCCATAGTTTTCAACAGTTCTGTTTTTAGAAAAAATGTATGATTAGTAGTTAAACTTATGTGTATTTGTGTGTGTGTGTGTGTGTGTGTGTGTGTGTGTGTGTGTGTATGAGTGTGGTACCTGAGGAGGCCTAGAGAGAATGCCAGATCTGTAGAGTCAGAGTTAAGTAGATTGTGATTTTCCTGACTAGTCACTGGCAACTGAACTTGAGTCTTCTAGAAGAGTGATACACACTCTTAACCAATGAGATATCTCTCCAGACCCCAATAATTTTATTTTTAACAACTGACTGGTAAGGATATGGCACAAAGCTGAAAGAGATAGAATTCAGTGTTCTAAAATATTCTATCATTGGGAGTAATGTTTAATGGTGGGAGTTAAATAAAGACAATGTAAAGCCAGGGGCAAAACCACAACTCATTATAGAAGCAGGAAACAGAAATATAACCTGTAGTGTCAGGAGATGAAAATGACATTTGAAATGCATTTTGTTGCATTTTAATCATGCATTTGTGAAAACAGTTTCTTGGTCTAATTTGAGTAAAATTAGGGGAATATAATTGTTGACAAAGTAAAATTTATTCATCCACTTGATTATGAATTTCTGTATTATTTTTCCTTATGCATACTGTATCTTTAAAATAAATATATTAGAAATAATCCTTAATATTTCTACTTTATTACTTGCAAAAGAAAAATTCCAACATTGTGTAAGTTCCCTCCTTCTCTTTGTGTTTATAACATATATTTAGACTTAAAAAGCCAAATAAATAAGCTTTGAGCTTAGGTGGCTCACCCTTATTTTGTTAGTAGTATAATAATTGCACCATTTCATCCCTTTAAAATTGTTATGATGCTTAGTTTGTGAAATGGAATCATTTTCTTTTAACTCGGTACCGGGTTGTCCATATCGAGATTGCTATTCTGGATTTCCAGTTTAAGAACAGAAAAAGAATGATTTGTTTTATGGCACCATGAACTATTCTCTCAGGCCTGACATGTTTAAATGAATATCAATCACACTTTATCTCATCAATGACCTATGAGAAAGAATTATCATTATTTGGAACTAGAGAGGTAATATTAGATGGTCTTAAGTGTTATTCCTATGAATGAGATTCTTTAATTTAAAAAAAATAATAATGAAAAACTAGGATATTTTCCTTATGGAGAACAGACCCAACCAAGCAGCTGCTCACAAGTGCTTAACTTTTGCAAATCTAATCACATTTTACAATCTCAGTTTAATTTCAATCATACCTAGCACAGCATTTCTGTTTCGCCATCTGTCCCCTTATGAAATTGTACCCAATACCTCAACAACATACCTACAGAGGCTGCGGGAGACTGAGAATGTATTTCATTGATATGTTTGGGTGTAAGCGGCAATGTTTTACAAGTAGCTTTTTGGGGACTATAAAAGCACTTTGCAAATGGTTTTTGGGTTGTGGTAAGAAGGGGAGAAAATTGCTTATTCCATGCACAGAATCTTGGAGTAAAAAAAGAAAGCAAAGTGTTTGAGAGAGGGTGTGTACTGAAAGATTGTATATTTACATGTGGGAAATATACGATCTGTGAGGGTTAGGATTTTTTGTCTTGTTGATAAACCTTGAATCCAATGCCAGTTAAATAATAGGTAAATAAAATATATTTCATTTCTGTCTCTGTTTCTCTCTTTCCTTTCCTTTTCTTTTTTCTTTTCTTCCTTTCGTTCCTTTTCCTTTTCTTTTCTTATTCTGTACATGTAGAAGTAGAGGACAGTTTTCTGGGACCAATTTTCCCCTTCCACCATGGGGGCTCTAGGGATGGAACCGGGGCTGCCAAACTAGGCCGGGAGAGGCTGCATCTGGAGGGATACCTGGCTAGCCCCATAGGCTGCATGCTTAGTGCATATATACTGACTGAGTGGTCATGCCTCATTCACTGCTTTGTTATATCATCACTGCTGTGCTAAATAGGCTTTTGAGGGGGGGCTGCTGAAATGTACCAGTCTCTTCCATCCCCTTTCATTCTCTGGGTGTTATGAAACACCATTTTCTAATCAAAGTGATAGAAAGTCCCAGGATGACACATCATCTGTTGAGGTGCCAGTCATGGGAAATGATTGGCATTATCTCTCCCTGAGTAGACAGGATAGCTTTGTTGCAAGAGGATGTAATTCTGATTAGGTTATGATGTGTATACTCTACAGCACATGCTTCAGTCTGGGCATTGGTCTAACAACATGGAAACTAAATTTGTTGTTTTTCCTTTCCTTTTTTTTTTCTGTTGGCTTGGGAACAAACACCATGGAATCTGAGAATTTCAAGCACCCAGTTTTCTTTTTCTTTTTTTTCTTTTTTTTTTAAATTTATTTTTTATTTTCTATATTGTATGTTTACATTCCAAAGGCTTTCCCCTTTCCCAGTTGCCCCCCACACCATATGTCCCATAATTCCTCTCCCCCCCAACTATTCCCCAATCATTCCCCCACCCCCCACGATTTCTCTGTTCTGGGTCTACAAAACTGGATCCAATCTTTACAGGCCCAGGGTCCCCTCCTTTCTTCTTCTTGGGAGTCATTTGACTTGCTAATTGAAGCACCCAGTTTTCTAAATGTTGTGCATTAGGGGGAGCAAATCATTGTCTATTCATCTTTGAGAACTGATGATGGGCACTTTGCTCGCACCTAAATATCAGATCCATAAAAGTCCATGTGGAGTAAGGTCATTCTTCAATGGCCCCAGGTTATGCCCATGAAAGCAATCACAATATTTTTACAATTTATTTTCTCTTCAGAAAATGGAACAAAATCCTTCAAAATTTAGGAAATAGTCACGTGAGGCTATTATAAGGCGAAAACAAAACCATTTTATTTTGAAAACCATTTGTAATTAAATGGTTGATCACTATTACTAATTAAGGTGATTTCAGATTGCAAATCAAGGATGCTTCTTTTATTGTGTGTGTGTGATGTCATGAGGTCTGAGTGGAGAGAAAGTACCAGTGTTCAGCTGTAAGGATGTAGATTTCCTATGTCTGGGTATAATGGCTGTCTCTAGGCTGCTGTCTATATGTGTCTTCTCCTGGATGCACAGTGAGAATTTCCTTCTCCCTGCTCTGAGTAATGCTCCTTTCAGCAGACACATATTAGACTTCTGGGAGCATCCACAACACTGGAGCAAGCTAGAGTCAGGGAGTAGGGATTCAGGTGTTACCTACTAGGGAAGCTTTGAGGAATAAGTCTTCACATCTGAAGAAGTATCTTAGGAAATGTCTCCTGGAAGAATAAACAGAAGCAGTGCCCCCCAAATTGTGTTTTCAATATTTACACATATACCGTGTCATGGGGAAAATGTTTGTCGATGACTCAAAACAAAATAAAAATCAAACACAAAGCAATAATAACAAAAACAACAGCAGAACCAAGACAAACTACATTATAATTTAACATGGAGGCCAAAACAATAATTTTAGATATTCATCATAGAGTAAACCCTTTGAATTATAAAATTGAGTGTAAATACAACAATAATATTGTTGTAAGTACCATTAGTGTGAAAGTTAGATGTTACCCTTTATGCATTAGCAAATATAAACAGCATTCTAGACATGTAGGAAAAGTTTATCACAGGACATTTATCATAGGAAGAGAGTGTATTGAGCACAAAGTAATATTCCAGAGAGATAGGGTGAAATGGCATAGAAGTTATAGAGTGATTCACGTTGAGAGAGCCACAGAAAAGTGACATTTTCTATAGGTCTTAAAAGATAAGTAAGAGTTAGACATTTGGGAAAATATAAAAAGGACATTCTAGGCAGAGGAGATGAAAATTTATAACAGCAAATGACAAATATGAGCAGTTGGATTTATCTAAGCTACATTATTTTTTTAGCATGAAAGCTCTTGACATTTTAGGTATAACTTTTTTATATGAAATTGTCACAGTTGTGAGGTTTGCCATATCAGAAAATTCACCATCTAAATTTAAAAACCCGAGTCCAGTGTTGTTAATTGTTAAAATGCATAATGATGATGATGGTGATCATCATAATAATAAATAATAGTAGGAGTAATTTTATTGTATATGAATTTATAGGCTGTAGGAGAAGGGCATGTACACATGCCATGGTACATGTATAAATAATGTAATTTTACAGACTCGATCTTCTTCTTCTCCCAAGGGTTCTAAGGATTGAACTCCAGTTGCAATGCTTTTACTTTCTGGACTTTCTCACTGTCTCCAAGCACTGTCCTTACAATAAGCAAAATCATCTCCACACACTTCCAAGTAACTTTAGAAAGCAAATCAAACTGAGAAAGACTGTGAGGACACAAACAGGAGATAAGGTTGACTAGTGCTCCCATGATGAGTGATGATTTGCTTTAATAGATTTGGCATATAAGCATGGGGCAGTATCTCTACCATTGCACTGTTTGGAAATTACTCTGGAAACTGTGTCATCTGAATAGAGAAAAATAGAGGTCATACCAGTTGAGATATTACTGACAGTAATGTGTTGAAATCAGGATCTAGGTCAGGGATGTAAGAGTACAGTTTTGTGATATAGAAAAATTTTAAATAGGCTATGTAAACTGAACAGTAACTGAAATCATCTTAAAGTGTGGGGAGAATGATCGTAGAAAGAGAATGGTACTGTTAGAAGAAATTGGAAATTAAATGAAGGAGAGTCACTATCAAACAATATATCACACAATACACATGTAAACACACATACACACAAGCACACACACACACACACACACATACACACACACACTCACACAGTGAATTCCTGACATGGTTACTATGACAATGCTGTAAGAACTTAAGATATAAAAGCCAGATATGGTACCTGCTCTAACACGTATGCCAGTAGGAACCATAAATGTGTCTTGAAATTGAGAAAGATCTAAACTGAAAGGAACAAAGGCATATTGTGATTAAGCCAATTCATTTCAAGCAAGCATGTTAGAAGTCAAGGACAGGACTGCTTCAGCACCACAGACAGTGACTTCTGCCAGTGCATGGTGTGATGCTAAAAAGTTAAAATGTGTCTAGCTGTGTCCTAAAAGTGAACAATTATCCAGTGAAGTCAGGCTCATGGGACAGAGAAGTAATATGAGTTACTAAGAAATTTTACTAAAGATATTCAATATCCTTTTAAATATACGGCCGTGTGTGTATGTGCACACATGATAGACAGAGGGACAGAGACAGAAAGACAGAGACAGAGACAGAAAGACAGAGATAGAGAGACAGAGATAGAAGAGGGAAGGAGAGGGAAAGGAGAGAGGAGAAGGGAGAGAGAGAAGAGAGTGGAGAAACAGGAGAGAAGAGAGGAGAGATGGACTTCCTTAAGTGTCTAAATTAATTTATTTTTATTTTTATTTATAATTTATTATTTAAAATACTTTTAAATTTATATATATACACACATATATTTTTCATATTCTTCTACTTCCCCAAGTTGTTCCAGGTCCTTTTATACTCCCTACCCACCAACTTTAAGTTCTTTCTCAAAAAACAACCCCAAACCCAACATAGCAACAAAACCCTAAAATCTAGAAAACCAAAACCCTCTTCCCCCAAACAATTTCACCACATCCATCCATCCATCCATCCATCCATCCATTCATTTATTCATTCATTTAAAATATTAGAAAAATAAAGCATGGTAAGTTAAACTAAAAATGTAATACTGAAGTTGGACAAGACAAACCAACCGGACTAAAGTAACCAAGAGAAGGTGGAAGAGGCACAGACCCACTCACTCATGAAAACACTAACCTGGAATCCATAATGCAAACACACTGCTTCAGTTTCTGTGGGTTCATACAGATCTTTGTCCATGCTCATTTAGAGGGCCTTGAGTTCGTGGTGTCTACTCCCTCTGGCTCGTGCATTCTTTCTGCCCTCTCTGATGGAGACATCCCATCTGGCACTGAGTGCTCCAATCTCTCTCATTCTCTCTGTAAAGCCAGACTGTAAGCCTTCATATTTGTTCAATCTGCTGCAAGAGGAAGCTTCTTTAATGGTACTTGAGCAAGGCACTGACTTATGGGTACAGCAGCATATCATTAGAAGTTACCTTATTACTGTATATTTTTTATTTTTTTTAGACCTATATGATTTGGTTTTGCCCTAGGTCCCTGGACTACCTAGTCTCAGGATCATCATCACCCAAGCAGTATCAGCCATGGGTTCCATCTCATAGAGTGGCCTTTTAGTCAAGTTAGTTATTGGTTGGTCACTCCCACGAGCTTTGCACCACCCTTGCTCTTGCACAATGGTTCTTAATTTTCTGAGTTCTATAACTCTCTAATACAGCTCCTCAGGTTTTGTGAGTAACTATTTTGTTGCTACTTCATAACTGTAATTTTGCTACTGTTGAGAATCATAATGTAAATAGCTGATATACATTATATATGCCATGGCAACCTCAAAGAGGTCATGACCCCACAGGTTGAGAACTATTGCTTGATCATATCTAGCAGGCAGATAACCTTTGCAGATAATGGGTTTATTTCTTTTTTTTCCAGTCTGGCTTAGTGTTTGTTTCTATTTTGATAGCATGCACAATATCTTATTATACCAGAGATGTTGGAATATAGGGGTGAAGACTTTATGTAGATTACCAGTTTGACATGTTGATGTTCAATGTGTTGTTTATATATTGTCTTCAACAATAAGGTCTTACATTATTTCTAGAGAGCAACCTATAATCTTGACAATAGTCTGGGTTACTGGAAGCTTTGTATTGGTGACAAGAGATGACCAGTATGGACTCTTTCTCCCCCATTATTTGGCAATTACATTTAGATCACCTTTGTATATATTTATGTTTTTGGAAATTTCTGTTGTATTAGGTTTCCAAACCACTTCTTTTACTCTCTCTATATTTCCCTCCACAACTCATGTCCTCTCCCCACTTGATCTTCCAATTTCAGACCACTAGTCTATCCATAAATATCTACTCTAATTCCCTTTAATAATAAGACCTACCTATCTTCTCTAGTTTCCTACTCTGTACCTATCCTGTGTGCTTCTGTGAACTGTAGCTTGATTATCATTGGCTTAGTAGCTCATTTCCACATATAAGTGAATATTTATATCTATATCTATATCTATATCTATATCTATATCTATATCTATATATCATATTTATATTTCTGGATCTAGAATACCTCACTCAGGATGTATTTTCTAGTTTGTATAACATATATCTTCTTATTGGGGAATTGAGACCATAGATATTGAAAGAGCTCAAGGAACAAAATCTATTCTTGATGTTTTGCTGTTGTTGTTGGTAGATATTGAAAGAGCTCAAGGAACAATAATTATCGATTCTTGATGTTTTGCTGTTGTTGTTGTTGTTGTTGGTGGTGGTGGTGGTGGTGGTGGTGGTGTGTGTGTGTGTGTGTGTCTGTGTGTGTTGCATGCACATGTTTCCAGTCTTTTGACTTTGATCATCCTAGATTAGTTATTCCCTATGGTTCTAGAAAGTAAAGTTCAGTGGTAAAAGGTTAACTTTACAAGACAATATTTTAAATATACCTTTAAAATTTGAGGTTTCTATATACAGTTAGGGAGAGAAGTTAGTGCCCAAAATATTTGAGGTAACACTATTTTTAAGCTTAAAATGGAAAATAAATCGAACCATTTCGTTGGAAGAAATAGAGAATGCCTATGGTTGTTTCTCCTAAGTACTCTGTCTTGTGGATGAATCTGAGCATCACTAGTGACCCAACATCCTGAAAACTTCTAGAGTCTCTAATGACATCTTTGCTGACCTGAGGACCTTATAAAATCTAACCATTTGTTTAGCCATTTTCTTATGCTATGACAAACATGAAAAATTATAGCCTGTAGCAGGAAGACACTGGGCCCTCATTCCAAGTGTTGTAACTGACAGTGCCTGTGACCTCTAAGCCCCAATTGAAATGCACAGTGCTGCCTGCATTCTCATTAAGAAGAGAGAGTTTACACCACACATCACACTGAACCAAAGGTCAGGACTGGCCAGTAACCTCTAGACTCTTGAAATATGATTTGGTTAAGGCAATATCTTGGGAAATTCAGGGTTACAAGGATAATGACACAGATCTATATAAGCTGGATGGATTGGCACATGTCAGTCATTTAAACACAGAGGAGCTGGGGTAGAAGGTCATGATTTCAGGTCCACCCTCAACAGCATGAAGAGACCCTGTCCCCTCAGCCTCATTATCACTAATGAAAAGAACAAATGTGCAAAATCTGTTAATAGAGAACCAGCTATTATCTTTCATTTGGTTCTTGTGGTTTCTGACTTGAGATGATGTTTAGTAGGTGATGTTTAGTAAAGTAAAATTTTAGATGATTTTACATGCCTCAGGAGCAAAGACAACTCCAGGCAGAGGTACCTTTATCAGGAAAGAAAAGGGCAGTGCACAGGATCAGAACAAGGGTAGGGAAAGAACTTCATGGGGGTCCAGAAACTGTGAGAGCATGCCTGTATAGAAAGGATAAGCTACTCAAGGGGAACTAATGAGAAGTAAAATATTATTTCTAAGGAGTAGCAAGGAAGGGATCAATGCCACGTCTGTTTTAACCCACCTTTTTTTTCACCAATTTTTTTTATTTATTTTAAATACTGATCACAACCCCCTCTCATCTCTTGTCTCAGGTTCATCCTTACAAATCCTTTCTCCTCACACTGTCCCCTCCCCTTCTCCTCAGAGAAAGGGAGCCTCTCTTGGGTACCACCCCACCCTAGTGTATCTAGTTCTAGCAAGTCTAGTCACATCCTCTCCCACTGAGAAAGTCAGGGTAAGGGAAGGGGACCCAATGGCAGGGAATAGAGAGCCAGACAGCCCCTGCTGCATTGGTTAGGGGACCCACATGAAGACTAAGCTGTACTTTTGCTACAAATGTGTAGGTGTCTAGGCCTATTCCATGCATGCTCCCTGGTTGGTGGCCCAGGCTCTGGGAGTCCCATGCTCCCAGGTTAGTTGAACCTGTTCTTCTGGCTTGTTTGCTTCTTAACTGTATTTATCACACAACAAAATTCTGTTCTGCATGACAAAGGAAACGTGTTAAGTATCTCAAAATACACTTTTCATGTCGTTTTATTCTTTGAAACTGCATTAAAGCCAAAGTCTCCTTCAGAATACCAGTACATTTCTGAACCTATGGATACCTTTTCTCTATTGTGGACAGGATACCATCCCTCATGCATCTAAGTTAGATGGCTGCTTTATTCAGATGATGTAGTTACACATTTCATATGTGTTTCCACATATAAACGACTTGACACAGTTTATGTATAAGGATGAGTTTCAGAATTTTTAGGTATGTTGTGTAAGATTAGGGATTCAGAAAATAAGCTCTAAAGGATTAGGTAACATTCTCTTTATTTTGGAGGTAACCAGGATATTTCATTTATTTACAAATTTCTAATTGTAAGCACAGCATTTTTAATGTTTGTCTTTATTGTCCAAAAAGTTATAAAGAGTTTGTCAAAAGAATTTTGAATTACAACATTGGGTGTGGTATTCATTTTGGCTTTCTATTTTAGACTAACAGGCCTTTACATCTTTACAAAGATGACAATATTAATGGCACGTACTCTACTGTGATATAACTACAACAGACCAGACCATTTCCTTATGCTAACATGCATTAATAAAACATGGTCCTGGAGAGGTTATGTGTATTCTATAGGATTACACAGCAAGCAGCCTACAGGGAGCTTGGAATGAAATTCTTCACTTACCATCCTTCTTAATGTATGAGTTATCACTTGAGATAAAAAAGAATGGGTAGATTATCATGCTAACACTTATTTTCCTATACAGTAATTTCAAAGTCTTAATACCCCTCAAAATTTTTATTTAAAATTTAGAGCATTTGCTGTGGCTGGCTGTAAAGGTTCACATTTCACATTGTAGTTGGCCCCCTTTTAACACGGTTTATAATGCTATTAGGAAAAACAATTTGATTGAAGTTAAAGTATTGGATTATTGCTAAGTATTCAGTCTATTTTGTTAAAAACAGTCTTCCCTTTAATGTTCCTCACATTTGATCCACAGAAAAATGCTTCTGTTTATTTTGTTTTCAAATACATTCTCACTTTATCCTTCAGGATAGTTTCAAACTGTCAGTATTCCCATCTGTACCACCCATCTGTTGAGATTATAGACATGCATCATCACATTCAGCTTATACAACATACTGTCTTCAAACAACACTTACTTCTGAACACTAGATCTCCTAATCAGTTCAATGATTTTAATCAACACACACATCTTATTACCAAAGAAAACCACATTATATCTCAGCAACTGTACTAGCCTAGGAGTTTTTTAAACTTAAACTTTTTCTAATTTGCTGCTATTAGTAATGTCTTCATCTCCAATGACTTTGCGCCATTTTAAATATTTCCCCTAAAATTTTAAGTTATTAAATACAAGTGAATGAATGGATATAAAATAAATCTTTTCAGATATGTTATCATTGTTTTCAAGTAGCACAGGAACCCAAGAGGAGGGGTGATGACAAAGCTTGCATAATGTTTGTGAAAGACACGGCTGGAAAAAAAAAAAAAGACTTATTTGAATGGTTTAAATGAAATGAACAAGAACCTTGGAAAATCCTTGCTTTCGAACCCTTTAAAGTTGTTTTCCACATCAAGTCTTTATAGTGAAAGGAAGCAAATAAGAACAAAGCAAGGAAAGAAGGAATGGGGGGAAAGGAAAAACAAGCAGGTAGTTTCCGGAGCTCTGTGGTACGGAAGCACTAGATGGGCATTGAAATTCCCCCTTGCTCACTTGTGCAAAAGCTGCAGAGTTCACTTGCACTTTTCCAAGTAGCTTTGTTTTGTAGAAAGAGACCTCCAATAGGTAATCAAATAATAGATCAGCGATATTCAGAACAGAGTCTGGCTTTCAAGCAAGTCTCATGCCAATCTAAGAGAAGAAGGACTGTGGACAGAAAAGCTTAGGATAATTTGATGTCATACTTAGAGACAAGGATTAGAAATCCAAGAATACCACAGCTCATGACATCACAATTGTCTATCAACAGGAAGATTTTTTATTTATTGAATTCTTAAGAAAAAAGTCTGCCTTGGCAGGGGAGGAAAGCCACTGTTAACCAAGCCCTTTTTGTATGTTGATGAAGATATGGCAGACACCTTCCTGTGGAAGTCTTTGCTTCACTGTGCCAGATACAGTTCCAGCTGCTAATAAATAATAAAAATGAATTGAGGTCCTGCCCAGTGTTTCCTATAAATCATGAGATTCTAAGACAAATAAATGAAAGCCGTTCTGGACAGAAATACAGTGAGGCCAATTGTAGTTATTTGTGCCCAATCTTAAGACAGATTTCAAAAAACAAATAAATAATTTAAACATTCATTGAGAGGTATTTTCTTTTTCAGCCATTCTGCAAATCCTTACTGAACAGCCTCATGGAAGACCCTTTCCCAACCACTGATTGCAGTAAACATGCATCTGGTTATGAAATTCTTTTCTGTGATGAAATATGTAAGCAAAATAATTTTCAGGATATTTGAGTGCAGGTACCTGTGGAGGGTATATGAGGCCCTGGGGCTAGAGTTACAGTTATGAGTCACCCAATATGGATGTTCAGAACCAAACTGAGGTCCTCTCGAAAAGCATTACTTTCTCTTCACCACTAAGTCACCTTTCTAGTCCCCATACAAGATAATTTGTAAGGTGCTCCATTATTGTATTTTTACATGTGAAAAATGCATGTAATTCATGTATACACTTTAATAAGTTTGTAGATAAGTACCTAGCCATCAGGTGGGCAGATATATTTATCACCTAACAAAATCTTCCTTAAATCTATTACATTTTTGTTATCATTATTACAACTTGATGAGAACGCTTAACAGAAGAATTAACCTCTTATTAATTTTTAAGTTTCCAGCATGCTACAGTTGCTGTCGGTCTGTATTATATAGAGGTCTGTACAAATTCAACATGTACACTTCCGGCTGCTTTTTTTTCTCCTAGAAAGTGCCTGGCAATGACTGTTCTGCTCTGTTGCATTTTTTAAGGATTTTAGATTTCACACAGTAGTGGTGTCATGCAGAATTTGTAGCGTTGCTTTCATCTCATTTTACTTAGGTTGCCTGCCAGGCGCACCCAGGCAGCTACAAATGGCAGGATTTATTCATCTTCCCAAGGCTGAATATCTGAGTGAATGAACATATGTATCTGTATATGCTGTATCAGCTTATCTGTTGACAGACTTTAGGTTGTCTCCGTGATATTGGTATCATGAACAGTTCTAGGATGAATATGATATCCCTAAGAGATTCTGATTTCCTTTGGATTAACTTCCACAAGTGTCATTTCCAAATCATATAATAGCTGTTTTGTTTTGTTTTGTTTTTTTTTAACTTTTGGAGCTACCTTTATCCATAGTCATTTAGTAATGTCTATACCAGACTTTAGTGTATTATAGGAACTATATTATGGTATGACCACTCCACGCTTTTGAAGAAAGTATACTTTTGTGGTTGGCTGTAGTGATCTGGATGTATTTATACAGGCCAGCTAGTTGGTGGTGTTGCTTGATTTTCCTGATAGCGGTTTTCTGCAAGGTGTTGAAAATGAGGTTTTTATGTTTCTTGCAATATTTTTGTATTGCTGCTACATTTGGTTTCCTCTTGTGTTTATGTGTCCTAGTACTGGGCATATAATATTTAAAGCTCTGTATCTTATTGAAATCTGGCATTTTTAAACTTATGGACCTTTTATGTTTCTTGTGAACTTTTTGTTTTTACTTAATGTCTATTTTGTGATAGCTGTGCCTTAACACTTATCTCCTCTGCATGCTTTTTGCATTGAATACCTCCTTTCATCTCTGTGTTCTCGGCTCACTAGTACCCATAAAGAAAAAAAAATGGTCTCTTGTAGTCCTTTACAATTTATCAAGATTATAACATAGGTTTTCCAAGATGTCATAACTTGCTTATATTAAGGATGAAAATCATTAGGAGATAGGATTCAGACCGAGTGGATGTAGATTTTGAACCTACTGTTAATCATCATACTAATATGCCACATTAGGAGAAAATCCTTTCAGTAAACAAACATTCTGTAGACATTTCCCAACACACTACTGCTGTATAGCTACATAACTGAGGCTGGATCTTTGAGTTTGTGTTTCCAGTGAGTCCTGGATGATATGAATGTTACTGCCCCAACCCCCCACCCCCTACTGAAAATTTGTTTTAATCTTCCATGCTATCTAGAGCTTGGCCTTTCCCCCTTCAGTGGCAAGATCCTGAAAGCTCTCTTTCAGTAGTTTTCCTCATCCAATATGGATAGTGTATTCAAGAACTTATATTCTTTAACTTTTACTCTAACCTTGATATTTATTTTATCTGAATTATATGGTTACTATAATTAAACTTTATTTTTATTTTCTTTTTATTTGTTCTTCCATATATTAAATTCTCGCTGCAGTTTTCCCTCCTTCCTCTCCTCTCTACACTCCACATCCCCCAAGATCATATCCTCCTCCATATCCTTTCAGAAAAGATCAGGCCTCCCAGGGATATCAAACAGACATGGCATAACAAGTTACAATATGGCTAGGCACACACCCTCATATCAAGGCTGTAGGAGACAACACAGTAGGAAGAAAAGTTCCCAAAAGCAGGTAAAAGAGTAAGAGACAGCCTCTACTATCACTGTTAGGAGTTCCACAAGAACACCAAGCTGCACAACCTTAACATATACACAGAGGAACTAGTTCAGACATACACAGGCTCCCTGATTATCTCTGTGAGCCTCAACTAGCCCTGGTTAGTTGATTCTATGGGTGTCCTTGATCCCTCTCTCTTACAAACCCTCTTCCCACCTCTTCTATAGGATTCTCTGAGCTCTGCCTAATTGCCCAATGTCTGACTATGGGTCTTTGCACCTACTATCAGTTGCTTGATGAAGCCTCTTTGATGATGATTATCCATGGCTCTGTTCTACAAGCATAGCAGAATGTCATTGGAAATCATTTTATTGACTATTTTTTGGTAATTGTGTTTGGTTCTATTTTAGGTCTCTGGGCTATTCAGCCTATGGTTCCTGGCAGTGTCAGGACTAGGTTTTCTCTGGTGATCAGGGTCACAAGTTGAACTAGTCATTGTTTGGCCATTCCCACAAGTTGTGTGCCATATTTACTCCAGCATATCTTGCAAGAAGGACAAATTGTGGGTGAAAGTTTTTATGATTTTGTTGATGTCCCAACCCTTCTCCTGGAAGTCTTGCCTGATTCCAGAAGATGATTGGTTCACAATCTGTATCTCCTATTACTAGGAGACTTTGCTAGGGTTATGCTCATAGATTCCAGACAGTTTCTATTGCACTAGGTTTCTACCTCACCCCTGAAATGCCCCAATTTCCGGTTGTCACTCCCAGTACTCTCACCTGCACCCCCCATCACCTGATTGGTTCTCTTTCCATCCCCAACCATTCTTTGTCCTCCTGCAAAAGGACAGGTTATCCCTTTCCAGAGAGATGCTTTCATCTCTCCTTGAGCCCTCCTTCTTCCTTAGCCTTTCTGGGTATCTGGATTGTAGCATGATTTTCCTTTACTTCACAGCTAATATCCACTTATAAATGTGTATGTACCATTCTTTCTGAGTCTGGGCTCTTCATTCAGGATGATTTTCATGATTTTCTAGTTCTATCCATTTGCCTTCAAATTTCATGATGTCATTTTTTTAACAGCTGGACAACACTTCATTGTGTGAATATGCAACATTGTCATTATCCAGTTTTGATTGAGGGACATCTAGGTTGTTTCCAGTTTCTGGCTATTATGAACATAGTTAAGTGTCCTTGTGGTAGAATAGAACATCCTTTGGGTATATAACCCCAAGTGCTATAACTGGCTCTTGAGATAGAGTGATTACAAACTTTGTGAGAAACCACCATATTGATTTTCAAAGTGTCTAACCAGCAATAGAGGAGTGTTCCCCTTGCTCCATCATACATCATATTAATATGTTTTTATAACTACCTGCCTATGTTGTTTAACATATATGGAAAATTTTGTGCTTTCCTCTGCTTCCTTCAATTCCTTAATAGAGAAACATCTAATGGTTAGCATTGATTTCAATACCAACTCAGCCTTGCTCTGGTATTTTGAAACCAATCATTAATTATCAAGAATCCCCTACCTTGCCATAGTACCAATCAGGCTCTTCATATTTTAATTCTATTCCCCCATTCACTGTTCAGATATTTAACAATAATCCTGTCAAGATCTCACCCACATTTATTGAATTTTATATTTTTAATGCTCTATTAACATGCTATCTATCCAATACTTTCCAATCAATGAATTTATCATTATATATGTATGCATGTATGTATGCATGCTTAAAGCTGTTGTGTCTTATTAAATAAAATCTAACACTTGTAATATTTATGGACCGTCTTTTTTTCTTGTGAAAAATTATGTATATAGCCAGAGACCTTGCTAAATATTTGTGGCAAGGATGGGAAAAATATTGAAGTTTGATATTAATATATAAGGAAAATTTTCAGAGAAAAATAAAAATAGTTTTAACAAAAATATTATTCTGAAGGGTATTCTGTACTTTGTCATATTCTTGAATATTGGTATGAAAGAATCTAGCATTTAATAAGCACCTGCTATGTCTTAAAATTGTGATTAACATTTTCTTTATATTACCTCTTTTGCAGTTTCATAGCAGCTTGATAATGTACTATTATACGCATCCTTTGAAACCCCAATAATGTAATTAGATTTGTAGTCAATATAAATCTAAAAGGAAGGAGCTAATGTATACGATGAGCCATGACTCATCATATCCTGCCAAGGTAGACGAATGACTCAGAAAACAAGGAACATTTAACAGCAATAGCTATAAAGTTTATGTCCAAATTAAATGAATCCATAATATCTACGACTTCCTAAGATTTTCTTGATTGCAGTTTTGGTAAAGGTCACTGAACATTCCCTAAAGTGAATCTGAGTTTGAGAGGTGACGTAGGAGCCCACAAAACTATAGAGACTCTTATCCAAGAACCAGATCAAGTACCAGATTAAAGAAAATAATTTTCCTGTGTGTTCTCATTAGTCATGCTTATTTTAAAAGATTGTACTGTGTATGGTTGCCACAGTTATACAAATTTTGACAATGTATGTAGCACAGAATGTGGAACATATCAAAATTGTGTCTTTAACGTAGTTGAGTGAACAAGGGGAGGATATTTCTGGGAATATAATTGTTCTATTGGATTTTTCCCACATGAGGAGCAAGAGGAATTGAGAACTCAAGATGAACAAGTAGAGCAGAGAATAGCAGGTCAATAGTGAAAGAAACATTCTTAGAGTCAGAGCATCCTAACAATAGAATGAGCTGTTAGGAACCACAACTGTCTACCAGGTGCGACAGCATGCCTGCAGTTCTAACACTCAGAGCTCTGAGGATCATCACAAGTTTGGATCTAGCCTTCTTCACATAACAAGTCACAAGCTAGCCTGTGGTACAGAGTGAGCTTTTCATCTCAAGCTTATATAATTAAGTGGACAAAAAATCACACATATAAATGTGATGTAACTAAGCATTTTTTCTCTTCTAGAGATTCTGGGATGTGACTATTGCTCTCAATTTGCCTTCAGGCTCCATTATTCCAAAATGACACTCATTTCTGCGATGTAATTGTGCAAACAGAATATATTCAATAATGAGAGTCCATGTTACTCTTCATTCCATAGTGTTTTCCTACAGTGTTCCTCCCACTGAAGTCCTCAGTGTGGGGATCATATTTCAGACTCAGTTCCCATAGCATTCTGAACACAGAACTGAAGTGTTCAATAAATACTTTTTGACTGACCAGTAGTTTTCCCAACCTTCTGTAGCTGCTCTCTTTCTCAAGGGCAATTGTACACATTTCCCATAGCCAATTCAAGTTCTTAAAATGATACGGATGGTGCTCTGTTCTTCCCTGCTTCAGTACTCGCCACACTGCTGAAAGGACTGTCAACAGAACAGGATAAAAGCACTTTGTGTTCTCTACCGAGAGGAGATAGGAAAATACTTCCCATTTAAAATCACTCCTACTCAGTTACCTGTATAAACGGTATTGTGCCCAGAGAACTGAGCCTGTGCAAACAACTCAAGTCCCCCAGATACCTCTCAAATGCCAGTTCTTTTACATATGCACATGTATCATCCATTTTCTTTATTGATCAACTATCTTATCAGTGAATGGTATATTGAATGGTCTCTATGATTGCAATTCCTTAATGCTGCTTACCCCTTTAGAAATCCAGCTAACTATAACTAATTTTAACATTATCTGTTGACTACATAGCTGTGGTATGTATCATCTATTCCTATGCATTCAACAATAAATACACATGCATAAGAAGAACAGTAAATGAGCTGCTTAGAATAAGAGAGAGAGAGAGAGAGAGAGAGAGTGTGTGTGTGTGTGTGTGTGTGTGTGTGTGTGTGTGTGATGATTATAGAAGAAGCCATGACCAACTTCAGAGGGAGCAGTGAGGATGAGGAGGGTTTGGAATGGGGACACGGAGTATTGAAAATGATGTAACCTCTTTATTCATGTATTATATTTTCTAAGTTAAATTATAAAAAATGAAAATAAATGCTGGAGCATCATTAATGATTATTTTTGTTTTACTGATTCAAATGTAGTACTGACTTCAGAATGGTTTTCTCCATGACTGGTTTTATACATTTTAACAGAACTCATTTCTAAGAGGATTGAACACCTTTACATACATTTGAAAGTAAAAGAAACATTCATCTTGATTTTTTTGTCTCAAATCAAATATTTAAGATGTCTTTTGCTGGTATTCAGTAGTCTTATGATACTTACTTCAAATTTCATTGTAGTGAAAATTAAAAATAATCTCAGGTTCTATTGTGAATACAGGTGCTATAAGCATGCTTTAGTGTCAATTTAGAATTGAACCCAGACCTTAAATCTAAAGCCCTAGAACCTTATAACCCATTTTTATAAATGCATGGGCTTGCTCCAGACCACCCATTTCCTTACAGAGTTACCTTTTATAGAATTTCAGAAAGTCAGTAACCTGTTTAAATCTGAACTGGTAGAAAATCCTCAAACACCATATACATATATTATATCTCAGTCAAAATGATGTCCTTCCATTACTAGGTTGTGACCTTCAGTATTTGAACTTGGGCTACTGAATATTTTTATTCAAATATTATTTTTTTAATATTTCCTTGAAACCCCTAGGAAAACAGGTTTTGCATGATTTCTTATTTTTTCTAGGTTATCTTATCCAAGATTTATTATGTGAATGACAAGACTGCTGTATGCCATCACCTTGAACATAGACTACTTTATTTTTTTTTCAAACATGTGGGATGGTCCTTCTCTTCATCTGATAAACACTACTTTCCCCTCATGGTGATCTCATCTAAAGCTAAAAGAAACAGAGGCTAACAATGAGTCAAAGAATGTTAAGCTACCTATTTTAAAACAGATTAAATGGATGTCATTATTTTTTGTTAATATTAAAATGACTCTACGTATACACTCTTATCATTTAAAGTTCCAGTCTAACTCTTGAAAACAGAAACAAATGCATTGCCACCCATGTGGCCCGACTGACCTAGGTCACATATATGAATCCCCTACTCTTTCAGAGTTCCCTTCTGACACAGAGTCAGAATGACATACGGATATACAGTTCAGAGTGTTTTATAAGGTAAGAATACCAATAGAAGGGGTATTATTGATTTCCTCCTGTATCTATAGCATGCCTTTTTCTTAGTTCCTTTGGACAGTTGCTTAGATATTTAGTTGCCTGGGCGCTGACTCACCTAAACTATCAATTCTCTTAGTGCACTTGGCTGTGCACTTTCACAGAGGGAAATTAAGTAACTTTATTAAGTAAATGGAAAACTTACCTCCCGTCTTCATTTCTCCTCCCTTCTTTTTCTTCCTACTCCCATCTAGTTGGGAGATTTTATAACCAAGGGTATTTATGAATCTAAGGGTAAAAGCAGACCTTTGCAAAGAAGACAGAAATCAGCTTCAGGGCAAATTAAGTTCAGAGAGCAAGTAGAACTTGGAAGAAAGAAAAAAATGTATTCTCGATGAAATTGTTAAGAGGACTCCTTCCTCGACAACACGAATGAATGGGTTTTATTAGTTGTCTGATTTAATAAATCAATGTAGTAGATCTGCCATTTGAAGCAATATCCCCGGACTCAGACAAGTGCCCTTTTTACCTCGTGTGTCTCTCCGACCCTCAGCACTAGGCACAGCCTTGATGCCTGTTTACCTAATCATTCTTAGGAGCCCAACTTGCTCTCTTTTTATTGTGCAGAATTCCAGGCCGTACAGCAGTAGACACTTGAAAATTGCCCTTTCACTTTCTTTCATGTGTGCTGATGCTTTCTACATGTCTTTGATTTCTGATTTATGGGTGGAGTGAAGGGTAATCAATAAAATGAAATAACCAGTTAGTTTTCAGACTCTTGCATTAGTCAGTCTCTACCCTGATGCTGTAACATGGAGCCATGATGCGTTGCAGGTGTTTGGAGATTACCCCACCAGGCACAGAGGCAAACGTGTTTAATCCCACTCTGAGCACTAAAGCCAGAGGGTTATGAGCTCAAGACCATTTGGGACTTCATTAACAAGCTCTTCCATATAGACATATATTTGACTGAGAGACATTGTCTCAATTAGTAAGGTAGAAGAGTGATTAAGGATTGATTCTGGACATTAACCTTGGGTCTCCATGTGCACACATGCACACATGTATACACTCATCCCTGTCACATGAGTCCCATAGATGAAATCATGGATATACATGTTTGCATACCAGACATACAACATGGGAACAAACAGAAAAAGAAAGACATTAAAAAGTATATTGAGAGGAATAATTAATCAAGTCTCTAGGTTTGATTCTTTGACTTGAAAGAAGGATCTATTCATTATTATTATTAATATTATTATCTACTCTTTTTTCTAGCACAATTTTTCAGTTCTTCCTCCAGTATGACCCTTGGTCATGATGTTACAACTTGAGGTTTTCTGCCTTGAAGACACATATGGTTTATTGAAACAACTGAAATAAATTTCTTTCAACATAGCATATAAATCATTATTGACAGAACAGCAAGGAAAAGTGATCTAGCCAAGGACTGGGGTAGACTTATTGGAGTTTTCCAGATTATCAATTTCATAAACAAACAGAACACATATAATTCAAATCATATTAATTCAATTAAGATTCTATACCTTGCTGTGAATATATGTCTATTGAATGACAAAAAAAGAATCAACAAAAACTAAACCTATTATTGAAACCAATTTCTATTTTTCATATGCAAAGAAAGAAATTTGTCAGAAGTCATCATGCTGGTAATATTATTCTTTTAATTTCCACTATTGCTTTATGTGAATAGAGTTCAAAGCTCATTAATAGATACTGAATTAGAACTGTCAAATGTATCATATAGCCTTAATTGATGATCAAGGGATTACAGTATAAAAATAGGAATGATTTATCATGCCACAAAGCTAGAACAATAGGACTGCCAGAAAGATGGAATGGGTAGACTTTCCCGATGCTTAGAAACAAGCATCCCGTACCCTATTTATAAGTAAGATTAAGAAGGTTCAGAAAGGCAGACAGAAGAGGCCAGTTCAGCTATGGACTTTGAATCATCAGGAACGACACGCTGATAAGATCCCTTGGGCTTGGTTTTTCTATCTTATATATTCAACACTGAGAATTAAAGAACAGAAAATATCAGGAATAACAGAGGTCATGGATTCAAACTAAAGCCAAATAAAAGAACTGCAACAAAGACTTGATTTTTATTTTAGTCCAAAGTATGGGAAACATAGCAGGACAGAACCCTTAACTACCCTAACAAGCGAAAAGCAACAATTTGGACTTCTGATACCTTTCTTTCTATCTCTCTACAGTAAAGGTGTGAACATCCATGCAGTTTATGCAATGTTTCAGATCCAACCCAAGGCTTGGTACATGATAGACCAATATGCTAGTAACCAAGTTCTATCCCAGCCTCCACTGCTTTCCTTGTAACTAGTGTCTCGCACAGTCATCATTTTTTTGTTCCCTTTTCTTTTATATTATAATTCACTTCTGTGGAGCATCACTTACCATAGGGACATTTCAGAGGTAAATCACATTCAGAGTAACAAGAAAGAGAATTGAAACAAATATATTAGTATTGCTTTTATCTGTGGTCAATTCTGCATTAACTCAGCCTTTGAGGAGGAAACCGTTCTGTTTTAGGGGCATGTTAAATGTTTATATTATATATCATAGTGAATGAATCCTTGTTTACAGTTCAGAAAAGGATGTTCTTACTCTGATGATGCAACAAATGATGATCCAATGTCCATTGGCATTCTAAAGACCATGTGTTCATTTAGAAATTAATGGTATTTACCATACGTTGAATTGGTCAGGGCCATCACAGAGGCGGTCCTATGGTCTAAGTACTTGCTTCACCAATCTCCCAATGAGAGTTTGATTGGAGAAAACCAATATTCAAAATCTATCCTCCGACTTCCACATGCATGCTATAGCATATGGATACATAGCCTCACATATATAATACAATAACACACACAATACACTAGAAAAAAAGCTGTTCTCAAGAGTAGAAAAATATAACTAATAGCGAACTATTAGAAATAAATAATATTCTGAACTCCTCCATGGCCAATCTGCTTGACAAATGAGATTAGGAAGTGTTAAAATAGAAAGGACACTTCTGTGTCTGCCAATATCCATCTTGCTGAGTATTGCAGATTCTCAGCAGGCAAAATGAACAGGCAGCTCAGTAGCTAAGACATGAAGAAAAATTTCTCACATGTGTTTTTCTTTATGTAATGATTTGGTTGGATTCCTGCAAGATTTTGTGAAGCACTTTGCATTAAAGCACTTTGTATTTTTCCCTGTAATTCTGGAGTGCCCAAGCTATTAATTTGAAACATAAAATGCTGCTTCTTTTCTCATTAAAGGTAGGAGACAGATGCTTCACCTGAAGTTATGGGCCGTGAACATCCCTGGTATTCAGTCACAACATTTACATGATGTTAGAACTGTGCTTTTTTTGACATTTGGTTATTCAAAAATATTGCAAGTTACTAGAATTTTTTTTTCCTGTGATTTCATTTTGGTAGATCTACTGTGCTAGACATAATGCTGAAAAACAGTCACTCAGAACATCAGTGGATTCCCCAAATTTTGAGAAAAATACATCCCATTATGAACTAAGAGGTTTGCATTTCATCTGAGACATAAAGGCGCTCTCTCTCTCTCTCTCTCTCTCTCTCTCTCTCTCTCTCTCTCTCAATGCCCAATAAAAGACTTCAATAAATGGCTTCATTTGTTCAGATACACTTATCTTGCTATACTACCTCAGAATATGGTGCTAATCTGCTCATATATCTGTCTCCAGAACCTCTTTCTACCATTTGTCCTTAAAGGAAACACATGGGAAACTACAATTCAGACTCTAGGCAAGTGATCAGCAGATGGCAGGTTATCCTCCAAGTGGTGCAAACAGTCTGTTTGCAGGGCTGATATTTACATACACGTCTGTGGCAGATGACAGGAGACACTGCAGAGGGGCGGAGTATCGCAAGTCATGCAGTGCACAAAAAAAGAACATCTTCTTCAAGTCTCCTTCCCTCCCCTCTCTTTGCAAAGACCTGTAGATTCTTCTAAATACAAAGTTTATTCTCTGTAACATTTTCAAAGAGAGAAATGGAGAATTGTGTCTCTAGTCTGGAATTCTCTGTCTCTCCTTTCTTTTTTCTTTCCTTCTTTAATCCATTCATCCATTCTTTCTTTTGTTTTTCTCCCCAGTTAAAGGTTAGGATTAGATTATCGTCCATGTCTAGGTTGTTTGTTATTTTGGTTTTATTTTACTCATGATATAAGTGGAGTTCTAGCTACACAGAATCCTATAATCAACCAGGGGTGGTAGTACAAGTCTTTAATTCCCAGCACTTGAGAGACAGAAGGAAGAAGATATCTAAGACTTAAAGTTCATCCTGGACTATGTAACTAATTCCAGTTCATCCTGGGCTACATTGTAACACCTTGTACGTGTTAGGGGTGGAAAGACAGACAGCAACGGAAGGGAATTTAAAAGAGGATAAGAGAGGAAATGAGGGTGGGATATGAATCTAAAACTTGTGGGGTGGCACATGCTTGTAATCCTAGCAATTGGGAGGTAGAGACAGGAAGAGCAGATGTTCAAGGTTACCTTTTCCATCTTTGACTGCAGAGCAAATTTGAGGCTAACCTGGAGTACAGGAAACTTTGTCTTGAAAGAAAAAATTTAAAAGACAAATACACATGGGTTGTGTCAGTTTGTTAATGCCCTCCTGCTCTGTGTGTGTGTGTGTGTGTGTGTGTGTGTGTGTGTATGTGTGTATGTGTGCACACGCATGGGAGCATGTGTGTGTATGTTTGTGTGTGTATTGTTACTTAGACTCAAGTAATTGTTAAGTTTTGCCTTATACATAGAAGGTTTTACAGAGAAATGAGATGTCCACAGGATTTGGTAACTCTTGAGTGATAACACAGACAATGATATGAAGCTGGCCTATGTAACCTGGTACCATCTGCTCCAACAGAGCTTCTCAAATAACTTGATAAACATCGTGTAAATATGCCAGCTTCAATTTCTGTCTATTTTCTTTAGCTTCTTTCGCAGGGTAGGAGCATAATCTTAAAGCACTGGTGAATATGTTTTTCTAAGAAACTACTCTGATTGTTATTCAAAATCCCAGGGATCTAAGTTATGTGAGTTTGAGTTAGCTTTAACATCTTGAGCCCATTTCTTTGTCAAGAAATTGGGCAATCTAAATACTCAAGACAAAAATAGCAAGTCAAATGATTCCCAAGAAGAAGAAAGGAGAGGACCCTGGGCCTGTAAAGATTGCATCCAGTTTAGTAAAGAAACCGAGGGGGGAGGGGGAATGATTGGGGAACAGTTGGGGGGAGAGGAACTATGGGAACTATGGTGGGTGGGAACTGGGAAAGGGGAAAGCCTTTGGAATGTAAACATAGAATATAGAAAATAAAAAAAATTAAAAAAAAAAAGAAATTGGGCAATATGTGTTGCTTTGTTGCCCTACATAATTGTCTTATACACATAATTATGTATAAGAGATGATACAGTTTCTATGAAAGCCTGTGTATGGTTTTCAATGAAAGACAGCTTATTACAGTGTTACTTTTTAGTCTCAGAAGAAGGAATTGACAGCTGATTCAGAATATTGTCTTCTAACCTAGCAGGTATGACAAGACACAGGTAGGAGAGTGTTAAAAACAGAACTTGCTGCTACTTCAGAAAGTCCCTGAGGAAGTGCTTTGATCAAATAAAGGAAATGGAGAATAGCAGTCAAGACTTAGAATATACTCAGAAGTAATTTTAAAGTTTTGATTTACTTTAGTATCTTGCTTAAATGATGCGTTTGATGTTTCATTGGATTGACTAAATTGAGAATGGTCTTTGTGCCTGATAAATATCAAGATTCTCTCTCTCTCTCTCTCTCTCTCTCTCTCTCTCTCTCTCTCTCTCTGATTTTCTACGATCTTCTCCATTTGTTGTAAAGAGAAGATTTTTTGATGAGAAGTGGCAATTATACTCACTTGTGGATTTAAAGATAAGATTTAGAATGTAGTAATTATCTAGCACAGTAGAGTTAGTGTATCATTTCCTGAGGTCCATAAGGCTTCTTCAGGCTGGAGAACTTTACATTGGCAGCCATGATTCTCCTCTTGAGCAGGTCTGAAGTCCAATTAGACAGCTGTTGGTTTCCACCGCTGTGTGATTACCATTCCACCTTTATCAATAGTGTGTCATGCTGTTCACTGTTGTTTAGTGTTTTATCTGGGTAGGATTATTTTAAACTGGTCATGGTGTAGAGATGGACAGATTGTGTGGAGCCCAGCCCCAGTGGATACATGCATTTCACAACTATTGTATCTATAGCTCAGGGAAGAATGTAAAATCCAGAATACCAGGATGATAGTCATGGAACAGTATCTCCTAGAAGTGGGTGAATATATTATTACAATGGAAATACCAACAGACTGACATGTTAAAGTACAAGAGTTGGCATTTTAAGGAGTCTCGCTCCTAAAGAAAGAACTGTAGGAAAACTTTGGCTGCAACCAACAAAAACAGACCCAGCCAGGTTGCGCTTAAATATATGTGCATACTCACATACATATGTGTCTTTCTGTCAGTGTATGTGTATAAATGCATGTAGCAATAATCAAAGAAAAAGAGGCTATCAGCTTGAGAATAAGCCGTGGGACTGGTGGAGGGAGGAAACAGAGCAGGGAATTTTTATTTTTATGAAAACATATGAAGTAGTTTTCAGTGTAAGTTATTTTTGTGTCCATGTGATCTTTGTGCCTGACAAATATCAAGATTCAATCCATGGGTGTCCATGGGTGTTCATGGACATACTCTGGGTCTTGATGTATAGACAGTTGGGAGACACCAGACATGGGTACTAGGAAGCAAATTCAGGTTCTCCTTAATAGCAGCAAGGGGCCATAACTGCTAGCCATTTCTCCAGCTCTTAGGGCCATCGTTTGACTTCTCCTTGCTCAAAGCTGTTTTAATTTAATTTAATGTGTGCTCATCGATGCCTAGCTCAAGGCACTGTGCCCAACAATGTACACTGATGATTTATTTACGTGATTATATACCATATGATAATCTGTGTTACTAGAAAATGCATCTTAGAAAATGTTTTTATCTGACAATTTAAAATCTTGTCTGTCATCCACAAACCTTTTAAAAGACAAGTCGGGCAGTCTGTTCTGTTGCATTTAGCTTGCTAAAAGAAGCAGTGGTCTCAAAAATTAACATCTATTCTATCTGTTTTAGGTTTTCTCTAAATCCTAGGTCCCAGTGTCTGTGGGAACCTGCTCTCCTAAGCCTACTTGTTAAAGTTTCCACAGAAGAACCCATCTCAAGTCAGGTTACTTTTGTATAATCACTCTCATCAGCATCAGAATAATGTGTACTTCTTTTTGGAAAAGCATGCGATTAGAATTAGTCCTAACACCTATATGGTATGTATTAAAGACAGGAAAGGAGACTGACTCAGAAGTGGCCCCGTTCTCTACCCCATTTCCCCTTCATAGCACCACCCTTAAAAAGAAAGTTTTTGAGATTCCTACGTCTTTTTATTAGTAATGTCTCTGCATTGAGTCAACTCCTTATATATTCTCCTCTATTATTGGAATGATTTTTCTGCCACCCACTCCTGTTATTGCTCATAACACCTTCCTGAAGTACTTTGGATTTAACATCAGGCACAGGTGATTTGTAGGCATAAACAATTATCAGTATAGGTAACAGCTGACGCAGAAGGCTGATCTATTGGTGGCCTTGAAGCAATCTTGTTTAATATCCATAAGTTCATTCTCTGTAACTCAGTGGGATCCTAACACCTACCATCAAAGTTCATGTTCTGAGAATAATGATATCTTATTATAATTTCTAAATAAATGCATCCAGCTTATTAATTAAAACTCTTCTGCACACAAAACATATTGTCAATGAGTTTTCTTCCAGCTAATGAGTCATAGCACTGAGATGATTGCCTTTGAGATTAATTAAATAGTGCAAAGTGTGTTCATACTGTCTTCCATCTACAATATTCTTTTGTAGGCAACTAAATTTTAGGGAAGATTCACTGAAATGTCAGATGCTGGTTTTTACAGGGACTATTATCTCTTATTAACAACAAAATCCTCTACTTTGATTCATTGGGACAAAAACTAGTAACAAAGACAGAATTGTGGAACAGAAGTCAAATATAGTTAAGAAATTTACTTGGTTATTTTCCACTCATGACCGACTTCTCACTCCTGCCATTATGTGTGAGGGCAGTATTGTGGGGTGCCTCTGCTTTTTAGGTCTCCTGGGTGGGCAAGGTCAAAGAAGAGCACCTGCAAGAGCCCTGGGGTTGGCAGGAAAGTGAAGCGTGTGGATTAGTGGGGGTGTTGTTGTTGTTGCTGTTGTTGTTGTTGTTGTTTTACTTAATTTTGTTTTGTCTTATCTTCTTGATGGAAAGGAAAAGGTAGGTTGACCAGAAGGCTGTGTGTCTTTCTGAGGCCACAGTTCCTGCAGGTGATTTGCTCTAGCCATTCTTTTCCCCGTTTACAACTTTTTTTTAAAATTTTTATTTTCTATATTCTTTGTTTACATTCCAAAGGCTTTCCCCTTTCCCAGTTCCCCCCCACCATACGTCCCTGAATTCCTCTCCCCCCAACTATTCCCCAATCATCCCCCCCCCCAAACGATTTCTCTTTTCTGGGTCTACAAAACTGGATCCAATCTTTTCAGGCCCAGGTTCCTCTTCTTTCTTCTTCTTGGGAATCATTTGGCTTGCTAATTGTGCCTTGAGTATCTAGGGCTTCTGGGCTCATTAATATCCACTTATCAGTGACTGCATTTCATGTGTATTCTTTTGTGATTGGGTTAACTCACTTAGGATGATATTTTCCAGGTCTAACCATTTACCTACAAATTGCATGAGTTCATTATTTTTAATTGCTGAGTAGTATTCCATTGTATGTATGTATGGTATATATATATATATATATATATATATATATATACCACATTTTCTGTATCCATTCCTCCCTTGAGGGATATCTGGGCTCCTTCCAATTCCTGGCTATTATAAACAAGGGCTCCTCTATGGCCTGTCCTGGGGATGGTCTTCCCCTGTGCTTTTCCTTCCTTAGATCCATGTGTTTCAATTGCTCTTCCCCTGCATCCTGAACAAGGCCAGAGTGTGGAGTCTGGGCCCATCCCTATTCTACCTGATGCAGGTAGAAGATGGCAGAAACGGAGACCAGAGCTGCAGCAGCTCCTTACTTGCATCAGCACTGCTCACAAACTTCTCATTCTTCCTAGACTTGGCTTAGCCATATGCAGACAGGCAAGTCAACCAGATTCTGAGCTCTAAAAGTTCCATACACTGCTCATGTCATGATGAGTCATTAATAAATTCTTTTTACAAATTTAACCATCTTATCTACATTAGGTTTGTCCAAATGAATTAATAGTAGTAGTAGTAGTAGTAGTAGTAGTAGTAGTCATTTAATGCTACGTCCTAAGCTGTGTTTTTTTATTGTGGTAGAAATTACCTCTAACCAAATTATCTTTCCCTGATTTCAACCTTTATTTCTTTTTATATTTTTACTGAAAATAGATTTTCCTCTCATACAATACAACCCAAGCACAGTTTCCCTTTCCTCTACTACTCCCTGATCCCTCCACCTCCTAAGCTCCCCATTAATAAATTCTTTAATAATTTCTGGAGTTAGGGTACAAAAATTAAGCAACCTAGTGGAAATTGTGTCACAGGTTAAACTTTCATGGCCTCCGTAAGCACAGAGGATATAATTTGCAGATTCAACTTGCCTTCTTTAGATACTTGTTCTCTGGTTATGCAATTTTCCATTTTGCATATAAATATCAAAATAGAGGCTCATTGCTTATCAGCTTTTATTTTTTCGAAAGCCGTCTGTCATCATGTGGGTCTCTCCTTGATCTGCAAGAGGAAACTTGTAGCTACTATATCATAGAGATAGCAATTTGGGTATAAGTGATTCGACTTCTGCATTTAAAAAGTTTTAAAAGACTATTGATGCATATTTTTATTGAAAAATATTTGTTTTCCTTTTTTTGGAATGGATGCTCTACTTGGTGCTGCCTGGTCTTATTTGTTGCAAAGTGAGGGAAAAAAGTGGCTACAGCTCTAACAAGACTACAGTGACTGCTAGAGGTGTGAAGCATGCATGTTAGAGCAATTTCTGTATTAATCATTTCCTCCGAGGGAATCTATTGTAACTTTGTCAGTTATGATATTCTCAGGGCCAGACCAGATCACTTTGTGTGCACCTATTCCACAGTTGGGTCTTGGACTGTGAAAGGGAAGAAAGGAAGCTGATAAGTGTTGTTCGCCCTCAGTTCCTGAGTACAGATACAATACGGACAGGTTCCTCAAGCCCCTGCCTCTGTGAATTTTCCAACATAGCTGGCCTATACCATGGAATTGTGAGCCAACATAAGTCCTTTCTGAAGATGCTTTAACTAAGGTATTTTATCAGCACAACAGGAAAAGAAATGAGGACAGCCAGTGTTTCCTTACAGAATGTTGGGTGATAAGAATTATTCTTAGACTTAAAATGGCAAGTGGACATTTTAGCATGGAATGGGAAGGGGTTCAGTTGCCCCAATCCTAGCAGATGAGCTGTAGACAGCTGATAGGGGGTCAATTATTTTAAGGGTGTGGCTCCTAATAGGTCTAACAGACTCTAGTGGATATCCCCCACTCTAGAGACACATCAACAGCACAAATTAGAATTGCTGGGATGTTGAATTAAAGGTCAATAAATATTTTTTTTGAAGTTTTATAGAAGTTAAATTTTGTGGGGGGAAAAAGGGCACTCACATTTAATAGATTTATTTTTTTTTTTACAGAAAACTTCAAGGAGGTTACCCAGTCATGGTTGACTCTTCTTGTTCACAACCATCCCTTTGCTGCTTCTTGCAGATCTCTTTCTTCCTTTCTACTCTATATTGGGACTTTTTTGGACCTCCCAGTAATATAAATAATGACACAGAGGCCTTTTAATGTTTTAAAGGTTAGACTTTTTTTTTTTAATTTTTTAAAATTTTTATTTATTTATTTATTTTGGCTAGGGCAGTCTCCCAGCCAGGTATCTATCTTAATTCAACCACAACTAATCCTCGTACTCTGTCCCACTATGTGCTAGCTCATCCTCTCTGTTCAGCTCTGATCCATCCTTTCATCTCCCTGTTCATTAATGAATCTCATACATCTTATTTCTTCTCCCAGCCTTCCTCCCCCCCTTCCACCCTCCCTTTCCAGTTCCACCCTCTACTTCCTGCCCAGCTATTTGCTGTCAGATCTTCATTACAGCCAACCAGATATAATTCTGTGTTGCCTCAGGCAAGTGAGGACCAATAGCTAGCCAGCATTAGGCTCTCTGCTGGTAAAGAATTAACAAATGGGTATACAGAGACATAGCTCCACACAAAGTACCCTAACTCTTTTCTACTTACTCAACATCAAAGAAGGTAAAGTAGAAATATGTGATGTGTTGGTTTGGGCCTATGGTTTTAATCTATGGTCAAAGTTTTTTGGCTGGTATCCATGTTCAGGGATGCTATCTGCTAGATCTGGTCTCACTTCTGTAAGGATTTGTCTTGGATGAATATCCTACTCACAAGACAGGACACTGGTAGTGGTGGGTTAGAGCTCTAGAGAGCATGTGGAGGAGAAGGTCCCAGGGGTAGGAAGATGTTTTACTGTACATACTTTATGACAGTATTTATTTTCTTGAAGGATATATCTTTGTATGTGACCTTTTAAAGCAAGTAAAGTATCACCTTCCCCCACCCAAAAATATTTACTCCCTCTCAACGCTTGAAAATTAGCTTTGGGGCAGACTTTGGATGTTTTGAGTTATTAAAGTGTGATGATTTCCAACTTATACATCAAGCTGTGTTTGAATCTGGGCATACACATTCCATCAGAATTTTCCCTTGGAAAGAGTCAGCTTTCCTGACTCTAAACTTCCACCAGTTTCATGCTCACTCACACAGTCTGAATCACCAGAGGTAATAACCATTAACTCTGCCTACTTCCTATTTCCTCTTTAGCTACCAAAATCTAAGGATTGGAATACATACTATTCGTGATAGTGTTGCAGATCTCCTGTTTTATTAATCACCAGTTATCGTCAGCATAATTGCTATTGTTTGAGACAGTATGGACTGCAGAACCTTCTGCCTTGCCTTTCTGAGTACTGGCATTGTAAGTATGTACCATCATGTCCAGTTGCCTTCTTTGGTTGCTGTATCTTATGGTGGTCTAGCAGCAGGTACTGCCCTGAATTCTTTACACTGCGGCAAATCAGGTTCCCCTTCTAAAACTCAATGCAGTTAGGTAGTTCCTGCTGTGCACAGAATAATGTCCACTAATGCCTGGACAATCTGGTTCCAACCTACTGATTACTTATCTAGATGCCTTTCAACATCTATTCATAAGATTTTTATTTCTTTTGTGTCTGCTAATATGTCAGATACCGCGCTAGGTGTTGGGTTTTAGAAGAGATCAAAACTCACACAGGTTTGTTCTTAGTGTTTGGGGGAAGGGGCAGATTCATTTATGCAGGTGTTTCTTCATAACTAGAGATGGATGTGATAAGAAGACAGAGCTCAGAGCTTGCAAAGTATCTCTAAGGAATGAGGAATCTGCATTGACTTGGGCTCAGAAAAGCTTTCCTAAGTAAATGAACTCAGAAAGAGCCTTGGTTCTGTGACCTCAGGCAAACTCCAGCCATGCTTCAATCTGCTGGAAAGCTTTCCTGGGCTTTTGCCCTGGCATCTTCCTACTTCATTTGATGTTTGGTGAAACTCTTGTTACATATCCCCAACCTTTCATTTTGTTTTGATGGGATATTCACACTGCAAGATCCAGCTTTGAAAAGGCCTTCTTCAATACAGCCTCTCCTGACAGTGTTTCACCTCCTGAATCTCCTGTCCTGGAGGAATGGCCCTCTCCCCTGCTCTGCAGTTACAATATCATTTTATGTGGATTAGTGCTGCTTGGCATCTACTTCATTGCTATTCACACATTTGATTTATTTCTCTGTCTTTCTTGTACCCTTTGTATTCCCAGAACATAGAAGAGTGCTCAGAACAGTGAGAACTCAGCACATCCTTTGGGTCAAACAATACCTAACAGAAAATTGATGAAATAATTGTTTTATGGGTGGTGTCAAGTTTGTTAGCTTTAGAAAATAAATATTTACAGACCATTCTTTTTTTTTTCTTTTGAACGTTATACATGCATCAAGTTCCAATTATAAGGGCATAACATTTTCCAATTACTTTTTAATGATTCAGTGCTTTTAAGCATGGACTGTTTTTCCATAGGGAAGGAAGATAATGTGTTTTACTTGAGGATATATAAGCAACAGTTCAGGTGGAGCTGCCTGATGAGAAAAGATGCAAGGATGTGTGTTTTCAACATAGATTCAGCATCGCTTCATGACTTCAGTATTTTCATGTAAGAAAAAAACTCATTTATCTTACCTGAAGGAGAACACACAAGTATTTCCCTTGATCTCTCCTTATAAGAACTTGCTAAATGCCATGTATAAATCATGTCATTCAAATTATGTCATCTCATCACTATTGTTCTCTTCCTGTCCCTCCATCTGTCCCTGTGTCCTTCCTTTATGGTAGAAGTGATTTTAGAAATAGCATCCTAACACCGTTTCTAGAAGGTGCTGAGAATGAAAGGTTCTCTTGTTTATAAGGACCCATGAGACTGGAAAAGAACTCACATGTGTATTCACTGACAATGTTCATCAACCCAATAAATGCCAATGTACATTTCCTGTAGGCCAACTTACCTGAACAATGAAAGGGTCAAATCATAAAGTTGCTGATATCACCCATCATATCTTGGAGAAGCTGTGGGGGAGGGATTTGGATATAAATGGTTTGCGAATGGGATGGGGAAAGAGCACACACTGAGGTGGATCCAGGAACTACATGCTGGATGGTACCCAAGTCTTTCCTTGTAATGATGCATCTGCTGATTATGAAACCTGACTAAGGACTCTTGCCTGGAAGTATATCACAGACACAAAAATTGGTACCTAGATCACCACTTCACCAAGAGCCAGGAAATGTCACGTATCTCTGAAGGCTCGAACATAGCAGACAGCTTTTGGCAAAACCTCTCTCTCATTATATGTGTGGGCAAAACTGCTAATTCCTCCACGGAAGGAAGGTCCGAAGCAATTGGCAAAGTAAATGTGTAATTAGGTCTTTGCAATTTCTTTCCTTTCTGCAATGCAACAATTTCTCCTCTTTCTTAATCTTTATAAGTGAATTGCAACACAGCAGTAAATTTTGAGCATAGGAAAAAAAAAAGCAAAGTAAAATTTGGATCGCCTGTATTTGTCAAGAAAAATAAATCCTTGGCAAATAAAAGCCAAAAAAAAAAAAGGACTTACTTTCCATTCTTCTGTAATTTGTGAAATAAAAGAGATGTAGTTATTTAATTTGATTTGTTCCTGTTTGTTTGTAAGACTGTGCTTTGGTCTGAAACAGCTGTGGCATCTAATACATTGACAAGTGACATAGAGGGCTGGGGTGTTTACTAATGATAGAGATTTGAGGAAAGAGCCACAGTTACTCTGTACTGTATTGTTTAATATACTGATGAACTTTGCAATTAGCAAGCTCCCGTAATCTACTCAACAAAAGGGAGGCTGAGTGCGGTTACCCTTTATCCTCTGTGAAGATGACGGTTCTGTACCAGACACACAAGTAGCAGCAAATGATAGTGTGTCCACGCTGTGTCCCTCCCTTTAAACATAAGGATGGGCTATACTCACATTACATATTGTTCTGAAAAAAATGCATTTTGTAAGACTTAATACTGATCCTCATTTTAAAAAGCCAAGGTAGATAGAAACATAACCGAAGGATTGAGGATGAGTTCAATGGACAGATAGTGTGAGGGTATCTTCAGTGGAAAAGCTTGGGTTTTCTTAGAAGAACAAAATAAATTTTTATATTTGAAAGTAAAATCTCTATAAAATATAGCCATTGTGATATTCTGTTACTTTTAACATAAATAGGACACTAATGATCTCTGTTTGAGGTGAATTAACAACATAATCTAATAAAAGAAGCACAAACAATACTAGTTTCTAAATCCAAACCACTGGGCAAGGACTTCTTTATACTTGGTAACTTGATGTGGTCTTAAATAGTGTGTGTTGTTGAACATGCTTTTGATACATAATCCTTCAAAGTTTTATTCAAATGAGAATATCATAGATTCTTCAAGGAGGAAGGAACACAATGGCACACAGAAGTAAAGGAAGGATATTGGGCATATGGTACTGGTGAAAGATCCTTGGGCTGAAATTAGGGAAAACACCCACTTTGTGAATCTCAACTAGTTGCTTACCGCAGAGTTCTCTTCCTGTTTGTAAAATAAGAGCAATGTCTGAATTTGTATGATTGTAATAAGGAGTAAGTATACATTTTAAACACAATGTAAGAACTTGCTAAGTATGTACTCTCCCATCGTGCTCACCCCAACACCCCCAATTTATTTTAAGTCATTAATGACTAGATTATAATAACATCTCCATGGTATATATTTGAAACCAAACCTGACCTTTCATTTAAGCCCTTGAAAAATATTCAGTAAATTGAGTTCAGTTTTCTTCCCAACACTTGTTCTGCTACATATACGAAGATGCAGGTTCTTAGTCATTATGAATTTATGTATCTATATATAAGGTCTTTAAGGTTTTATGCTAACTTCTGACTTCAAGAGCTAGTTACTAAATGGTCCATCACCATAGATTATACCTATTATTCCATTGTTTTTACTCTATTCTAGCACATACATTATGTGATGGCCAAGTCTCTGCCTTTGATGCTTTCTTCCTGTCCATCTTTGCAAGGCATATAGTCAGTTTGTCTAAAAATTTGAAAGTATAAATAAATTAATGTATAATCCAGAAGAGTAAAAATATCTAAAAGTTATAATGTCTTATAGTAAATACTATATCCTCCCACCCCTGGCATTGTAGATCTCTCAAAAAGTTCCTTGTATGTAAACTTTTCAATGTACTGCTTTGCTTTGCCTTCCCTGGCCTGTTTATCCAGTTAGTTCAATTTGCCTTTTTTTTTCAACTTGAGAGTTTTCTTACAAAGAGTCCTTCTTGCATCCTTTTTCCTGACTATCCAGAGTATCATTCAGACTTAACCCTTACTTTCTGACTAACTTTTCTGACTCTGATCTTACCTATCTTGTCACTTTTCATGGGAAGGACCTTGTAGATATTTTGTCACTATTTGATATTTTCAGATTGTATATAAGATGTTGTGAATTTTCCAAAGCAAAAATGACTACAGTCTTTATTGTCCATCTATATCTATATCTATCTATCTATCTATCTATCTATCTATCTATCTATCTATCTATATCTATATCTATGTATTGTATATGTTAGATTTCTGCAGGTCTGTAGGAATGGTAACATATGAATATTTGATTAATTAAGTCTGTACTGAAACATGGTTCTATCATGTGCTAGCTCAGCAACATTAGGAATATGTTTTAATAAAGTTGAATAAATTATAAAAATTTATATAGTAACATAATTTTATTGGCTAGGTTAATGACAAAGGGCACAATATTAGGAATAGTACCTATACTTTATAGGTGTTGATAATAGTTAAACACAACACAAAAATATCAATCTAATTTTTGAGATATTTGTAAACCACCACCATACCCACTTAAATTGTTCACTTATTGTTTGATAAAGATCAAAATAGAAATAATTAACATTACAGCAGACATTTCATTAGGAGATTATTACTTTGCTCCAGGGAACAGCCTTATATTCAGAAAATTCCCTAGAGCATGTTGCAGGTTAAGAACATCGGTTGAAAAAAGTTTAAAGAATCTTTTGGGAGGGTCTCCTGGGCTGGAGAGAGAGTCCCCAGTGGTTAAGAACATATATTACTTTTGTAGAGGACCAGAGTTGAGTTCTCAGCACGTACTTTGGGTAGCTTACAGTTGCCTATAATTTTAACTCCAGTGGTTATAAACCCCTTTTATGTACTCTGCAGGCATCTGGACTAACATACACAGACACAGAAATACACATATAAAGAATAATAAGGACACATACAATAACATACATCTTTCATATGTTGATAATAAGATAGCTGCAATTTATGTATCCTTTACTAGGAAGGGGAATAAGACAGGCCTGATACAACTAATTTTGGGGGTTTTTTTTTTTGAGACAGGGTTTCTCTGTGTAGTCCTGGCTGTCCTGGAACTCACTCTGTAGACCAGGCTGGCCTCGAACTCAGAAATCCACCTGCCTCTGCCTCCCAAGTGCTGGGATTAAAGGCGTGCGCCAACACGGCCCGGCTACAACTAATTTTTATAGAAACTAATTTAGTGATGAACATTCTTCTGTTCACAGGTAAGTAAGCAGTCCAACTTAAAAGGCACTGATTCCCAGTGAAGCTTGTAGTTAACTCGTAAATACATATAAAGTGTCTGCAATTTTTTTTCAAAAACAGTTTTGAAATGTCTGTTATAAAACCACATTCTACTGTAGATGACAACTGAGAATATACTGGCAGTCTAGAAACAATAAGTTTATAAAAATGATAAAGGTTTAGTTTGAGAAGTAGTCCAGGAGAAACCTAGAAGCTGAAACTCTAGCCTCTGAAATTAAGACGTACTCAAAGTCATGGTTGTACTCTTACAATGGTTTAGCTGCTTACCGTAACACAGTTTTCAAAATTTATTCTTTGAAACAAAGTCCTTCTCCTAGATTTGCTGTCAATAATAATGATCATGAAACATGTGTTTATAATCCTGGACTCTGTGGCCTGATCTAAGAGGTCCACAGTTCTAGCCTAGCTACGTGGCAAGAGCCTGTCTCATGAGAAGTGGATGGAGAAGAGGGAAGAAAGGAAGAAGGGGATGAGGAAAGAAGAAAAGAAAGAGAAGAAGGAAATTGCATTAGTCAGGTTCTCTAGAAGAACAGGAATTACATGTATGTATGTATATGTGATAATTTATGAAAGTGGCTTATAGGGTGTGATCTGGCTAGTTCAATAAGGACTGTATCCCACAGAAAGCCACAAAACAGATAGTTGCTCAGTCCATGAGGTTGGATATCTCAGGTGGTCTTCAAGAAATTGGTTCTTTGGAATACCAGCAGAAGAATGCCTCAGCAGCTGGATAGATGAACTTTCCAGCAAGAGAGAGAGAGTACAAGCAAACAAAATCAGACTTTCCTCCTTCCATGTCTTTTTGTATAGGATGCTACCAGAAGGGGAAGGTAAGGTTCAGATTGAGTCTTCCAAAGGACAAATGATCATATCAAGAAAAATTTCTCACATGTTCCCATCACAAAAAAAACCTATTAAATTATCAATAGTACATCTACCAAGTACTCTGTAAAACTTACTGGGTAGGACTAATTATGACAGTAGAACTCAGAGGTGGGTTGATAACCTATATGTAAGATTGGGACTCAAAAACATGAAATGTGCTTGAATTTCATAGTACCCTGTAATAGTTACATATAGCCAATTAAATACATAAATAAATCTCAGTGGTGGCTGCATTTCTTGCTACCAGTCTCAGTGCTCTGGGTTCCCGAACAAAACACACACATAACCTTTATTTTGATAGGCCTCATGTCAATGGCTGGGCTACTTCCTAACCTCCATGTGGCTAATCCACCTCTCTCTATATTCCTGAGTTATTACTTACTAAATCCTATATTCCATCTTTGCTGTGCAGGACCCAGTTGCCCAGCCCTCATGGGCCAATATTCCTGGGCTCATACATGGTGGCTATATTCTCTGTCCTGCATCTTCTTCATCCCCTGGCCTGGTGGATCTCTTTTCTTTTTCTCTTCCTCTCTTCTGGGCATTCTAAAAGTCCTGCCCCTGATTGTCTTGCCCAGCCATTGGTTGCCAGCAACTATATTTACCAATCAGAACTAACTCGGGGCCAGGATCCCTCAGGATCTTACATCTGGATGTGAGGATTCTCATACAAACAATTTTGGGGACCCAAATTAACATAAGGATATGAGCGGCATTAAGCCAAACTCACTATAGTAGCCTAGAAACTCAATAGAAGCTGACTTCAAAGCTAGATAATGTAATGATGAAACTCATTATTATGTATAACAAGTGAATGCTGAGTGCAAGTGTCCCCCATAGGCTTACTTATTTGAATTCCTGGTCCCCAGTTGGTAGAACTTTCTGGGAAGGATTAGGAAGTGTGGCCTTTTGGAGGTCTCATTGTTGTTGTCTCAACATGTAAGTTCTTAGCTACCACTCCAGCACTATTCGTACCCATATGCTGCCATGCTCCCTGCAGTAGTGGTGATGGACCAACCCTCTAAAACTCTAAGCAAGGCCCCCATATACTCCTCCACAAGTTACCTTCATTGTGATATCTCTTCATCGCCATAGAAAAGTAACTAAAATATAAGGTAAATTTTTCTTTTTTAAAATTTTTTATTAGATTTTTTTTCTATATTCACATTTCAAATGTAAACCCTTTCCTGATTTCCTTTCTGAAATCCCCTATCCTATCTCTCCTTCCCCTGAATCTATGAGGGTGTTTCCCCACCTATCCACCCACTCCTGCTTCACCATCTTGGCATTCCCCTACACTGGGGCATTGAGCCTTCACAGGACCAAGGGCCTCTTCTCCAATTGATGTTCAACACGGTCATCCTCTACTACATATGCAGCTGGGTCCCTCCATGTGTATTCTTTGGTCCCTGGGAACTCTGAGGGTCTGGTTGGTCCATATTGTTGTTCCTCCAATGGGGCTACAAACCCCTCCAGGTCCTTCAGTCCTTTCTCTAACTTCTCTACTGGGGACCTTTTTAAAAGGCTTAAATTGTCTGATCACACTTTGCTTAGATGGTTGAATACTAGAAGTTTTGGGGCTACAAAACCCTTTCAGCTCCTTCAGTCCTTTCTCTAACTCCTCCACTGGGGACCTTTTTTAAAGGCTTAAATTGTCTGATTTTGCTTTGCTTAGATGGTTGAATACTGGAAGTTTTTGGTTTGTCTTTTTTAGTAAACTAGTGCTATTTTAGCTTTTGATAAATATGAAGAGGCAGCTTATGGCTTTCTCCAAATCTACATGTTTCTGAGAAAAATTATATGAATAGATTTTTCTTTCCTGTTTCTTTTGTTTTCTCAGGATATACTAGGGTGATAATAGAAGATTATGACATAGACACAGAAGTTCCCATTGAGCAAGTACCATTATGGTGAAGGCAAACTTGGATAAGAGAATCATGGGAAGTAAAGTGCACCCTTTTACTATAAACACGTCAAAGGGTGGTGGTAATTTGTAGGAAAGACCCATAGCAATTTATTTGGCAAGGTAGAAGAGGGCTTTGGTGACTTGTGTTTAAACTTGTGTTCCAAAAGACGAGTTCAGGTTAATTAGATCATTGGTAAAAGTGCAATTCAGACAGACATCTGTACAAATATCAAGGTCTGTCCCAAAACCCAAGATAAGGGTGCAACATGGTACTCGAAACAGAAAGAAAATCAATGTTGTAGACTGTGCTATCCGGATGGCAGCATCTGAACTGTTAATTAGGGTGCAAGCTCTGTTGAGGATGGAGTCTTTAGATCAACACCTGGTCAAGGGATGGGAAACAATTGGAATCTGGCTGAAGGCAATGCCAGGCTTACACAGTCTGCCAGAGGACATGTAAGGTGAAGATGGCCCAGTCCTTATCCTCTGCTCTCTCATTAGTCATTGCTTACAGGCATTTCTTGGAGAAGTGCCTTAGTGGAAGCACTGAGTCCCAGAAAGGCCTGGTGGATGAACTCTATGACCAGCATTTCATCTAGAGCAGTGTTCCTCACATTATGACTGAAGAAGAAACCTATAGAGCAAGGCTTCCAGTCTTACCACTTCAAAACATTTGAACCCAATTTTTATCTGTGTATATGTGTTCACAGTTATATATGTATATATATATGTATATATATACATATATATACACATATATATGTGTATATATATGTATATGTATGTATATATATATATATATATATATATATATCCTCAAATATATATATGAGGATTCTTATGCATTTTATAATGCATAATTACATTCCTAAAATCTACTTGCTAAATGCAAATGATAAATATCCCTTAAGTTACTACAATGAAATGGAAAAGTCTTTAGAGAAGATAAAATTGTTCCAGTTGAGGGCAAGCTATTTCTAATTGAAAATAGATCTGCCTCTTATACAGTGCATCCCAACCACAGCCTCCCTTCCCTCTCCTCCTCCTAGTTCTCCTTTCTCCCCTCTCCCATCCACCCTCACCTCTGTTTCTTTTTAAGACTGTGTGAGAACCAGACCGTGTTTAACTTTATAGCTATATAGATGAGTTTGACCATATTCTATGAACCAGAGTGACCCAATAAAGAGTTTTTTAGTCGAGAGGTGGCAAGTCCCAATTTGTATTAAATGTCTCGGCGTCACCGTGGAGTAGGAACGGGCTCAAAAAGAGCCCGGGTGGAAGACAGAAGAACAGTGAGGTGTAAACTGTTTTAGTCAATAAAACCCGGGACTTATAACTGCTGTAATTGAACCGCCTGTGACAGTTCTAGTAAACATGCAGATGCTTTGTCAGATGTCTGAGTGGCAATATAAAGGGCCTGACTGGAAGGAGAGGAGATGTCAAAGATGGCTTTCTCTGCATAAGTGGTCAGATGGTGGTGCTGTTTGCAGATGCGTAGATGATAAATGAATGTGCAAGGTGAAGAGCCGGCTGAGTTTAGTAAATTTCTAAAACTTATACACGACCATCCAGGCAGCACTGGGATAAAGATCCCTATGTCGGGAGAAATGGCGGAAATGCAATCCAATAGTAACTGAGTTATTTCTTCATGAAACCTTTTACATGAAATTTAGAATTTTCTCACACCTCAAGGAATCTTCAGTCACAACTGGTTACTTTTCTACTCTAGGTAGAATATTTTTTTCCAGATTTCTGATCCAAAGTTTGCCATAAGTGATGAATTTGACAGATATTTAAATATTTACCTCTATTCTATCAATGTTTATTTTTAAGTTTGTATATTACCTATGAACATATTTTTTTTTTAAATATGAAAATAAAGTAGAGAGAGACCAGGGCGTTTGGATTTTATTTCCATATTTGAATTCATTCAATATATTGTATTTAGTTACTGGCACATGGGGGAAGTACCAGCCATGCTTTTCGCAGAGTCCTGTAGGCCACTACTGAATCTTGGAAACTTGTCAAAAGATTCCCCATGCCCAATACACGGCTCTAAGCCATAAAGTAGTTATTTCTTCCCTTTCCCAAAAATGAAATTATAATATGAACAGGATTCTGGCAAGCACGGGAAAGAGAGACAGTTAAATTAAAATCATTAGTCATATAGAAAAGTAGCAGTGCCTGGCTTTTGTAGAGCACCAGAGATGGCAGCCAAGGATCCGGGTGCTTCAGGCATCACTGAAGGCTCATGTCTGACAGCAGGAGCTTGGAGGTCAAGGCCGGCAAGTCAGTGCTCTGGCCGGATGTACCT
The DNA here is from genome assembly GCA_964023405.1 of Apodemus agrarius. NCBI lineage: Eukaryota > Metazoa > Chordata > Mammalia > Rodentia > Muridae > Apodemus > Apodemus agrarius. The sequence goes on along the minus strand of OZ030025.1, from coordinate 24,067,260 downwards.
CAAGCCGTACGTAGATGATGCTATTTGCTTAACTGTTTCCCAGGTGTCCCCATTAACAGATTTTTTGTTTTACACCTCTTCTCGGCTTTCCTGAAGTATTCGGTTTCTTTGACATTATCATCCACAAGCTCAAGGTGTATAACTTAATTTAAAGTTCATAATTACATTTTAGTTTATGTACAGCATACACACACATACAAACAGGCACACCCACGATCTCAACAATTGGTAGATTGTTGTAACATAGCCTGTGACTATTTTCTATAGGAGTTTAGTCACCATAAATAAATGAGCCTTGTCAAAAGCTACTCAAGATCTGTAACATGAAACAGTTGTACTAGCTCTGACAGGGAGATGTCTGTCAGTAAACTAATTAACATGTAGGCGTGAATAATTTAGATCAACAGTACCACATAAAAAGCCAGGGATCACAGTAGATGGGAACAGAGATAGAAAGATACATAGAAGTCACTGAACAGCCAGCCTAGTAGAATCTGTGAGTTCTGGATTCCATGACACACCATGTCTCAGAAAACACAGTGGAGAATATGTCAGCAATTAAATGATGGATTTGTCAAGAAAATCACCTGACATCTACCCCATGTACTTATGCACACATGCAATCATACACACATACATAGGTGTACATTTACAGTAAGCCAAAGAAATAGTCTACCCTTATTCAATCTGTGCTAAAGGTGAACACGTTATAAAAATCAATGGCCAGAATCATGTTACTCATCACAGGAAAGGAAGTAAGTTAACACTTTTAAAAGCTAAAGGGGAAGGCTTTGATTTGTGGCAAGCACTCTTCCATGAATTGATAACCACAGGCTTCTGTTATTTAAATTAGGCATTGCTATCAACCCGGTTATGTGACATATTGAGAGAAACAAAATTCCCACTGTTGTTGACGATTTCCTTGGGAATGCTAACTTCCATCATCTTCCCAACTTTATGATCATTTTCCTGGTTCTCTCTGAAGTGGGCCTGATCGATGCCTTTGCGATGTTTGATGATCGGACTGAATACGGCCTGTGAGAGTTTTGGTGTTCATATCCTGTTGCATCTAGACTTTCTAATAATAGACATCATTGTCTTCATCTTTGTAAATGATGTCTGCAGAAGAGGCACAATAATTATATTTCAAAGCATTCACGTATCATCCACTTTGTTGGGATGTGTTATGATGGATCTGTATTTCTAAAAACTTGTAGAGAATGAACTGGCTAAGAAAATAGAGACAATAGTATGTTTTCTTTCTAAAAATGTTATTTTTATTTTTTTGCGTCTTTGTGTTCCCCTGTGTGTATATGCCTTGCTCCAGCGGAGAACTTGGGTTCCATGGCGTGAGAGTTATAGGCGATTGCAATCTCCTTATATGTGTGTGTGTGTGCCTGGAGTATGTATGTGGTGTACATGTATATGCTTGATTGCATGTATATATGTGAGTATGTGTAGCCATTTGGGCATGTAGAATGCTGAGTTGGTATTTCACTTCTCCTTAAGCACTCTTTCATAATGTGCATCAAGGAGGGGGGGGGTCTCTCAAACCTTGAGTATTCCTATATGAAGAGTCTCGCTACCCAATATTTCCTGAGAATCCCCTGCCTCATTCTTCAGAGGCTAGAATTATAGGTGGGCTGATATGCCTGTCTTTCATTTAACATAGACTTAGGAAAATTGAATTCTATGCAGTCTTTACACTTGCATGGCAATCACTTAACCATTAAGTCATCCCCTTAGTAAGCTTTAACTAGGGAGCCATCCCCTTAGTAAGTTTTAACCATTAGCCATCCTCGTAGTGAGCATTTCCTTTTGGCCACACATGAATGGACACTTACCTGCTTTTCATTTTGTGTCACTGTGAGGATAGCCAGACTATGACATATTACTTTTATGGATTTTTCTTTTTATAGTAATAGTAAATATATAAAATAATAAACTTTGCTGTGATGTTTTATTACACACATATACATAGACTTTGATGGCATCTCACCCCAGTGACTCTCCTCTGTTACCTGTTCTCCTCCCATTAGTCTTCTCATAACCCTAATCCCTTTTATTTCTTTTTAAATTGTGGGTCCCACTGTAGAAGATAAAACACATAATATTTGTCATTCTGTGCCGAGCTTCCTTTGCTTGCCAATGTGATTTACATAATTCCATTCATTTACATACCAATGATACAATAGTAGGCTGATCAGTGTGATTTTGATTTGTATTTCTGTGGAGGTTTGTGATAACCCCATCACCTTCTCATATAGCAATTTGATCTTTTAGTGTCTGCATCAACCAAACACCTATTCGGGCTCTTGGCCTGATTTTAAATTCTTTTTAAACTTTCATATACATTGCAAATATTAGATTCTTACTTGGTGTATTGATTCTCATCATTTCCTCCCTTTATATTGTTTTCTATTTTGATGATTTCTTCTTTATTATGCATAAACAAGTTCTATCTGTTCATTTCTGTGTTTCCTGCTTGAGCTTCTGAGGTCTTTTATCCCCCAAATTATTATCAAGGACATTGTGTATTCTTATTTCCCTCTTGGTATGAGTTTTGCCACATTTGGCATTAAGACCACCTAGAAAATAAGATAACATCTTGTGGATTCTATTGATAACAAGAGAGGAAACATGGACTGGACACACCATTGAAGATAATGTTTTGTTGTGGTTGCACAAAATAGTGCTCAGAATGTAAAGCACTGGCATGCTAAAATAGAACAATGAAGACAGAATAAGCTATGATGCAGATCAAGGTGGTAATACAGCCAATCTGTGACATTCGACCTGGGTGTATTGTGGATGAAATCCAGGATACACACATGTATTAAAAGAATGGATGTCTTATATAAATATATCCAAAATATCACATAGGACTGAGATTCAGCTTTATTATTTTGCCCATGGATATGCTACTAAAGAGGCTGTCTTTTCTCCAGTGTGTTTTAATGAAATTGTAAAAAATAAAATAAAGTATATGAACATGACAGTGTAGGCTTCTTTATTTACTTTAAGATACATATTTTTATATTTGTGCATGTGTGTATGAATATCTGAAGGAATAGAATCACTGTCAATAGAATTATTTTGGTGACCTTGAGCCATTTAGTGTGGATGCTGGGGCAAAAAGCCCAGGTCATCTGGGAGAGTAGCTCTTTACTGTCAACCCAACTCTCCAGCTCCCTTTTTGGGTGCCTGTCTGTCTGCCATATTCTGTGTCATTGTATGGGATTACCAGGACAGAGGAGCTGGAGGGGGTTGATTGGGGAATGGGCAGAAGGAAGAGGGCTTATGGGACTTATGGAGAGGGGGGAACCGGGAAAGGGAAAATCATATGGAATGTAAACAAAGAATATAGAAAAGAAAAAAAAAAGAAATTGGGGAAAACAAATGATAACATTTGGAAACTTGCTGGGCCTGGACCTTGTGCAGTTTGCACCTTAAATGCCTCCTGTGGCCCCTTGAATCAAAGGCTTACACATAGGCATTACTACTCTCAGGAGGGAGAGGATTTAGGATCTGGGGCTTAGTTGAATACCTTAGGACCCTGTTGTATACAGACCTCTTCCTCCAAGTACTCCTAGCACTAGGATGTGTTGAACAGCCATGGGCACAAAGCATCAAGATGGGTAGCAGTCAATTACAACCTTTAAAGCTGTGAGCCACACATGGCCGCCTTTTAAATGCTCTGTACCTGGTACTTGTTCCCAGTCACAGGAAGAGAATATAACAAGGCAGTGTTCTTTTCAACTTGAATGTTGGTAATGAAGATTTTTAAAGTGGGATACTTAAAATTTATCTTACTTAACTATATAAAGGTTCAAAACAAGGCATTAACAAATCCTCACTCACTACTAATATTTTCCCGACTATTAGAGACTTATATATAGATGTATTTGTTAGGTCAGTGTAAGCAAGTTCTGCACAATAATATAATAAATTATAGAATCCACCATTCTCATCATTTATAACTTGTTATATAAATTTTTCCAAAGCAGTGGAAAGACAGAAGAATACTGTTTGTTTGTTTGTTTGTTTGTTTGTTTTTTGGACAAATTAAATGTAATGAAATGCGCCCACTACATATTGTCTTTTTGAATAAAATTCAGAAAACATATAGACATCATTTTATATCAAAGTTGATGATATTTTCATAGCTTTCCTTTGAACACTTTGCGTTTAGTTGACTATGAAGTTAAAAAGAAAACTGAAACAAAGCAAATAAGCAAGAATAGCAAAGTCCTATGTTTACCCCATTCACACAAATTGAATGCTGTTGCTATTTTTTTCCCAAGGTAGTGGTCCATTCATTCATATATTGAAGCTCTACACATTAAATGAAAGACTATTCACATGCTATTTTACTGGACCTCATGGGGGTATTATTAAAAATAATACAAAGAGTTCTTGCACCTTTGATAAAAGCATTCCCATTGAATAAGTGCTACCTAGCCTGGTTAAAGAGTGATGTCCTCAGTATATTGTGGTAATTGGAAAATTGGACAAAGCAATTCTTCAGCCTCAGCAATGTGGAGTCTGCTTGTAGTGTCTAGTTATAATTTCTCAAGTTCCTGCCCGGGAGTCTTCCCCAGTTTTAGCATATGACAACCATGAAGCCTCCAGTTAAAATCTGACTATATCAAAAGAGAAAAGGTTTTATAGGTAAATAAATAAGTTTCATTGCACAGTACATTTACCGGGAAACAGGCCATCCTGTATCTGTCATAGGTACCGCATTAAAATATTGAATGCCGTAGAGAGAATTATGGCTGATGAAACCTTGGGTTACTTTTCTGTGTAAAATAAATCATAAAATACCATTAGATCCTTCTGCATTCACTAGTTTCAAAAGCCAAGGCAGTAAATAAAATTAGTGATGATGCTAGAAAATAGGTTATCCATTCGGCTGAAGTGCAGAAGGGATATTTTGTGTGTGTGTGTGTGTGTGTGTGTGTGTGTGTGTGTGTGTCCAGTGAGTATCCAGTGAGAAAGATTAAATAGTTCTAAATAAAAATAATATAATAATTCTGAAAGGGAGTCTATTCGAACCCCAACCAAAAGGCTTGCTTTACTATTCCTTCACAAATTTTAACTGAAAGATGATAAATGCTGCTCACAACGAAACTGAGAGATGAATAGACGGTCTTATGAGAGAGACTTGGGATGGTTGCTTATGCATATTCATGTTCATGTAGTTCTAGAAATCTATGTGTGCCTTAAACAAAAATAAAACTTCAAAATATAAGTCTCTTACATTTTCTATTTAAGTATGTTAGTGTAGGTAGTTCTGAACATAAAAATATATATCACATGGAAGTATGATTTTTTTTTTGATTTTTACTTAAAATGTCTTGGATCTCATTTTAATCTCTTTAAGTGTTGTCCTGCAATGTGATTCTTCATGGTTGCACAGTTCTTAATTAAAGACCTTTCTTGAATTTTATATGATAAATTTTTATTTTGACACTATTTGTATACTATTTACTATAAGAGTATACTAGATACTACTCATAAACATGAGTTCTATCTCTATAAGTTAAAAGTAAATCTATGCTTTTAATTATTTGGTTAGAATGCATTTCTAAAAGTAGAATTTCTATTTTAATGGACATGAAGTTTAACTTTTTAAATGTGCATTAAAATGCTTTTCATAGAAGCCTACAGGAGTTTCTTTAACAAGTTAGTAATTTCAAGGTAATATGTGAGTGTCTTAAATGTTCTAATTTAGATAGAGAGTCCACAGAGAATCTAATATCCCTGTTTGGGCTTAAACAGTTTTATAAAGTAATAGTTCATCCAATCAAAAAATTTAATTTTGTGAAATGTCAAATACAGTTTTGTGTCAGCATTACACAGCACATAAGAAACCATACAGCATAGAGAAAAAAACTAAGTGATTTTATTTTACATAATTATATTCAAATCTTCTAATAAGTTCAGGAAATTTCAGTGAGATGTATACTGGTATAATATTTAGAAGCAAATTTAATTCAAGGCACGGTTATTGCTTTCAAGACTTTACATGATAGAGAAAAATATTAGAATTAAGAGTTGTTAGCCGGGTGTGGTGGTGCACGTCTTCAATCCCAGCATTTGGGAGGCAGAGGCAGGCGGATTTCTGAGTTCGAGGCCAGCCTGGTCTACAGAGTGAGTTCCAGGACAGCCAGGACCACACAGAGAAACCCTGTCTCAAAAAACCAAAAAAAAAAAAATGAGTTGTTAATATTTTAATATGACCGGAAGGGAAGTTCAGATGATGTGGCCATGTTTGAGGAGGTACTTAGATTCATAGGTAGGTTCACCCTTGGATGTTGTGGCTCAAGGTTGCCATCTACAAAGTTCAGAATCAAAATCGACATCATTCAGTCACGTTTCAAACAAAAAAAAATTGCCTAACGAATGAGTAAAAAAAATATTTTAAGGGAGGTAGATGATAATGCTTAATGCCACTCAAGTATAGTAACCTATTGTTTATTCCCTGAAGCCACATGGTAGAGGGAATCACCTCCAGAACTTACCTCCTCGTCTTTCTCTAAGTGTGTTGTGGCAGACAATCATGTACATTCAGACACAAACATCCTCCTCTCAGAAGCAACTATAAGTAAAATAAATGAATATTATATATTAACTAAGGTTATGAGTTTATGTTGAGATACACTTACAGCTACTCAGGGACCCACATGACCCACTAGTTATGGATTTGGACTTGCCTGGTATAACTTTGGAAGATGAGAATAAATGAAATAAATCAGATTCCTTTGGCATAAGCACAGACCAGTTGAATTATTTGGTACAAATACAGACCTATCAGATTCCTTTATTATAATATAATCTATGGTATTTATTTCTTGCATGTGAGGATCTGTTTCAAGTTTCAGCCTAAAGCTGTGGATGGCACTAAACCCTATATACAGTAGGTTGTTCTTTGATGCATGCATATATGTGAAAAAGTTTTTATAAATTTGACAGAAGATAGGCTAACAATAATAATCAGAAAATAGAGCAATTATACTAAATTATTATCATAATATTATTAAACTTATTGTAGCATGATGTGATAAACTCACCAGTATAGTTCCTCTTCCTCTTTGTGGTCACTGTTAAATAGAATAAAGGTTATTCATGGTTTGTGTAGAACTCAGAACATGATAATGGGAAATATGATGTTCAGTCTAAAATATGTGTAAATGGAGACACTGGGCCACAGATGAATCATATGGCTGTTGGGAAGGTTAACATAACATCGCTTACAATGGCAAAGTATAAGCATTGCTTATTTCTAGAATTACCCATTATCATATTCAGACTGTGGTTTAATTCGGGTAATTGAAAACACAGAAAGAAAGTAATGACTGAAGGGACAAGTATAGATTTAAGAACAATCATTTGAAGTCACCTCTGCATAATGACAGGACTTGCATGAGGCACAATACAAGAGACTGTGATATACACATGAGCTAGAGTGTCTGTTATTATCACAGGGATGTGATTCATGTTGTATCTCTTTAGGGAAGAGAACTCCTGAAGAGGTTATCATGCTCCATAAATATTAGATGCATGTCTGATTTATATCTCTGATTATGAAATAATGGACACAGGTGAAATTAATGGAGTAAAATCAGTAAGAACATTGACACGTGAAGCCTATCCGCTTTAAAAGTTAAAGCCTGCTTTAAAGGAGAAAAATCTCTAATTTTACATGACTCTGAGAAGTTTATAGAAGTTAAATGCAGTCCTATTCCCTCCTCCACTAAAGCTAAGGCTACACCTCCCCCTGTGTAGTCAGCCCCTACTTGGACCCAGATCTGCTCTTGAATTCCAGACATTAGTAGGCTGCTTGCTCCGTGTATCCTTAGGGTAAAGGAAAACCCCAGATTCCCTGCTCCAAACGCTTGCCTGTGGTACTATGCTTTGACATTTCTGGATATCTCTAACAGTTTTCAATGCGAAACTCATCCCAGAACTGTTCTTTTTAATCTTCTTCCCTTTGAAGGGCATAAGACTCGTGTGCCTTGTCTTTTTCTGGTGGGGGATAGTGTGCTCTTTCCCTGTTATCTCAAATAAGTCTCTGGTGCTCTATGAGAACATCTAACCTCTGCAAGTTTGTACTACACTAAAACTGAAAGTGAACGCCAAAGAAGACACACATTCAATCTCAGAGTAAATAACTATTCATCCCGCATTTCAAGTATGAATATTAGAAATTCTCACCAAACCACACATTTTATCTTATTTTTGAAAAACAGCATACAATAAAATTAAGCTTGATATTATTTACATAGATGACTTCACACGTAAGTACTCTGAAGTAGTTTGAATGAGAATAGACTTCATAGGCTCATGTAGTTGAGCTGTCAGTTACCAGACAGTGCTACTGTTTGGAAGGAGTTAGGAGGTGTGACCTTTCTGGAAAAGGTGTGTAACCAGGAGTGGGCTTTGAGGCTTCAGAAGCACATGTCAGGCCCATAGGGTTCCCTTTCCATTTCCATCTCCCTCTCCCTCTCCATCTCCCTCTCCCTCTCCCTCCCCTCTCCCTCCCCCTCTCCTTCATCCTACACCTCTCTCCCTCTCCCTCCCTCTCTCCCTCTGCATCTCCCTCTCCATCTCCTTCCCCCTCTCCCTCTCCATCCCCTTCTCTATCTCTGTCTCTCTCACTCTCTGTCTCTCTCATTCTGTCTCTGTCTCTTTCTCTCCATCTCTCTCTGTCTCCCTGTTTCTCTTTCTCTCCATTTCCCACTCTACCACTCTCTCTCTGTCTATCTCTTTCTCTCCATCTCTCTGTCTCTGTCTGTCTCTCTGTGTTTCTGTCTGTTTGTCTCTCTCCTTCTCTATTTCTGTGTCACTCTGTCTTTCTTTCTCTGTCTTGCTCTCCCTCTCTCTGTCTCTCTCACTCTGTCTCTCTGTCTGTCTCTTTCTGTCTCTCTGTTTCTCTGCTCTCTTGCTCTGTCTCTCTCTCTCTATGTCTCTGTCTCTCTCTCTGTCTCTCTGTCTCTCTGTCTCTGTCTCTCTCTCTCTCTCTCTCTCTCTCTCTCTCTCTCTCTTTCTCTGCCTATGAAACTGAGTGTAAGCTCTCAGCTCCATGCTTGCCTGCATGCCTCTATACTTCTTATTATTGTGCTCATAGAAAAACCCTCTGAAACTGTAAGGAAGCCCCCAATTAAACACTTTCTTTGTAAGAGATGTCTTGGTCATGATATCTCTTCACAGCAATAGAGCAGTGACTAAAACATACCCCATACTAATATACTACCATCCTAAGTAGGTCAGCCATTTTAGTTCAGTGATCATGACTTACCCTTCTGTGCAGCCAGTATTTAGAGAAGTACAAACTAAAATCTTTTTTATTAGTTTGTTGCAGAGATAGTGTTTCCTTTCGTTGGTGACAACAAATAGACGATGAATGTTCCTTCATTATGAGTTAGGAAGGGGAGGAGACACTGATTAACACTATCCAGGAGTTAGTGAAGATTTGTTAAGTAATTTTAATTCACAAGATTAAATATCTAATGTATCCCTGTATAACCTGGGACCTTGTTAAGATGAAGCTCTGGTTTAATAAAACCATGCTGAGAGTTGAAAGTTATATGTATATATGTGTATATATATATATATATATATATATGGATTTCCCAGACAAAGCTGCTCTTAGAGACACCAAAAGAAATATGATTTTGGACAAATCTAGTAGTTACTACTATGGAAACAACAGAGATGAAAAACATGCTAGCTCATTGTTTAACTATTTGAATATGCTACAGAGTAAGTAAAGCAGAACTGAATGTCCAAATTAATAAACCTGAAAAGTCAAATTATGAAGTAATAAACTATGGAGATTTTTTAAAGTATTATAATGAAAACCAGAAGCTAGTATGTGAATTGTGTCTAAACTGTTCCTTCAGAACTAAACTCTATGCAATTTTCTTATAGCAGGGATTATCAACCTTCCTAACACTGTGACCCTTTGATGCAGTTGTTCAAGTTATGGGTCACAAGGATAGGGTTAGGGTTAGTGTGGGTCTTAGTTACGGTTTCATTGCTGTGAATGGGCACCATGGCCAAGGCAACTCTTATAAGGACACCATTTATTTGGGGCTGGATTACAGGTTCAATCCATTATGATCAAGGCAGGAACATTGCAGCATCAAGGCAGGCATGGTGCAGGAGGAGCTGGGAGTTCTACATCTTCATCTGAAGGCTGCTAGCAGAATAAGAGCTTCCAGGCAACTAGGATGAGGGTCTTATAGCCTGGACCCACAGTGACATGCCTATTCCAGCAGGGTCAAACCTTTCAATAGTGCTACTACCTGGGCTGAGCATATACAAACCATCACAATCCCCAACCATGAAATTATTTCATTGCTACTTCACCAGTGTAACTTTGCTACTTTTATGAATCATAGTGCAAATACCTGATATGCATGATGCCTGAAATGTGGCTCCCAAAAGGTCATGACTCACAGGTATAGAACTGGTTTACAGCATGACAGTATTGTGAGGGAAAACATTGATTTTGCTCGGCAGTAGCTCCTGTAAGCACTCTCCCTCAAAGTTCTAGTAGTTGGTCTATCAAACACTCTATACAAATGATCTTTTGGTAATTATTTCAATGACTAAATGGCATGTCAGTAAAATTTCAGAATCTTGCTCTGGCTATCCTCTGGCTGAGATGACCACATGCATTGTGAGTCCTTCAGTTATATTGGTTTCAATATTGCTGTGTCTTAAAAGTGTGCCCCAAGGGATTTGATCAAGTTCAAAGCTTCATGCCCAAAGTCCCTAAATATACCAACTCCAAAAACTGTAGCTCCATCAGCATCATTTGAAACATCTATTGAATAGCAGGCCAGATTCCACCAAGTTCAATAAAGTCAAAGTCAATACTCTCCTGTTTCTAGGGCCATCCCTCAAGCATATTAGAACAAAGGGTTCATCAGATAGTTTAGATAGACATGCTTCTGAGTATCAGGCTGAATACTCCCTTTGATTGTTGTCTGTGAGGTAACATAAAAATCATAACAAAAAGTACTGTTACTGAAGGGTAATCACAAAGAGAAGCAGGATATTGTAAGACCATGTGCCATAGCTGTGCTACTACTCTATGAATAAACTCCGAGAAATGGTTCTCTCTGAAGTTGGGGGGATACCCACGAACTTGAGCAGGAATGGTGCTCCTTTTGCTTCCAAATATAGTTTAAACTCTTAAAGGAAGAGCTTAATATTGGCACTGTCCATTTTAATCTCTCTGAGTAAATCAACTCCTATGCCAACTGGACATGGTGTACATGTCTGTAATCTAGAGACTTGAGGCAAGAAGATACTCATGAGTTCAAGGATAACTTAGTTTTTCACAACATGACTATCTCATGAGAACCTACCACAACACACACACACACACACACACACATACACACACAAATGTGTACTCACACAATAATAATAATAATAATAATAATAATAATAATAATAGAGTAGGCTTCATTGTTAAGGAGTAGTGTCCCATAAATTCTACCTTAGACTATTTCCCAGAAGAAAATTTTAAATATCCTAATTTCAGTGGATCATGGTATAGATTGTGTTCCATGCCATCAATCAGCTGCCTCATCTGTCATCTGAGATACTGAATATCAAATGTAAGTGAACCCTGCAGACTATAACACAGGCACCTTGTCTTTGTGACCAATCAGAACCCCATTTCCTTTGATAGTTGTTCATCGTTTGCTTCTGTGATTTAAGGAAATTATCAGTTTTGTTGAGGACCTCATTGTTGTACTTCCTACCAGGCAGAGAGCTTATTTTATATGCATTTTTTAAAACCAAATTAACCATTTGAGTTATTTGGAAAATGAAACATACTCTAAAAATGTAACATGTATACAACTAGGTGAGTTACTGATGATTTTACAGTTTATGTAAGTACTTCAGTAAAAACTGTGCTTATCATAAATAATGTAGCTCTAATGCCTTTGCATTCTTTCAGAGATGACCCAGTAGCGTGAACTTATTAATATTTTTCTGAACAAATTGGACACAATGAAGTCAGAGGAATGTTTATAGCAATAAGTGCTGCACGAAAATTTAGAGGATATAAGCTAGCTACAGTGTCACATCCCTTACTTCCAGGACTTTGTGGGGCCTGCCATAGGAGAATCACCATCAAATCAGTTCCAGCTTGGGCTAGATAATGGGTTGGAGTCCAGCCTGGTCTACAGGGCAAGATAATGTTTCAAACAACCAAATGAAACACATTTTTTTTCAGCCTGTTTATCTTTGGTGTAACAGAGCTTCTGATTTTTATTTTTTTGAGGTAATTTTGTATCCAGTCACATTGCTGAAGATGTTTATCATCTGCAGAAGGCCTCTGGTTAAATTTTGGGGTCACTTATGTATACTATCATTATCTGCAAATAGTGATACTTTGACTTCTTCATTTCCAATTTATATCCCCTTGGTCTTTTTTAGTTGACTTGTTGATCTAGCTATAGAATACTATATTGAGTAAATAGGGACATTGTGAATAGCTTGTTTTGTCCCTGATTTTTGTGGAGTTGCTTTAAGTTTCTCTCCATTTATTTTGATGCTAAATATTGGCTTGCTATATGTTGGCTTTATTTTGTCTAGTTATGTGCCTTGTACCCCTGATCTCTCCAAGACTTTTATTGTGAAGGAGTCCTGTTTTTTTTCCAAAGGCTTTTTCAGTACCTACTGAGGTGATCATGTGGTTTCATGTTCTTTAAGATTGTTTATATGGTGAATTACATTGTTGGACTTTCTTATATTGATCCATTCATGCATCTTTGGTTTGAAGCCACCTTGAATGTGGTAGATGGATGCTTTTTATATGTTCTTGGATCTAGTCTGCAAGTATTTTATTGAGTATTTTTGCATCAATGTCCATGAGGGTGATTAGTCTGAAATTCTCTTTCTTGGTTACATCTTTGTGTGGTTTAGATATCAGGGTGACTGTAGCCACACAAAATGAATTTTTATTTTGTTGACTAATTTGAGGAGTATTGGCATTAACTTCTTTTATGTCTGGTAGAATTCTACCCTTAAACCATCTGGCTTTTGGCTTTTATTGTCTGCTTGTTTGTTTAGGAGACTCTTAATGACTGCTTCTATTTCCTTAGGGGTTATATGTATATTGGGGTTGTTTACCTGATCTTGATTTAACTTTGATAAGTGGTATCAGATTTTGAGCATAGTAGTCTCATGAGAGAAATGGCCACTTCACACTTAACTGTCTCTGAGTCTAGCCTCAATATGTTGTAGCAGAGTGTCCAAATGGGGAAAGCCTTGTGACTAGGAAGAAACCCTTCAGCTTGGGAATAACCAATGGAATCGATGAGTGTGAACATTTGATGAACATTTTCTCTATTGCAGATGAGCATTAGTGTAGGCCCCATCTTATTTTCTGTTTCTAGAGGTTAGTTTTTAAACAAAATGACATGTCATCAGATACATTACTATTATGTTTCTTGAAAGGCTAAACTCGATCATTTGGAAAAGCTTTCCTACATTTGTTGTATGCCTGAAGCAGAAGAAACGTTTGTTTTGAGCAAGTGACAGGAAGTGAAAGATCTACTTGGCCTTGTCCACATGCCTAAAGGAAATAATATTGAGACATTAAGATCCATGGTAAACAGTGGGACACAAGGATCATCCACAAATCGGATGTTCACTCTAATGCACAGTGAGACTTAAAAGGAAGGGGGCATTGTTTCATGAAAGCACATAATGAAAGGAGCTGACCTAGATTTCATAGGCTACCCTGAGGAAATGATGCTTAAAGTGAGCTCTGGGGATGAATTGGACACAAAGGGAACAGCAGAAATGAATGCCCTAGGCAAAATAAAGAAAACAAAAATAGGAGGGAGTGAAGGGGACTGGGGAGAAATAACACTAGAGGGATAAGCGCAGACCAAATGTGTCAAGGCTGTAGGTAATTTACATGCTTTTAATTTTATCCTATAGGAAATGGAGATCCAGTAAGTGCACAAATTCAGAGATAGTAGTTTATATAGAACAGCTAGAAGCAGAGCTAAAGGTACCTCAATTGCCCCAGGGAGAGCAATGGTAGGGCTGTAGTAATGAATGGTAGAAGTCAGATGCTGAAGTCAAGGAAATCACATGAAAGAGTTTTTTCAGTAGGGAGTGAAGAAAAAGAAGAAAGAAAAATGAGTGCAACAGAGGGTATAGAAAGGCGGGAAGAGAGGACATGAAGGTAGAGGAGATAAAAGGGGAGGGGAGAGGAGGAGAGGGGAAAGAGATGAGGGCAGAGAACAAAAACAAGAAAAAGAAAGCATAGGGAGTTATGGAGGAAGTGAGGGAGAGAGAATGAAAGAGGAGGGGGAGAGAATCATCCTATTTTGCCTCAATTTATACTTTATATATGGATATCTTCCTAGCATGCTTTACCTCAAGAGATCTATCGCTTATATAATCCAGCTTTTATATATTCTCTTTCATTAAATGCTTATATATAATTTTCTCCCTTATATGCCTGAAAATATTTTCTGAGTTTTCATTTCTTCTATTTTCTGAGATTTTATACCTTTGAAGAATGGTATGTGCATAGAAAATATCCTTTAACAGTTCATAAAGTTAAATTCTCTAAATAACTTAACATTGTCTAACTCCTTTTTGTGCTAAAATGTGAGCTGTATCTTCAGAAATTCCAAATCTATGAAGAAAGAATATGTAATCCCCAACATTTAGACACTGCAAACTTCTTTCAAGTTTGCCAGCCCCTTATTTTAAAAAAAAGACATTTTGGCAATTAGTGAATAGTTTAACTTATTCCTTTGTTACCTATATGAGACTAGATAGTACATTCAAAAGGAAACTCCATAGATGGCTCCAGAATAAAATTCATTTTAAAAGAAGTCATTTGACAAAGATAATGAATTCATTTTTAAAAGCCTAGTCATTTCTTTAATTCCAAAGACCCTACCTACTAACTCACTCAGTAGTGGGGTTATAATGGATGAAAATAAGTATGTTGTGTATATATAGTTAAAATATCATTTTTCATTGTCTTACACTAGAATATAGATAACTAAATCTAGGTCTGCTTTGCATGAAGGGTTTTTTTTTCACTATTGTTAGTTTACTTAAGCTAGGTTTTCTTAAACTTATACATTTAACTAAAACACACTTTTCTAATCAGAACATCAATGTGTTTCTTGAGCCTAATTTTTTATTGGTTTTATGTATTTGTATCTTTGTGTAAATAGCATTCATTTAAAATCCCAATACATTCTTATACATTTTTGGCAATCTGTACCTATAGATATTAACAAAGTATTTAAATTATGAGTTGTTTTACATAATTAACTAAATAATTCTTCCAAAAACTATAAACTTAACAGTTAAAAGGGATTTATTGATTACTGTTTCATGTGTAGAAGTGTTTGCCCATATGTGTATATGTTCATCATATGCACCCCTGATGCCTTCAGAGTGTACAAAGAGAGCAGCGTTTGCTTTGTACTAGACTTTGTGACCATTGTGAGCTTCCGTGTGTATACTGATAGACAGTCCTAGAATCTCTGCAAGAGCAGCAAGTGCTGAAACAACTCCTTAATCACATATGTAGCAAATATTTTAATGGCCCTCAGAAATTAGGGCATTACATTATACACAAAGAGAGACCTTGGAACACATAACTAAATGAGATGTCTCTGTAGTATCCTTCTCTTCAGAGCTCAGAGAACCCCAGGGAGGAGGAGGCAGTTGAAGGATAGAATCCACTGGTGATAGAAGATACCAGGAGGACAAAGCCCTCTAAATCAACTGAGCACAACTCATATGAACTCACAGAGACGGAAGCAGCACGCAGAGGGCCTGCAAAGATCTCACCAGGACCTCTGTGTACACATTAGAGCTTTCCGTTTAGGGTGCTTATGGGACTGCTGAGTATTTGAACATGGGGGGTCTCTGACTATTTTGCCTTCTTTGGGGGTCCTTTTCTTTTATCAATTTGCCTCTCCCACCTTCAATACAATGGGTTTTGTTTCATCTTGTTAAATTTTATTTTGCTATGTTTTTCTTGCTCAAAAAGGAGTAGGGAGTTTAAAAAAAATAAAACTTGAAAAAATAACTTTATTACGTTGTTGAAGTACAAGGGGTAGCAACTTACCTGAAGCCATACAGAACTGATGTTCAATAGAGAAAAGTTAAAATATTGTATTTTCCTCAAAATCCCACTTTCATTCATCTGTATCCAGCTTGTTGATAATTTTGTGTATCGCGCCACATAATTCATTTACTATTTTTCTTCCTTCCCTCACTGGATCTAATAATATGTGTAACTTTAAAGTTCCCTTTAGTGTCAGGGATGTAGCTTGATTTTTATGTGTGGAATAGCAACTATTTACATATTTTAAAGGACATAAATTTTCCTATTTATTGCCTTTTCTGTGACTCAGACTGCACTAGGTCATTGTTATCCTTTTCGCTGACACCTATTATGAAATATAAAAAAAAATCAGAAATAATTCTTGCCACTTGTCCTAAAAATAATTTAACCCCTAGAGTATTATATTTTAGCCCCTTACATGTACTCAAAGGCAAGGTAAGCCTTGTGAGCAGATTTAGTGTGAATAATCCTATAAGCAGGATTACCTGCTCATGAGAAAGGAGATTACAAGGTTGAGAGGCCAAAGCGGAATGATGTGTCATTAGTGTTCTGTAGAACTCACGTCCAGGACACATTGACATTCCTCCTCAGCACCGTCTCCTCTGCCTCTGTGATGCTTTCATCATATGACACAGAGCTATGACGATAGATGCCCCATAGTGACAAATACCGAATGCCTTAATTCCAAATGTTAGGGTAATTTCCAAGTGCAAAGAACTGTGCGAGACAAAAAAAAAAAAAAAAAAAAAAAAAAAAAAAAAAAAAGTCTTTTCCAAGCTGAAATAGAGAGTGAGAAAAACAGCACTGGACAAGGAGAAATATCCAAACAACCAATTCAAGAAAGCATAGAATCAGAACCTGGTTTGATGGTTTCTATAGGTTGCTATAGATCCATTGTGGCTGCTACAATTCTAAGGTCACCACAACCAGAGCCAGTTTACATGCACGATAAATAAATTCAATTCACATTCAAGCTTTGGTGCCTTCGGGTAGTCATATATCTAGTTATTTTTAATTTCCTCTACACGCCATGACACTGCAGCAATCAGACCTCTCAGTGCATAACTCAACATTTTAATCCACAAAGTGCTTTTGTTATATTAACTGAAAATGTAAGGTTATTTGTAGCAAAGCCAGCATTGAACTGTCTCTGGGGGAAAATTAAATGACATAGACACATTTCAACTTTTAAAGTAATTGTCTTATAGGTATTGTTCAAGAGGTTTGTATATGTCCTGTGTTAAGATTCAGTATAATGTTAATGTTAGGGGCACCCTTAGGGAGATTCATACCTTCAATCCCACCCCTTCGGCAACCCTACTTTTGTTTAGCTCTATCTTCTGTAGAAGCAAGTCCTGAAATAGCAATTGTAGTCTAATGCACAAAGCCATTCCAAGGCGAAATAAGACTCTCAGTGAAATCCCTTTACAACATTAGACTATTTTCCTTACGTGTCTTATACGTGTTTGCCCAGAATGCCTTGTGCGACATTTGCCTTAACTGTTAAGAGAAGATAATGATCATGTTCACTAGGTGAACCGACTCCATGTAAATTAAGAACTTTGAAAACATACATGGCTCAGAGCAGAGCTTTAATATGCTCTTCTTGTCAGCAGTGTGCTAGTGTTTCACCTGCAACAGTATTCTATCATGCCATAGTGCAGAGGGGAGCTCAGAGGAGAACTTGTGGGAGTCAGCTTTCCCTTTTTTGCCTTGTATGTTGCAGGAATCGAAGTTGGATCTTCAGACTTGGCTGTAAGCACTTCTAACCGCCAACTATCTCACCAGCCAATCTGCATCATTATTCTTAAAGAATATTTTTTATTTGTTTGTTTCTGTGAATGTTAAACAGAAAGGATGTTTGTGGGAAAGGCGCCATCTTTGCAAACGGTTACATATTTTAGAGCATCTGGTCTACCCCCTTATCTGGCTCTCTTTTCAGAGATGCAAAGTCACCATGATCTTGTAATCAAGACAGGGCTCAAGAAACCATGGTAGTGGAATCTGTTTGTTTTATCATTTCAGAGGACACAGAGTATTTTTGTGAAAATTACACTGGTAATAGCAGGACAGGCTGTGAAGACTTTATGTTTTCTGTAAGAAACACTTATATTTTGAGTGAAAAAAAACCCACTTAATTGCTGATTTCTAAATGCTGACAATATCCAAGAAGCAATATATTTACTATATTAATTACCTGTTGACCATAGCCACAAAACATACTTCCCCTCCTCCCTTCCCCCTTCTTCCTTCCTTCCTGTCATTCTTTCTTCCATCTTCCATTTCTTCCTTTCTCTTTATGCTACTTCCTCCCCATTCCCTGGCTCTCTTCGATACAGCTCTGTCATTTTTGCTTTACACCATACATCTCCTCGAACACGGGACACTTTACATTGTCATATTAGTCTTCACAAGAAAACTGGGAAGACTTGC
The DNA here is from genome assembly GCA_964023405.1 of Apodemus agrarius. Taxonomy (NCBI): domain Eukaryota; kingdom Metazoa; phylum Chordata; class Mammalia; order Rodentia; family Muridae; genus Apodemus; species Apodemus agrarius. The sequence goes on along the minus strand of OZ030025.1, from coordinate 24,048,680 downwards.
TCAGTGTTTTGGAGCGCACATAGAAGTGGGAGAGGCATGGTTCCACCATCTGAGCCTCCCCACTGTAAGGAAATGATCAGCACACAGGACAGCAACTGGGAACCACCTGAGGTTATCCAATCACCATACATGGAAAGGATCCTCCACTCAAAGTTCCCCTTGACTAGATCGCAAGATATGTGTAACAGTGTTTTCTAGGACAGGCAACCACATTTCCAGGGCTTCTCCCAGGGTCTCAGACTAGGCTTCAACAATGAAGAGACCTTGTTATAAATGCTTCTGATACCTGGAGAAACAAAGAAAATCCAAGTTCCCCGGGGAAACTGTAGAAAACCAATATATTTAATGGAAGGTTACTATAGCAAAAGTTGTTTCTCATGCCAGGAAACTGAACATGTGAACACTCCCAAAAAAGTAGTGTTGGCACCCACATAAAGCTGTATTTAAAATTAATATGTAATCAAGTGATGCCACTTCTTGGTACATACGACACATTGTTGAGAATTTGAGCATGGATAGATACATAGTCATATTAACATTGCTCATTAGAGTCAAAAAGATGAAATATTCAGTCAGCAGAGAGTTTGATAAGCATATTCAATGGGCTTTTACTTAGATTGAAAAGAGAATAAATTTTTACGCATGTCAGAACATGGAGGAAGCTGGAAAACATGCAGGAAATAAACCTGATATAAAAGAGAAATATTAAATAGTTGTACCTTTATGAAAAATGTGATCTTTAGTGAAAGAAAATATAGATTCTGGGCAAAGGAGGAAGATGCAGTCATTGTTTAATGGGTATCTAATTTATGTTAGGGATGATCTGAGTCTGACGATGGACTTGACAAAACCTGTATCACAATGTTAGACTGCTTAATGTCCTAGAATTGTATGCTTATAGACAGCCAAAAACATGAATTTATGTTATCTTAGTAATATGTGTGTGTGCTATACCATTTGGATTGAGTAGTTTATATTCATATATATATATATATAATATATTTATATAAATATGTGCAATACAGTATGTATGTATATGTATATATGTAACACTATATGGCCTAGTAGATTATATTCATATATATATGTATATACAATAAAATTATATAAATATATACTATATATATATATACAACACTATATGGCCTAGTGGTTTATAACCATATATATATATATAATAAATTTTTAATATATACAATAAAAATATATTTATATATATGTATACTAACACTATATGGACTAAGTAGTTTATAGTCATATATATATATATATATATATATACATACCAGTATTACACCAGTATATATATATATATATTACATGTATATATATATATATATATATATATATACACCAGTATTACAAAAGAGGGCATAAATTTGAAAAAGCTGTTTGGGAGCAGTAGGGGGGAGTAAGGGAAGGGAAAATGTAATTATAGTCTCAACAATAAATTTAAAAAATTAAAATGCAACATGTGAAAAACAAAAGAGGTGATAGGGCTAGGGACAGAAAGGGAATGGGGAATTAGGAGCTAAGGAAAACCAACAACCAAGTGCATTTGCCCAATGGGAGAACTGCTCCTTGCTTTATAGGGAAGGGGTGAGTTTAAAACCGGAAGGAGAAGATCTGGTTGGTTGGGCAAAGGGGGTGGGGGAGACCTCATCCTCAGCATGTGTAGTGATATTTCCTTCCATCTTTATAAGTGAAGTTAGTTTCAGCTGGTGAGCTGGAGAAGAGGAAGGAGTGAGATCTTCATGATGATCATAGCAAAATCAGAGTTCCTGTGTGTTCTGGGATCTGGGGACTGAGCTGGACAGGGTAGTGGGCAATATGCTATAATGAAGCATCTTAGCTGAGGCTAGCCCAAGGAGACCTACCAGGAAAGGGAATTTAGATTGTGCTTTTAGTCAGCTGGTTTTCTACCAAAAGTTATCAGGAGTGGTGAGAGGCATGATCCTCTCCAAATTTAAGAGAGAAATATGTTTGTAGTATAGAAAAGTGATTTTGAGAAAATGGCAGCCAGAGTAGAGTACTTTCATCGGGCTATAAAAACACTCGAGCAAAAATATAATAAGGGGCTGCGTTTTAAGACACCCTTAAATGCTAACCGACTACCAGGTAATTGCCAGGTCCAGGGTGATTCTAACTTCTACACATCTCCACCATAATCTAAAAAAAAAGAAAATGGCTCAGAAAGCAAGAGGGTTCATTTGAAATTTGAGCTAAATGTGAAGAAGACTGGAGAATGGTCATTTTTTTTTTGGTCCAGTCTATGTAGCTAAAATTCCAGAAATATGACTCATGAGAAATATTTTTTCCATCTTCAAGAGGGTTAGTACATCTTCCTAAATGTGTGTGCTTTCAGATTTAAGCTGAGTATCAGCAGAGTCAAGCAGGATAAGGCTTTCTCACAGAGTACAGCATTGAATCAGATCAATTGGATCAGCAGTTGAACCAATAATGTTCTCACAAAATATCACCTGCCATATATTCATGGCTGCTGATCCCCACGGCAGCTTTTTCACAGTATTTTCAAAGCATGCCTGGCTGGTTCACCGTCATTTCAGCACAGACATGTGTACACACAGTTGTCCAATTGTGGGAACAAGGAACCATCAGAGACCGGAGCTTTCGCTGTGTACACAAAGGTATATTGTAAGTTAATAGGTTAATAAAACTCTACAACTGAAGTCAAGGGGCACCTCATCGGAGTTAGATCCAAAGTCGCCGCACATTTCCTTAAAATTTAATGTGCCTTACTTTCACCGGCAAAGAAATAAAAGAAAAGGATGCCGACATAATGTTTTTAAGCGAGTGAATGCGGCCTTCTCCCTGTAATAGTCTATTGAAAGAATTTTAGCAACGTGTAGGCGTTCGCTTGTTTAGTGGAAAGGACACTCTTTAATGCAGTCATTATAGCTAGTGAATCCAAATGTCTAAAAGCATTTTTGCTTGTTTGTTTCGACAGTCTGTCCTCCAACTCATTATGCAGCCGTGGATGGCCATGATATCTTGATCCCTTTGCCTCCACCTCGTTAATCACCATGACTGGTGTACGTAAGCTGGCAATCGAAGCCACGCCTCTAAGCATGCTAAGGGTTCTTGTGGCATCTCTGATGCTGTGATAAAATACTATGGTGCAAAACACCCTACCAGAGGAAGGGGTGGATTCTGCTTACAATCCCAGGTTACACTTCACCGTGGCAGAGTAGTCACGTCGGTCAGTGGGAAGCAAACAGGCACACTTGATCCACGGCCAAGAGCGGAGGAAAACAGATGCATACTGGTCTGCCTTATGTTCATCTAGTTTCCTTCACTCTGACACAGCGGAGAACCCCTGCCGAAAGACTGACCCTGGTCTCAGTAGGCTTGCCTTCCTATATCGACTAACTAAATTGTGGCACTCTCGCACTGGATATCCACAAGTCACTCCAATGTAGACGATCCTTTGTTGAGGCTCTGATCCTGGGTGATTCTGTGGTGTCTCAGGATGACCATTAAACTTAGGACCACGCTGGGCAGGTTCTCTAACAACATAGGTATTCCATGGCTTCACCAAATCATCTTGTTATTCCTACCTCTGTTTTCACCCTGGCCTTTTTGAGAGGATCTGTATCATGTGACCCTTTAACATTTTGGTTTTCTACCTCTTTCCCCAAGAGATATTTCTTCCCTGAAGTCACCTTTTCTACTTCCCCTTTGTCTTATTCCTATACCTTTATGTTGTACTTTCCCAAGGTGTCTTTTTTTCCTTAGGTATCATTATTTCTGTTCTTAATTCCAACACTACACCCCTGTTGCATCGGCTGAACATTCTCCAGGAGATGGGTTTAGGCTTTATCTTGCTGTTACTATTTCCTTAAAACAAACAAACAAACAAACAAACACACAAACAAATCACCCCTTACTCTATAAATTGCTACCTATTTTTCATATTGAATTCTCTTGAGATACCTTTCCTCATGAAACAGAGCACCCTTTCCATTCAGAGGCACTTTCAAAATAGTTCCTACATTATCCTGCTTATCATCGGGCTGTGGTAGTGATCGTTATTTTTAAGTGTTGTATGCAAAAGTTCCATTCTATCTTTTTTTTTCCATTCCTAGAATTACAGGCCAGCTTCAGAAAGGTACTTGCTATAAAAAAAAAAACATTCAAGAGTTATCATCAGTATTGTAGACTGAGAAGGCTAATATCACCTCCTCCCAACTATCTCATGAGCAGTGGTGGTGATATGGTCTCAAATAGAAGTGAGGCAGTAAATATACACAGCGGTAACAGAGGCCTTTGTTGAATTTTAAAGAAGAAACGGTTGAGATAATACGTGATAGGAACATAGTTTTAAGTAGTGAAAGGATATTATCCTTTCCCTGAGGTAAATTTCAAAATATAGTTTGAACCGTCAAGTCGGTTTTCGTGAACAAGAAACAGGATGGGAAAAGGCGTGAAGGCGTTGGAACGACATGTTGTCAGGTAGGACAACTAGCTCTGTCATGGTGGAGTTTGCATCCTGAGTACCACTTCTTAGCTAAATAGCTGCTATGAGATATTTTTTCCCCCTTGGTCTCACCACCTGTGAAGTGATATGACTAAAGGATCCAGCACTATAGCTATAAAGGCATCTAAATAGTGTCTGAGAACTGCCTGGTGCTGGCTCTTGTTTCCATGTGTTTTAAAAGAAGCAGAGGGGACAGGGAGTCATGATAATGATGGCTCTAAAATGTAGTGGATAAGGATGACAAAAAAAAATACTGTCACTGTACTCTGCAATCCTGAAGACTGAGTTTCCTGGAAGCAGGGAGGGAGACTCTCAAACCGTCGCTGGTGAGAAAGGCACATGGAATTCTATCTCCACATTGCCTCAACACCAAGATACTCGAGGCCAGAGGAAAATCCTATTTTGTGATGTTGATCAGCGTCATGATCAACTGAGAACTCTTTAGATAGGTAAGTTTTGAAGCCTCACCACCAAACAACTGAACCAGAAACTAGAGGAGGGCGGCTTAGGAATCTTCCGATGCTTACACAGGCTGAAGCCACAGCATTGTCTGTCTGGTTGCATTTGCCAAGATTCAAGCTTGTTTCCCAGTGAGATTATGGATGTGTTAGGAAGAGAAATAGGCCTGGTTCCTTTCCTGTTGTGATGTATCAGGTACGGAATCTGATAGATTGTGGCTATGCGACCTCAATTTGCTTCAATAGATGAACAAGTTAAGAGAAAAGTAACTTTTTAAAAAAATTTTTTATTGGATATATTCTATATTTACATTTCATTTCCCTTTTTTTGTTTCCCCAACCCCCCTAAGGTCCCACATGCCCTTTTCCCTCCCCCTGCTCCCTCATCCACCCCTTCCCACTTCCCTGTTCTGGTATTCCCCTACACTGATGCTTTGATCCTTTCTAGCACTAGTGTCCACTCCTTTCTTCTTGTCAGACATCATTTGGTATGTGAATTGTGTCTTTGGTGTCCCAAGATTCTAGGCTAATATCCACTTATCAGTGACTGCATACCATGGGTATTCTTTTGAGACTGGGTTACCTCACTTAGTATGATGTTCTCCAGCTCCATCCATTTCTCTAAGAATTTCATGAATTCATTGTTTGTAATGGCTGAATAGTATTCCATTGTGTATACATACCACATTTTTTGTATCCATTCCTCCGTTGAGGGACATCTGGGTTCTTTCCAGCTTCTGGCTATTATAAATAAGGCTGCTATGAACATAGTGGAGAAAAAGTTAAAAGAAAAGTAACTCTTAAAAAGACATTTTAGTTGAAATCTTTGAATCCACTGTGTTCTTTTTATTTTATTTTTTTCTGAAAAAAAGAATGACTTCGATGTCAACTCTATAATAACAGAGTCAGTGGATAAATCTGCTCAACTCTGACCTTCAAAACCCTGACTGCTATTTAGTATCTATGTGTCCCCAATCAAGGTCTCATTGCCAGTCTTCACAATTCTCATGGAAAAACGATATTCATCTCCTTTCTCTCAAGGATATCTTCATTTATTCTGACAACACAGCTAACATTTATTCACCACAGAAACTCTGGAAATTTCACTAACATATCAAAGCAAAAGAAAAACAAAACAAAAATACCTCACCTTGTATCACACGGAGATGACCGCAGTTGTGTTGCATATATTCACTGAACTTTTTTCTAGTATGTTCCCATGGCATCTCATGAACTGTCTTTCTTTATGATACCTTTATTGTGTATTTTGTATGTGGATTTATTTTGATGCTGCTATATACTGTTTTCAATGGGCTTAACTAATGACTGCCTAGTGTTTCTGACAGGAATCTTTGACCTACCCTTAAATTTCTTTAATTAGTTGAAAGTCCTAGGAAACCCCTTTTCTTTCCTGCACCACTCTAACTCATGCTCTTTCTCACTCCTATAACCTGCTAAGTTCGTTGAGCTCTTTATTTGTCTATAGCACAGTGCTGAGCAGTTTGCTCACAAACTTGCATGCCTAGCGTATGAGGCATAGTCCTGTAGTATAAGCCAAGGATTCCTGCCCTACCCTTTACATATTCAGGCTCTAAGTAAAAATGGCTTACTGTACTCAAAGAATTTTCATTTATCCTTAAAAAAATCTTCTGGGTCTTTTATATCACCATACTGATGGTGTTATTTAAGTAAATATCTACTTCAATACAAGGTTGTCGTCAAATTTTAACACACTGTCCATTTCCAACCACCATGCTCTTTGACCTTATTTTTTCTTAGTTTTCATAAATGTCTCAAAGACCTTCTGTTTTACTAATCTCACGTTTCAATTGTCTGCCTACCTTGGGTGGAATATTGCCTCCATAGAAGTTGCAGCATTTGCTTATTGTGTCTTCTATGTTATATTCTAAAACCTATGGAAGTACTTGTAAAAAATCTTATTTGAGATAGGTAATGTTTGGATGTGTAAATGAATGTGCACACTGGAATATTTACTCTCAAATAGCTCAAATTTCTTATTTTAATGGTTTTGCATGCGGAGGCTAGTGATCCAGTGTGAATCCAAGCTCCCAGTTAAAATTGTCATATGACAGGACTAGAGAGATTGTTAGTTGATTAAGAGGTTCACTCAATAACAGCCTGTACCTCTAGTTCCAGGGCACCTTTTATCCCTTGTAGCCTCTGTGGGTGCCAGCACACAGTGTCATGCACACACATATACAAAAATAAGCCTAAATATTAAATAAACAAATGTTATACTTCCCAAAGCTTTTTCTTTGCACTTATATTGAGTATAATCTCTATTTTAAAGCATCCCACACTTCTGGATTTTTCTGATAGCATTCAACTCTAAATCACATATTAATTATATGTGGTCTTTCACATTGAACAATATTCAAGATCCTTAAATTCTGACCCCCATTGTATATTTATATCCTGCAATCCTTTGACACTGTCATGCAGTTGATAGTTTTTAAAATGTTTAAATTATTAATAAATACTAATAAAATTGATACTGCAAGAAAAAGAAAACAAAGAAGGAAGTACACATAGTGATATATGTCATTTACCTGGTACTAAGATATTCAAATTTAATCATAAACTGAGAGGAAGCAAAAGAGTACCTGTTGTCTGCACATTGGCTTTTGTTTTCCAAACAAGTAACTATATAAGCACCGTCTATATTTTACAGATCATAAATGCTGCACTCGCTTTGGCCTCAAGACCCAAGAGTCAAGTGGTCAAGAACACCATGGAAATGTACAAGCGCACATGGGAGCATTACATCCATGTCCTCACTGAAGCTGTGGATGACATCACCAGCATTGATGATTTTCTTGCTGTATCTGGTAACGTTTTTTGTCTTTTCACACATACACATTCTATCATCAGTGTTCCTTTTATAATTACCTGCGTGTGTGTGTGTGTGTGTGTGTGTGTGTGTGTGTGTGTATGTGTGTGTATATGTGTCTGTGTGTATGTATGTGTGTGTCTGTGTGTGTGGTGTGTGTGTGTGTGGTGTGTATGGGGGGGGATCTTCATGTATACCTGCACATGCTACGGTTCATTTGTAGAAGATAACTTTCCCTCATCTCCCTGTACCATATAGCTCTGGGAATCAAACTTACAACTTCAGACTTGTTTGAAAGTACCTTCCTGTACGGTGCGATCTCATCAGCTTCTTTATGAAGTAGGTTAAGAGTTTCTATAATTGATTTGTATAATATAAAGGGTCCTTTGTATTTGAGTGTCTGGAGGTGGAGTGTGGAAATGCATTACTGGCATGAGTGTCATTGGAGGTCCATCTGGTATGATAAGTCTCACTCCTGGAAGGATTTTTTAGTTCTCAACCGTCTGTGTCTAAAAGATATTCCTATACATTATCAAAGTATAATGGGAAGAAGGAACTGGAAGGGTTAGGCTTTTTCTGCCTTTAACAAATCCGCATGACTCAATATACTTAATAGTTTTGATTTTCAACACATTTTATCTTCACTCAGGAAAATACACACACACACATACACACACACAAACACACACACTGTGTGAGAGAAATAGTGAGGGATGTAATATGGCATTTTGGCTCCCATTATGGATATTTGATATTTGAAATCTAAGGAATCTAATAAACAGTCTAAATATTTAGCTATAACAGCCAAAGATGGGTTTCAGACTCCATGTGAAGTTCAGAGAATTCTCTCATGCAGGCTAGGATGGAATCCCAACAGAATGAATACAGGCTCATGGAACCTGTCCTTGGAAACTTGATTCAGACTTTGATTATCTTATCATCAGAGAAAATTGCTACACCATTTTCGTCACTTTTCTTACCTTAACCAAGTAACAAATTATTTAAAGTGATGATATGTTTTCTTATTTCATTTTCATGAAAGGACAGTTTTAAAATGTGGTTCTGTGCCTTTGTAATAAAACACAATTACTCACGAAGAGCTACTTCCAGTTTATTAAGGTTTTCTGATAGAGTATAGCCTACTCTGAATAATTTGTAACATTTACATGCACATGTGCCTCTGAGTCATAGTAAGCAATTATGCCAGAAACACAATGTATTTTAATGTTGAACTAATAAGAATGTTCATATTAACTTGATTTTTATTTAATTAAAAACTTGAAAATATTAAAAAATATATTTGAGAAAAAATTAATAGCCCCGGTTCTGGATGATGCAACTAATCCCTTGATAGATCTTGTTTGTTCAATATTTTTATTATTATAATTGTATTTTAAATCTCTTTGTCTATCTGTTTGTCTGTCTACTTGTCTATCTATCTATCTATCTATCTATCTATCTATCTATCTCTCTATCTATCTAGTATATATGTATATATGTCTGTATGTATCTATCATGTATGTATGTATGTATGTATATATGTATGTATATATGTATGTATATATATGTATCTATCTATCTTTTTATTTTATTTTCTATATTCTTTGTTTACATTCCAAAGGCTTTCCCCTTTCCCAGTTCCCCCCCACCATATGTCCCATAAGTCCTCTCCCCCCCCCCAACTATTCCCCAATCATCCCCCCCCCACACACCATTTCTCTGTTATGGATGTACAAAACTGGATCCAATCTTTTCAGGTCCAGGGTCCTCTCCTTTCTTCTTCTTAGGAATCATTTGAATTGCTAATTGTGCCTTGACTATTTAGGGCTTCTGGGCTCATTAATATCCACTTATCAGTGATTGCATTTCATGTGTATTCTTTTGTGATTGGCTTAACTCGCTTAGGATGATATTTTCCAGATCTAACCATTTACCTACAAACTGCATGAATTCATTATTTTTAATTGCTGAGTAGTATTCCATTGTATAAATATACCACATTTTTTGTATCCATTCCTCCTTTGAGGGATATTTGGGCTCCTTCCAATTTCTAGCTATTATAAACAAGGCTGCTATAAACATAGTGGAGCATGTGTCCTTATTGCATGCAGGGGAATCCTCTGGGTATATGCCCAGGAGTGGTATGCCAGGGTCCTCTGCCAGTGGCATGCCCAATTTTCTGAGGAACTGCCAAACTGATTTCCAGAGCGGTTTTACCATTTTGCAATCCCACCAACAGTGGAGCAGTGTTCCTCTTTCTCCACATCCTCACCAGCACTTGTTGTCTCTTGAGTTTTTAATCTTAGCCATTCTGACTGGTGTGAGGTGGAATCTCAGGGTTGTTTTGATTTGCATTTCCCTGATGACTAATGATGTTGAACATCTCTTAAGGTGTTTCTTGGCCATCCGAATTTCTTCTGGTGAAAATTCTTTGTTTAGCTCTGTACCCCATTTTTTGATAGGGTTATTTGGTTCTTTGTGGTCTAACTTCTTGAGTTCTTTGTATATACTGGATATTAGCCCTCTGTCGGATGTGGGGTTGGTGAAGACCCTTTTCCACTTTGTTGGTTGCCGTTTTGTCCTTCTGACCATGTCCTTTGCCTTACAGAAAGTTTGTAATTTTATGAGGTCCCATTTGTCAATTCTTGATCTTAGAGCATAAGCTATTGGTGTTCTGTTCAGGAGCTTTCCCCCTGTGCCCATGTCCTCCAGGGTCTTCCCAAGTTTCTTTTCTAATAGTTTCAGTGTGTCTGGTTTTATGTGGAGGTCCTTGATCCACTTGGAGTTGATCTTAGTACAAGGAGATAAGAGTGGGGCGATTCGCATTCTTCTGCATGTTGACCTCCAGTTGAACCAGCACCATTTGTTGAAAAGGCTATCTTTTTTCCACTGGATGGTGGTGGCTCCTTTATCAAAGATCAAGTGACCATAAGTCTGTGGGTTCATTTCTGGATCTTCAATTCTATTCCGTTGATCTAATTGCCTGTTGCTGTACCATGCAGTTTTTAACACATTTGCTCTGTTGTACTGCTTGAGGTCAGGGATATTGATTCCCCCAGAAGTCCTTTTATTGTTGAGAATAGTTTTAGCTATCCTGGGTTTTTTGTTGCTCCAGATGAATTTGAGAATTGCTCTTTCTAGATCTATGAAGAATTGAGTTGGGATTTTGATCGGGATTAAATTGAATCTGTAGATTGCTTTTGGCAAGATGGCCATTTTTACTATATTGATCCTGCCAACCCAGGAGCAAGAAATATTTTTCCATCTTCTGAGGTCTTCTTCAATTTCTTTCTTCAAGGACTTGAAGTTCCTGTCATACAGATCTTTTGCCTGTTTGGTTAGAGTCACACCAAGGTACTTTATGTTGTTTGTGGCTATTGTAAAGGGTGTTATTTCCCTAACTTCTTTCTCAGCCTGCTTGTCCTTTGAGTCCAAGAAGGCTACTGATTTGCTTGAGTTAACTTTATAACCAGCCACTTTGGTGAAGTTGTTTATCAGCTGTAGAAGTTCTCTGGTGGAGTTTTTGGCTCGCTTAAGTAAACTATCTGCAAATAATGATAGTTTGACTTCTTCCTTTCCAATTTGTATCCCTTTGACTTCCTTATGTTTTCTAATTGCTCTCGCTAGAACTTCAAGTACTATATTGAAAATATATGGAGAGAAAGGGCAGCCTTTATCTATCTATCTATCTATCTATCTATCTATCTATCAATCATCATTTGTCATACTCATTACAGAACAGAACTTGATTGCATAGTTACTTGCCCATTCCTAAACCAAATAATGGAAAAGGAATTAAATTCTTCTGGTAAGTTTTCAATGGTGACCTAACTAATAAGTGACTTAGACCCAACATATGATGATATCACTGCTCTATAGCATCTGTTGATTTTGTAGTTGAAATGCTCTCTCATTAGCCACTAATGTACTATCACAAAGCTAAGTTGATAAGAAATGTATAGAAGTTCTAATCAGTGGCCATACACAGGGTCTAGCAGGTCCCTCATAGTTTAACTATTATGGCTAGTCACTTGTCATACAAACAAAATGAGAATTATATTAGTAAAAAGACAAAGAAGAGGAGAAAAGAAAGTAGTTAACAGATAACTAAGGTTTCCTCAATAGACTGTGGAGTTTCTACAGATATATCATGCCACGGTCTTCATAAGTTTTTGTGCATTGATTTCACCTTTACTCCAATGGTTCTTGTAGCATCAAAATTTTTCACTGTATTTTTCCGTAGATGATAGGACCTTCTCTTTTGATATCCCAGGTCAAATTGTTGAAAAAGAATATAGCTGGTTCAATACAGTATTCTAGCACCAACCTAGAAGTAAGGGGTAGAAGATCTCAAGCTAAGTGATAGATGATCTATGCTTTCAGTTGACCAGGTTTGATTGACAAAGCTTAAATACATATAGTCACCCCCAGACAGGGTCTGTTCAGGACAAAATTCTTTGGATTTGTTGATATGTTCAACAGTAAATGCACTTCCATAATGCTTTTGAAAGATATGTGTTGGGCTGAGTATTGCTGGCACATACATTTAATCCCAGCACTTGGGAGTTAGAGGCAGGTAGCCTCTGCATTCTTTTCTAGCCTGGTCTACAGACTGACTTCCAGGATAGGATACACAGAGAAACCTGTCTCAAAATAAAAAGATGTATGTTTGTATTCAGACTCTGCTCATCAAGTAGACCAAATAACAAACAACCTCTAGACACCTGAACCATGACTCACCCAGGATAAACCAGGCTTCTCGATTTTAAGAGAAATTTCCTAAAGTCCTCCAGTAATCAGGGTCTGTGCTATTTATACACAAAGGATGAGAGGAGGTACATTTGTGAAAGTTTTTGGTACAAAACTGCCTTGTCATCTAAAATGTCCAACCTTAGCTACCCATATAGGGGAAACAACTTGAAATATAGAAATTATGGAAGGTTGGTGTGGAGGGAAGTTGAGACATTGTGGATGTTTGGAAGAAAGTTCACAGGGGGAATTGGGAAACCAGTTGAGAGGAGTTTACAATCTTCTGAAGCATACCCTACTTCTGGATTAAATATGGCTTATTGCAAAATGCATTCTGACATCATATTGACTTAGAAATGTGAAGATCTCCTTTAACTACGTAGTCTTAAATAAGTACAAGTTTCCTCACACTTAGTACTAAAACTTCAGTTCAGCTTTCCATCCCTTACATGTTCTTGAAGGCTCTAACTATGAATTTACTAAGTGAATACTAGGATTTATTTTCTTTTAAAATCCTGTGTCAACATTAATTATTCCATGTCTATATCTTGTCCTTTTGTTAAATGTGTTAAGTTCTGGAATTAATGGTTTGAAAAATCTTCATACCGTAGAAAGTAACATTTCTCATTAATCATCACAAGACCCCGTGACCCTGACATAGCAACACAAAGATAACTTGATACTGTCATCAAAAATGCTCTAAAACTGGCCTTTTTGTTTATGGTATCATTATTATCATGACCTTTGGCTTCTACAAAGTTGTAATCCAAATCATCTGACAAAAGAAAATGAAAACAAATAGATTTCCCTTGTTTTTTTCATAACTCAATGCCAAATAATCACCTTATGTATCTAAATCAAAATGTTGAATTGGTTGCATATCAAACACCACTAAATATGGATGTGGTATTTGTGAGGTAGGCATCAGTTTGGGGAGGAGTAATCAGTAAGTGGGATATCATTTGAGATGTAAATGAATAGAATGATTAATTAAAAAAAGATCATATACATTTATGTTTATATTGTTTTGAAGAGGCACCATGGCAGTGACAACTCTTATAGAGGAAAGAACTTAGTTGGGGCTGGCTTATAGTTCAAAGGCTATATTCAGTGGAAGCATGGCAGGATACATGCAGACATGGTGCTGGAGGGGTAGCTGAAAGTTCTAAATCCTGATTGGCAGGCCATGGGAAAAGAGTGCCATGCTGGGCCAGACTTGAGCATCAGATACTTCAATCCCACTTTCCGTAGTGTCAGTCCCTGTGAGCCTTTGGGAGGCATTGTCTTTGAAACCCAATGTGCACAAGTGTGTGCATGCTCATGTGTGTATGTGTGCGTGTGTGTCTGTTTGTGTGTGTGTGTGTGTGTGTGTGTGTATTCTTAATCTAAAAAGCCTTAAATGGGACATCTTTATCCCATTCCTCCCCATCCAAGACTCAGAAAACATTGCCAAAGAATAGGCAGAGAGACTGTAAGAGCCAATTAGCTAGCAGAACCTTTCTGACACTGCAGAGCGTCTGCACATGTGAACTCACAGAGTAGTTGACAGCATCCACAAAAACTGTGTAGCATCAAGCCAGACAGAAGTCTCAACGTTTGCTTAAAAGACACAAATTTCTAACTGTAGTTAGGGAGTTATTGGCAATTGAAAGCCACTGAGAGAGGGGGAGGAGGGAGGGAGGGAAGGAGGGAGGGAGGGAGGGAGGGAGGGAGAGAGAGAGAGAGAGAGAGAGAGAGAGAGAGAGAGAGAGAGAGAGAGAGAGAGAGAGATCCTTAAGGTGTATCCCCAGTAGGAAAATTGCACTTTTGGTTGATGGTCATACAGCAAAGACAATTTGGGCCATGTGAATTAGGCTTGATGGGTTTTTAAAAATTGAAGTCAAGAAGTTGCATAAGTAATGAAGGGATGTTATAAAGAAGAATTGTAGGTGGAAAGTGAATATGATCAAATATTTTATATATAGCTTTCATCTATGTATGTATGTGCAAGGCAAAATAAAAATAAATGTTGATTAAAAATGAGTTGAGATTTACTTTGTATAAGGCAGTCTTCTATAGAATGAAAGAGGAAAAGAAACTGCAAAACTACTATTCCAAGAAACTCACAATCTAATATACAGATCTTCTTTCAAAAGTGTCTTAATCACTGAAACAATAGCCTGTATAATTAATGCTGCTACAGCATCAAGGTATTGCAGGAAACTGCTTAAGTGAATTGTTAAAGTGGATCTTGACAAAGAATTTTTCACCAGAAGAAATTCGGATGGCTGAGAAGCACCTTAAGAGATGTGCAACATCATTAGTCATCAGGGAAATGCAAATCAAAACAACCCTGAGATTCCACCTCACACCAGTCAGAATAGCTAAGATTAAAAACTCAAGGGACAACAGGTGCTGGTGAGGATGTGGAGAAAAAGGAACACTCCTACACTGTTGGTGGGATTGCAAGATGGTACAACTGCTCTGGAAATCAGTATGGCTGTTCCTCAGAAAATTGGGCATGGCACTTCCAGAGGACCCTGTCATACCACTTCTGGGCATATACCCAGAGGATTCCGCTGCATGCAATAAAGACACATGCTCCACTATGTCCATAACAGCCTTATTTATAATAGCCAGAAGCTGGAAGGAGCCCAGATGTCCCTCAAAGGAGGAATGGATGCAGAAAATGTGGTATATTTATACAATGAAATACTACTCAGCAATTAAAAATAATGAATTCGTGCAATTTGTAAGCAAATGGTTGGATCTGGAAAATATCATCCTAAGTGAGTTAACCCAATCACAAAAGAATACACATGAAATGCAATCACTGATAAGTGGGTATTAATGAGCCCCAAAGGTCTGAATACTCAAGGCACAATTAGCAAATCAAAAGATTCCCAAGAAGAAGGAAGGAGAGGACCCTGATCCTGAAAAGACTGGATCCAGTTTTGTAGGAGAGTATTAGAACAGAGAAAGGGGGGAGGGGTGATTGGGGAATGGGCGGAGGGAAGAGGACTTATGGGACATATGGTGAGGGGGGAACTGGGAAAGGGGAAAGCCTTTGGAATGTAAACAAAGAATATAGACAAGAAAAAAAAAAGAAGTACTACTGTGTTATGCTTCTTGTGTATAACCCTCTTTTATTCAATGTCTAACCACTTTGTAGGTTTCTATTTTTCTTTGAGGCATTATTTCTTAAAACAAATGTAACCAGGATCACCCCCCCAAAAAAAAAGAAAGAAAGAAAGAAAGGAAGGAAGGAAGGAAGGAAGGAAGGAAGGAAGAAAGAAAGAAAGAAAGAAAGAAAGAGAGAAAGAAAAGAAAGAAAGAAAGGTGGAAAACTCACCAAGAAAGAGAACCCAGGAAAAGGACCTATTTGTATTGAGAGACACAAGTCAGGTGATTTAAGAGATGTATGGGATCTATCTATGTATTTAGAGCCTTGAGCTTTTTAAATTTTTTCTTTTACTTTATAATTTCTTCTTCCATTTATTCCTTCTAAATCTTTCCATATACCACTCCTTGCTTTCCTTCAAATTGATGCGCTCTTTTTTCATTAATTTTTTAATATGTAGAGATATATATTCTTAAATATGTAAATTCCAACTGCTCAGTCTGTATAATGTGACTTGTGTACATATTTTCAGGGTTGACCATTTGGTATTGAATAACCAATTGACATACTGTTCTCTGGGGAAGATTATTTTTTCCAATTTCAGGATTGCCATAGTTGTTTGTATAGGATCAAGACCTCATAGGCTTTCTTTCATCTACCTTGGGATGTTTACTTTTACTCATATTCAGCTCATATTTTAGACTTAGGCAGTCATATTCTTGATAATTTATGGGTACATACCTGATTTGACTTGGTGATAAAACCTCATAGAAAGCTCGCTGAGTTTCTCTATGTAAGAATCTTTCTTCCTAGTCTTCTTAAAATTTCCCTGCAATTTAGGTACAGTTGTTTTGTAGATAGATGTATCCTTGGGACTTGTTTTCATAACTCCACACTTTGTTTGGTCGTGGTTTTTGTAATGGTCGCTGTCTGTTGAAAAAAAGAAGTATCCTTGATGCAGTGAGATGACTCATTTATCTATGGATAAGTTATAAATGAACACATTTATAATTTAGTTTGGGGATTTTGCTGGTTAGTGAACAGATGATTATAGGAGAGACTCCTCCAAGATCCATGATTTCATAGCTTGTGTAGTTGGCTAGTACCAGGAAGAATTTCCCTCTTGTTCAATGGGTTTCAGACCAACTAGAGAATGGTTGGTTACAGCTAAGGTATTTGTACAACTAATCCTTAGGATTGTAATTTCATGTTGGTCTTGTTGTATTTCATTGACATCACAACTAAGTGGGTCTGTTGATTGTTTTCCTTTTCTGATTTCTCAGTGCAAAATTTTAAAACCAGAAGAGCCTTGAGCAATGCATTCAACATCCTAAAAGACCATGATGTCAAGTGTAGAATAATATACCCAATGAAACTATCCACTATAGTTCAATTACAAAGAAAAACTTTCCATAATGTAAACAACTTAAAAATTTTACCCAATAAACCAAGTCTGAAGAAAATACAGGAAGGAATATATTAGGTTGAAGAGAGTAATGATTACAGCCCGGAGATCCTTGAACTTTTGAAAGAAAATAAACTGCTACCAAAAATTTTAAAATAATAGCATTGTATATTATATCAATTTTTGAGAACCAACTAGAAGCCAATGCAATTCCTGTGAAAAATAGTGATGTTTCACTAAATAGAGTTCTTATAAATGAAAGAGAAACAAATCAATATAGCACATAACATTAAACAACTCAGATAAAATAATTGTTGTAGTCTGTTTTGTTTTTTATACTAACATGTCCACGTTAGTAATCAGAAAGTGGAGGTCACCTTGCTGAAGGAATCGTGTCTCAGGCTCAGTAACCCAGATTATTTTTGGCTGAGAAGATACACCCTGACCATGGCAACTCTTAAAACTAAAAGCATTTAATTGGGGCTTGCTTATAGTTTCAGTGGTTAGACTATTATCATCATTGCAGGAAGCACGGCACCACATAGGCATACATAGTACTGGCAAAGGATGAAAATTCTACATCTTGATCTATAGGCAGGAGAAGGAAGTTGCCACACTAGGCCTGGCTTGGGCATATGAGACCCCAGAGCCTGCCTCCACAATGACACACTTCTTCTAACAAGGCTACACCTCCCACTAATGCCACTCTTTGTGGGCCATGCATTAAAACACATGGATCTGTGGGGATCATTCTTATTCAAACCACCATACTAGGTATCCATATACCAAGAGTGGAACTTTTCTTTATCAAGTCCAGAGACGATGTATAATAACAATCGTCTACACCACTCACTAAAATCAAGGAACAGTGTTGTCATGGTTAGTTCTGCCCTTCCTGATCTCTGAGCTAATATTTTCATGTGGTCACTTATCCCTCTCCAAGCTCTATACTCATGTCAGAAAGTTTTTGCACAGATTTACATAGCCCGTTGTATAAGGAAGGGGAGAAAGCATGTATTTAAAAATGATGGACTAGGCTCTCCAAATGTCATCCGTTATTCCTTTATGGGTAGTTATGGTTTGAATTACTGCCTGTAGTTACATGACTGAAAAGTACCGCAGCATGTGACCTAGAGTTTCTCACACAATTCCACGCACTAGGAGTCAAGTTCCCTCAAGATGCTCTCGCTGGAAGGAACAATACAGATATGACAAAATTGTAGTTAGGGTATTATGCAGCTATCTGTAGACAGCCACAATTGGAAGTCCTTTCTTGCCTTTGTCAAAATCAATTTGATGAACATTTTTCCTGTCACTTTAAGGTAGAGTGGGAGCAGTCATCAACAGTTCTTAAGTGCACTAAAGATTCGATTTTAGACTTGTGTAACAACATGACAGATCACTGCTTAGTTCTTTGGATGCACATGCTTTCTCCTTACAAAATCTATCCGTGCTGAACTACATTTTTTTTCCTTTTTGTGAAATATTTCCTTGAAATTATCTCATCAACTATGCATTCCTTATTAATTAACTAAATGATATACAACAACCAGTTATATTAACAAAGGCCTCAACAAAACCGAATGAAAATTAGTTGTGAGCTTTTGGTTTTATTTAATGCTGACTAGATATTGTCTCAATTTTAAGGGAATTTTGTTTTTAAATCACAAAGTATGTATACTTTAATCTGTGTAACTTACATGATAGAATAATTTATATGGGGAATCCTGAAAGACAGGACTCTCCTTGCCATAAAAAAAATTGCTCATCACCAGGTCTAGGGCATTTTTTTCTAGTCACTGAGTTACAACTGAAGTGGCAGTAGCAGTATCTTTACCTCTCTACTTACATTTTTTTTTTTTGGCAAAATCCCAATAGGTAGAATGGGGCATCCCTCCCATTTCTCATGAGAGTGCAAATGCGAGATCTGAAGAAAACAAAGTTCTGTGTCTGGGCTTGTGAGATAACGTTCTAGAGAAATTCAGTACTCTGAGAGATTCTTGGGAACTTTTAATTGAGTTGTATTTATTTGGTATGTGAATATTTATGTACCAGAATGCAACTTGCAATGTCCAGTGTTGGTTCTGTTTTCCTACGATGGATGCAAGGGATGAGACACAGGTTGTCAGGCTTGGCACAAGATACCTTTACCTGATGAGCCATCTTGCCAGCCCTCTGCTTAGAGACTTACTCAAGAGTCTATCTATGTTATGAGAAAGTCCACAGTGTACTTCAAAAATGAAGCTAAAATTGTATTTTTCTCAAGAGTTCAGGTTGTAGCAACAGAATATGATGGTGTTTTCTGGGGTCCTGGAGGATATAGAGAGTGTGGAGATGCTGGATAAAAGATACAGAATCTCAGTTGCATAGGAAGAATCAATAATTCTATTATAGAATGGTGATGACCACATCATTAGCAATGCTTTGCATGATTGTACATTGCTGATAGAGTAGATCCTAGTGTTATCACCACAAAACAATGTATGATATAATACACATTTCAGCTTGAGTTCATCATTCCATAGCATATATAAATTTCAACTTAATATATGTTATACAAGAGATATTTAAAACATTATGTTTGAAATTTTAAACAGATAAACATAATTGTCTTCTTACAGAGAGTATAGCATTCCTACCAATTTCTACAACTACATTATCTTATAAGTGTGACATCAAGACAGTAGATTTAGTCTTTGACTAGAATGAGGCATATAGAAATATTCAGGTAGCAAAGTATATTTAGGGCTGACTGTTACTCTTCTCATTCATATACATATTTTGGAAATAAGAATATCTCATTTTTTAAATAGCATTCTATCAAGATGTTAATAGCCATGTCATTCTCCACTTAATATTTATTAACAGATATTTGGTGAGTTTCTATAAGGTCTTGGGCTGTTTTAAGATTCTAGAGATCAGAGTCAATAGAATAGAAAGAAGACTCTCTGTACTATTAGATCTTACATTAAGATGAATGAGTTTAAATTGCCTTGAATAGTCTTGCAGGCCTTTGTTAAAATGCTATCTAGGTAATAACTGGACAACCTTTCTTTTTACTATTTGCCTTTGAGATGAAATTTAGAAAGCTCTTTTCATAGTGGGACAGGTTAATGACTGACAATATACTTTTGTATTGCATTTGATACATTTTCTCTTACACACTCTCTCTTTTTCCTTCCTATCCTCTATCATGTGGAATTGCAAACATACCCTGATAGAGAATTTTGCTCTTTGATAAAGAAAGAATCATCTGGCCTCTTGCTCAGGGAAAATAACTGTCTCAGTTCCCCCTCCCCACATACACACCTCATTGCTACACTTCAGATAACCAAAATAATTGAAGTGTTACCTTGAGAGCCATGTCAGGTGTCAAAAATAAAAAAAATCCTGATGATGACAATTATTAGACAAGATGTACAAAAGAGAACTCTGCTACATTCTTCCTAGAAAGGAAACTTTTCTAGTGTCTGAGATCAGCTAATTTATGTTTTTATATATGGGAGACTTTATCCCACATCACCCTAGAAGTAAACTGGGGAAAATTCTGCACATATTCTAAAGTGTTTGCATATGTATGAACTTCAAGCCCCCCTCCCCAATTGATAGTATAGTGAATCAGAAGTAGCAGATTTACTTACTGAGATAAACAGTCTTTAGCTTATAAAGGACATATTTTATAATGTACTCTTCAGTGGACAAGCATTAGGGCATCATAGACACCATACTCTAAGTGTAGAGCAAATTAAACACAGAAGAGTCTCTCTGCCCTGGTAGAGATATATTCAAATGACACTGATGAAGAGTGTATGTTGTCTTCCTTTATTTAAGTCATGTTCTTTCTGCTGGTCCTCAGGGCTTCTGTCCTGTTCCTACTACCCAATACATGATCATGTTTCACTCTCCCCCTCCTTATCCCCTTTCCCAGTCAGTTCCCTTGCTCCCTCCTCCCCTTCCTGTGATTGTTTTTTTCTTCCTCCCAAGAGGGATTGAGGGCTTGTTAACCTTCTTGAGTTCTACATTTTGAATCCTGGGTATTCTCTACTTTTTTAAAGCTAGTATCTAGTTATTAGTGAGTACATACCATGTATGTCCTTTGGGGTCTGAGTTAACTCACTCAGGATGATATCTTTTAGTTCCATCCATTTGCCTGCAAAATTCATGATGTCTTCATTCTTAATAGCCATGTAGTATTCCATTGTGTAAATGAACCACATTTCTTCTTCTGTTGTGGGACATCTGGATTGTTTCCAGCTTCTGGCTATCACAACTAAGGTTGCTATGAACATAGTGGAACATGTGCTCCTGTGGCATCGTGGGTCATCTTTTGGACATAGGCCCAAGAGTGGTATAGCTGGTCAGGAAGCAGGAGCTGATGCAGAGGCCATGGAGGGATGTTTCTTATTGGATTGCTTCCCCTGCCTTGCTCAACTTGCTTTCTTATAGAACCCAGGACTACCAGCCCAGAGATGGCACCACCCACAAGGGGCCCTCCCACCTTGATCACTAATTGAGAAAATGCCCCACAGCTGGATCTCATGGAGGCATTTCCTCACCCAAAGCTCCTTTCTCTGTAATACCTCCATCCTGTGTCAAGTTGAACACTAAACCAGCCAGTACATGGGGTGACATTAAAGTGTCTCCTTTTTGCCATCAATAAATGTGTTTTCTCTCTCTGGGATGTTTAGATTGACAGACTTATATTAGTATACCCCAGAGCAGAACTGTAGAATGAATATATATTATTAGATGTGGTAATGTCTACATAGTAAGATCTGTGTAGTCCTACAATGGTTGTCTCAGACAGGAGAACCCAAGAATGCAGTAGCTGACCGTTCTACAAGGGCAGTTATTTCAGTAGCCCTAACTTCTGGAAAACTTCAGGTCTTCACAATACATTGGAAGTCCAACAAAGCTGGTTCCAATAATAGTGAAAGAAGGCAGCAGTAGCAGCAGCAACAGAACAGATGATCTCACAGGCAAGAATGACAAAGAGGAGAAATGTGATGTTTCAGTTGTCATTCTTTAGTCTGCCTTGGTTGCTTCCAGCATCGAGGGTGGGTCTCCCACTTCAGATAATCTGATTCAGTAAATCCATCACAGATGTGCCCAGAAGTTTTCATTTAGTTCATTCCAGACGTGGTCTATCAGCAAAGGATTCGTGGGACAACCAGTGTTTACAACTCACCATTTTTAGTTGTTGTTTTGAATTTTCCATCAACCTTCTATTGGGGTTAGTGTGTAGTAGCTCATTACAAGGACTCACATGATAATTAAAGTAAGATGCAAAACACAGTACAGGTCTGTAATAGTAGTCTTTATCTTCACCTCTACAATAATTATACACTTTTACAAATAATTTGCTTCTCCAGGACAGCTTCTAAAATTTGCAAATAGCTGGCATTTATAAATAATAACTTTATATCCATTTGTAGATCATTTTTCAGTTTTTTTTTGCTTCTTCAAGATTTTCCTTTTTATTATTTATTTATTGACTTTACAGACCGATCTCAAGTGCCCCCCTCACAAACACCTTTTTCCCCATTACCACTCCTCTTCCTCACAGAGAAGGGGAAGCCCCCCCCCTTCTGTACCACTCCACCTGAGACATCAAGTCTTTGCAGTACTAGGCACATTCTTCCACTAAGGTGTGACAAGGGAGTCCGGCTAGGGGAAGGGGATCCAGTGGCAAATAACAGAGTCAGAGACAGTTCCTGCTTCAATTGTTAGAAGACTCAGCTGAAGACCAACCAGCACATCTGCTACAAATGTGTGGGGTGCCTAGGCCTAGCCCCTGCACGCTATTTGGTTGGTGATTCAGTCTCTGTGAAGCCCCCATAAGCCCAGGTTAGTTCACCCTCTAGGACTTCTTGTGGTGTTCTTGACTCCCGAGGCTTGCTCAATTCTATCCCCCACTTCCACAAAGATCCCTGAGCTCCACCTGATGTGGATGCACATCTCTGCATGCGTTTTCATCTGCTGCTGGATGAAGCCTCTCGGGAAACAGTTATGCATGGTTCCTGTTTGCAAGCATAGAAGAGAATCATTAATACTGTCAGGGGTTGGCTCTCTCCTATAGGATGGGTCTTAAGTTGGGCCAATCACCGGTTGGCTATTCCCTCAGACTCTGCTTCATCTTTATCCCTGCACGTCTTGTAGGCAGGACAAATTTTGGGTTTAAGGTTTTGTGGGTGGTTTGATGTCTCCTGCCTTCCACTGTAAGTCCTGTCTGCATACAGAAGGTGGCCACTTCAGTTTTTATATCCCCCAATGATAGGAATCTTAGGTAGAGCCATCCCCATAGACTTCCCATAGCCTTCTTTTTTTTTTATTTTTAATTTCTATATTCTTTGTTTACATTCCAAAGGCTTTCCCCTTTCCCATTTACCCCCCACCATATGTCCCATAATTCCTCTCCCCCCCCATGCTATTCCCCACTCTTCCCCCCCCCCACGATTTCTCTGTTCTGGGTCTACAATACTGGATCCAATCTTTACAGGCCCAGGGTCCTCTCCTTTTTTTCTTCTTGAGAGTCATTTGACTTGCTAATTGTGCCTTGAGTATTTAGGGCTTCTGGGCTCATTAATATCCACTTATCAGTGATTGCATTTCGTGTGTATTCTTTTGTGATTGGGTTAGCTCACTTAGGATGATAGTTTGCAGATCTAACCATTTACCTACAAATTGCATGAATTCGTTATTTTTAATTGCTGAGTAGTACTCCATTGTATAAATATACCACATTTTCTGTATCCATTCCTCTTTTGAGGGATATCTGGGCTCCTTCCAATTTCTGGCTATTATAAACAAGGCTGCTATAAACATAGTGGAGCATGTGTCTTTGTTGTATGCAGAGGAATCCTCTGGGTATATGCCCAGGAGTGGTATGCCAGGGTCCTCTGGGAGTGGCATGCCCAATTCTCATAGCCTTCTTAATCCCAGCTCTCAGGCTGGTCCCAAGGATAACCCCCACTAATTTCTGTTTTCAGTACCAGCTTTTTCCTGCTCTCCCTCCCTCCACATCTGATTACCATCCCATACCCCTCCCCACACCCTCTGTCACCGGGTTCCCTCTCTCCATCCACCTCTGATAATCATCTTGTTTCCCCTTCTGTGTGAGAGTCACACATCCTCCATTGAGTACTTATTATCACCCAGTTTATTTTGGCCTGCAGATGTTATCCTGCATTTTATGGCTAATGTCCAATTATATGTTTGTACACCATACCTGTCTTTCTGGGTCTGTGTTACCTCATTCAGGATGATATTCTCAAGTTCCATAGATTTACCTCCACATTTCATGGTATCTTTGATTTTAGTAACTAAATAATATTCTATTGTGTAAATGTACCTCATTTTCCTTATTCGTTCTAAAGTTGATGGATATCTAGGTTGTTTCCTGTTTCTGCTTATTATGAATAAAGCTGCTATGAACATAATTATGCAAGTGCTCTTGAGGTATGGTGTGAAAGATTCTAGGTATATGCCAAGGAGTGATATAGCTGGGTTTGGGTAAAACTATTCCCAATTTTTCTCAGAAATTGCCAAATTGATTCCAAAATGGTTGTATAGAACATTGTCTGCATACCCAACATCAACAGAGGATTGTGACCCTTCCTCTGCATCCTCACAAACACGTGCTGTCAATTGAGTTTTTGATCTTAGCCATTTCCAGTGGGTGTAGGATTGAATTTTAGAGTGTTTTGACTTGCAATTTTTTGATGACTTAAGACTTGAATATTTCTTTCAGTGCTTCTTGGCAATTAGAAATGTCTTTTTTGAGAATTCTCAGTTTAGCTTTTTATCTTATTTGTAATATTGGTTTATTTCGTTTGTTGATATCTAATTTCTTGAGTTATTTATATATTTTGGATATTAGTCACGCAGCTGTCTAGTGTAGAGTTAGTGGAGATCTTTTCCCATCCTGTAGGCTGCTGTTTTGTCCTATTGGTGGTGTCCTTAGCCTTACAAAAGCTTTTCAGTTTCGTAAGGTCTCATTTATTAATTGTCTATTTGAGTGTCTGGTGTTCTGTTCAGAACATCATCTGCCACTGTGTTCAAGGCAGTATCCCAATTTTCTTCTATTAAATTTAATGTGTTCAGTTTTAGTTTTGATCCAGTTGGACTTGAGTATTGTGCAGGGTGATAAATACATTATCTGTTTGCACTCTTCTACAGGTAGAAATCCAGTTAAACCATCGTTGAAGAAGGTTCCCCCACATCCCATAGTATAGTTTTAGACTTTTATTGGCAAAAATCAAGTGTCCATAGGTGTGTGGGTTTACTTCTGGTCTCTAGTTCTATTCAACTGATCAACCTGTCTAACTTTATGCCAATACCATGGAGGGTTTTTTTGTTTGTTTGTTTCATCTTTTTGTTTTTGTTTTTGTTTGTTTTTTACTATTGCTCTGTACTATAGCATGAAATCAGGGATGGTGATACCTCCAGAAGTTCTTTTACTGTACAGGTTTGTTTTAGCCATCCTGGGATTTTTGTTTTTCCATATGAAGTTGAATTGTTCTTTCAAGGTGTGTGAAACATTATGAAGGAATTTTTATGGAGGTTGCTTTTGGTAAGATGGCTATTTTCACTATGTTAATCCTACTGGTCCATGAGCATGGGATATCCTTCCATCTTCTGATATCGTCCTTAATTTCTTTCTTCACAGAGTTGAAGTTCCTGTCAAACAGTTCTTTCACTTGGTTGGTTAGAGTTACACCAATATAATTTTATTATTTGTAGCTATTGTAAAGCATGATATTTCTTTTTTTTTAAAAGCATGTTATTTCTTTCATTTGGTTTTCAGAACATTTATCTTTTTTTTATAAAGGGGGGTCCTACTGATTTCTTTAAGTTAATTTCTTTTTTATCTAACCACTTTGCTGAAAGTGTTTATCAGCTATATGTGTTCTCGTGAAATTTTTGGGATCAGTTATTATGATATTTTGGCTTCTTCCTTTCCAGTTTGTATCCCTTTCATCTCCTTTTGTTTTCTTATTGTTCTAGCTAGAACTTCAAGTACTATGTAGAATAGATATGGACAGAGGGGTCAGCCTTGTCTTGTCCCTTATTTTAGTGGAATTAGTTTAAGTTTCTCTTCATTTAATTTAATATTGGCTATTGGCTTGCTGTATATTGTTTTCATCATGTTTAGATATATACTAAATTGTATTCCTGATCTCTCCAAGACTTTTAAAATGAATGGTTGTTGGATTTTGTCGAAGGCTTTTTCAGCATCTAATTAGATGTGCTTTTTTGACTACTTTCAGTTTGTTTATATGGTAGATTACATTGATGGGTTTTCATCCCTGCATCACTGAGATGAAGTCTGCCTGATCATGGTAGATGTTATTTTTTATGTGTTCCTTGATTAGGCTTGTGAACATTTTATCATTTTTGTATCAATGTTCATAAAGGAAATTGGTCTGAAAATTTTTTATTTGTTGAATCTTTACATATGTTTAGTCTTTGTGTGACTCTGGCCTCATAGAATGAGTTTGGCAATCTTCTTTATATTTCTATTTGTAATAGCTTGAAAAGTATTGGTATTAGCTCTTCTTTAAAACTCTGGTAGGTTTCTGTGTTATAGCTATCTCACCCTGAGCTGCTTTTGTTGTTTTTGTTTTTGCTTTCAGTTTTGTTGGGAAGCTTTTAATGATTGCTTCCATTTCCTTAGGGGTAATGGGACTATTTAAATTGTTTACCTGGTCTTGATTTAACTTTGGTAACTAGGATTTTTTTTCAAGAAAATCAACCATTTCATTTAGAATTTTAGATTTAATGGGGGACAGGCTTTTGAAGTAAGATATAACGAGTCCTTGGAATTCCTTGGTGTCTCTTGTTATGCTATTACTTTTGTTTCTGATTTTGTTGATTTGTATACTCTCTCCTGCCTTTAAGTTAGTTTGGCAAAGGGTTTGACTGTCTTCTTCTCAAAGAACCAGCTCTTGCTTTTGTTGATTCTTTGTATTGTTCTTTTTGTTTCTAATTTATGGATTTCGTCCCTGGGTTTGATTATTTCCTGTCATCTATTCCTCTTGAGTGTGATTGCTTCCTTTTGTTCTAGAGTTTTCAGGTGTGATTTTTAAGTTCCTAGCATTGAGATCTCTCCAACTTATTTATGAAAGTGATTAATACTATGAACTTTCCTCTTAGCACCATTAAGTTCTATCAGTTTGAGTATTTTGTGTCTTCATTTTCATTGGATTATAGAAGGTTTTTATGTAGCTGTTCAGGAGCCATGGACAAACTGGGTTTACCTGAAAGGGGGGCTAAAAATGAGAAGGACAGGCTGGGAGAGAAGAATGAGCTAAGACAAGGTTCTGATCAAGACTTCAAGTTTAATATTCAGCACTATGTTTATATAGGGAAAGACCACAGACCCATCCTTTGTTTCAGCTGTATTATGTTACAAAGCAAGGTCAACTGGTAGCCTATTCTTCTTACTTCCTATAGGAAGTTGCACAAATGATTCCATGTTAGTAGTTAAGCCCATTGTGGCAAACACTCAAGGTCTGTTCAGCCTGCTCAAGGCTGGAAGGGCACATTTTTAATTTCTTTCTTTAATTCTTCCATGATCCAGTGATTATTAAGGATAGTTGTTCAGATTCCATGAGTTTGTAGCCTTTCTGTTGTTTTTGGTGTTGTTAAATTCTGCCTTTAATCCATGGTGGTCAATTTTGTTGTATCTGTTGAGGCTTGCTTTGTTACCTTGTTGCTGAGGTATGTTTCTTGTATACTGTAGAATGAAGAATCCTGTTTTTGCATCCATTCTGTTAGACCTCTGTCCTTTTATTGGGGAACTGAGTTCATTGATGTTGAAAGATATTAATGAGCAATGATTGTTAATTCCATTTATTTTGATGGTGGTGGTGGTGATAGTAGTAGTAGTAGTAGTAGTAGTAGTAGTAGTAATAGTAGTAGTGTATGCACTTCCCTTCCTTTGCTAGTTTTGGTTTATTTATTTTCTGTGCTTTCTTGGATATAGTTAGCCTCCTTGGACTCTAATTTTCCTTCTAGTATCTTTTGTGTGGCCGGATTTGTGAATGGATATTGTTTAAATTTGGTTTTGTCATGGATTATCTTATTTTCTACATCTATAGTGATTGGAAGATTTTTCTGGGTATACTAGAAAGATCTGCTGGGCTGGTATCTGTCGTCTAAGGGTGTTTAAGACATCTGCCCAAGCCCTTTCTGGCTTTTAGAGTCTGTTTAGAAATTGGATGTAATTCTGATAGCTTTGCCTTTCTATATTACTTGGCCCTTTCCCTTGTAGCTTTTAATATTCTTTCTATTTTCTCTAGCATGTTGATTATTATGTGGCTGGAGGATTTTCTTTTCTGATCCAATCTATTTGGTGTTCTTTAAACTTCTTGTATGTATATAGGCATATCTTTCTTTAGGTTGGGGGACGTTTTCACCCGTGATTTTTTAAAATTGAATATTTTATTTATTTACATTTCAGATGTTATCCCCTTTCCAGGTTTCCTCTCTGAAAGTCCCCTATCCCATCTCCCGTTAACCTGCTTCTAGGAGGGTGCTCCCTACTCCCACCTCACTCCTAGCATTCCTACACTGGAGCATCAAGCCTTCATAGGACGAGGGACATCCCCACACCTATTGATCCAAATAAGACCCCTTCAGCTCCTTCAGTCCTTCCCCTAACTCCTCCATTATAGTCCTTGTGATGGTTGGCTACAAGCATCCTCATCTGCATTGGTTAGGATCTGGCAGAGCCTCTCAAGAGACAGCTGTATCAGACTCCTGTCAACAAGTACTTCCAGGCATCCTCAATAGTGTCTGAGTTTGGTGTCTTCTGCATGTGGGATGGATAGGAGCAATTCTGGGTCAAAATTTTGGAGGTGGGTGGGTGGTCCCATCCCTCAACTGGGTGGCCATGCCTAACTTCTAGATATGGTCTCAATAGGTTCTCCCACCCCTTTGTTGGTTATTTCACCTAATGTCATCCCAATGGGATCCTAGGAGGCTCTTGCTTTCCTGGCATCTGGGACTTTCTGGTTGCTACCACCAGTTCCCCATTCCCCATTGCTATACACCTCTGTTCAATTTCCTGATCCTCTGTATACCTCTTCCATCTCCTCCCATACCAGATTCTTCCCCTCTTTTTCCTCTTGCCCTCTTCTCTTCCTCCCAAGTCCCTCCTACCTTCTACTTCTCTTGTTTAATTTGTTCCCCCTTCTAAGTAGGACTGAAGCATCCACTTTTTGGTCTTCCTCTTGAGCTTCATGTGTTCTGTGAGTTGTATTTTGGGTATTCCATGCTCTATGATGTTGTTGAAAATATTTTCTGGGACTTGTAGCTTGGAATCTTTCTTCCATTCCTATTATTCTTAGGTTTGGTTTTTTCATGGTTTCCCAGATTTCTTAGATGTTTATGTCATAAACATTTTAGCTTTAACTTTTAGATTTAGCTTTTAGATTTAGGTTGACCAATGTATCAATTTCTTCTATGGTATCTTCTAAGCCTAAGATTCTGTCTTCCATCTCTTGTATTCTCTTATAGTTTTTGTTTTCTTCTCTACAATTTTTATCCCCAGGATTCCCTCCATTTGTGTTTTCTTTATTGCTTCTATTTCCATTTTCAGTTCTTGGACAATTTTATTCATTTCCTTCACCTGCTTGACTGTATTTCCCTGTATTTCTTTAGAGATTCATTTTCTCTTTAAAGATCTCTGTCAACTTTATAAGATTGGATTTAAAGTCATCTTCTTGTGCTTAGGCTGTTAGGATATTCAAATTTGCATTTGTAGAATAGCTGGGCTCTGACAGTACTATATAAGAAGTACTTGTGTTCTTACTTTTTCCTTTAGCCATCCTGTTGTTCCTGGTGTTGGCTGGATGTTTCTGATGCCAGCAGGATTCCTCTCAGGGGGGCAGCCAGTGCTGTGAATGACAGTTGATCTCAGGAGACAGTATACTGCATACCTTTGCTGGGTGAGCCATAGGTGGACCTGGTAGGCAGGGGATTGTCTAGGGAGGAATTTAAGCTGTATTCTCTTGGATCCACCACAAGGCTCTTTGAGAAGGCAGGGAAACCCATGGGCCAAAAAATGAGAGTTAGAGGACTGCTGGCTGTGCCCCAGGTGTAGCCGACTGGTGAGGATTGGTAGGAGAGAACTAAGTTGAATGTGCCTGCTTCCCCCTTCCTTTGTAGGCTTCCTAGGGAAAACAGAAAAAGTCTTGGGCTAAAAGATGGAGGGCAGGGAGAGCATGCAGCTCACCTACTCAAGATTTCTAGAAGGAAATAACTTGCTTTGAGGTATGAGGCTTTTCTGATACAGAGACTGGATTGTCCAATATTAATTGTAGGATATTACCTAAATCCTTAGGTAAGAACATCAGTGAATTTGATGCCTTCAAATATCTTGCGCTTAATGGTAATAAATGGTTTTAAAATATACAGTGACCTCCAGGGAAATGGGTAAACAAGTTTCTCTAATCTTTTAAGCAGTTTATTAAACCTGAGGATATAAGTAGAATTCAGTTTTAGAGACAGGATCCAATGCAGTATGTGGGAAGCTATTATGGGAGGAATAATAAAATCATACATGCGTTCAAATATCACATTGTTTCCTATTTTATACTATTTTAAATTTCTGTGCAATCAATATCTTTTTTTCAAATTTGAATTACCTACATGACAGTGATTCTATGTGTTTTAACCAGTTGTATATAAAAACCTTACAAGTAAGTTGGTGGCAAAAAAATCATTGAGACAGATATAATCTTTGACTTGTTTCTTCTTAAACTTAGCTATACATAATAGGTATTATGTATTCTATAAGTTTTTTCTTGACCATTGATTTATAATTTAAGACTACATTCAGTTTTTTTTTTTTTAAAAAAAAAACCACATTATTGGTGGAATGGTTAAAAATATCTAAAATAATAAGCCAATTACAATATTAAGACTATATTTAATGGCTTTATTAATTAAATATTTATTATGGATATATGGCATGAATTTATTTTATTATTAAATGGATTTATTGACTTCTTCATCAATGTTCATGTTTCTAATAGAAATTCCTCATCTGTATGTATATTTTTTGCTTTGCCTTTGTGTATTTTTTAAATTTCTGGTTTTTCTTAAGAATTGTAACCACTAGTTTAGGTCATACCATTAATTTGGAAACGTTCAATACCTCCATAGGTACTTCCTCATTTCATGTTACACCTAGGGTAGTTTGAGTATGATCATGCTTAATGTGTCTAGGCACAAAGAAATCCCTCAATGGACCAATGTCTGTATTACAGCAAATAGCAGTGTTATTACTTCTAGACAGTGTTTAGACTGGTAAGTCTTTCAATCTGTTGCTCTTTCAGTTGTTGAGTCAAATAATGAACAAAATGTCCAAGTCATTTCCTATATGAATGTTTGCTATTCCATATACATATAGCTAGATTAGTGTGATTAGGATAAAGCAGAATGAGCATCTTCTGGTCTAGATTGAACAGTGGTTTGTGTGGGAAAATGAGATACTCCCCCCCCCCACTAAAGTTTAGTAAGATTCTGGAAGAACAGTTAAAAGGGTGATGGTATCGGGACCACCTAACACATCAGATCAACAAAAAATGAAGTCAGGTAAAGAAGCCACAGGCTGTTGTGGCTAAGTGCAGGTTATCAAATCCCACTGTATTATGGGTCTGTATATATAAACTGCAGATGATTTGAAAACGTTTGAGTCCATTTTATAATAAACTCATACCTCCCAATAGTGATCTAGGACAGACTCCACTTAGAGTTCACTCCAGCCACCCAGCAAAAGCAGAAAGCGTTTCTAACATAAGTATTCTAGATAGGCTGCAAAATTTCAGTCTAACTATGCAAAGTGATTTTCTTGTTGATATAGTATTGCTTCCAAATCAAGGTCTCCTCCAGCTCTGTAATTGCACGGAATAATCACTCTGTGCCTTTCACCAGTGTAGAATATGAAACTCATTTCCTAATTGCTAAAGGTTTTTTTTTTTGTGCCCAGATCTTTATTTCCTAATGTAAAATCTGATGTGTTTTAAATTTGATTTTGTAATTCGCTGAACTTAATTTTTTCTGCTTAATTAGGCACTAACAAGAAATGCAATGTGTGATTTATGCCTTTCAAACACTTTATGACATGAACCTACGTGGTTCTCATGACAGCAGAGGGGAGAGCTTGAATTCTCTTAAGAATAAATACAGGAAATTAAATGAAAATATTGTCCTTTTGCCACGCTTTTAATGTGTGCTGGCTGAGCACTACCAAACTGTCATCAACTTAAAGTAGTAAGTAAAAATTTCTTTCTTTTTTTTTTTTTTTTTTTTTTTGGTTGGCCAGAAACAAGCAATAAGATCCCATCAGGAAGCTTATGTTCATGTTGATTTCCTCATGTCTCTGCATTTGACCCCTCTTAAAAAATAAAGTATTTCTGTAGGGCATACTTTTCCAAATGTTCTATGTTAACTAAAATTGAAAACAATAAAACAAATATCATTAATGCTAGCTATTAAACAAAACTAGGAATAATATATTTGGAGCTAAATTTAGGCTATACCCACTGCTAAATAAATATCTCATTTCTAGTTTTTTGGTTTTGTTTGTTTGTTTGTTTGTTTGTTTGTAGTCAGACAGTGATCATTTGTTTTAGGACCAAATTTAAAGCATTGCTATATCATACGAGCTTAGGAGTTGGTTCTCAGAGGAAAGAACTATAGGCCTTCTGATACATAGTTTATCTGCAATGATCATCCAACTGCTATCAGGCTTTTACTATCTGTGCCTTTCTCTGCTTTGTGATCGGTATAATTCCAACTTGCTCTCTGTTCTCTTCCTTCTGAAATATGTCCCAAGAGAAAATTATGTGTTACAAGATGGGGAATTGTTTAGTTTGTCCTGTTATTGGCCTGTGATAAGTTTTCCACAGAAGGCTGGAGTATATAGTTCTCTAACATTCCTGTGCCTTTACATTCAAACGGCTGTTGTCATCTTAAATGTGTAATATGGCATGGCAATCAGATAGTTTGCTAATAGCCAAAAGAAAATAATGCTCCATGCCGTATACCCTTTAATTCTCCTCACCCTATTCAGCAAAATTCCAGTATCACACAACCACTTAAATAGGACTCTTTTCTTCTATTTTGAACATAATATGGTTATTTCCTGATGAAATCTACTACACCATCAGAGTGTTCTATGAAAATTTGAAACTTATCTCCCTTTTTGAGATTGCCATGATTTCAGTATAGAAATGGTAATACTAACTATTGTTTCCTTGGGACTTTCATAAATTATTCCCATCATGTACTCTACAATGTGTATTATTTAGCTAAATGTCTAATTAACTGAAGAAGGATGTGAAAATGATACAAGAAATAATGTAAGAAATATGATCTTTTTATCCACTTCTCTGTCCTGTAAAGTTGCTAGGAAATTGTCTCGGATTGCTGTCATTTGTGATGGAAAGAGTTTCTATAAATGAGCTAAGTTCTTATAACATGAAATTCCAATGTAATGTTCCTTTTCTCTACACTGAAGTCTAGCTAAATTTCTCAATTGCACAGATATTCTTGTGGTCTTGTAACAATGAGGCCTATACAAATACTCAGAACTATGCTGTTGATTAATAATACATTGATAGCTATAGCTATAGCCACTAATGTAATAAACAAGCCATGAATTAATTGTTCCTCATTAGACACAGTCCCTTGATATCATTGTCCCCTTGATCATACTAAGTTTATGCCCATATTATGGTAGAGCTATATCTATATAATATTTAATATATATGTAAATACTAACTTTATCCATATTCATTAATTTGATATGTTTAAATAAAGGCTATTTGTTTACTTTTCTATCCTGGAAGAAGTTATTTCTAGAATATAAATATTAAGTTATTGGACTGGATACAGAACACTGAAAGTAAGTGGTGTGGCTTAATAATTATGATGAAAGGAATCGGGGCTAGAGAGATGGCTCAGAGGTTAAGAGCACTGACTGCTCTTCCAGAGTTCCTGAGTTCAAATCCCAGCAACCACGTGGTGTATCACAAACATCTTTAATGGGATAAGAAGCCTTCTTCCGGTGCTTCTGAAGATGGTGACAGTGTGCTCACATATATAAAATAAATCATTAAATAAAACAAAAGAAAGGGATCATTTAATCATCCTGAGCCATGGGAGTTTATATCTAAGGCACAACACTCTAGTGAAAATAGTAATGTGTTAATATACAAGAATCTGTTTAATTGGAAGCTGATGCAATTTAGGGGGCAGGTATTTGATCCATACTGGAGAAATGCTGACCAAGCACAGAGGGCGGGCACAAGTCATCTCTGCGCCTTGGCTTTATATATTAAAATAGAAGAATGACCAGTTTACTCAGAAATCTCACAATGGAAATTGCTAATTTTCACATTCCACCTTTAACTTATCGGCCTTGAAAAGATTGTTTAGCATTTCTTGATTAGTTATTTAAAAAAAAAAAACACGAGTTGTAATTTATCCATGAGAGGATAGTATTTGAGACAAAAACATGCTGTTCAGCCCACACCAGCTTTGGACTAATGATTGTATAGTCTAAGCCTCCTGAGTGTCGGAATTACAGGTACATGTTGCCATGCCAGACTTAGCACAATTTTGAAAAATTGAAAAGGTGATGTTTATGGTGAATGGCAGAGAAACTATGCCACTCGGTCTGACAGGAATAAATCAAAATTCCTTGGAAATGCATTTTCAACCTACTTTCATTTTATAAAATCATTGTTTTTAATGTTTCTCTTTAATTTCTCAATTATCTCCATTACTTCATCTCTTATTCCTCTTCTATTGGTCTTATCAAACAAAATGTTGATCTGTTATTCTAAGTGTACCATTAACCAGTAACTGAGTTCTTCATTGATGTGAGCTGTAAACTTTAGACATAAACTTGTATGTGATTTTAGAATAAACTTGGGCATTAAGTTTTATAAGATGATTAGAAACATTGGCTTCTTATTATATCTTAAA
This sequence comes from Apodemus agrarius, assembly GCA_964023405.1. Lineage (NCBI taxonomy): Eukaryota > Metazoa > Chordata > Mammalia > Rodentia > Muridae > Apodemus > Apodemus agrarius. The sequence continues at coordinate 24,013,616 of OZ030025.1, read as the reverse complement.
TAGTGTATAATAAGTAGTATATATGATATAATATATGGTACATACAATAGAATTTATCATATATCATATGTCATATATCATATATTTCCTTCATATATATTTCTTTTATATATTTCTTTCATATATATACATAGATATAGATATAGATGTAGGTGTAGATATAGATATAGATGATATAGATAGACATAGACATACACATACACACATATATAGAGATATGGGCCTGGACATAGATATATGCAGTTATAACACCTGACAGTGTCCACATTTTGCTTCTTGTTGTTCAATTGGTAGTTATAACTAATATTTAGTCATTTAAAAACTTCTTGCTTTAATAGTTGAAATGAAAATAGTGGCTTCAAATAAAAAAGAAAATAGTGACTTCTACTTCTTCACGGAAGGACTTGTATTCTTAGCATTGGAAGGTTTGAGGCATATTTCAACCAGATTAAAAATCATATGAATGTTCAATACTGACTTTCAAAGAAGCTAGGTGGGCAGAGACATGGAAAGTATTACTTCCTTAACCTGTGGCATTCAAGGACTGGGATGAGCAGATGGGTGCAGATTTGGGAGAATCGTTTCGGCCCTTGGGTCTGGACAGCCATTGCCTGCTCTGTGCTTAGTTTTCTTTTGCAGCTCTTTGGTCTGTCTTCCACTGTGGATTTATAATAGAAGTGAAAATGACATTATAAAGTTCTTTTCTATGGTACATCCCTGCAATTATTAGTTGGAGGCAGAAACATGCTTGGTGAGAACATTAGTTTCCTGTTTCATAACCGTGCTGCCTCTGATCTTCTAATTGTTTCCACATGAATATATTTTTCCGCCTTGCCTCATCCTCACCTGTGGATTCTTTGTAAAGTTGATTTGACAATTAGTAATATTCTCACTACACTTCCCATCTCACTAGCTATGATATGTGCTTCTCGGTTCCATTTTTCTGTATGCACAGCAGTTTTCAATTCCCTTTGTAGTACAAGTAATGCAAACCTCTTTTGGAGTCAAGGGAGAATAGGGGGAGGGTTGAACCCAACTGCTCAGGCCAGATGGTGGGAAATCAGATGCCAGAGCAAAGAATCACAGAACCATTCAATTCCTATGTGGTTCCTGCCTTTTTCTATCAAGAAGGATGATCTTTAAACTGAATGGGATAAAAACAACTATGGTTACGGGAATGGAAGCCCAATTGGTGGCCCAATGTCTGACTGTTCTAACTTACTTCAAGCCTCTGGCTAAGCCAAATCACATCCCAGAATTCTAAAAGAGTGGTTGGTAGACGTTGATAGAGTACGACTTCCACTTATTTTGTGGAGCCACGGGGATCAACCATAGTGCTTGGAAATTGAAGGGAAAGTCCTGTTCCAGGTATCAAAAAATATTTGGAGGGATATAAGTTGCTGTTAATGCCAGTTGTTGAACTTCAGAAGACTTCCAGAATTGATATTTAAAAAAAGGTGACCACATGCAACAAGACTGTGATGATTTCCCTGCAAGCAGCCTTCCTGTGGTAAGCTTCTTTGGTTGGATTTTCTACTGAGTAATAGATGAAAGAATTTGCATAAGAGAATGGTATGTGTGGATTTCCAGTACATTGCATAGAGTCCTTATTTCTTTGTGGGAAACAAGAGAAGGATAATGTCTTAGGGTTTTCAGTGCTGTAGACAGACACCATGGCCAAGACAACTCCTATAACGGACAACATTTAATTGGAGCTGGCTTACAAGATCACAGTTTTAGTCCATTATCATAAAGGCAGGAGCATGGCAGCAACAAAGCAGATGTGGGGCTAGAGGAGCTGAGAGTTCCACATCTTCATCTAAGGGCAGACAGGAGAAGGCTGGTTTCTAGGCAGCTAGGACAAGGACCTTAAAGCCCACACCCACAGTGACAGTTTCTCCAGCAAGGTCAAACCTACTCCAACAAGGCCACACCTTCAAATAGTACCACACCCTTGACCAAGCATATTTAAACCACCACATATAGAAAACAGTGCTGAATAGCAACTCTATTTCTGTTTGGGGAAGAGAAAATAATATGCTTGAAACAACTAATGGACCATTAATAGGTTAGTATATTGTACTAATGACATATGAGCAGAGAGATAGTAAGGGTGATATCTGGTAGATTAATTAGGGAAAATTAAAAAAAGAAAGGCTCTGTAATGGTCCTTTATGGGTAGAAGGCACTCTAAAGACTAAAATATTTCACTACTGCAGAATCATCACTGAAGTCTTAGGTTTGAGGATTGCTGTGATTTTGATAGCATATTGGGCAACACAGGGCATATTAGACCCACATAGGCTTTACAGCAAGGCACTGTCTCAAAGAACAATAATAAACAAGCAACTGAAATGAGAAACAAAAGGGACATTTACAAGAAAGAGAATAAAGAGACTCTATCCACATCACTCATGTGCTTCTTATATATTTTGTCATCTATAGCTGAGCAATTAAAAACTAAGTATCTGTTATATTCTAATGTATGTGCTTTCCTGGCTATAAATAAATATGCTCAGTGGAAGTTTTCAGGTTTATCCATATGTTTCTGGAGAGGATTTTGATGGCATTTTATCAACTATTAGCTCTGGATTGTAGGAATTGGAGAAGAACACATACAACTGGACAATTTGCTTGTACTTACTACAAGAGCAAACACTAAAAAAAAAAAGAATGTGTTAACTTACTATGTAGTTCAGTGCACTTTTGCAAGATACAAGTTTTGTGTAGGGCAATGGATTAAACACAGTGGTGTATATATGAGTGTGTGCTTATGTGTGTATATGTATGTGCATGTGTATGTGCACATAAATACACATGACTATGTGTGTATTGGAACAGTTACTTTGTGAGTATACATGTGCATGCATTGGAACAAATATTGCTGAGTCTCTATGAAGTGAGTATATTTCCATAGTTCCGTAATTGTGGCTCTCTTTGAATTTGTAAACTTCTTTTGCTTAAGTATTCAAAACAGAAGATTTGCGCATAACTACTAGGCACCCTTGAACTAGACAGAAGGTTAACCACAGACAATAAAACATGCCAGCAGCTTAAAATGAAAGATTTTTTCTCACTATATTTTGTATTCAATCTGGATCACCAAGGAGTGTAAGCAAATACTAGGAGCCTAGAGGTCTGCCCAGATGCTCTGTCCAGACGTGTTTCTTCATATACAGCCTGGAGAAAGAGAACACAGGCACCATACACGTTTCTCATGAATTTTATTTTTATTTACCCATAATTTCCTGTTCACTCACTGCCTGAGTTCACAAGCAAAGAAATTTGATCAGGAAACGAATAATGAGAACATCCCTAATCATATTATAGGTCTCTTATAAACATTACTCTTTTTTTTTTTTTTTTTTTTTTTTTTTTAGCAGAGCTGAGGACCGAACCCAGGGCCTTGTGCTTGCTAGGCAGGCGCTCTACCACTGAGCTAAATCCCCAACCCCAACATTACTCTTTTTTAATATTAAACCACACATGGTTTATTAATTTATACAAATTCTTTATTAATACATTGATAGTCTTGACCTACATATGTATATTGATTATCTCATGTTGAAATAATCTTCCTTTTATGCTTGAAAAACTATTTTAGTTCAAAGGATGTAAGTCTATCAATTTAAGTGAATATGTTCTTGTGTCCTTTTGATTCTTAACATTTAACATTCCTTTTAAAACTTTATATTACCAATTAAAAATATATAGCAAGCAAATATCTTTGCTGTAAAATATTTTAAGGATTATGTAAATAATAATTTGAGAAATATTAGAGATTTACGAAATAATATAAGAATATAAAATAAGAAATTAACTCAGATGTGTTTCAGAAGTTATGGTTATCTTCAAAATTATACAAGCTATTTCACATAGAAAGACCTCAAAAGTAAACCAGAATTGGAATGTGTACATTAGTCAATTTATATACGGTGAAAAACAGGATCATCCATTTTTCTAATTCCTACTTAATATTAACCATGAAAGTAAATTTGTACTAAAAATGAAATTCCATCATAAAGATTGTTGGTTCAAATGTTGGACATTATCATTCCCTGTGTCTACAGAACACGGTAGGAATCCAACAGTGTGGTATTTTTAGATCAGGTTTGCCCATCTTTACTTGAGGTAGCACCAAGAGTTAATGGGTTTCTATACCTGACTAGCAAAATCTTTTGCTCCAGGGTATTATAGTTGTTAGACTTTAAACAAGGTTCCACAGGAATCAAAGCTGTCACTCCTTCCCAAAATAGACATGCATGCTAATGTATCACTGCAAAGCTCTTCAAAAGGATGTATTTAATCTTATGAAAGAGAACAGGATGGAAACTTTGTGTGTGACATATCGTCTTAGCTCGGTATGTTTTATTTTTTTATTTTTATTAAAAGTAGATTCAAACTACAGTTTCCTTTCTACTTCCCCCAAATACCCCTAACACTTCCCCTCTCTCTGATATCCATCCCCCCTCCATCCCCAGAAAGGAACAATTGTCCAATTGATGACAACCAAACACGACAAAACAGGATATGATAAGCCAAGGCAGTCTCATGTCAAGATTGGACAAAGCTACTCAATAGGATGAAAAGAGTCTCAAGAGTAGTCAAGAGTCAGAAACACTCCTGTTCCCACTGTTAGGAGTGTTTTTGTCCAGTTGTGTTTGGTTGTGCCCTAAGTCTCTGGGATATCTAATCTCCTGTTTCTGTCCATTCAGGTAGTATCAGGCATGGGCTCCCTCTCATGGAATGGGCTGCACTTACATCAGACATTGGTTGGCCCATTCCCACAAATTCTGTGTCATTATTGCCCCAGCGCATTTGCAGGCAGGACAGATGGTAGGTGGAGGGCTTTGTGGTTAGGTTGGTATCCAGACTTCTTTTCTATAGCCTGTAGAGTTTCTTCTCATGCTAAAGAGACTAGGATGTAGGTAGGGGTGAATGCTCCATGTAGGCACCAGCTTGAACTCTATACAGTGACCTTTGTGGATATTGCTGCTGGCAGTAGGTTTCTTACTGTCACATTTTAAAGGCTGACCTCCTGTTTTAACATCAGCCTGCATAGTTTTGGGGTCTGCACAGTTCCTTATCAGCTGACACCTCAACCAAATGCAACCCACTCACACCATGGGGAGCCTCATCTGGCTGTAAAAGATGGCGAGTTCAGGTTTCGTATCCTCCATTTCTAGGACTTATTGGTGTCACACCCCAGATTTCAGAATGAACCACTGCACTACGTTTCTTCACCACTTCCCAGTACTCCCCCAGTTTCAGCTGTCTCTCTCCACACTCTCTCCTTCCACTCCCCACAACCTAACCCTTCTTCACACTCCCATCCCCAGCCACCCTCAGTCCACCTGAAAATTTATTCTAGTTTTTCCCTTCCCAGGAAGGTCCTTGTTTTCCCTTAGAGCCCTCATCTTTGTTTTACTTCTTGGGACTATAAACTAAATATCTTGATTATCATTCACGTCATAGCAAATACACACTTAGATTTGTCTTTGTGGGTCTGAGATGTCTCACTCGGGCTAACTTTTTTAATAGCCGAGTAGTACTCCATTGCATAGATGAACTGTATTTTCTTTATCCACTCTTTCTAGTTTCTGATGTTATTAATAAAGCTGTACTGATCACAATTGTAGCTCTGTGTGTTTTAGAGAGCAGGGAGATGAAAGGAAGAGGAAGAGAAAAAAAATAGAGTAGTTTTGTGTATACGTGTTGTATGGCTAAGTACACCGTGTCTTGTGCATGTCTCTCAACATATGAAATGAAAGCTGTTATGAAGAGGAGTAAATAGCATAACAGATTTTTTTGACTCTTTCTACCTTCATCCTCCTCATTAGAAAGTCTTCTTCCATCACATCTATGTTCATTCTTCACAGTCTAGAAACATGCAGAACACCTTGGCTATGTTTTTTCCCCTATACATCAGTTCTAAATATATTTCTTTGCAATGAATATTTTGAAAAGTACGACTATCTTATGAGTAGTCTGTGGGAGGTACTAGCATTGCCTTTGTGATTTCTCATTATGCATAGAGATGGATTAATAGTTTTGAGCAGCATTTGGCCTTTGCCAAACCATTGAGTAGCCTCTGATGTGTGATCAGTCTCCTTGGCTCATCAGTGAAATCAAAACACCTACAGAGGAAGGAACTCTGAGTCAATAGTTTTATCCTATCTGTTCCAAAGGTCGAATCAAATTGTCCCCATATAAGCTCAAATAAATGAGAACTTCCTCTTCGTCATCATTGAATGATATTTTTGTTTAGTCTGTATGAGTCACCATCCATTGTTGTCTGTCTGCCTTTCTTCCCTTGGCATACATCTCACCATTATTTTATAGATCATATATTCCCATATTGTGGTAAGTTTTTTTTTTAGAGTGTCTTAATTGTGTCTTTTTCTTCTCTACTATCTTCCTCCAAGCTTTTGTGTTTCCCACATGTCCATATCAGAAAAATCAGCTAATAAACTCCCTGTGGTAGCTTATGACTTGTGTGTGTGTGTGTGTGTGTGTGTGTGTGTGTGTGTGTGTGAGAGAGAGAGAGAGAGAGAGAGAGAGAGAGAGAGAGAGAGAGAGACTTATACACAATTTATTAAGGAGCTTTGGAAAGAAAATAGTTTCTTAGTATCAAACTTAATATCAAACAGCCAAGTTCCAGCACGGTGATAATGGAAATCTGAAAGGGTTTTGCTATGCTGTAGGGACAAATATTTTGTTTAATCATGAGTTCCAGTGGTATTCCAATAAAAAAACGTTCACTACAGCAAGATTGCTCATGTCAGTTCTATATTATTATGTTTCATCAACACCAAAGATGGTAACTTAGCAAAATGCAGGAGAAGTTTTGCATTGGTTCAGTTCTCTGTTTTGAAAATTATTATATTAATTTTATAAATGGGTAATGATGTTAAAATATGAATTATAGATTAGTAATGTGTGGAGTGGCTAGGATATTCTGAAAGTCATTTTTGCTCACTTGTAATGTCTGCCTAACACTGATCCCTAAATGGTTTTGTGTCTAAGAATATAGATTTCTCAGATTCTTAATTGTCAGTCATTGAGGAAGAAGGACCATTCTTCTGGAAGAACGTTGTAGTTTCTAGTGATTTTCATACAAGGTGGGAAAGCACTGTGTATTTATCAACTTAGAGGATTATCAACTGTAAGGATAGTCTGTGAAAGGGAGAGGGAGTGGGAGAGAAAGAGAGAGAAAACTAGAAAGAGAGAGAAAGAGCAAGAAGGGATACATGGAAGGTTTTGGAGGGAGGAAAGGGAAGAAAGAAATGTAAGTATATTATATCAAAATGAAGAAGAGTTTTCATTTATATAGGATGGTTTGGAAGAGAAAAGGGAAAAAGCAAGATTATACAATTATAATCTCAAAAAGGAATTAACTTTTTAAAAGTTCTTGAAACAAGTATTCATTTATGCTTCTTTTCTGATATTCTCCAATACATCCCAAATTTAAATTTAAGCTTCTATTTTTTAATAATTCTAAAATTTCTTTCTTTCTCTTTTCTTTTCTTTGTTTATTAATTTTATTTATTTACATTTCAACTCTTATTCCCTTTCCTCATTTTCCCTCTGGAAACCTCCTATCCCATACCCCTTCCCCCTGCTCACCCACCCACCCACTCCTGCTTCCCTGTCCTGGCATTCCCCTATACTGGGGAATCGAGCCCTCACAGGACCAAGGGCCTCTCCTCTCATTAATGTTCAACCAGGCCATCCTCTGCTACATATGCAGCTGGAGTCATGGGTCCCTCCATGTGTACTCTTTGGTTGGTGGTTTAGTCTCTGGGAGCTCTGGGGGTACTGATTGGTTCATATTTTCTATTTTTTAAATGTAGGCATGCTAGTGGCAGATAATTGGAGTTATTCAGCTGAAAGTATTGGGTTTAAAGGTTTTGTTTTTAAACAATTAATAGACAAATAAGCATTTGCATATGCTGAAGTATACAAAGCACATATGGGGTATACTCATTTCCGTAGTCAAATTATCCTGTGTCAGATTACATGTTCATTTTTGCTAGATGGTCATCTCTAAAGTATGTATACATAGGAAACCTAAATGGACTCAGCAGGTTACATATGTATGTTTATTTCTAAATATATTTAGCAGTAAGAATGAATAAGCGGACATGAATTTGAAAGGGAACTAGGGAAAATGGAGACTGAAAAAGATATTTTATATAATAATTATATATATAATGATAACAACATTAAATAATAAAAACAACCTGTTCCAGTGAATTTCAAGCACATAAAATGAGTTATATCTTCACTGTCATTATGTTAGACTTTTGGTACCTCACACTATGTTGCCTGCCTCATAACCAAAAGCTTGTACCATCGGACCAATGTTTCCCATCTTCCGCTAAATAGATTCATGCCACAGACTGACCTAGCCGGGGGAGTCACAACTGTAGGAAAACGAGGGCTTTGGTACTCAGGAAGGCACAGGTGCGGCGAGGTAATGACAGACAGACACAGCAGAGAGCACTTTGAATCTGCTGCAACTTTGCTTATTAGCCAGGCATTTTTATAGTATACTGAGGAACAAGTTAGGGTTGGCACATCTCCGGGAACATCCAAACAACTACTAAACAAGGTGCATTTCCATCTTAATTGGAACAGTAAGTAGACATGACATGGCGCCCGCAGGAACTCTTGCTCTATGAACCATGGTCAAAAGCAGACTTAGGTCATAAACCTCAGACATGTGGTGTTCGAGTCTCACTTGTGGTTGCTTGAAATTGTGTTAATAATCAACAGGAGAACCTGGGCCTTCAGACCAATTTGTATGCTGTAAGCCTTCTTCTGCCACCAAAAGCCAGAATGTCTTAAGAATAAGCACATATTCATTACAAGAGCCCTCTGTACTGCCCTGGACAGCAAACACCAAGGTGGTCTGGCTCAAGCTAATTTATCTCTAAAACTTAAAGAATACTATGGGACCTTCTGCCCTTCAGTGCTTTTACCCATCTGTTACCCTCTTTATCATAAATACCTGTATAAAGCAATAGCTCATCAGTAGTCCTATACTTTCTCAGACTGTGTTCTTTCCTGTTACAAACTATTCATAACATTCCCTAATGTCTCTGTTCTTTGTGCACTACTTTTGCTAAGGTTGGTAATAAAGACGGACCCTGATGAAAAGCATTCCAAGGCCTTCTTTCACTAAGGTTCAACATGAGTTCATTGAGTTTAGGACTGGAAGCAGGAGGCATAATCGCCACATCCTCTTTTCCTTCCACCGGAATATCAAATTCTCCTTTATCAATTAACCAGCTTGTAGGCTGGGATCGTGCTGTACAAAGGATTAAGAATAAGAAGAAAAAGAAAGACACAGTGCAGAACCCATAACCCAGGAAGTGAGGTATCCTTGGAGAACATCGAGGCCCTTTTCAAGGCCAGAGGTGGGCACTCTGCCAGGGACCTCCAGGGAGCCTAGCTCTGAGGGGCATTTTTCCCCCATCCACCTTAATGACATACTGTCACGGCACACAGATGGCACTGGAGTTGGTGTGGTAGTTTCATGCCAATCATGATTCTGTTCTTTGCTTCTCTCAGTTTGACTTTTAAATGCCACAAATAAGTGACTATGCAGTCTTTGCTCTTCTACGCCTGGGTAGTTTCACTTAACAGGATGATCTGCATGTTTATCAGTGTTGTCATAAATAGCGAGAGTTTCATAGACTGTTGATCATTTGCCTACTTTTTTCTACCTACCTCCATGAGCAACACTGTGATGCACATTCATGTACCAAGCTGCTATTGAGATATTGTTGTCGATGCCTTTGTTTATATTACTTGGAAGTGGGAATGCTGTAGGGTTATAGGCCTGCCTCTGTTCACCCTCAGGGCACAGCTGCTTGGGAAGGCAGAATGTGAGGGGATTGTCCACACTTATCACACACTTGGTGGTGGTGGTGGTGGTGGTAGTATAGTGCAGTGAGGCTTGCTATGACAGGAGATTTGGCTGCAGTTCGGTGGGCAAAGGCCTTCTTCATGGACCCTCATGGCATATCTTGATGAAAAGAGACAGTCTGTGGTTCAAAACAGTTTATTGTCATGGTAGAAAGTGGATGCGGAAAACCATATCCCACTTCTCAGGGTGGGCTTGAGATTAAATACCTTTTGCAGAGAGGAGTGTCTGAGATAGGAAGCTTATTGGCTAAGCCCTCAATGCCTCCAGGCACCTCATTAGTATGGAGAACTCTGCTTTGGGCCTATGTGACCACAGGTCGTGTCTTTTATGTGAGAAGCATGGCATGTGTTTCAAGTCAGGAGTCTGGCAGGGAGCTGGGAGTCACTTAAGCCTCAGATATGTGCCCGCTGCATCTCCAGGTCTCGACCTGCTCCACCTTACCAAACTTCCTGGCATGGTTTATATCCTATAGATTGCTACATCATGTAGGATTGTATTTTCAATTTTTGAGGGGCTTACATACTCTACTTATGATAGCTGAGGAGTGTGTGGGGGGGGCAATGACATTATAGGGATTACTAGAAGAATTTCATGACATACATACATCAATTTGCGTAGTAAACATTTTTAGAACTATTGGTTTTCCAAGCTGTCAGTGAGTTAAATTTGAATATATTCATATTCTCTTTAGAAGTTTGCACTGATGGTTCATAGTCTTCCATATTCTTCTTCTTTCTCTTTAGTTACCATTTTAATGAGCAAATCATTTACTTTGATACTTATTGTGAATATGATTTTTTTCTTCATTTCTCGGTTTATTATTTATATTTTGAAAATGAATTTATTTGGGCATGTTTCTTTTATATTCTAAATTTAGTTGGCTGTGTTCATAAATTCTAACTTTTCGGGAAAGGATGTAAAAAGTTTTTGAATATTTTATATTTAAGATGTAGCAGGGTGGGTTGGTACACAAGGGATGGGGTGCTCCCTTCCTCTGAGGAGAAAGAGAAGAGAGTAGGAGAGAATGAGAGGAGATAGGGCAGGAATGGGAGGAGAGGGGGCAGGGAGGCTGCGACTGGGATGTAAAGTGAATAAATAAAATGAGAAAAGGATATCACTTTCAGGAAAAATGTGGGCATTTTCTTTACCTACTTAATTCTTTTTATTATTTTGTTTTGCTTAGTTATTCTGACCTGATCTCCCAGCATCATGTTCATGGAATTGATGGGAATTGACTTTTTGACCTTGTGGGAAAACTTTCAAGTTTCCTGTTGAAATAATGTTATTTGTAGGTTTGTATTTATGGAAAATAGTATGTTGAGATATATTCCTTCTATAATCAAGTTTTTCAGTTTCTTTTTTTTCTTTCTTTCTTTTTTTAGTTTTTTTCGAGACAGGGTTTCTCTGTATAGCCCAGGCTAGCCTTGAACTCAGAAATCTGTCTGCCTTTGCCTTTGCCTCCCAAGTACTGGGATTAAAGGCGTGTGTCACCGCCACCCAGCTTTTCTTTTTTTAATAAAGAAAGGATGTCGGGTTTTGTCTAGTCATCTGCTGCACACATTGCGATGGTCATGCAGTTTTCATTTACTCTGCCAATGTGTTAATGGCATTACAGTGTGCATTACGGAGGTAAATCCTAGTGGCTGATGGTGCATGTTCCCTTAAGTGTGCAGTTCAGTCCAGTTTGCTGGGTTGTATTGAGGATTTTAACATATGTGTTCATAAGAGACATTAATCTGTGCATTCTTCTTTCACAGCACAGCCATCTGGGTTGGAATCGTGTTGTACTTGTTAGATGGATTTAGAGGTTTACTTTCCTGTTTCTCTTCCTTTCCACCCATGATTGTGCTTTTCTCTCTGGGTGTATGAATGCGTGCGAAGCGTGTGTATTGCATGCATACTTGCCATAGTGAGAATGCAGAGGGTAGCAGACAACTGTTTGGACTTGATTCATTCTTCCCCAGTCACACGGGTTCCAGGCGTCACACTCTGCTCACCAGGCACACACAACAGCCTGTCATTAACTGCTAAATCTTCTCGTGGCTCAGGAAAAAAAAGTCTCCATTTTTTTTTTAAATAAGAACTTGAAATGTATTGATGTTGTTTCCTTAAACACTATGGAATTAATTTATGAAGCCATAAGAGTCTAGGCCCCCTTATTGGGGGATTTATTCATTATTTTAAGTAAAATGAAGCTAATCATGTAGTCACCAGAGCTCAGGTTAGACCTATTAATACATAACTGCTTTGGATTTTCATGGAGGGAACGCTCCCATTTCACTCCCTGCTTGCATATCTTTCTTCATTTCGAACCTTTCATGTTATTATATTGCTTACTAGAAGATGGGACTGCACCATATCCATTTTAGATATTTACATCTTATGCCTCGAATGGTAACAGACTTCAAATCTATTAGTTTAAGAGGTTTTTAATGTTTCTTCCTCAAGTGCTCATTTATCCCCTCTAGCTATTTTCATCTTTTAACTTGGAACTGAAGCTACTTCCTTGAGGGGGAAATACTTTAGAGTAGTTGAATCCTTTGAATCTTTTAAATCATAGATGCCCTTGTAGCATGCATTTAGCCTATTCTTGATCTTAAAGTAGTGATCAGGAAATGAAACCACTAAATAGGAGAGCAGAGTTCTAGGGATAGGGATCCTGTTAGCCCATCATCCTCTGATATCTTAGAAGTTGCTTTTATTTAGCTGTAAAAGATGAACAGAAAGGTACAAGGTGAATACAACAAATAAGACAAATAAAATGTCTATTTTTGAGGTTAGAGAACCTTATAAGTAACAAGCTCTGTTTAAATAGAAGAAGGTGAACCTATGTTTTTTTCTTGAGCACAATTTGATCCAATAAAGGTTTGAGCTGAGGCCAAAAATAAATTTCATAAGCATTTATATCTATATTACAATATATTAATATATGTGTAATATATAATAATAATTATAGTAATAACTGAGTTCCTTGGGTTCTTCCTTTTATTGTAAGATGCCATGATAGCCCCTTGTGTGATACACGCTTTTTAATTTTCACTCTATTTCCAAAATCCTTATTTTCAACAATCTTCTGTTGGGGATTATTCTTTAAAATATTAATTTATCCCAACCTATACAGTAACAACTGCAGAGGAAAACATTGCATGTACATTCTTAAACCAAGTCAGGAAAATGCTAATCAGACTATCAAGTTTTCCTGACGTTACTGCAAGTCTTACTGATGCTACTATTGTGTCTACTCATGGAAATTCTACCTTTATTTGGTATATTCTCTGCTTGCCATTGTGGCTGCATTATAAGACTCTGGCTCCACTTGCCCCTTTATCATCCTAGAATGGATAGTACTAGAAAGGAATAGGTCAATAGTTCCTCCCTTAAGTCACTATGCCTCCACTTTTTGTATGCTGATCAAAGGAGATAGACAAGCTTGCTTCTGTAGTGGGTTTAAATACCATTATCCTTCCCAACCAAACTATCCTTTCATACTGAATCTGACCTATGCTTTTCTTGACCTCTTCTTCGACTGACTGAAAATACATTTAGGCCTGCACACATTTGCCGATGTTTTGTATCTATTTTTCTATCCAGAAATACTCAGACCAGAGCACTCACATGCATTTCCAAAAATGGAGTGATATTTCGATTCATGAATTGGTTAATACACTTTTAACAGAAAGAAAGAAAATTACCCAAAGAAAATGGTTGCTATAAAATCTTAGTAAAAGCATAACAATCCCATTAATGATACTATAAAAAAAACCCAGGCTTTGGTTTCATATTCTGTCTGTAAAACCTGTGGAGGCATGATGTCATGTTATTTAAAGCCTTGGTAACATTCTCTATACTTGAAGAAGTCTTGATTATGACTAAGGTGTGACTTGTGGAAAGAAGACATACAGTCAGTTTATGTAAGTACTTTTCTGTTTTAAAAGCTTTATAATTATCTCCAAAGAAGCTTTTAGCTAACAAATTTCCTCTTTCTCTCACCTGCATATACATACACACTCACACACATTCAAACACTCTCACACATTCACACTCACACTCATATTTCACAAAATCACATCCACGCAAGCATTCACACATTCATACTCACAGACACACACACTCACACACATACACTTACACACACACATACACACATAATAACATTTACACAAATATACATATTCACACACATACTAACACACACTTATAGACATGCACTTACATACACACACATGCATACATACACATACTACCACACAGTAGCACACACACATGCATGTACACACATACATACATACACTCACACATATGTACACACACATACATACCCACATACTCATGCATACACATGCACTCAACAGTCATTTTTTGAACATAACTTATTTTTAACCTTTTTTATAATTTGTCATTCTTACATGGAGATAATCAGTATTTGTTCTAATGATGATGTGAAGAAAAAACTGAGATGAAAACTCTCATGGCTATCAGTGGATATTGCTCCCAAGATATTGTAGTTTGTAACTAACATTGCTAGTTATTTAGACTTTGAAACCTAAAACAAGAAACAAAAGAGTAAGATTTTCATTTTGTTTCAGAATACCCAATACATAAAGCTAAGAGACTGAATAAAATTGTTACTTAACAAACATATTTATTAAATTAATGCATAACTAATACATTTTTGAGATGTAAAAGGTATCAAGTTGCTTGGAACAATTGATACTTGAAAAGTTCCTTTTAATGTTTAAATAATTACTTATACCATAAGTTTTAAAAACTATTAATACTGGATTTATACTGAATAATTGACTTCTTTCATATTCACATAAGTACTTATGTTTACATATATACATATGTGTGTATATACACACATGTATGTACATACATATGCACAAATATCTATACATATGTATAAACATATATATCCATATATGCACACACTTATATGTATGTATACATATGTATGTATATGTGAGTGTATGTATATATATACGTATACTTATATATGTGTATATATCATATACACATACATATACACATGAACTTTATGAATTTGATGATTTTTTCTTAATTTTCATATTCTGCCCTCATTCTTTGTGTATGATTTAGTAGAAATCCAGTTTTGATAAATTTGTTAGAAGCTTTTATTCGTGAATTAGTATCAGATTAAAGAGTCTCTGACTTGCTGCTGAATCCCTTGAATACACTTGGAAAATATTTGAGGAATTTTGCTGTCATGAGAATTACACATAATATAATAATTGTGAAATCCTTGAGCAGAGGCTGCGTTCCCACTTTAGATTGATTTTAATATCCTGTCTATTTGTTGAAAGAGTGAGTGATTGTTCAACTACTGAGCATGTGGTTTGAACAAGAATAGCATCCTTATGCTCACCTATTTCAATGCATAGCTATCAAAGTGTTTCTATTTAAGCGAGATTAGGAGGTATGACCCGGTTCGAGCAGGTTTGGCCTTGTTGAAAGGTTGTCACTGGACATGGGTGTGTAGCAGATATGCAGCTCAGTCTTTATTTGGGAGCCCCAGTAAATAGGGACAGCTCAGGGGCTGTCCCTAAAACTATTACCTGTCTGTGGAATCTTTTCCTGGCTGGGCTGCTTTGTCCAGCCTCAGTGGTAGAGGATGCATCTAGTCCTACAGGAATTTGACATGCCAGGGGTGAGGAAGTTACCTGGGGGTGACTCCTCTCAGAGGAGAAGAGGAAGTGGGCATGGGGCAGCATCCTGGATGTAAAGAAAATAAATAATTAGTGAGGAGGAAAAAGTCCAAGCCAGTCCCAGTCTCTTCTTTTCTGCTTCCTATTAATCTACATTTAGAACTCTCAGCTACTTGTGCACCATGTTTGCCTGCATGCAGTCATGCTCCCAGCCATGATGAGAATGTTCTAAAATTGCTGAGACTCTAGGCAAGCCCAATTAAACTCTCCTTTTTAAAAAAATATATAATAATAAGAGTTTCCAAGGTCATGGTGTCTCTTTACAGCTGTAGAACTCTGGACAAGACAGGATGAAACTGTGACACAGAGCAAGGAAAAGCCTGGTTAGTCAGAGCAGCTAAGCACGTCTGAGTTAGCAAACAAGTAACTTCACTTCTTTTTACAATTTCAAAAAAAAATTATAATCCTCACATTTGAAGCAAATAAATCATAGTTAGGAGCTGCTTCATCAACAGGTTTAGAATTTTGATTTGAAATTGTCCAGAACTGTGAGACATGGAACTAGATGACTTTTTGAAATTGAATTTCTGGAGTTTTGTTTACTCAAACAAGGAGTAAATAGCTGGAAATTAAAGCTGCCTCTAAACAGATCTCTTATTTCCTTGCGGTACTGTTTTCAAACCCAGGATCCAGGGTTAGCCTGTCACTTCCAGATTATTAGATTTCAGTTCATTCACTTTAATTTGCATAATTTCTTGCTAAATTCCTTCTGGAGTGTACATTTGTGTGGCTATGTGCATGCATTTACAGTTTTAAACATTTTCACCAGGTACTAGAGTATTTTTCTTAATGATTTTTGGTTCAGAGTGTACAGAATCGAAGCTGTATTGTACTGTCTCCCAGAGCACATTAACTATAATCCAGATAAAATATCAACCAAATAGTCTGAAAATAGTATGAAAGCTTGGGTGTGGTAGAGAGATGGTGATCTCCTTCGGATCAAGGCTAGCCTCAGCCATACTGCATGTTCGAGGTGATCCTAGGATACATAAAATCCTGTGCCAAAAGTTTCATGCATCAAATGCAAAAAGAATAATGAATTAAGAAAAGTTAAATAATAGCGTCCAAGTAAGCAGGTCTGTCTCTGATGTCATACACACACACACACACACACACACACACACACACACACACGTCTTTATACAAACTTGTAATATGTTATGAGCCTGACATATTTATTAAATTTTTTGCAACATCAAGGAATTTATGCTTCATATTGATGGTGTTTCTGAACTTAGTTTGATGATTTGTGGTTTAGAAGTGCTGGCAGAGACATTAAACAAAGTAAAAATCAAGTGAATGAATTAACTATTTTAACTTACTGATATATTTAAGATTAGAGTGAAGTCATATTTAAAAAAATTCTATCCATTTAAAGCATTTCTAGGTAACATTCTAATATAATTTGGTTCTGTGCATGGAAGCTAGTAGACTTTTTCTAAACTGTTATCATGCAGAATAGAGTGTAACCAAGACACTCTTGAAAACAAGACAAACTCATCCTAGCATCAGAATAAGCTTTGATATATATGGAAGAGACCCAGTAGGCAGCAAATTCTATAAGCACTGGATTTTTCTTATATTTAATTATATATGAATAGAAACCATTGAAGAAAATCAAGAGACGATGACAGACCTGGTCGTTGACAGTTGGCAGATCAAAAGGAGTGGTTCTTGATGAGGATAGGTAAGGTAAGGGATGAATTTCATGATTTAAAGAACTATGGAAAAACTTTAATGTAATTGGATGCAGATCTCAAACTCTGCACAAAACCTAATTACACAAGGTGTAATGACATAAACCAATAGGGAAATATCTAACATGTTAGAGAATAAAAGGTACTTACTGATGCATGGTTTCAGTCACGTGGAAGGAAAATTTGTCTCATGGTAATAGGATAGAGAT
This sequence comes from Apodemus agrarius, assembly GCA_964023405.1. Taxonomy (NCBI): domain Eukaryota; kingdom Metazoa; phylum Chordata; class Mammalia; order Rodentia; family Muridae; genus Apodemus; species Apodemus agrarius. The sequence continues at coordinate 23,996,050 of OZ030025.1, read as the reverse complement.
AGGGGTGTCTAGTAAAGTCAGGCAGATTGGAAGGTTGGGTTACTGAGTAAAGAAATACAACTAGGTAAGACTTTTGGTGGTCGATAATAATGAGAGGTGTTTATAGTTAAGCTTAACCAACTTTAACCTGAAAAGTCTCTTCATTTTATTCTGAATCATAATATATTAATAGATTATAGTAATACCTTTGTCTAATAGTTATTTATGTAATCTTATGTAGTATTTTCAAAAATTGATTTTCAGTTGTTTTCCATTTCTCTCAGAGGAGATAGTTAAAGATGGGTACGAAAAAAAAAAAACAAAACCCAAGGAATCTTAGATGATGTTAAATACTAAACTTTAAAGTCTTCAATACTAGAAGTCTTACGGTATTTTTAATTAGCTGTTTGTTTGGAAGGATAAGCCTAACTGCTCAACTAGCCAAAGATACAAAGACATGCCATCTGTCAAGATGTTTATGTGTACAATATGTATATGTTATGAGAGGCGTGAGCAATCAGCATACATAGAATTGTCTTTGTCAACTATTAAATGATCTTTTGATCTTTTGACTATCTATCTATCCATCCATCATCTATCTATCTATCTATCTATCTATCTGTCTATCTATCTATCTATCTATCTATCTATCTATCTATGTGCGAGTTTGTGTGATAGTGTAGGGGTGGAAAACCTAGGACAGTTTTCAGGAATCAATCTCCCACTTCAGTCTCTATGCCTTCATCCATTGAGCCATCTCACTGGCCCCATATTTAAAGTCATTAACATCCAGAGAGCTTGAAATAGACCCTATTATAATAAAATTCACTGCAAATGTATTTGTTAAACCTTATCATGCCCCCAAATTATTGGTAACAATGGAAGGGCAGACTTTTAAATCCATTCGGTACTGAGGACCACCCCAGAGCTTTGGATGCAGTAACTGGGCTAAGATGATAACTTCTCTTTCTAGCCAGCTCAAGTGATGCCCTGTGTCAGGGATCTTATTTTGAAAAGTACTTACTGAATTTGATATCAAATACTTTTGCAGAGGGGGTGTATCACATGAAGCCTTAGGCCTCTCCTCAAGCTGTGAACTTTGGCAGAAATTCGAAGAAGTATTTTCCTTCCAATATTTTGTTTTTCTCCATCCTAAAATAAGCATGGCTAGAGATAAAAATCTCAGTAGAAGCAGTGACTAACAAATGATGTGGAAAATATGAAAGTCCTAGTGTTTCTTTGATGTTTCCTCTGATATTTGTAAGTATTATGTTTGTTTTAGGAAGAAAAATATAGATTTACATGTACAATGTTTATTTTCAAATCCTGGCTTAGAAATGTTATTATGCTGAAATCAAAGTAATGCAGGCAATGGCAAATTTAAATTATCTTAATTAGCTAAAATGGGTTTAGAATTTCCTCAACTTGAGATTAATTGACTTTAAAACAAAATCAAGGCATTCTCCTGTATGTGAATTATCCCAAAGGAACAGTTTTGTATACTTGAGTCCATTAGTTTAGAAATGCATAATCCCTAAAAAGGCTTTCAAAATGATTAGCATGTACTTCTTATTTTTCTTGATCTTTTCATGCTTTCTTTTTTTCCCCCTTAAAATTTCGAGTTCATTGTTGTGAAAGGAAATGTGATCAAACAGTAAGTGCAGAATTGTGACAATTAGGGAGTTGAATATTAGTTTAAAGAGCCCACATATGCTTGGACAACCTTAACAGATATTGCTTAAGGACAAAAGTAGTCTCTACAAATGGCCTTCTAGGGTACTTATCTTTGGAAACTCCTGTAAACAAGCATGAACAACTTATTTAACCCTTGACAATCAAAATTTTAAGATCCAGGGGAAATGTTGAGTTGCAGAAATGATGGAGAACTAATTTTCTCAAAATTTGTACATGCCTTCTCTTTTTTGTTTTTCAATGACTAACTATTTTTTTCAGGAGCTCCTAGTACAAACATTATTAAGCCCGAGCTTAGATCTTTGAGCTCATATCACAAGTTCAATATTGCAAGTTTAAATTTTTGCAAGAGAAACTATCTTTTTAAATTCTTTAATAACCAGACATGTATCCTTTATTTCCTCCTCTCCAACTCCACCCTTATCTAGACCAAAGCTCTCCACATCACACCTCATGCACTTAGATTTTCGAAAGGCCAGCTGGGTCCATTGAGCGTCAGCCCCACGTACATGCTTTCAAACCCATCAACAAAAGCACAACTAGTATGTGTGGGCCTGCATCCCTGAAGAAAACCATTTCTCTCTCCTCCAGTCGCCATTAATTACCAATAGCTCCTCAGATAGCAGCTGGAATTCATGAAGCTTCGCACAGCCCTCCTTGGATAGTGAGTGATGTGATTTTGTGCGTGTCTTGTGATGTAGTCGCATTAGGAGTGAGTTCATAAATGAATTATGCTCTTCTGTAGCATACTCTGTTTCCCTAAAGACTTTTATAATCTTTATGTTTCCTCTTCAGTGATGATCCCGGTGTCTTAAAGGCTGTGGCAGAGGTGTCCCATTTAGAACTGAACACACCACAGCCCCTATCCCCAACACATTGACTGGTTCTAAATATCTTCTAATCCCCATTTACTATTGAGAGAACTTCTGTTATGAAGGTCAAGAGCTATGCTAACCAATGGATATAAGGATGAGAACTGGGCTGGCACTTTATTACTATGTCCATTTAACAATACAGATAATCATCTAGGCCCTATGACCTAGTCAGTCATGGGATTTGGGTCTAGTTAAGAGTGCCAGGCATAGATTCTAACGTTTGTATCACAATCACAACACTGGATACATCTTGTCAGAGGTCACTAAATTATAGGGTTTACAACTGGGTAAGACAGTTAATGACTTCACTCCTTTGGTGTCACGTCTAGCACCTTCTTGCACTAGGAAAGCTAGCCAGTAGGGATGAATTTCACGATGTGGATATATTTATATGTATATGTTGATCAGATGATCACAGGTTTATTTTTCCCTACTTGCTTAAATACAAGGCTGTACTTGTTTGTGAGAAAATGGAATATAATATTTCAGTAAATGTTGAGAGCCATTTCATGGGGTTTGAAATCTTCAGGAAATTTAAGGAAACCTGCAATCCCGAAACACACTGACTGCATTGTTAGCATGCTAACAGGTAGTTTCACAGCCAAGTTTCCTTTTGCCAAGGCAGTCATTGAGTTAAATAAATGAAGCTGAAAACGTGTACATGCTGTTTTAAGATATGATATTGTTACTTCAACAGTAAATTCAAGCCACATTAGAAACTGAATCCTGTGTTCCTCCAATTAAGATGTTGAAGCTCTAGTTTTCAGTGACTAGGGATCAGCGAAGTTGTAGGGTGGAGCTCTAATCAAATCTTCTTGGTACGCTTGTAAGATGAAAAAGAGATATCAGCGTAATTCACTCTCAGGAAAAATGCCATTGAGACTCCATTTAGAAGCAGATATCTTCAAGTCAAAGGGCAGGGCTGCGGAGATAGATCTTGCTAGTACAGGGACCTTAACCTTCCAACTTTCAGAATTTTGATAAAATGAGTGATGGAATTTTAGTTATCTTCATCCTCATACACTCTCTTTCACCCCCTTTTCTCTACTGAAGAAATGCTTCTTCCTAAAAAGACCCTTCTATTTTGAACTCTATCTTCTCCTTCTTTCCCTCTCTTCCTCCCCCCTCTCTCCCCCATCCATTTCTTCTTCTCTTTCTCTCTCTGATTTCAATTATAGCCTGCCTAAATATAAGAAGGTGGTTGCCTACTTGAAGATGGAGAGGCTAAACCACTGAAGAAAATTTCTCTCCTTCTAAAGCATCCGCAAATGGCCCAGTGCCCTACAGTGAAAGAACTCCAGGTTCCTGGTCTGTTACATGGGCATGGTAATCTCTGCCTGACAGCCTTCTCAAACCGAGATGTTTTCACGCTTAGTGTGTAGTGTTGACACTTAAAAGAGCATACACACTGGTGCACATATGCTATTTCTAACCCATGCAATAAATGTTCATTTCAATATTTCACAAACAGTATGAACTGTTGGGGGCAATTTTCCTATAGCGCAGGTGAGAAGGACCTCAACAACACAGAACACTTTTTGAGCCTGGGAATGGTAGCATAGGACCAAAACTAAAAACACAAATGGGCACTCACTGAAGATTTTGAGCCGCAAAGAAAAACATGGGCAATAGGAAATTAGGATCATAGTACTTTGCATTGAAAGGCAGGCAATGTTGGGAAGACTGTGTTCTGAGTACTTAAGGGATATACTAGGCTTCAGAGTAGAAGGTACCCAAATAACATTCAGATAAGGTGCCATCTGTTTTATTGGCATGCCTGGTATAGTCAATAATATTTTACTATGAAATTTTCATTATAATATGTGTATGTATCTGCATATGCGCATGCATATGTGTATGCATTTATGTATATGTATAAGTATATATGTATGTACATGTATATATATATTGATCATGTTTTTTTCCTTTCCCAACTCCTCCCCAATTCTTCTTATCCCTCTAATACTTTGACTTTGTTTTCCAAAAACAAGTAACAAAATACAGAAATAATATCCAAACAAAAAGGCAAAAGACCAAAAAATTGATTTAAAAAAAGCCCAAAATAAAAGAACTAAGAAGCCTGTAGAAATAAAAGAAAGGAGCAATAACAATAACAACAACAATAACAACACAAACACACACCCACTCACAGTCCTGCTTTTATGTTTGCCAACTATTCCCTGGCATGGAGTCTTCCCTGAAGTATGGCAAAACAAAACAAAACAAAACAAAACAAAACAAAACAAAACAAAACAAAACAAAACAAAACACTTTTTGGCACTACATTGAAGCAAACTGATTTAACCTTTGCCAGGAGACATGAACTGCAAATAGCTGCTTGGTTAGGTGTGGGCCACTGTAACTTGCTATTTCTGTGCTAAGATTTCATAATAGTAAACCTATGTAGGACTAATGTGTACTGCCACAGTCTCTATAAATTCATATATGCAATAACCCTTTTATGTCTGGAAAACACTGTTTCCTTGGAATTCTCCACAACCTCTGGCTCTTACAATCTTTCTGCCTCCTCTTGTACAAGATGCCTGAGGCTTGAGGGGAAAGAGGGGTTGATAAAGAACTGTCTAAAGAAACAAATAAAAGAGTAGATATTTTCATTATTCCATGTGTTATATCATTACAGTAATCTGACAATTTAGGAAGAAAGGATTCTTACCCTACTTGGATGGAGAAAATATTGCCTGAATTTCTAGCACCTACTTAGAGGCAGGTGTCTGGTAACAGTTCTTGCAAAGTGTTGGGGACTCCTGGAATAAACACAGAATGCAATGTAAACTGGTTAGGGTGTTTTTCTGTGTCCTGTCAGAGCTTCCATTTCTCCACAGCTAATAATTGCTACCATGTGCGGTACTCGGAGATGTAAGAGCCATGATCTCGGAAGTATGTGATGGCAACTTGTAAAAACAGCCTAGTGAGTAAATGTTAGTGGCAATCTCTACATAGAAATACATGCACACAGGACACCTATCTACAGTAAATACATTATTTCAAATTAAGATTTTAGATGGCAAATCAATCAATTAGTGTAAATATTGACTTAGGATGTGGATAAGTTTTAGTAAAGGAATATATACCTAGCGTGTAAATATCTGTGGCCTCCTTAGAATGCTTCTGGTATCATTTATTCAATTCTGATTAATCACAACTTCCTTAATATAAAAATATGGTCACTGCACAGATGCAAAATGGACAACTGCAACCCAAAAAACTTTTCTATTTCATGTCAAGAATGATAATATCACATATACACATATACACATGTGCTAATACATACATATATACATACATACATACATACATACATGTCCACACTAAGAGGATGCATAAAGATTTTTGTTACTTTTATATAGTACAGACTTCTAGAAAATGGAGGAGATGGTTTATTCAGGTCCATATTTGTGTTGAGTAGAAAGGATTTGATAGTAATTTAGAGTAACTCTGAATGCTTAGGTGGTTTCAATTTCAAAGGAAAGAGATCATGAGCTTTATCAGTTGCCAAGGTTTGAGAGTTGAAGAGTAAGAAAAAGTGACCAAGATTGACTGCTGTTAGTAAATAGAAAACAAAACAAAATAAAACAACAACAACAAAAAAAACAGAAGCAGATTTGTCTTCCAGGATATAGCATCCAAATTCAAAATGTTGTAATAGGCTGATAGGATAGGTACAGAAATGCTAATGGCAACATTGTTGATTGTCACAAAATACTATCCAGGTTTCTAATGGAGTAGAGCCTTGTTAAAGTAAGTCATGATCTATAGACACCATGCAATGATGTCCAACTCATAGAAATGAACACATGGCTCATCTTTGCAGTGCTGTGGGATAAAAGTATAGAACTGTATGGAAGAAATCCATCACTAAAAGATCAGGCTTAAATTACCTTACCTTCATATGAGGTAAAAATTAATATTGACCACTGATAACCTGATGGGTATCCTTTAGGAGGCATGGTATTCCCAGGAAGGGAAGTCAGAGAAGACTTGTAGAGAATTGCACAGAATTGTAGAAATGTGTTATCTCATGGTCTTGGTAGTGTTTGTGAAAATAATCTAAATACTCAGTTGTGATTGGTTCATCTTTTGTAGTAATTATCAGTAAAATGTTCTCATTTGTAAAGGACATATTGATTATTTGCATATATCCACATACTTTTCTATTGTCTGCTCTCTCTTGTTGATCCGTCATCTGTCTATCCTCATCACTGCTGTCACCATCGTACATCCTGCAGTAAACACACAACAGTTTCACACAAGGACAAAAGGAGACAAAGCTTGCATGGTTTATTGGTGAAGACATCTTAAGAGTATGTGGCTGGCGGAGTCTAGCGTAGTTGTGGGTTACAATGTTGGTTTCAGTGAGACCCCTTATTTGAGGCCCACACTGGAAATACAAAAGCCAGCTGTTTATGGATTGGGGTGCTCTAAACACCACATGTAGACTGTCCAGATGCATCAAAGGTAATAAATGACAAATGGTTATTACTTAGAAATTTGGCAGTAATAAAAATCACATAACTGTGAAGTGGAAATTTCTGGTTTCTTTGGAAAGTCAGTTCTGTCATAGTGATGTTTTGCTGGGGCAGAGAGGTGAGAGGATGTTTTGCTGAGTCAGACACAGGTGAGAGTATGTTTTGGTGAAGCAGACACATAGGAGGACTTGTGATGCTTAGAAAGAATACAAATGTGACCATGCAGACAATGGGAGGAGGCTCTGGCATTTGGTTTGACTTGCTCTGCCTTGCTAGTTTTCGCTGGTGATGCTCAGGCTTTGCTTCACCTTGCATCCTTGCATGGTGTTGCTGGTCTTTGATTCTCATGATTTCTTACAGAGCAACTCACCGTAGAAATTCTCATGATATTCTGGCTGCTTCTTTCTGCTTCCTCAGATTTGGGCCAATTGGCGGTTGGAACCTGGTGGTTTCTTCTGATTCTTGAGTGGTGATTGCAGAGTGGACTGGACTGCTGTATATGAAGATTGAGATAACTCCAGAGAACTACTTTTTTTTCCTTTTTCTTTTTGAAATTAATTAATTATTTTTTACACTCGATATTTTATTTTTCCCACCCCCATCTACCTGCCTGTTCCACATCCCATACCTCCTCCCTGTGCCCCTGTCCCCACATGGATGTCCCCACCCCCACCCTACCTGACCTCTAAACTTCCTGGGGCTCCATCTCTTGAGAGTTAGGCTCATCATCTCCTAATGAACAGAGGCCCGGCAGTCCTCTACTGTATGTGTGTTGTGGGCCTCATATCAGCTGGCATATGCTGCCTGTTTGGTGGTCCAGTATTTGAGAGACCTCGGGGGTCCAGATTAATTGAGATTGCTGGTCCTCCTACAGGTTAACCCTTCTCCTCAGCTTCTTTCAGCCTTTCCCTAGTTCAACAACAGGGGTCAGCTGCTTCTATCCATTGGTTTGGTGCAAATATCTGCATCTGACTCTTTCAGTTGCTTGTTGGGTCTTCCAGAGTGTGGTCATGCTAGGTCCATTTTATGAGTGTTCCATTGTCTCAGTAACAGTGTCAGGCCTTGGGACCTCCCCTTGAGCAGGATCCCACTTTGGGCCTGTCACTGGACCTTCTTTTTCTCAATCTGTTCTCCATTTCCATCCCTGCAGTTTTTTCAGACAGGAACAATTATAGGTCAGAGTTTTGTCTGTGTGATGCACCCCTCCCTCATTTGATGCCCTGTCTTCCTGCTGGAGGTAGGCTCAATAAATTCTCTCTCCCTATTGTTGGGCAAGGTCCCTCCCTTTGAGTCCTGAGAGTCTCTCACCTCCTAGGTCTCTGGTTTATTCTGGAGTGTCTCCCCAATCTCCTATCTTCTGAGGTTACCTGTTTCCATTTTTTTTTCTGCTGGCCCTCAAGGAGAACTTTTATTAAACAGGTCTACAAACCCCATTTCCCATTAATTTTTCTTTTCCACTACCCCTGGTGGGTGGTGGGCTCGAAGGGAGGTTGAAGCATTTAAGAACCCTTATGAAAGTAGGTTTGAAAACTTTAAGCCTACATAACTATTTTCATGTAAAAGTATTCTTACTATGTCTTTTCACTGAGTAGGGAAAGGTTACACACTACACTTTGTATACCTGCTGTGTGTTTGTTGGCCTTCATTTGTTTTTTCAAAAAAGATGGAAAAGTGTATTGTAAAGTGGGAGGAAGTATCTAATCTCTCCTCTGCTGTTCTTCCCATGCTTCAGAATGCTAATACTTTTATGCCATATGGGTGAATGACCACACTACATTTTAAGTGAGAGATGATTAAGTTGCCTTGTCTTTAAGCAACTGAGATAAAAGTATCAGCCACATTCTTTTGTGTTGTAAAGGAATTAGTGCAGACCACTAAAATAATGTAAAACTACGTATCTTATAAAAGATGTTATACTTGTTGAATTAACCTACTTCATTCAAACGGTTCCAAATATTTTTAATGTCTCAATGAACTAGGCTATTTATGGACATATAAATTGTGAGGATATCTGGCTGCATTTCCATTATACTATTGCCTAGAGGATTTTTTCTATAAGAAAAAAATGTATATAAATATGACTGTTAAAATATAAATCATATATCCCAAGAAGTACTATTAGAAAATTCTAGAAACTCAACATTCATCGAAAATATCAGCCTTATACTCTGAGTTAAACCTTCCCTTTCTCATTCCTGTACCTACTGCTATTGAAGACTGTCACCCTTCCCCCAGCTTCTCTCCCCATTTGCCATATGGTTGGTCATCTGTCGTATTATAATGCAATACGGAGCGTTCCGCAGTCTACACGGGAGACCTCTCTGGTGTGGAATTCGCTGTCCTAATCCCAATAACCATAAGCTCAATGACTCTCTCCTTGTAAACCACAAGTGGCCCTTTCTTTAAAAATAAAATCAAGCTCACCTCATTTAGTTTTCAATGAATATAACACCACTTTTTTGAGGGGGGGTTAAAGCTATTTTGCTAATTTTAAGCTACCAAGATTTAGGTATAGCTGGAATCTTAATCTTTCTTCAGCTTCTCACATGACTAAGTGATGAGTGAAAAAGCACATAGATATAAAACAATCTGTCCTTTAACACACAAAGCCTTAAATAGCCTATGGTTACTACACTTTGGCATATGTTGATGTGCAATTGAGCAAGTAAAGTCCAGCCAATAAATGAAATAGATTTTATTCCGAGTGAAGGGATAGAACGGACCTGCCAAGCATGTAAAATACACACACTGAAACATGATTAGTTTATTTGGTATTTAGATCGAGTAAATCGTTATTAATAAGGCATGGAAAGACATGGAACTTACTTTCTAGAATTCCATGAATATTCAAGCAAAGAAGCTCACCAGCACTGAAAATTTCTTCCAAGCATCCTTTAAAATTGGAAATTTCTCCCACAACACAGCAAGACAGACATTTATACATGCTGCCACTGTGCAAGCATATGTTATTAATTAAAACATATATTATGCTAATATATTCTTCCCGATCAGCTGAAGACACAGCTGAACAACATCCAGCGGCGAAATGGCAAGCCTGCTGGACCTGATGTGAAACTTGAGGCAAAACAAAGCCAAAAAGAAAAAAAAAGGCCTTGTCTTCGTGCAAGAATTTAGTAGAAAATCATCTCCAAGGAGGCTTTTGCAATGCTTATGCCATTTTTGCCATGATTAACAAGAAACCTAAAATCTTAAACTACTGAAGAAAAGTTCAACTCAAATAAGGGGCAAGCAGCCGTTTCAATGTAGTATTGAGGGATGTGTAACTAGCTTTGTTTTCTGGTCTCTCAATGAACAAGACCCAGACATTTAGCAAAACCAGGAACAAAGCACAGACGTATTAGAATCCTCTACAAATGCCTTTACTTTTCAGGTCACAAAAGACCTTTTTTTCCCCCCTAATAATAATTTCCAAGCAAATAGAACAAAAAAACTGAGCTAGAAAGGCATAAAATAATGGAGCCCCAAACCAGCTTGCATTGGGAAAACAGGAAGAGGACTTGCAGAAACATTAGTTTCTCCTTGATTCTTGAGTTGGACTGTAAGCAACTGGAGTAAGGGAGGAACGTTTTTTGTTTAAGGCCCATTCTTCTTCACATTGGTTAAAGTGGCACACCTCCATCCTGATTGCCAGATGACCGACCTTGCCTCCTGTCCTGATTAAAAACAAGCAGAAACAGCGAAGTCTCTTGTCAGATCTTGTGATGAATCCTGGCTCTTTCCAGTCCCCAAAGAGGAGATGGTTTTCTACTTATTCTAAGCTAATATCTCCAACTGATTACAGCCTGCCCCATCTTACCTTCTCAGCAATCTTTATTCATTACACTTTTATTTCCCACATGTATTTACTATTTAAAGTAGACATCCCTCAAAATATTATAAACAGGCACGCACCTTTTTTTTTCATTTAAATGAAGACTTTCTCTAGCTATGAGAAACCTCACCTCTTCCTCCATTAGTTTATAGTTTAATGTCTCTGAAGGAAATAGACTAACATTTCTAGTTTTTAATATATTACCTATGTATCTCATCTATCATCTATCTATCATCTATCTGTCTGTGTATCTCTTATCTATTTATCTACTATTATTTATCTATAGCCTGTCTATCATTATCTAAATCCATCTATATCTATTTTCAATTCAGTCTGGTTCTGCCTACATTACATCAGAGACAGCACTGCTGAAAACAAGCAGTGGTTAAAATACTCCTCGAAGCAGTGGATGCATGTGAGATCTCACTGCCTCTGCCTTCCCTGTATTCTCAGAACATGCCTCCTGCTTCCTGCCTCTGGCTTCTGTATCTCGTTGATTGCTTTTTCTTTGATAAGCCAACATCTATCTCTAATCTGCTTCTATCTCCTCCCCCTTCTGTCTACAGATAACCTCTATGTTCCCTTGCATCTTCTTTCTTTAAATCTTTCCATTGTCAAGCTTATTCATGTTTCTGAATTTGATTGCTAATTAAAGGCAGGTTTTAGATACCAGTGCTTGGTTATTTCCCGGTGCTTCCAATCAGCACGTGCAAACTCAGACCCACTATCTTTCTCTACAAGTCACACTACCTGTCATTTATGTCATATCCACAGTGCTTTCAAACTCATCAGGACTTCAATGGATCTACTTCCCAAAGATCTATATGGTGGTTCCTTCTCTTCTCATCATTGTCCTCGGTAAAACATTATTTTACAGCTCATAAATCATAGTGCCAGCCCTGGCTGCTGGAGTGACAGCCACCATTGCCTGCACGTCATTGTCCACAGTGTGGAGTGTTTGGAGCAAACTGCAGAACTGACATTTTCATATACAACCTCAGTCTTATACCTCAGTTTATTGAACCCTATGCCTAATATCGTTCAGTATCTTACTTAATGCTTTTAGGAGAAATATTACAAATTTCACATTGTATAAAAGACCCTCTTTTGTAATTTATTTTTCCTTCATTTCATTCCATGCCCTCCTCCATACTGTCATCCTCTGGGCTCCCACTAAATAATTCCACTTCTACATGATCCCATGATTTCTTCTACCTCAGAGACTTTATTCATTTTCTCCTTTGTTTCTAAAGTATAACCCTCCCCCACCAGCCTCCTTCAAGCTTCTGTGGATCCTTGAGATTTCAGTCTGTCCAAATCTTCCCATGCTAATTGGAGTTAGCCAGATCTATGTTTTCAGTTTCCAGTAAGTTCAGTTCTCAGTAAATATACATATATTATTTTTCAATTTTTTTCCTCCTCTGATATACAAGTCCTGAAAAGGACAATTTTCTTTTTTTTTTTTTAATTTTTATTTTCTATGTTCTATGTTTACATTCAAAAGGCTTTCCCCTTTCCCAGTTCCCACCCACCATAGTTCCCATAGTTCCTCTCCCCCCCAACTGTTCCCCAATCATTCCCCCTCCCCCCTCGGTTTCTTTACTAAACTGGATGCAATCTTTACAGGCCCAGGGTCCTCTCCTTTCTTCTTCTGGGGAATCATTTGACTTGCTATTTGTGTCTTGAGTATTTAGTGCTTCTGGGCTCATTAATATCCACTTATCAGTGATTGCATTTCATGTGCATTCTTTTGTGATTGGGTTAATTCACTCAGGATGATATTTTCCAGGTCTAACCATTTACCTACAAATTGCATGAATTCATTATTTTTAATTGCTGAGTAGTATTCCATTGTATAAATATACCACATTTTCTGTATCCATTCCTCCTTTGAGGGATATTTGGGCTCCTTCCAATTTCTGGCTATTATAAACAAGGCTGCTATAAACATAGTGGAGCATGTGTCCTTATTGCATGCAGGGGAATCCTCTGGGTATATGCCCAGGAGTGGTATGCCAGGGTCCTCTGGAAGTGACATGCCCAATTTTCTGAGGAACCGCCAAACTGATTTCCAGAGTGGTTTTACCATTTTGCAATCCCACCAACAGTGGAGGAGTGTTCCTCTTTCTCCACATCCTCGCCAGCACTTGTTGTCTCTTGAGTTTTTAATCTTAGCCATTCTGACTGGTGTGAGGTGGAATCTCAGGGTTGTTTTGATTTGCATTTCCCTGATGACTAATGATGTTGAACATCTTTTAAGGTGTTTCTCGGCCATCCGAATTTCTTCTGGTGAAAATTCTTTGTTTAGCTCTGTGCCCCATTTTTTGATAGGGTTATTTGTTTCTTTGCGGTCTAACTTCTTGAGTTCTTTGTATATATTGGATATTAGCCCTCTGTCGGATGTGGAGTTGGTGAAGATCTTTTCCCACTTTGTTGGTTGCCGTTTTGTCCTTCTGACAGTGTCCTTTGCTTTGCAGAAACTTTGTAATTTTATGAGGTCCCATTTGTCGATTCTTGATCTTAGAGCATAAGCTGTTGGTGTTCTGTTCAGGAACTTTTCCCCTGTGCCCAAGCCCTCCAGGGTCTTCCCAAGTTTCTTTTCTAGTAGTTTCAGTGTGTCTGGTTTTATGTGGAGGTCCTTGATCCACTTGGAGTTGATCTTAGTGCAAAGAGATAAGAGTGGGTCAATTCGCATTCTTCTGCATGTTGACCTCCAGTTGAACCAGCACCATTTGTTGAAAAGGCTATCTTTATTCCACCGGATGGTTGTGGCTCCTTTATCAAAGATCAAGTGACCATAAGTCTGTGGGTTAATTTCTGGGTCTTCAATCCTGTTCCATTGATCTGCTTGCCTGTTGCTATACCAATACCATGCAGTTTTTAACACAATTGCTCTGTAGTACTGCTTGAGGTCAGGGATATTGATTCCCCCAGAAGTCCTTTTATTGTTGAGAATAGTTTTTGCTATCCTGGGTTTTTTGTTGCTCCAGATGAATTTGAGAATTGCTCTTTCTAGATCTATGAAGAATTGAGTTGGGATTTTGATGGGGATCGCATTGAATCTGTATATTGCTTTTGGCAAGATGGCCATTTTTACTATATTGATTCTGCCAATCCAGGAGCAAGAGATATTTTTCCATCTTCTGAGGTCTTCTTCAATTTCTTTCTTCAAGGACTTGAAGTTCCTGTTGTACAGATCTTTCGCTTGTTTGGTTAGAGTTATGCCAAGGTACTTTATGTTGTTTGTGGCTATTGTGAAGGGTGTTATTTCCCTAATTTCTTTCTCAGCCTGCTTGTCCTTTGAGTACAGGAAGGCCACTGACTTGCTTGAGTTAATTTCTATGTGTGCTTTAACTAATACATATTTGCATAGGTAGATGCTGACAGCATGGCTTGTTTGTGATTTGTGTGTAGGTTTTAATTGGCTCACTCTTCATTCATGTCCATCCGTGTATGCTTTCTCTTAACTAGAGGTTGTTCATTTTAATATTATTTATAATAAATGATTTATGCATCAAATATGGGAATTCACTATAGTGAATTTTTAACTTCAATGTAAAAAAATAATTACAAAATTAGAAGAAAATGCTGAAAACATTAAGTGTGTTTGGACTCAAACAATAAATGATCCTTGCTATTTTTCAAGTTGTTTTGAAGTATACTAGACAAATATAAATTGGATATATTTACAGTATATGATGAGAATTTTCAATATATTAATACATTGCCAAGAGCTATTATTGGATCTCCTAATTTATTGAGTGTTCTACTTTTGGTCGTATACTCAAAGTAAATAAAAATCAGCTACATGAAAGAAATTCATATACACCAATGCCTGTAGCAGTGCTATTCACAATTGACAGAAACTGGAGTCGACTGAGCTATCCATTCAGAGATGAATAGGTAAAGAAAATTTGGTATATGCAAAGAAGGGATTGTTACTCACAGCCATAAAAAAGTGAAAATCTGTCATTAAAAAAGAAAGGATGGTGCCAGAGGACTTTATGTTAAATGCAGTAATCTAGATACTGAAAAAAATACCAGAATCCCTTCCATATGGAAGATAATCTGACCTGAAAGTAAGGCTGTAGTAGTCACATCTAGCAGTTGAGAAGAGAAGGCAGGTATGATAGAGATGTTAGAACAGCGGGTACCCAAAGGCTCTACTTTGTAATGCAGTAGCATAGCTGTAGTTTACAAGTAAAGTTAGCTCATGGATTTACTGAAAAATAAGGGAGAAACATGTGAAGACTCCAGACATTAGGAAATGGAGGAGATAGGTAACTACCAGCTTCCTCATCTGGTTATGAAACACTTCATGAAGCCTTTGAGATACACACTTTGATCCATCAAGATATCACTTCATATGTACTAATTTGACAGAAAAAACCAAATGTTTAAATTTAAATAACCAAATCTTATAGGCAGCAGAATCATTTCTGACTAAGAAATTTATTTATACACTTTAGGGAGAGAAAATTAGTTCTCTTACCATGAATTTCTTAGAAATATTTGCCGTTTTCTCATCCTATACTATCCCGTAATCGAATAGTCAGTATACACTAGAAAGCTGAGACAAAGGTTAAAATTCCCCAGGGATTTTTTTTCAAGATCTTCTCCCTAACTATCATACTTTCTTTCTTATAAATCATATTGTCATTTAAATGGGAATATTAATGAGGACATATCATAACAATGTGAAATAAATTTCATTTACATGCTAAGTATTCACATTTCAAATGGATCATGGCTGCTTCTAGCCCAGCTACTACGTTCTATTCTTCCTCCTGACCTTGAGGTCACATTTCTTCTGCTGACTTTTGGTACAACTGGGAGATGGCTGCTCCATGGCACCGAACGCATATCTTCTTTGTTTTCCTTTGTTATTCACCTTTCTAACAGAGAGCTCAATAAAACCCAAATTGGATCCTTTCCCTCCATCATGGGCTGTTCGCAGAAGGGTGCTTCATTCTCTGAACTTCCTCCTCTCACTGTAGGAGCTTGCTATGTGTCTGTCCTGCTTTCCTGGGTCTGGGTGTAAAGGAATATCAGAGCATTTATAACTGAGGAAATAACTCACACATTAGCAGTGGTTACTTGGTATTTTGAAAGTTTTTCTTTATCTTCTACCCATAGACTGTTCTATTGAGAAAGTCTTTTTAATTGGAAAGAACTCTTCGACTGTATCATTTATAAGCATCTGCATTTCAGAGGAGAGCATATGTCACAGAAGCAAGAATAATAAGAAATAACAATTGTGATAAACAGAAATGCAATGTACTCATTCTGCTTCCCATAATGCAAATGCACTGAGTGTTTTATTTTGAATTTAAGGTTTATAAAACTACACATTGAAAGTAGTTTGGAAAACAAAAAGTTTTCTTAGGTCATGAATATTGTTCTTGAATTTAAAAAAAATTATTTCAATTTCTAGTGGTACTAATTCCAGACTCAAGAGCTTGTTAAAATATACTTTGGTAGAACTATTTACTCATTTGACAGCACGTCAGTTTCCTAATAAGTAAAAGATAGTTAAGATAGCAAGATAAAGTGTCCATTCTCTGTATGTTGACCAAGAGAATTTCTGTGTTGATTTCCACAAAGAGAAAAGTTTCTGGGGTGAGGAATAACCAATGCACTCATCTATGGGTATAGTAGTAAATCATTGATCATCATTATTTTAAATTATCTTTAATATTTTTTCTTCATTCCAGTCATTATCCCCCTCCTGGTCCACCCCTGATAGATTTTCATCCCATTCCTTCTCCCCCATCTCCAAGAGGATGAATCTACCCCACCCCCACCCTGCAAGACCTCCCAACTCCTTGGGGCCTCAAGTCTTTTGATGGTTAGATGCTTCTTCTCTCACTGAGGCCAGACAAGGCCTGCTGGGGGTCTAGTGTATGCTGCCTGGTAGATGACTCAGTGTCTATGAGATCTCAGGGGTCTAGGTTAGTTGAGACTGCTGGTCTTATGGAGTCGTCATCCTCCTCAATGTCTTCCAGCCTTTCCCTAATTCAACCACAGGGGCCCCTGGATTCTGTACATTGGTTAGGTATCTGCATCTGTCTCAGTCAGCTGTTTATTGGGCCTCTTGGAGGGCAGTCATGCTAGGCTCCTGTCTTTAAGTACACCATATCATTTTAAGTCTTTTTGTTATTATATTCCTTTAGCACAATAGTAGTGTTTTGCTATAAGGCCCATGATCCAGCTATTCTCAGGTTCTTGGCCTCATTGTCAGTGTTAGGTATGGGTTCTATCCCATGGATTAGATCTTAAATAAAATCAAATGGAGCTTGGTTACGCCCATAGAATTGGTTGCTAGATGAGGGAATGCGAGTTCCCTTCAATGGAGTGGCACTTGGCATATCAACTACATGCTATGTCAGGACTAACACCCAGGAAAAGTAGGCTACAACAAACCGGACTATGTGTTGTATTGGAGAGAGAGAGAGAGAGAGAGAGAGAGAGAGAGAGAGAGAGAGAGAGATTGGGTAGGGAGATGTCGAGTATTTGGGTAATGTTGAAAAGGAGAATAAGTATGATCAAAATATTTAAGGAAAGAATGTAACACAATATAAGCAACATTGTAACATTGGACAAGCAATCGTATTTAGTAGTAATGTTTTAAACACAAGATGAATACCATTATATTTAGTGTTAATACCTGTTAAATGATAACTTATTACTGATATTTCCATGCCCATGACAAAATAGGAAGGAGAAAAAAAGGGTGTGATGGTAGAATAGTAGAAAATGATAATCATCAGGAAATGAAGCATAAAAGCAAAGTATCTCAATATTATTATTATAGTACCTATATACAGGATGGGAGCTGACAAAGATTATAGATTAGGATTTATAAACGTGATGATGCTGGACTCAGGATGTAGCTCAGTCAACAATGTGCTTCTCATGCAAGGATGTGTGTGTGGATTTTCAGCACCCACTTAAAAAGCCAGGTATGGCGGCATGGAGAAAGACAGGAGAAGGTAGATTCCTGAGACTTGGCATCCTTCCAATCTAGCCAATTGGTAAACTTCAGGTTCTGTGTAACACCTCATATCAAAAAATAAGTGTTCAATCCCAAAAAAGGATATCTCTATTTCACACCTTCAATGGGCTCAGAGCACACAGGAAAAGGAGATGGAAAACGATGAGAGCCAAAAGGTAGGCAGGATGCCTTGAGACAGCAGTTTACGAAATCAACAAGGAGGGAGAACTCATTAAAGCACAACAGCTGGGCTCCCTGTACAAGAACTGCATAAGACCAAGCCAGTCCAGGTTCTAGGACAGATGGGATGGGGTCTCATAAGTACCACACCTACATGTATGTATGTATGTATGTATGTATGCATGGTTGAACTGAGTGATTTCAATGAACAGAATAGAAAATGGGACATTGTGGGAGAGGGCCTAGGAGAAATGGGGAATGGATACAATCAAAACAACGTTACATACACCTACAAAATTCTAAAAAAAATTAGTACAGAATATATTTATTTTAATTTAGAAAATCAGCATAATTGTGGCTTCATAGAATGAGTTGGGCATTGTCCCTTCTGTTTCTATTTTGTGGAATAGTTTGAAGAGTATTGGTGTTAGGCCTTCTTTGAAGGCCTGATAGAATTCTGCATTAAAACCATCTGGTCCCGTACTTTTTTTGGTTGGGAGGCTTTCTATAACCCCTTCTATTTCTCTAGAGGTTATGGGACTGTTTAGCTGATCTACATGATCCTGATTTAATTTTGGTATTTGGTATCTGTCTAGGGAATTGTCCATTTCCTCCAGATTCTCCAGTTGTGTTGAGTATAGACTTTAGTAGTAGAATCTGATGATCCTTTGAATTTCCTCAGTCTCTGTTATTATATCCCCCTTTTCATTTCTAATTTTATTAATTTGAATACTGTCTCTGTGCCCTTTGGTTAGTCTGGCTAAGGGTTTATCTATCTTGTTGATTTTCTCAAAGAACCAGCTCCTGGTTTTGTTGTTTCTTTGTATGGTTCTCTTTGTTTCTATTTGATTGATTTCAGCCCTTAGTTTGATGATTTCCTGTCTTCTACTCCTCCTGGGTGAATTAGCTTCTTTTTGTTCCAGAGCTTTCAGGTGTGCTGTTAAGTTGCTAGTATATGTTCTCTCCTGTTTCTTTTTGGAGGCACTCAGGGCTATGAGTTTTCCTCTTAGCACTGCTTTAATTGTGTCCCAAAGATTTGGGTAGGTTGTACAAAATCAATTGAGGAAGACACTTGGCCACAATCTCCACCTGCATAGGAATGCATACACATGTGCACATGCAGCCCCAGCATGTACACACGCAAACATCTACAAACAGCAACAAAGTGAGAGCCACAATTTGCATGTAAGGATGTCCTAAGTTAATTATGTCCCAAAAAGTAAGGAACTGATTCTTAGAGAAAGTTGTACTATATGGTATTTAATTAGATTTTATTAACCTAATGCTCTCGGATCTCTTCATGTCTATAAATAGCATGCAAACTTAGTTTAACCCATTTTTCTCTTTTTAAGTGATGCGTTATAGAAATAAATGATGTAACTTTCTACACAATGAAAGACTGTGTCCTGCAAGGAGCTCATTGCTTCATCACCCGAGGACAGCCACAAGCTAAAATGCTTTAACTTCTACTCAGGAGATACTGATTCCAAAGAAAAGTGTCCTATCACTTATCAAGGTCACTGATATCCTTCTTGCCTTTGATTATCCAACTTATAAGAGAAACAAGTGAATTAAAGCAGTATGCCCCATATGAGGTTCCATTAGACATATGTGTTATGAATATTTGGGTTGTATTTACTCACAGTCTTAAGGCTCATTTGGAGCTGGATATCATAAGACAGGCCTGTTGTCCCAGAACAGCAGGATAAGCAGGACAAGTTCACTCTCCTATATTGAGTTTCAGGTCATCCTGGGCTCAATGAGACCCGCCCCACCAGTTCCCCATGGAAGAACTTCTCATCCTTTTTTTCATGTGTGCAATGGTCAGTCTTTGTCTGATACTCCCCCAAATTGTTCTCCAGGCCCCTGAGAAATGATATGTGTCCTGAAAACCTGACTGTTTTTGCGATGCTATTCTTGAGAGATGGAACAAAGGAAGATCTACTTGCAAGGGAGAAGAAAATAATCCCAGACAAAAGTAAAGAGACCACAGAAGTCTAAATCGTTGATCCAATGAATCTCATTGAAGTTAATTATGAGAGTATGAGCGATTAGGTTACTTACTGGTACAGAAACAGCTCAAAGAAGTTGCATCACCCAGAGAGCCCCAGTTTCTCAGAGCAACCTGAGAGAGCCTCAATGTCCAATTTTAAAATTGTTCTTATAAGGATATTTTTATATATGGGCTAGAAAGAGCCATGAGACTTGTCGCTTTCTTAGGCTCCTCTGCCTCCAAGCTTCCCTTAGCTTTGAGTCTTATGATCCTCTCTCCAGGAAGTCGTGCTTTAATTCTGAGTTAATATCTGCACAACTATTGGTTAATACAAAAGCAGAAACATCTCTAATTTGTGTTCCTTTGTCTTCAATAGAGCTAGAGGTGAGGTAGAGCATCATGGTTGAATTAATTGGCTTAATATGCAATCTTCACACATCTGTTCCTGAAATATTCACTTACAAATGAAGGGATGATTAATCTTGAACAAATAAATCTCCCTAGTTTGTTAGGAAATGAGCTAGCATTTTCAATATTATTTTAATGCATCCTTGAGTCTGACAAATGCTATCCTGTGCTGTTTTTTCTTTTGGGATGTGATAATTTTATATATATATATATATATATATATATATATATATATATATATATTAAAGTGAATTTATTCTTTCTATTCCACAATTTTCTTTTTGTCCTTATTCTCTGAGAAAAGAATAATTACCCCCTTCCCCCTTAGAAGCCCAAGTGTAAAAAACTCTTACTATTTTGTCACGTAGGGATTTGGACATATTAACAAATTAAAGGGGGTTATACTTTAACTACCTTAACTATGTCACAGTACCAACAATTGTGTAGGTGAGATTTACTTTCAATGTACAGGCTGTTTTCCCCTACTGTGTTTATATTAGCACTCCTAACAAAATGTTTTTATTTTTGGGGGGAAAAACTCATCAGGAGTTTTCTAGCATGCACATTAAGTGTCAGTACAAAATAAAAAGTGACAAAAGAAACTCACACTTTATGGGTCTCTAAAAAAAAAAAAACGGTTTTCCTTTTTAATACACTTGGCTTCCCTTACAATATTACCTGAGTTATGTAGGCCAGCCAGCTGCTTGCATTGTCTGCACAGTAGCATGGGTGTGACTCATTAGAAGGCTTTCCATTTTGATGGTCAGCACATTTTGGTGGTAATCAAAAAAAAGAAACTTTATTGCAACAATTACTTTTAAATAAGAGTGTGAACTCTGACCTACAGTGGAGAAGATGAGAATTTAACTCTGTGTCCCAGTAAGAAATCTTCTTACAGAGCCAATTATTTTTTTCCTATTCATAAATGAAACTCATGAAGTTGGAGTTTTTAGTATTTTTTTAGGACTTTTTATTTTCCTACTTGAATGTCCATTTTCCTGGGGATGGGAATACAAAGAAAAAAATGCCTGCTGCTACCACAGAGATATGCTTGTAGGCTACTTTGTTGAAGATGAACTTTGGGTTTTGGAGCCATTAAATGATTGTCCTGAGATGACGCTGCTCACTGGAATCTTGATTTTCTGGATGGTTGCCCTTTGGTAATGCAGCGGTTACTGCCTCTTGCTGAAGTTTATAATTTAAATGAGCCAAAAAAAAAAAAAATCATAGCCTTTCCTGGAATCGAAAAAGCTTTCCGAAGGCACGCTTTGAAATCACTTACTTAACATTATTTATGAAGTTAAAATTGCAATGTAGAATAAATCACTTTTACTTTCAATTCTTGAAATATCAAAATTAAAATATCCAGAGATGAAATGCTGATTTGTTTTGTAAAAATTCTGTCATATTGGTGTCTGAAGTTAGAGGCCTCAAGGAGTCTCTGTGGTTTCCTATGTGTGAGTTACTTCATGCCCCTTCCTTTGCTTCTTTATTGGTTACTTATCTCATAAATTACTAAACAATAATGGATCACTTGCCTAAAATGGGTAAAATGCTGTACTCAAACCCTAGAACTGGAAAAATATGGTCCTTAGCTACCAGAGACCTGGTTTGTAACTTGTCAAAGGCTCAGCCTTAACTCTACTTTTGTTATGTCAGAATGGTTGCACCTGAAGGATATTTGTTCCTTTTTATGTTGAGACTAAGTATGTATGTATGTATGTATGTATGTATGTATATGTGTCTATATGTATATATGTAGAAATCTATGTATGCATGCACATATATGCATATAAGCATATATACATATGTAAATGTGTACATATATACATTTACATACCTATATGCACATACAAATAAATGTATATGTATGTATGCACACATGTGTGTATTATGTAAATATGAACATACATGTATATGTACATATGTGCATATATACATATGTCTATGTATATGTGTATATTGTGCATGTGTATATGTGTATATGCATGTATGTATATGTATATATAATAGTGATTTAACTTAGCAATTTTATTATTATTATCTTTAATTTTATTTTACAGTAGTTATCACCCTCACTGTCCATCCTGACAGGACCTCATCCTATTCCTCCTCCCCCCTCCCCCGTCTCTAATATGATGTCCCCACATCCCCCTACCCTCACATACTGCCAAGCCTCCCCATTCCCTGGAGCCTCAAGTATCTCAAGGGTTAGTTACAT
The DNA here is from genome assembly GCA_964023405.1 of Apodemus agrarius. Lineage (NCBI taxonomy): Eukaryota > Metazoa > Chordata > Mammalia > Rodentia > Muridae > Apodemus > Apodemus agrarius. The sequence goes on along the minus strand of OZ030025.1, from coordinate 23,973,389 downwards.
TTTCTGTCATTGAGGCAGGACCAGACAGTCCTCTGTTGTATGTGTTGGATGCCTTGGACCAGCTACTATACATGCTGCTTGGTTGGTGGTTCAGTGTCTGAGAGATCTTTGGGGTCCAGGTTTGTTGAGACTGCTGATCTTCTTATGGGGTTGTCCTCCTCTTTAACTTTTTCCAGCCTTTTCCCTAATTCAACCACAGTGGTCCCCATATTCAGGCCATTGGTTGGATGTAAGTATCTGCTTCTATCTCAGTCAGCTGCTTGTTGGGCCTCTCAGAGGGCAGTCAAGCTAGGATCCTGCCTGTAAGTACATCATAGCATCAGTAATAGTGTCAGACCTTGGAGCCTCCCCTTGAGATGGGTCCCAATTTGGGTTGGTCACTGCGCCTCCTTTCCCCCAGTCCCTGCAGTTCTTTTAGACAGGAACAATTCTGAGTCAGAGTTTTTGACTGTGGCATGGCAACCCCATCCCTCTACTTGATGCTCTGTCTGTCTACTGGTGGTAGATTCTACAGATTCTTTCTCCTTACTGTTGGGCATTTCATCTAAAGTCACTCCCTTTGAGTCTTGAGATTCTTTCCCCTCCCATGTTTCTGGTACTTTCTAGAGGGTCAGCCCACTTCCCACCAGCACTTGGGAGGCAGAGGTTGGTGGATTTCTGAGTTCATGGCCAGCCTGAGGCCAACTTCGAGGTTATTTATTTCCATTCATTCTGCTGGCCCTTGGGGCTTCATTCCTGGTCCCCCCCAATACCTGATTATGTTCCCTTTCGCCCTGTCTCTCCTGCTTTCCTCTCCCACTCAGTTTCCTCCTCCCTCTGCCTCTGCTTTCTCCCTTCCAAGTGGGATTGAAGCATCCTCTCTTGGCCCCTTTGGCTTGTTAACCTTCTTGATTTCTGTGGATCATGTCCTGGGTATTTTGGGCCAATATTCACTTATTAGTTAGTACATACCATGCCTGTCCTTTTGGGTCTAGGATACCTCCCTCAGGATGATATTTTCTAGTTCCATCCATTTTCCTGCAAATCTCATGATGTCTGTTTGTTTGTTTGTTTGTTTGTTTATTTATTTATTTTGATATAGGTGAGCCTTGGCTGTCCTGGAACTCACTCTGTATATCAGGCTGGCTGGGAACTCAGAAATCACCTGCCTTTGCCTCCCAAATGCTGGGATTAATAGCATACGCTACCACTGCCTGGTGTCCTCATTCTTAATAGTTGAATAGTGCAAATGAAACACATTTTCTGTATCCATTTTTTCCATTGTAGGATATCTGGGTTGTTGCCAACTTCTGGCTATCACAAATAAGGCTGCTATGAACATAGTGGAACATATGCCCTTGTGGCATGGTGCAGCATCTTTGGGCATATTCCCAGGAATGGTATAGCTGGATCTTTAGGTAGATCTCTTTCCAATTTTTTGAGGAACCTCCAGATTGATTTCCAGAGCAGTTGTACCAGTTTGCAATCCCACCAGCAATGAAGGAGTGCTCTTCTTTCTCTGCCCTACAGTTTTTCAGTTTCATGAGGTCCCGTTTGTCAATTCTTGATCTTAGGGTCTGAGCCATTTGAGTTCTGTTTAGAAAATTTTTCCCCACCCTGTGACCATGAGTTTGAGGCTCTTCCTCTTCTTGAAAGACTCAAAGTTCTTATCATACTGCTCTTTACAAATAAACTAAATATATGTCTTAGCAATTCATATAGCATAGTCTTTTGGACTTGGTGGATTTTTTTTAAATGCTGAAGTAAATACTAACTTTCCATTTTGGGATTTGTTAATTTCCTCCAATGATCTAATTTAAATCTTTCATAGTCTGAAAATATCTACTCAGTACTTGGGCAATCTTCTGTGCTACCCCATTTCCTCAGACCTATTTATGAACATGTGTACTACACACTGTAAAAATATTCTATTACTTATTCATGTGTGTAATATTAGCTAAGCTAATCATTTTATTTGTTATAAGAAGCCCATTATATTGTAAGGAAAACAATCTACAAAATAAAATCTTTATAACAACATTGTGAATTTTGTAGGGCATTCTGTAGGAAATCTTCTTTCTATAATATTGATGAAGATTTCCAATACTTAGGGCTTTAAAAGGCAAGGTTGGACTGCCTAGTCAACATTCACAAGGCTCCGTGTTTAATTCTCAGAAGTAGCAGCTGATCCGATTACAAACACACAAACAAACACATGCATACATTCTCACATGCACACACACTCATATTTACATAAATATACACACATACATACACACAAATACCCACATGTACATATATATGTACAGGCATATATGTGGATGCACACATACAAACACAGCACACATATGAACACACATCTGTGCAAACATTTCACATTCACTCACATAGATACACATATGCACAGTTACACAAAAATTCCTTGCTTACTGTGGCAGAGTAATGGTCATTTTATATCTGTTTTTCACACAACAATATTTTTAAGGATAGAAAATAGAAATATCATTTATTCTTTATTATAAAGTAGAAAACATTAATCTATATTAGTAGTGCCTAAACACAAACAGTGCTATTTTGTTATATTTTAATTGCATTTTCACTAATTCATGAAATTAAGGCAGAAAATTTATATTATACTAAGATATTTAACACTCTTTGCTGCAATTAACACATATCTCTATATGTTACACCTTAGTTTTATTACTTTGAAGGTTTTGTAGTTAACTATTAACTAGATGAATTGGTTTTCTTAGCATATCCTTATTGTTCAAACTTTTATGTTCCCTCCAGTTATTACATTTTTGCTTCCATAAAATATTTATTAATATTCAGGAGTTTTCATGGGTTCTAGGAAATAAATTTTTTAGCTCAAAAGGTATAGGCTTTCTTTAGCTTTGGCTCATTTACAATTTCACAGTTTATAGTTTTTCCATATACTTGTTACAACTGGATATTACAGGTTTGAAATTACTCTTTAAAAGATTTATAGATTAAAACGCTAATCTCCAGTTATTGGTTTTGTTACAATTTTTAAAGAGCTAAGAAGATTGAGCATCACTCCATACACCAACTTAGCTTTTATAGCAAGGCTTCTGAACCTCCTTTGTGTCTAGACTTTCATCTTTGTCTCTAAGTCTTTAACAGTGGCTACATATCATTCATTTTGCTTCAAAAATTTCCCAAGTCAGCAGTTACGTTCTGATTGTTTTCAATATGTGAATTCTTCTAATTTTGATATTTGATATTATAATAAATGCATAGCTGTGGCATTCTCTAGCTTTAAATGTTCTAAATAGTATATCTTAGATATAATATATATATCATCTATATATCTCATCTATATCTTTATCATCTATATCTATATCTCATCTGTGTCTGTATCTGTATCTATATATGTCTATATCTCTATGCTTATGTCTATATCTATCTATCTATCTATCTATCTATCTATCTATCTATCTATCTGTCTGTCTGTCTAACTCCCTATCTGTCTGGAGGCTAATGTATATGTATATATACATATATCAGGAGTTTGAGGTCAGCCTGCAAAATATTGGGGGATGCTGTACAAAGAAATGTTTAATTAATTGATTTAATTAAAATTGAAAAGATACCTTGCTTGCTCCTCACTTAGATGTGGAGATGTATCTATATAGAAACCAAGAAAGCAAGAGCCCAAGAAATAGCTCAGTGCCTATGAAATCTTGCTGTGAAAGATTTCCCAAGATGTCCCGAGATAAAATCCCCAACGTTCATATAAAGTCTCCCATGGTCTCAGGGTTAGGGGCATAGGAAGATGCTGGAGGCTTGCTCATCAGAGTGTATGGATGAAATGGAGAGCTTCAGCTTTCGTGAGCAGCCCTTTCTCTAAAGTAAGATGGAGAGGAAGTGAGAAAGATGGCCGCTACCCTTTTCCAGCCTCTGCATGCATACACATAGGTGCTTGGCCCCTAATACACACACACACACACACACACACACACACACACACGAACACATAAGGCAGAGTAAAAAATAAACATTACTTAATTAAAAGATGAGGAACAAGCAAAATATTTTTTTCATCTTTCTGTTTTAATTAAATCAATTAATTAAACATTTCTTTGAGACATCATCTCCCTGTATTTTGCAGGCTGTCCCCAAAACTTCTGAACTGAAGAGAAGTTTTTTTTCTCTCTTTTTCTTTTTTTGTTAGCCTCCCAGGTAGATAGGGATAGGTCGCTGTTCCCATATTCTTTTTATATGTAAATGCCAACCATTTCTAAACCTTTTAAATAATATATCTGTTGATTAGTTATATACTTTTAGGATGCTATTTACCTAGCTAGGAATTAAGTTATTCATTCAGGTTTTAATCAGTATTAATCCCCAAAGTAAACTTTTCCTATTCATCTAAAAGATGGAGCTTCCCTGTGATCTTTCCATGATGTAGTCTTTTTAAAATGTTCCAATTTTAAAAAGATATTCGATATATCGAATAAAACAAACAAAAAACCGAAAGTAGAACTGCAAGGGGAGGTCCCAAGTCCTGATGCTATTACTGAGGCTATGGAGCACTCTTAAAAAGGGACCGAGCATGATTGCACTACAGAAGACCCAACAAGTAGCTGCAAGAACCAGATGCAGATATTTGCATCCAATCAATGGACAGAAGCAACTGACCCCTGTTGTTGAATTAGGAAAGACTGATAGAAGCTGAAGAGAAAGGCAATCCTGTAGGAGGACCAGCAGTCTCATTTAATCAGGACCCCGAGATCTCTCAAACACTGGATCACCAAACAGGCAGCATACACCAACTGATATGAGGCCCCCTAACACACATACAGCAGAGGACTGCTAGGTATGTGTTCACTCAGAGATGAGGCTGACTCTCGAGACTGGAGACCCCGGGAAGTTTAGAGGTCAGGTGGGGTGGGGGTTGGGGACATCCACATGGAGACAAGGGAAGTGGGGAGAAGGTACAGGATGTCAAACAGTCAGAAGGCAGACAGGGGTGGGGATAAATAAAATATGGAGTATAAAAAATTAATTAATTAATTAATTTAAAAAGGTAAAAACAGAAAATAGAGCTAGGTAAGATGGACATTGGCAGTTTGAAAGGATAGATATCTCAATCCAGTTTGGCTGATGGGCCTGTTGTCAATTACTGGGCTCATAAACATCAGTAAGATATGCCTAAATATGTGGATAGTAGTCAACTTGATTATTTCTTTTTTATTTATAAGTCTAAAGAATGAAGCTAAAATGTCAATAATCGGTGTAAAAAGGTACCACCAGGCTTTCACAGACATGGTTTTTTATGAAATATTGTCAACATGGAATCTGTCTCTTTTAACTAGTTTAATACAACTTAGTTAATATTCTCACGTTCATTATTAGGGACATGTATTATGTATTTAGAAATAATCCTTTTTGTTAAAAATGTGCTGGTTGGTTTTTGTTACGCTTGACGCCACCTTGTTGGGAAAAGGAATCACCACTGAGGAATTGCCTCTAACCCACTGGCATGTAGGCAAACCCCATAGGTGTCTCACTTGATCAGATTAATGTAGGAGGTCCCATCTGTGGGCAGGCCATCCTCAATGCTATAAGAAAAGAGGTCGAGAAAGTCATGGCTATTAAGTAAATAAGCAGCACTCTTCCATAGCTTCTGCTTCAGTTCCAGCCTTCTGATTTCAGCCTTGCATTTCTGCCCGATGTCCCTCCACAATGAAGTGATACCTGAGAAACTCGAGATGAAATAAACCCATTCCTTCCTACGTCGCTTTTATTGCTGGTGCAATTTTATAATATAAAATTATATAAAAATATAATTTAAAAACATATTTTTTCTTTTCGCTTAGTTTAAGAACAGTAGGTTTGGGATAGGACCACTTTTCTTGTGTTTCTTATGGGGGATAGCAAGACTTGAAGCGCTCAAGGGTTTTTATTCTAGTAGGTACTGACTGACAGAGTTTTGACTAATTGTAACTCTCTAGCTGATTATAACAGGTAGGGCTTCCTTGGCTATCCATGTGCAGTTTTGTAATTCACACCTTCGTGTAGACTCAGCTATGTCAAACACTTCTATTAACACTTCGAATTGATATATAACTGGAGTGTTGTGTCATAAAGTCCTCTGGAATGAATTTTCTTGTGATTGGTCATATTGGAGTTATTCTTTGTTCACACAAAGCCTTAAAGTTGGGTTGTGGAGGGAATGTTCTGGAAGGAATTAGCCCTAACTTTGCCAAGTATTACTCTTATCAGCTCCCGGTATTTTAGTTTTCCTATTTAAAGAAGAAGAATGGGACCACTGTCTATCCAGTAGGGAATTTGACAGGATTAAGTGGAAGACCAATACTTATAAATGAAGTTCTTAGTGTATAACTTCTCAAATAAACACAAAATATAGTACTAGTTATTGTCAGCTATTCTTCTTAAAATATATAACTGTTATTGAAAACAAGGCTTAGGGTTTTTATTTGTTCCTGGTTTTTGTTTGATTGATTTATTTTAAGATGTCAATTGAGTGGCCAAAGCAACACTTCATACTTGTCAGGACATTTTTGGAAAACATTTGCTTGTGTTCACGTAATGCACGTCTGAATGTGAACGACACTATGGTAATCCTGAACATAATGACTTCAGTGTTGCATACAAGGTCTCCTTCTCAAATGAAACTGTGATTCCAATGAATTGTTCTGAAGTGTATTGCCTGCTGAGATCTCCTGTGCTACACCGCCGAGAATTTATAGCATAACACAGGGGAAAATGTGTAGATGAAGTTGATTTTGTAATTTTTGAAATTGGTCTCCTGTTATTCCCTAAATCCACAGATGTGATCTTGGGTTAATAAAATTTTTATCTCAGGGGGAGGAAAGTCCTTTGTAAAAATAGCAATTTACATTTAAATGAAATACAATTTTTGGTGTCATTCACTATTTACCTAAGAATATATTAAAAGAGAATTTCAATCAACCAAAGGGGATTTAAAGGATTTTCCTTGTATGAGACTCCTTTGTAAAGCTTATGACTTCTCTTTCTTATCCTTACCATATTGCTTTAGATTAATTTATGTTAAGATTTATAACACCAGGAATTTACATTGCAAGAATTATTTAAGGTTAAGATTTAATCAACATGCATTTCTGGTCATTAAGTTCCAGAGTGTTGAAAGGCATATAAGTTGGTCAAAACCACTTAGATAATACAAGACAATTCAGGGTATTAGTATTATAGAGTCTTCACTGTGAGTCATAGGAAAAAATATTAAGAGATTTGCTGGAATGGTATATTACTGCTATTCTTGTATTTGTAATAGAAACAATGTTATTCCTATCAAACTTCGATTTTATCAATACAGAAGCGGTTATATTTCCCTGAGTTATAGGAGCACATTACACATATCCATAAAATCCATTTATCCAATTAACAAATGTTTATTTAGTACTCACTCTCTCAGTTCCTATTAGTCAGACTCTGGCAATATAAAGATTAAGGAAGCATTTCCAACCCACCTCAGGAAAAAGTTGGTGCTAAAGCCAATTGCAATTAAAAAAAAAAAGCACTGTAAATTTTACTAGCAATGTAACCATAAGGATTTTTTAAAAAGAGTATCAATTTACCATTTGATTTTCCTTTGTCTCTTTAATTTTTCACCCTTCATATCTCAGTTATTATAGATGAACCACTGAACTAATTCCATTAACATTGAATATCTTCTTAGCCAACACTTAACATGCCAGTGGAAACATGGAGAAGAAAAGTCAGGAAGGAGAGGAGAATGAGTTGGTTGTGTTTCCCTAGTGGTAGGGCCATCTTGTCAGTTTCTGGGGGCCAAATCTCATCCCTGTGATAAACAAGAACACATGTACTGATCAAAAAGGTTGATCATTTATATAAAAATTGGACTCATTTACTTTGTTTTTTTAAATTTTTTTTAATTTTCTATATTCTTTTTTTACATTTCGAAGGCTTTCCCCTTTTCCAGTTGCCCCTTACCATATGTCCCATAGGTCCTCTTCCCCCCCACTCCCCCTATACCTCAATCATCACCCCACCATTTCTCTGTTCTGTTCTGGTACTCTCCTACAAAACTCGATCCAGTCCTTTCAGGACCAGGGTCCTCTCCTTCCTTCTTCTTGGGAAACTTTTGACTTGCTAATTGTGCCTTGAGTATTCAGAGCTTCTGGGCTCATTAATATCCACTTATCAGTGATTGCATTTCATGTGTATTCTTTTGTGATTGGATTAACTCAGGATGATATTTTCCAGATCCACCCATTTGCCTACAAATTGCATGAATTCATTATTTTTAATTGCTGAGTAGTATTCCATTTTATAAATATCCCACATTTTTTGTATCCATTCTTCCTTTGAGGGACATCTGGGCTCCTTCCAATTTCTGGCTATTATAAATAAGGCTGCTGTGAACATAGTGGAGCATGTGTCTTTATTGTATGCAGGGGATCCTCTAGGTATATGCCCAGGAGTGGTATGACAGGGTCCTCTGGAAGAGTCATGCCCAATTTTCTGAGGAACCACCAGACTGATTTCCAGAGTGGTTGTACCATCTTGCAGTCCCACCAACAGTATAGGAATGTTCCTCTTTCTCCACATCCTCGCCAGCACCTGTTGTCTCTTGAGTTTTTAATCTTAGCCATTCTGACTGGTGTGAGGTGGAATCTCAGGGTTGTTTTGATTTGCATTTCCCTGATGACTAATGATGTTGAACATCTTTTAAGGTGTTTCTTGGCCATCCGAAATTCTTCTGGTGGAAATTCTTTCTTTAGCTCTGTACCCCATTTTTTGATAGGGTTATCTGGTTCTTTGGGGTCTAACTTCTTGAGTTCTTTGTATATATTGGATATTAGCCCCCTGTCGGATGTAGGGTTGGTGAAGATCTTTTCCCAATTTGTTGATGGCTGTTTTGTCCTTATGACAGTGTCCTTTGCCTTGCAGAAACTTTGTAATTTTATGAGGTCCCATTTGTCAATTCTTGATCTTAGAGCATAAGCTATTGGTGTTCTGTTCAGAAACTTTCCCCCTGTGCCCATGTCCTCCAGGGTCTTCCCCAGTTTCTTTTCTATTAGGTTCAGTTTGTCTGGTTTTATGTGGAGGTCCTTGATCCACTTGGAGTTGATCTTAGTACAAGGAGATAAGAGTGGGTCAATTCACATTCTTCTGCATGTTGATCTCCAGTTGAACCAGCACCATTTGTTGAAAAGGCTATATTTTTTCCACTGGATGGTTGTAGCTCCTTTATCAAAGATCAAGTGACCATAAGTCTGTGAGTTCATTTCTGGGTCTTCAATTCTATTCCACTGATCTATTTGCCTGTCGCTGTACCAATACCATGTAGTTTTTAACACAACGGCTCTGCAGTACTGCTTGAGGTCAGAGATATTGATTTCCCCCAGAAGTCCTTTTATTGTTGAGAATAGTTTTAGCTATCCTGGGTTTTTTGTTATTCCAGATGAATTTGAGAATTGCTCTTTCTAGATCTATGAAGAATTAATTTGGGATTTTGATGGGGATTGCATTGAATCTGTAGATTGCTTTTGGCAAGATGGCCATTTTTACTATATTGATCCTCCCCATCCAAGAGCATGAAATATTTTTCCATTTCCTGAGGTCTTCTTTGATTTCTTTCTTCAAGGACTTGAAATTTCTGTCATACAGATCTTTCACTTGTTTGTTTAGAGTCACGCCAAGATACTTTATATTGTTTGTGGCTATTGTGAAGGGTGTTATTTCCCTAACTTCTTTCTCAGCCTGCTTGTCCTTTGAGTACAGGAAGGCTACCAATTTGCTTGAGTTGATTTTATAACCAGCTATTTTGCTGACGTTGTTTATCAGTTGTGGGAGTTCTCTGGTAGAGTTTTTTGGGTTAAGTATAAGTATACTAGCATGTCATCTGCAAATAGTGATAGTTTGACTTCTTCCTTTCCAATTTGTATCCCTTTGTCTTCCTTATGTTGTCTAATTGCTCTTGCTAGAAATTCAAGTACTATATTGAAAAGATATGGAGAGAAAGGGCAGCCTTGTCTAGTCCCTGATTTTAGTGGGATTGCTTCAAGTTTCTCTCCATTTATTTTGATGTTGGCTATTGGTCTGCTGTATATTGCTTTTACTATATTTAGGTACAGGCCTTGAATTCCTGTTCTTTCCAGGACTTTTAGCATGAAAGGATGCTGGATTTTGTCAAATGCTTTTTCAGCATCTAATGAGATGACCATGTGTTTTTTTTTTAACTTTGTTTACTTAGTGGATTACATTGATGGTTTTTCATATATTGAAACATTCCTGCATCCCTGGGATAAAGCCTACTTGATCATGGTGAATGATTGTATTGATGCGTTCTTGGATTTGGTTGGCAAAAAATTTATTTAGTATTTTTGCATCAATATTCATAAGTGAGGGAAATTGGCCTGTAGTTCTCTTTCTTTGTAGGATCTTTGTGTGGTTTTGGTATCAGCGTAATTTTGGCTTTGTAGAACGAGTTGGCCAGTGTTCCTTCTGTTCCTATTTTATGGAATAGTTTGAAGAGTATTGGTGTTAGGTGTTCTTTGAAGGTCTGATAGAATTCTGCACTAAAACCATCTGGTTCCGTACTTTTTTTAGTTCGGAGACTTTCTATATCCCTTTCTATTTCTCTCGGGGTTATGGGGCTGTTTAGCTGATCTAATAGAATACAAGAGATAGAAGAAAGAATCTCATTTACTTTAAAAGAATCTATCTACTATACGCTGCAATACCTTATTATGATGATAGTACGTATCAGTAATAAAAAGCTAGACAATTTGGAAAGCAATTTATTTGTAAAAACCCGGACATTGAACAGTAAGAAATATATACATGTTAAATTCACTGAGAATTTGCTTCAAAACAGGTAAAATGTACCTGAATCTGAAATGTCCATAGAAAGAGTACTATTAATGATGACTTAAAAGTCAGCAAAAAAAGAAAAAACATCATTTAAGCTTTTATCATTGGAACTGTAAAGATCTCAGAAAGTAGTTTAGAATAATATAAAAATGTTATGGAGACATTTAATGCATTGGAGCCTTTAGAGTAATTAAGCCAGTTTCGTGAAATAATATATCATGGGTTTATATGGGTTCACAGAGACCAATGCAGCAAGCATGGGTCTGCATGGCTCTCTCTGCACGAGGTCTTCTTTATATATGTTACTACTGTTAGCGTGCTGTTTTTGTGGGATTCCTAACAGTGGAGCCTCTGACTCTTTTGCCTGCTCTTGGTATTCTTTTCCTCCTGCTAGGTTGCCTTGTCCGACCTCAATATGAGGGCTTTTGCCTCATCTTATTGTTTCCTGTTTTATCTTGTTTGGCTGTTGTCTGTTTGGAGACCTACTCTTTTCTGAAGGAAAATAGAGGTAGAATGAATCAACGAATGTTTTCATATATATATATATATATATATATATATATATATATATACACACATACATATGTATACACACACATATGCATTCCTTGAAATAGATTCAAGCAAAATATCCAACAACTTGTGTAGTAGCAAATGACTAAGAACTTAACCCATGACCATCAAATATTAACTGTTTAAATGCTGGTCCTGGCTGTAGAGGAATTTTAATCCATCCACATGACTACTCTGGAAAGAGTTCACATCCAAAGACCTAGGTCTACGTGATCTGGTTGAACATATCTTTAGTATACACCTTTAATCTCAAGCAATGATGTCTAATTGAGGGGCAGGTGAAGGTATGAATTAAGGAAAGATTATACAGAACGAGTTGGAGATAGGATTGCACAATGCTCACAGGAACTGCGCTGGGAAAAGAAACTAACTAGGAATAGCACATGGAGAGAGTCAGCCAGGGTCAGTGCAGTGAATGCTGTATAGTGGAGTTGAGGTCATCCATGAGATCATGCAGTTCAGTGCAGATCAGCAGAGGCAGGTGATGCCAGAGTAAAAAGGGGTCAGAAGATGAGAACAGATTGCCAGAGTTATTTTGATGCCAAGCAGAGCAATTCAGTGAGAAGCTGAAAGAAGCCAGATTGACCAGTCAGCTTGGAGGAGAGTTAGAATAGCTAAGGGGAGCTAGAATAGCTAAGTTGAGCCAGCCAGCCAGAGATGAGAAAAAGCCAGAAAGGGTGAGTTTATTCAGTGGTAAGCCTCCGAGATGACAGTTATATCAGGTAAATAAAAGTTACTTTCACACCTGGCAAATAGCATTAGGTATCAACAGGGTATATGAAGTAAATTTATACCAGATGAAATAAAGAATATTAATGTTATTTTATTAGAAACATACTGGAACATGGGCCCATAATACTCTACTATTATGAAACATAGAAAGATTAAAGACATCTTAGGGAAAAACCAAATTAAATGATAGAAATCAATTAAAAAACATATACCAAAAATTGTGTATTCGTTTAATGTGATATTGGGAAGAATATTAGTAACTATCCTTAAGTAAATTTGTTTGCATTACTTTGCTTCTAAATTTTTGGAACATCTCTTTCTGTAGTGCAAGCTGGCTTTGAACTTGAAATCCTCTAACTCCCCATCTCAGATACTAGAATTAAGTGTTTGGATCAGTGTCCTTTTGGGAAGTTTGTGACTCACCTTAGAAACAAAACTACTGCTAAGTCATGAAGAAAAGGGAGACATTGCTTACATAAGAACTGTGAACAGTATAAAACACAAAATATACACATTTAATGCTGGCCCCTAAAGAGCAATTGCAAAATGTTAACATTGTAGAGTGCACAAAGGCAGGGCTCTCCAAAAGGAAGTCTGTAGAAATTCTGTTTAAAGAAATAGTACTGATCCCTGACTAACTGCTACAAAGAACTTGAACCGGAGGGATATTCTCATGCCACATTTTTGAATTCATCTCTCTGTGTTCATATCATATCTACATGAGACATGGACTTTTTGTAATTTATTTTTTTATTTAAATTTTTATTTTCTATATTCTATGTTTACATTCCAAAGGCTTTCCCCTTTCCCAGTTCCCCCCCATACGTTCCATAATTCCTCTCCCCCCCAACTATTCCCCAATCATCCCCCACCCCCCATGATTTCTCTGTTCTGGGTCTACAAAACTGGATCCAATCTTTTCAGGCCCAGGGTCCTCTCCTTTCTTCTTCTTGGGAATCATTTGACTTGCTAATTGTGCCTTGAGTATTTAGGGCTTCTGGGCTCATTAATATCCACTTATCAGTGATTGCATTTCATGTGTATTCTTTTGTGATTGGGTTAAATCACTTAGGATGATATTTTCCAGATCTAACCATTTACCTACAAATTGCATGAGTTCATTATTTTTAATTGCTGAGTAGTATTCCATTGTATAAATATACCACATTTTCTGTATCCATTCCTCCTTTGAGGGATATTTGGGCTCCTTCCAATTTCTGGCTATTATAAACAAGGCTGCTATAAACATAGTGGAGAGATGGCTCAGCCGTTAAAGGCTAGGCTCACAGCCATAAAATATAAGAGACATGGACTTTTAGACTTTACATTCGAACTACTTGAACAGATCACTTATTTGAAGTTACGTATTAAAATACTTTAATAATCTCTTTGGTTCGACTATAAATGAAACAGTGCAAGGAATTTTAGAAAACAAAACAATCAACTGGTTTTATTCTTGGAATGGTATTGCTTCCTGCAAGGAAACTCTAGATGAGTTAGGGTAGGCTGAAGCACATATCTGTGGAGATTTCATACCACAGACATGATTATTTCTTCCTCTTCCTCTTCCTCTTCCTCTTCCTCTTCCTCTTCCTCTTCCTCTTCTTCTTCTTCTTCTTCTTCTTCTTCTTCTTCTTCTTCTTCTTCTTCTTCTCTTCCTCCTCCTCCTCTTCCTCCTCCTCCTCCTCTTTCTCCTCCTCCTCCTCCTCTTATTCTCCTCCTCCTCCTCTTCCTCCTCCTCCTCCTCTTTCTCCTCCTCCTCCTCTTCTTCTCCTCCTCCTCCTTCTTCTTCTCTTCCTCCTCCTCCTCCTCTTCTTCCTCCTCCTCCTCTTCCTCCTCCTCCTCCTCTTTCTCCTCCTCCTCCTCCTCCTCCTCCTCCTCCTCCTCCTCCTCTTCTTCTTCTTCTTCTTCTCCTTCTTCTCCTCCTCCTTCTCCTCCTCCCCCTCCTCCTCCTCCTGCTTCTCCTCCTCCTCCTCCTTCTTCTTCTCTCATCCCCATTTCTCTCTATTTCATATTTTAAAACACATACCTTGATAAATCATAAAATATCTCAGGAAACAAACCTGTCTTTTCATACTAAAAATTCTTACTGATAGATTAAGAAAAATACAGATTTCTGTGCTACAACGTTCTTCAATATATTTCCTAAATAGACTGTCAATGACTTATTTTAAGCTTCTGTCCTATAGGTTCCATGAATAATAAAAATATATGGGCTAATATTAAACAAATCTAACCGTGGAACCCTAATTTCACTCCCACTTGGTTCTTTTGCTCTCTTTATGTGTAGCTCGCTCTTGTTCAGTTGGACCTGTGTGCTGGCTTCTCTATCTGGTCCTTTTCATGTCTACCCACTCCCAGAACCAAGAACAACACATTTGCCACATCCTCCAAAGACCTCAGTTGAGGACTCCATTCTCCAACGACAACGTACTATGTTTTTAAATGCGTATTATAGATCCCTCATGACAAATGGCTTTTTATCACATAGGACCAACCAGAAGATGTTTTCCACTTCTGATCTATTGCCAATCTCAACTGGGATCTCACAGTTCATCAATCATGAAATTGCTCTTTCGCTAACATTCATAATTTTAACAATTGATAGTTCCTTCTACCTACCAACCAAGTAGTAGCCAAGGCTAAGGATTCGCTGCTGCAATGTATACTCCCTACTGACAAGAAACCAAACTGTAGGTAAAATGTGGAAAGACAGAGGAACTGGATAAGAAGCTTAGTCTTCCAGTATTTAAAACAACCTGAATATAAGGACTGAACATCAGGATCACACAGTATTCTGGTGAACATGAGGACATATAATACTCCTTGGCTGGTATGGTGATGTAATACACTTTACATTTGATCTGATACTAGGTTGCTAAACTTACCATGTGAGGATTGTGTGTGTACCTTTGTATGTTCGATTTCCTGGGCAAAGACCATACAACTGAAGGCAGAAGTTGTTATGCTAATTGTTGTGTATAATTGTTGAGAAAACTTTCAGTAGCACCTCAGCAGGCTTTACAATAAGAGCATTCAACTTATATGGTCTTTTAAAATATGGACACAGTCATGACTGTTGCTATTAGATGTTTTGGGGAAAGATTAAGCAGAGGATTAGAAGCAACCTGGAGTACAGAAGGGGGAAACGTGGCATAAAAGATATAAAAGTGTGGGAGGCAATGGGATACTTAGAGCTTCTGAGGTCTAGGGAGCCCCATGGCCAGGGATGGCAGGCATAGAGCACTCTGTGGGCTTTGTTCAGGAGAAAGGAGTGAAGAACAGTCTCTAGGTTCTAAGTTTGTGTTCAGTTTCCTAGATTTAGACCTTGTGTATTTGGAAATAGGGCAGATGATGGAAATCTCTGATGCTCACAAGATTGCTAGCAGAGCTCATCCTTTGCTGTCTGGGTTTACTAACCATTGTCTATCTGAATTCCACAAACTGAACTGATAACAAACTTTGTATTACTGCACTATATTAGTAGAGTTTGGTTTATATATATATATATATATATATATATACATATGTGTATATATGTATATATATACATATGTGTATATATGTATATATGTGTATATATGTATATATGTGTATATGTGTATATATGTATGTATATGTTTGTATGTATATGTATATTATTTATAGTTGTGGCTTAATTTTCTCTGCTGGTTTATCCACAATACCTGACTGAAGAGGCCAAACCTTTGGATTAATTCCCAGTCTGTTTTTAATAAACCCTGTGTAGGCTCAGAAACTATGTGGAGAATTTAGATAGAAAAGGATGAGATAGAGCGAGGTGGAAATTTGGAAGCTATGCTAGCAGAACCAAGAATATCAAGCAAAGTTAAATTGAGATAAATTCTCTAGCTGAAACTTTTGTGCTTGATATTCTCTTATTACTCTTGAGTTTCTCATTTAAAGATAAACTCATTAGCCATTCTTCTATGGGCTAGCTAATGATTTGGCACAAAAAGAACCTTCAGAATATTTGGAAAAGAGAAATAGAAGTAGATTTAATAGAATATTAATAATACTGAAATAGTTCTACCAGAAATTTTTTTAAATTTGTTTTATAATCATTCAACCTTAATCAAAAATTTAAACTGCATATGTAGCAGAGGATGACCTTGTTGGACATCAAAGGGAGAGAGACCCTTGGTCCTGAGAAGCCTCAATTCCCCATTATAGAGGAATGTCAGGACAGGGAAGCAGGAGTGGATGGGTTGTTGAGCAGGGGGAGGTGGGATGAGATAGGGGGTTTTTGGACAGGAAATGAGGAAAGGGGACGACATTTGATATGTAAATAAAGAAAATACCTAATAAAAAAGAAAAAATATATTATTCATTATATATTATATTATATTATATTATATTATATTATATTATATTGCTAGAGACATGACTTATGGATAAAGATATATTAAGGCCCTTCTAAAGTATTTCAGTTTGTTTCCAAGCATCACCGTTGTGTATTTGATAGCAACATACAACTCCAGACTCAGGGCATCTTAGATCTTCTTCTTATCTTATCAGGCATGTGCACATGTAGTATATATTCACACAGGGTGACATAGTAATTTTTGTTATATATGCCTTTGCACTGTGTATTCTCATCCAATGCAGGGCTCAGGATCCTGTCAGCAGTGTTGTTTGTGTGTTTTAGTATGATCATGTAGATGGGAATAAATGAGAATAACTCCCTGATTAAAATTTTGTCTCTGTTGAAGCCTGTGAGTTATATCTCCATTTTCAGCTAGGTTGAAGACACACTCTCCTTTTAAGATGGTTAAAACACTCATTAGCTATCTGAGTATCCGCCATTGACATTTTAGATTGCATTTCCTTAATCCAAATATTGAATTGTCAAGGCCACTTTCACTAGTGCGCAAGAATATTATTGGGAGAATTAAAGTGGCGGGTAGGGGGTAGGGGTAGGGAAGAGGATAACATTCATAAATGACAAAGATTTTTGTGGCAGACCCTGGGCAGTATCCTTTTGGTAGCTTGAGTACAAATGAAATTTGGAGGTTGAAAGATCAAACATTAGAAACATCTATAGAGGGGCGGAGGGGTAGACGAACATAGCTGTTTGCTTGCAATGAATACCAGACCCTGAATAACAATAAGAACATCTCAATGACCAACCATCATATGAATATGAGATCATGACACGTGTCTGATCAAGGTGCAAGCAGGACGGAACAAACTCTTAAGTTTGTTGTCTGGGGAGAGAGAATGAGAAAAACAAAAAGCTACCATTGGAAGAAATAACGTGCCAAGTAAAGATTTCAAAAGCCATTGGATACTGCTCTGGTGAACGTCAGCGTGACTAATGAAGGAAAACACATAACTACCCAAGAATTGCAGGTGTGATCTCATAGCTTCAGATCAACATGAGTCGGTATGATAGCTGTAGCTGAATAAAGGGGCGGGGCGGGGGAGAGAAATTGTCAGTGTTCAGAGTACTGTGTGAAGCAGGAGTGTCCGAAGCCAGGCTTCCCTGGTTCTTATAACCACAAGGAAGGGTAGCAGGTGATGCTGCACAGATGCTGGCCAGCCACCTGATAAATGCATGGGCTGCTCTAAAGCGGAGTGGCGAAGTCGCCATAAATGCCACTGAAATATGATGTTTAAATGCATTTTGGGTAAAGTCTGGAGTACATAATAAAAATGACGAATTGACTCGAATCTTCCACCTCTGCTTTTGTTCTTTTAAGAATAGTTGTCTCAGTCCTTGGGATACTTTAGAACACATTCCTTAAATAAACCTTTCGGTAGAAGTAACTGAGTGCTTTCCACTGTTGCATAAATCCATGCACTGGTGTTTGATATTCTCGGAAAGTCAGACGGTAGACATTTATTCCTATCAGCGGAGCCTCCCAAAGAGAACATTCACAGTTGTTTAATAAGACAAAGCCAATTTAATGAGTTTTAGGTCTGCCATGGTCTTAGAAAGGCGAAAATTTGCTCAGAAACCAATTTGAAATTTAAGAAACATTAAACCAATCATCTCTGATTAGTTTTCCGAGTAGCCATGAGAAATGTATCCGTATTGTCATTCATAGAGACAGGCTTGTAATATTGTGGTGGTATGAAGAATTCTTAGAGCCAAGCTGAGACAGACTCCCTGTGTCTGTCATTTATCGGACACTAGCATTTGAACTTGGAATGGACATCCCAGTTACTGTCTGACTGTTTCTTTGATGAGTAATAATACTGATTATTTCTTTGTGGTCCCCAGAAGACTGAAGGTATAGTAAAGTGTGCACAATGCATTGAGCATCCAGGTTACGGAGATTAGCTTACAACCAACCCCGTAAGAGGCTTTTCACCATAAAATTCCACGGATAAAACCAAAATATTTAATACTCAAATTTCCCATATAGGTTTTGAAAATTCTCCTACAGCATTGAAAGTTCTGGCAGATGAACGGGCTTCGAGATGAATAGATTGCGTAAATAGTGGACGTGAAATATTCTCTCAGTGTACATAAAATCCAGGGATATTTTCTACTCTGCTTTCATTCTTTGTGATGGCGAACCAGAGAGCTTCAAAGAGAATTGGGAGGGTAAACAGCCTGCATTGCATCAGTGTGCCGAGAGGTTAAGTGACTCCTCTGTCTGCAACACCGTTCTCCAAGCGTAGGGCTGGGCCTTCTTTGGGGATCAGGAGAATAAGCGATGTTAGAAAAACATCTAACACAGTAGCCCCAGGTATTCTCAGATGTCTTGGTTTGCCATTGTAAATGAAGAAAAGTAGCCGTTGAATAACTCAACATATAACTCACCTGAGAGTGTGCAATTGCCACATACTTAAGGTATGACTAATTCCCACTGCATACAATATATTCACTGAAAGTATATCAGACATGGGGGGGGGCGGTCACACAGCAGTTTCCTTCGCAGAACAGCATAGATCCATGCTACAGCAAGACTTTAAAAAAAATGGAATTCCACATTGTAGCCCTGGATAAGAGCTGACATTTTGATAATTCCATGATAAAGGTTTCTTTTTTTTTTTCAAAAAATTTTATTGGATATATTCTATATTTACATTTCATTTCCCATTTTTTGGTTCCCCACCCCCCAAAGGTCCCACATGCCCTTTTCCCTTCCCCTGCTCCTTCATCCACCCCTCATCAAGGCCTTCAGAAACATCCCTGGTATTACTCTGCTTAATGATAAAGGTTTCTTAAGACTATTAAAGATTCTGTATTATTATGTTTTGCAACAACCCTGTTTTTTACCTATGTAATATGTAAAGTTAGCATGTATGGAGGGTCATGTGCTAGAATTTACTATTGACAATGACAGTGTTGTGTTTACATTCTGCTTATAGTATTTCCCAGCTCCTAATAAAATGCCTCTGTTCTCCCTGATATGTTTCTTTCTAATGGTATTGGTAATTGACCTAGCTGAAAGACATGAGCCACCCAGGTATGGGGAAGTAAATCAGGGCCCACATATCCATAATACCAAGGCAATAATCAGTCAGTTATAACTTGTGTTTGACTAGTGGAACTAATACAAACAGGAAAAAAAATGTGTTTGCTAACATTCTCAATTGCATGTAGATATCCCGGTAATTACAGTCCTATAAATTGCTATTTTGTATCTAACCTGAAGCAACAGGGTAGACTACTAACCCTAAACACAGACAATGTAATAAAGACCATGTAGGCCAGTGAAAATTGCTATTTGCAGTTCAACAAACACGATTTGGGAACAGGAAATAAAATGGTGAAGGCAACAAAATGAAAATTAAAGGCAAATGAAATCAGACCAGATGTTGTGAATCTGTTTTTCATGCAGAGACGCTGCCGTGCAAGGAATGGCCTTCCAGGCAAGGTTGCTGGGATAATAACACTGAATTTGTTCAAGTCGGTTTGATTGGATGGTCTGACAGTAGAGCCTCACAACTGAGAGAGAGAGAGAGAGAGAGAGAGAGAGAGAGAGAGAGAGAGAGAGAGAACATGCTGCCTGCATAGCTTATCTGCGTTCTTCGCATTTTTAAAGGAAAACAAATGAAAAGATCTGGAATAAAGATACAAATTCCTAAGCACTTTTTTATTGTCTGAAAACACACACACACACACACACATACACCCACTAAAGCCCACACAATGTTTTGTTTTACAATTTTAATAACATTTAACTGCTTATTCCTTGTTCTAACAGATTTTGTTTGCTTGCTTGCTTGCTTCTTTGTCTTTAAATGAGTGTGTGTCTCTGTGTGTGCCTATGTGCACATGAATAAATTTCCCACCAAGCCCAGAAGAAGGCTCCAGTTGCCTGGGAGCTGGATCACAGACAGTTTTAGTGTCCTAATGTAGGGGTAGGAACCAAACTTGGTCCTCTGCAGAAGCAACGCCAGCTATTCATGACTGAGCCATCTCTCTAGCCCCTAGAAGCAGGTTTTGATCTCATGTTGCTTTTGCTACTGGTTTTATTAATTGGCTGCATTAGAGTACTTCCACTAGACTGCAGGGCTATAATGCTGGTTATGGCACATCTGTAGAATAAGTTAATAGGTTCTTCAATACTTATGTCTGGGACATAAAAAAAAGTGTTTGGAAACATAGAACGCAGAAATAATAATTAATGAACATTTTAGTACTAAGAGGGGAGATTTTACGCATTATGTACTTCTTTTTAAAAAGACCTTTTCTAAATTGAACTAATATATTGGTATATAATGCCATAAACTAGGTTTTGCAAGTTTTGATTTAAAAAAATACTTAGAATCAGCAAAGAAACATGGCAGAACCATAAGTAAATTATAAAATAAATTTGTATTATAACAATATTCTGGGCTTGTTTAAAAAAATAGAAACTTTCAGTGATGGAGATTGAACTGAAGGACTTGGCCATGCGAGTCTAATACTCTATTACTGAGCTACACCCCAGTTCTGGGAAGGTACAGCTTTTAATAAAGTATTTAAGTTTTACATCCATACCCCTCGATAAGAGAGTCTCACTATTACCCAGCTCCTTATCCTCATCACATAGTCAGATAGTTTTATTGAAATCGATTGTTGTATAATATATTGGAGATGAATATATAGAGAGGCCATGCTGGGTTGCACATATCTGTAATCCCAGCACTCAGAAGCACCCAGTAGAGAGACCATAAATTTGGGGCTAGCCTGGGCTACATACTATGAGTCTGTTTCAAAAAAAATTAAAATAAAAATGATAATAATAAAAAGAAATATTTATTTAAAAAGAAATGTTTATCTAAATGATAACCTTTTAAGAGATATACTTTCAATTGAAATTAGTTAATATATTTAAATAAAATTTACTTTGCAGGTTTTTAATTCTTTAAATTATCTTTAATCTTTTTTCACAGTCATGTCCTTATCCTGTTAGCCCCCCCCCCCGGTTCTCCCTCTGACCATTCTTTATCCCATTCCTCCTCCCCTGTCTCCAAAAGGATGTCCTCACCTTCCTACCCCCTCACTCCGTCAGGCCTCTCCATTCCCTGGGACATCAAGTCTCTCTAGGGATAGGTGCCTCTTCTCTCACTGAGGCTAGACCAGACAGCTCTCTGTTGTATATGTGTCAAGGGCCTTAGACTAGCTAGTGCATGCTGCCTGGTTGGTGGCTCAGTGTCTCAGAGCTCTCTCCCAGGTCCAGGTTTGTTGAGACTGCTGGGGTCCAGGTTAGTTGAGACTGCTGGTCTTCCTGTGGGGTCACCCTCCTCCTCCTCAGTTTCTTCCAGTCTTTCCCTATTTCAACCACAGGGGTCCCCGGCTTCAGTCCATTGGTTGGGTGTAAGTATCTGCATCTTGTAAATGCATCTGGGTGTAAGCATTCTGCTACATGAAGATATTATATATGTCCACTGGTGATTTTTTTTTTCAGTTTGGTTGTACTGAGACACAACCAAGTGATTTGTGTGTAATACCCCTCTGAGTATATTAACAGAGAGGACAAACCAAGTCTCAAGATCCTCCAAGATTATGGGTTGTACTATCCCAAGCTTGGCACACAATCATACACACATGCACACACACACACACACACACACACACACACATACACACACACACATACACACACACACACACACACACACAGAGAGAGAGAGAGAGAGAGAGAGAGAGAGAGAGAGAGAGAGAGAGATTATACAAAGGAGAATGCCTTTAATACTTGTTTAGTTTCATCTTCCTTGCTGTAGTGAAAGTAGAACAAAAGCATCATAAGGAATACGGGATTGACTTAGAGTTCACTTCCAAGTCACAGTCCACCAACGGAGATGAGGGAAGGAACTTTATGCCAAGCCTCCTTACTGTACCACACAGCATTGTCTGCACCCTGAGAACATACTCACAGACAAGAGAGTGCAGCAGATCGCATAGAGTTGCTGCTTGCAGGCTTATGCTTCCATTGCCAGGACCTCCTGCCCAGAAATGGTACAGCCCATTGTGGGCAGAGCTCTCCTCTATCACTTAATGATCAAGACCATTCACAGCAGACTAGTTTGATCTAGGCAGTTCTTTTTTTTTTCCTCTTTTTTAAAAATTATTTTCTATATTCTTTGTTTACATTCCAAAGGCTTTCCCCTTTCCAGTTCCCCCCCTCACCATATGTCCCATAAGACCTCTTCCTCCCCCCATTCCCCAATCACCCCCCTCCCCACCATTTCTCTGTTCTGGTACTCTCCTACAAAACCGGATTTAGTCTTTTCCGGACCAGGGTCCTCTCCATCCCTTTTCTTGGGAATCTTTTGCTTAGCTAATTGTGTCTTGAGTATTCAGAGCTTCTGGGCATATTAATATCCACTTATCAGTGATTGCAATTCATGTGTATTCTTTTGTGATTGGGTTGACTCACTTAGGATGATATTTTCCAGATCCAACTATTTGCCTACAAATTGCTTGAATTCATTATTTTTAATTGCTGAGTAGTATTCCATTGTATAAATATACCACATTTTCTGTATCCATTCCTCCATTGAGGGACATCTGGGTTCTTTCCAGCTTCTGGCTATTATAAATAAGACTGCTATGAACATAGTGGAGCATGTGTCTTTATTGCATGCAGGGGAATCCTCTGGGTATATACCCAGGAGTGGTATGACAGGGTCCTCTGGAAGTGTCATGCCCAGTTTTCTGAGGAGCCGCCAGACTGATTTCCAGAGCGGTTGTACCATCTTGCAATCCCACCAACAATGGAGGAGTGATCCACTTTCTCCACATCATAGCCAGCACCTGTTGTCTCTTGAGTTTTTAATCCTAGCCATTCTGACTGGTGTGAGGTGGAATCTCAGGGTTGTTTTGATTTGCATTTTCCTGATGACTAATGATGTTGAACATCTCTTAAGGTGCTTCTCAGCCATCCGAATTTCTTCTGGTGAAAATTCTTTGTTTAGCTCTGTACCCCATTTTTAATAGGGTTATTTGGTTCTTTGTGGTCTAACTTCTTGAGTTCTTCGTATATATTGGATATTAGCCCCAGTTCTTTAACTTAGGCTGCCTCTCAGATGAATGGATCTTGAGTCAGGTTAATGGTTAAAGCCAACCTTTAGTCTCCTCATCTCTCCCTTCCTCTCTGCTTTCCTCTATCCATCCACCCAATTGTCTCTCTGTGTCTCTGTCTCTGTCTCTCTCTTTCTCTCTCTCTTTCTTTCTCTCAGCATGCTATGCACTCCACCTTCCCCAAAAGAATGACTCTGACCTCTGAAGCTAAGAGTAAAAATCAAATATTTATGTCTGGTACTTTGATCCTACCCACAACAAATCTAACACAGTTACTACTCATCAGAAACCAAAGTCATCATAGTATTGATATAACACTATGTATGTATTCACATATTTAATCAACACATAGTATTGATTATAATATTATGTATATTTTCATATATAAGCAATACATGGTATTGATTATAGTACTATTAGAAGCCTTGCTTCGAGGCTTTTGATGACATTGTCATGTCATTATTATTCTGACATAAATCTATAAAGATATATATATATATATGTATATATATATATATATATATATATATATGATGACACTTTATATTAGAAAAAATAGAGCTGTGCCCAAGGGCACTTGCTGCTCTTGCAGATCACGTGGGTTTGTTTCCAGCACTCACAACTATCTATCACCCCAGTTCCAGGCCATCCAACATTCTCTTTGGTCTCCACAGGCACCAGGCACACAGCGGGTATTCATGCATACATGAAAGCAAACACTCATCCTAACATAAAATAAAAAGAGAACATTCTTTTAAAAATCTCCATATTCAGTTTTTAGATCTTGCAAATTTTGAAATAGTAAATCAATTAACATTATATAAAATATAGAGTATTAGCAATAGAGAACTCTTCCGAGAAAATCACAGATGCTGGTACTGATTGGTGTAGTGAAGTGAAGGCATTTGGTTGACCCATTGGAAGCTATGTGCAGGGCTTTATATAAAGGGAGGAAACTTCTATGGGAAGGCAGACTATATGCTTGGACTCTTTTGGTCTGGCTTGCAATGAGCCATGTTGATTTTATTGGAAACATTGCATCTGTTCATCTTAAGCAATTGCTCTTGCCCTGAATTTCATTAGTTAGAATTTGCTACGTTAGTACATTAGAGTTACATGTTATGCCCAGATGATATGGCATATTTTGTGAATAACACTGATTTGAAGATAAGAAACTTAGTCTTGCTCTGTGTGTGTGTATGTGTGTGTGTGATATACAAATACATATGAATATATATGTATATGATATGTGCATATGTGATAGTTTTAGTTTTCTTGCAATGAGTACAAATAATATATAGGATGAGAAGTGTCCCATGAGGAGGATCAGTTAATACATGAGAGAGAAATATAGATCCATACATTTCAATACGAGGATACTATACTCTCAATTTTAGTATAAATTCTACTACTGGGGAGTGAAATTCTCTCAAATATATACACCATAGTAATCTTGCCATTAATAAAGGCTAGCCTTTTTTTCTCATATGGAGAGATGCTTTTTCAGAAGTTCATCAATAGAACTGACGAGTATATTTAATAATCTGGTGGAAAATAAAAATAAAACCAGGTATTAGGCAGGTCAGTTCTTATTAATTGTATTAGCACACTCTCAGACTTTTATCATTTCATAGGGTTTGTCCTGTGCTACATACTTCTTGGACACTATTTGAAATCATTCCCAAATTTACATATCTGTGCAATAAAAAGCTCTTAATAGGACCCTGAAATCATTCTGTATTTTGAAGCTAGGAATAGCGCCCAAATGAATATAGTTTTCCCCAAGAATATCAAAGAACTAAAGCACTCTGTATTCTTATTCAGTCACAAGTACCAAATGGCTTTGGTCTGTTTGTGTATGTATGTATGTATGTATGTATGTATGTTTGTATGTATGTATGTTTGTATGTATGTATATTTATTTATGTTGGGAAATATACTAGAACACCAGGGCACTGTTCACTACTGTCTATTCCTGCTGACAGTCCTGATGTTCAATCTGGTAAAATCCTCACAGCTCCTGTTCCTTTGTTTCTGGACTGAATGTTTTGTTGTTAGATGTTAATAGGTTCTGGGTCTATAGGACAGGAAGCAATGAGGCAATTAACGTAAAAGCAGTACTGAAGGAGAAAGCCTGGGTTCTCTTTGACACTTTTCCCCTGTGGATGTTTTCAGGGTAAGAGTAACATCAAGTGCAAGAACCCAGCCTTTCGCTCCTATTACAGAAAATCTCAGATATAGGAGTGCCAGCCTCATTTGTTAACTAATTCTCCTATGGCTGTTTGCTAATCCTGGTAATGTCTAGAATGCAGCCTTCAGGTGTCCTCTACTGTAATGGCTCCATATAGGGCCATATTAATGTTAGGAGAATTCTGTGCTTGTAAGGTTTGAAGAATTAAAATTAACCTCCTAAACAAGTATCAATAATCTTATGCCTAATTTATATAGTGTTAAAAGCTTGAATTATTTACAATTACATATCATAACAGTATAATAACTATTGGGCAACTTTATATGAAATTTCAAAAATGGTTTGAACCTGTGATTTCCTTGTTCCACCATACATTCAGAATATTTGAACAAGATGAGTATAGAATTACCATTTTGCCACATCCCAAAAGACTTTTCTGTTGATGATATGGGTGCCGATGCAAACAACTTCATTCAGGCTAAAATTCAATGCTATGCATTTATTAAGTTTGTAAAGGTATTTGTTTCAAACCCTGTTTTCTACCTATTAACTTAAATATGTAGACCTGTGTCTCATAATTCTTATAATATATTTAAAAAATTGCTCAGGGCCTAGAAGTCCATGCCTATAATCTCATCACTGAGGATACCATGTCAGGAAAATTCTGAGTTCAAGGTGACCCTGTGTGCTGCATAAATGGTGAAAGGAATAATTGGTATATTACCCAGTAGGTTTGGAAAAGGATAAATGTCAAAAAAAACCAAAAAACAAACAACAAACAAACAAAAAAAAAAAAACGATTAGGCCACTGGATACCACAAAGATGTATTTGAAGCTGGAAGGGTGGAGAAAATGGTTCCAAACATTCTCTTATAGTCTTGAGAAAGTTTAAAGATGTTCACATTTCTCCATTTGTTACTAATACATGCTTTCAGGCAATATGCTCTATTAGATATGAAGACATAAATACCTTTGATTTTCTTGCAGTCCATAAAAGCAAAACACAGTGCTTACTATAGGTCTAGCACAGACATGACACTGCATATACATGAAGTCTCCTTCTTAAAATTTATTCATTTATTATTATTGTGTGATTGATATTGAGGAAGGCATGTGGGTGCTGTGGCAAACATGTAGAGGTCAGAGGACAGTCTCTGACTGTGGAGTTGGTTCTTTCCTTCCACCTTTATGTGGGTTCTGGGAATTGAATCCAGGTCACCGGGCTTGCGTGGCAAAGCTCTTCTTACATCTAGCCGTCTCCCTGGCCCCATTCAGAATATTGATGTAATCTGTATTTGTCACATCCTGAAATTAAACTTTTTATATCAGGGTTTACTCTATATTGTAAATGGGTTTTGACAAGTATTCATTGATATGCGTTCACCATTGGATTATGCAACCTCTGGCTTTGAGAATCACCAGCGATTGACTTGTGCATTTGACCAGTGATCATTAGCCACTAGTCTTTTCAATATCTGCACATCATTCTTGTTGTTGGGTACCATGTAGTCAGGATCATGCAGTGCATTCCATTTCCATATGGAGGTGGTGCACACATTTCTTCGTGCTTTCTCATTGTCTGAATGTCTCACAACTTAGTGACTCACACACTGAAGGGCATCTCCATTTATTCCACATTGTGACAATGACAATACAACTGCCATAGAATAGCTTCGTGGATGTGAATTTAGGTTTGCAGCTTACTTGTCAAAAACAAACAAACAAACAAACAAACAAACAAACACTGGGTTTCCAGAGAAAATTATAACCCAAGGTGATCTTCTGATATTGCCATATCCAGGTCTTTGGGAAGTAGGAAGTAAATGCATGCTGTCCAACATCCTAATAAAGATATAAAATATTCTATTTAAAAATGGTTGTTTTATCTACACAGTGACAAATATACAGACTTTTGGCTCTCTTTGAATGAGAGTAGGTGTAAAAAAAAACCCAAAAAGTATAATTTTATGCTGTACGGTAAGAATATATTGAGTCTTATGAATCATTGCCAAACTCACTATGTGATGGTTGCCTCGAACTGCATTTCTTTCAAGAGTGAAGTTCCTATTGACACACTTCTTCTCCAGCATTTTGTGTTCTCTGTGTTACATATTTTAGTTCTTTAACAGATAATATTGTAATATTCTCCTTTGAAAATACTTGGTGAGATGATAATTTGAGAATATTTGCCTTTAATTATTTGAGCCTTGGGTATAATCTCCAATATCCAATAAGATATATGCTTAGATCTTTTTCTCATCATTAATTGAATTTTTTGTTTGATTACTACTGTGTTAAGAATTATTTGGGATGGGCTATAGATATGGCTCAAAAGTTAAAAGCACTGGGTGCTCTTCCAGAGGACCAGGGTTTCATTCCCAGCACCCATAGGACAGAGAATAACAAGCAATGTTAACTTCAGTTCCAGGGGATCCACATCTTGGCCTATGTGGTCAACTGCATGAATATGGTGACTGTATACTTACACACAAACCACCCCTATACATAAAATTCATAAAAAACAACCACTTATAGATCTGGGATACTAGTCTTGACTGATATATGATCCTTGGAAATCTCTTTTTTGCCTGCTTTTATTTTTTTAAAATTTCTCAACAGTCCATATGGCAGCACAGAAACTTTCAATTTTTTTGAATCCTAACTTATAGATCCATTTATTGATTATGTGTCTTATGTTAAGAGTGGGAGAAATATGTGCTTGTTCCAATCAACAATAGTTGAGATAATTCTTAGCAGTGTCCTGTCAAAATATTGAAAGGTTTTTGTTTTTGGAGGAAATTGATAACTATTCTTATAAGAAAGGCATCACCATATGTACAGGTGAGGCCATTTCTGGGCACGCTTAGTCTATAGAGATCAAGTGTTTGATTCTTCCATATACATGAAAATCCACATGAGGTAACAGTGACATGAATACCTAATATCAACTCTCCTGGTATTGTAAGATGTGAAAGAAAGTCATAGGAGATTCAGTCAGAACTTGCAAGGAACCCAGCTTGGAGGACACAACATAGGAGAACAATATAAGGTAGACCTTGTCTCAAAAAGGTAGAGGAGATAAATAAGTCTCAAAGTTTCTGCACTTCACACACATGAGCACACATGCACATGCATGAGCTCATACACATATACATATAACACACATGCACACTGCACACTGAACACACACACACATATACACACTCATAAATTGATAAATGGACAGCAAAGAGGTACCTCAGCAGAAATATTATTATAACTATCAGATTATTCAAGTAACCTAATGTAATTCATAGACTTTGCTGTTTTGACTAGTTTTCTAAAAGTTTCCCTAAAAGTTCTTAGGCAAATTATGTGGTTAATATTTGTTTAAGTGATAAGTCCTTTCACAAAATGGCAATAGAGCCTGTGTCTAAATTTGCCCTTCTAGCATTTAATAGTTGGACTATTTCAGGAAGTAGTAGTCACAAATAGAAATTTTGCCTGAATGTGGTAGCATGCAGCTTCAGAAGCCGGGGCAGGGGCTATTGAGTCTCAGATTAGGCAGAGCTGCACCGGCCATGTCTCAATAAAATTAAACTCATTCTGAAAAGTAATCATGTAAAGTAATAATTAATCCAGCCACATTATCATACTGTCAGCTCTTCACAATTGGAGTAGAAATGAAACCTTCTATTTCAGCTCTCTATCTATAAAGATTTAGAAAAGGGAAAGAATAATGAGAAGAACCAGATATAAAATAAAATATGAGCAATTTTTATACCACTTTACTTTTAGCTTTAGTTGTAAACGTGGCACAACTTAGATCATAGGAGAGGAAAGCTGAGACTGAGGAACTGCTTAGATCATATTGGCCTGTGGGCATGTCCTGGGGGATAGAAGGGAGATTGACCATGTTATTGATTGATGTAGAAAGGCCCATAGCACTGTGTGTGGCACCATTGCCAAGTTAGGGTGTTTCTGGGCGGAAGAAAGCTCACTAAATATGAGTCTAGGAGAGAGCCAGTAAGCAGGGTTGCCCCACAATTTCTGCTTCTACTCTTGTTTAGTTCCTGCCCTAAGTTCCTTCTGTGTCCATGACCTGGCTATGTAAGCAAATTACTTTCTTCCCTCATATTGCTTTTTGGCAAGCTTGTTCTATCACAGCAACAAGAAGGAAACCAGAGACTAGAAGACCTGTGTGTATACACACACGTTTTCTTAAAGTAGTACTTATATAAGTCTTTGAAAGCCATTAATCATTCTGATTAAATTTTTTGCTAAACAGAAACTTTGCCTATCATTAAATAGAAGCAAACAGCAATTATCTTACATACAGCTGCGTTCAATTGCATTTGCGTCTCATGACTTATTTTGTGTGCGAGAGGAGGAGAGAAGGCTTGCTGTGTTTCGGTTATTGTTGCCGGAATCTTCCTCTGTCTTTCTGATGAGTTTTAAATGAACAGATGTAGATCCAGAAATAGAAAGATGAGCGTCATTTACTTATAATTAAACTCAGCCTTGCTTTCTAAACTCACGTATCCCAAGTAAGCCGAGCTCACCTCAGTTCTGCCAATTTCATAGTCCTTTTATTTTGCTTTTGAAAACAAAGACAAAAAGTGCATCAGCGTCCATTGTGTTCTTTTCCTCTTTAGTTTTTTTTAAATTTTTTATTTATTTTTTATTTATTTATTTTTTGGTCGCAGACCCAGGTATCAGGCGGGGGCACTGTTGATACTGTTATTCCTTCTCAGTGGATGGTTTACAGCTCAAGCTCCATTCCCCTCAGGCCTTGTCATTAGTACAATCAAAGTCCAGATTGAGTCATTAGAAAAAAAAATACTAACCTCTCAGCACAGTCTGATATTTGCAAATAAAATATGCTTACAGTTTCAATCTGTTGTATGGACTGTTGATTTATAAGATTGCGTTTTGGAGGCCAAGTAATGACAAACTAACTTATTTTGCTTGTATTTTTTTCCCCCTCTATATTCCTTGAAGCAGTGGAGTTGACCTTTAAGTTCTGGCTTTTATTAGAGGAAACTAAATAAGCAAGAAAAAAATAATACGAACATTTCTGTAAATGTCTTTTGAAATCTCATTGTGCTCGCTCACTTCAGAGATGGAAGGTAGGGTTAGCCTAAGAAACTGGTTGGGGATGAAGTACTTCTCTGTGACGGATCATTTCCCTTTAGCCCCGTATCTGGACCCTTTCTAGTATAACAGATGTCACCCTCTGCATCTCAGGGTGGCTGTAACCAATCGATAGGACTTGGCATTTATTCAGTAGTTCCCTCCTCTGAAAATAATGCACTGGTTGGTGCTGGAGAGATGGCTCAATGGTTAAGGGCACTGGCTGTTCTTCCAGAGGTCCAGAGTTCAAATCCCAGCAACCATATGATGGTTCACACCCATCTTTAATGGGATCCGATGCCCTCTTCTGGTGTGTCTGAAGATGGGGTACTCATATACACAAAATAAATAATTCTTTAAAAAAGAAAATGATGCACTGTTGCTCACATCTATATGCCCCGCCCTCATGTAACAAGTGGTCACACTGGGGACTGGGACAAAGCTTTTTGATGTGTCAGCTCTTCAAAGCACAATATTCTAAATATTCTGCCTCTATAACCATATGCTGTGTCTCCTTTAAGTAGTACTTTTAAATTATCTAATACCTGAGATCAGATGCATTTGTAACTGGGGGGAAAAAAACCCCTAAGAGACAGAACTCTAAGCAGTATTGCAGTTCTTAAAGAGACCACCATTGTATCACAAAGGTATTCAGAAATAGATCAGTGTGAGTTTAATACTATATATCTGATGTAGATTTGATTGGCTAAATAGTTACTCACAGGGCTTTTTAATTTCATAAAGTTTCTTGATAATAAAATAGTAGTTTTTTTAAAAAAAACAGCTTAATGTTTAGAAATCATATGTATGTTGAAGGTACATGCATTTTCTTTTCCTTTTTCAACTATACATTTAGAATATCATGCAAATAATGTTGCTACCTGTCTGTGAAGCTCTGAAGGTAATGGAAAGGGGTAGAAATAATGGAAAAAGCTAGAAATGTATGTCTTATGCTGTATTTACATATAACTCTGAAGGTCATTTCATCATATTCAACATGCTTGTGATGGGAGCTCAGATGAATTCTGGCTGCATGCTTCTTGTTTTTTTTATTATTATATTTTAATACTACATATGCTGATATGAGACTTTTATTTTATATATAAATTTACACCTATAATTCTTCAGTATAACAACACCATGGCATTATTATAGTACAAAGAATAGTCATGAAACTCTCTATATGGCCAAACCAAGAAGAGACAATGCATACCAGTTATATTTTTTCCCCTAACTTAACTAACGCAGTGGCCTGCCACACACCCGCACTCTATAAAGAGGTAAACATCCAAGTCATTGTCCCGGTGTGAGATTTGTCCATTTACTCCAGGATGAACTCACCAGGAGAAAATAATTTGAGGCAGGCATGATTTTATCGTAATTAAACAGAAAGTACAGACTTTATTAGATAATGAATCTTCTGAGCCTGAGCATTGTTCTTTTTATGTATTCATACACTCTATAGAACTGAGCAAAACTATCAGTTCTGTCTAAGCTTGAGAACAGGTCACAGATGGAGATGGATCACTCATTGTATGCATATGTTTTGTTCTTTTCAATGGCTTATGATTATACCTGGGAATGATAGTTTTATAATGTGTCATCTGATGACTTTCAAAAACATAATTACTGTGCCTCCTTCACTTAAACTTTTATTTCATTGCATGAGAGATATGATGGTAATGTTAGAATGTTTCCAGTTGAAACATAGCCAACCATCGCTGGGCTTATGTGTGTCTTATGATGTATTCATAAGTGACTGCTACATATTAGTTTAAAACCTCAGTGGATGTATAGTTTAATATATTCAATTTTTAATGATTTTTGGGTATGTTTTTGAATCATATATATATTCAGTTAGTCTCTCTCTTCATATATATACATATACATGTATATATATATATACTAACTGAATAGCTAAGGAATGCTGAGAGTGGGAGAAATAGTCATCCCCAAGGAAGCACATTAATTGATTAACCCATACCAAATGTTCATTTCTAAAAATGCACATACAAGTAATATTAAACAGTCAGAAAGTTTAATATTTAGGATATTTTATATATATATACACACATACATATATGTGAGTATGTATGTATATATGTAAATATGTATTTTGCCTATATATGCATTTTTGCTATTACATAGGTACATATACCTGTATAATACATATGTATATACATATGTACATAACAGGAATTAATGAAAGAGAGTCCATGAATTTTAAAGAGAACAAGGAGGGTTAAATGGGAGGATTTGGGGAAAAGGAGTGGAGCAATGATTGTCTCAGAAATAAAAATAATAATAATTTAAAGAATTGTAAAATGTGATCATGCTAACCACAGAAGTGGTCAGTGAAGTTATGTCAATGCTTTAAGATGCACATAAGACTCAAGAAAGACAATAAAAATACATGCTAGCAAAGCACATAAAGGCTGCAGTAGAATTTCAGGGCTCACTGACAATATTCTATGATATTTTCACCCTTATTATTCAACCATAGCAGGCTTGTCTATGCATCCAGAGACAGGCTCGGCACATTTAACTTACAGCACTATTCTTGTTCACAATATTTCATTGCGTATATATGTATACACATATACATGTATACAAGTATACACATATATGTGTATATATGCATATATCCATATGTGTATATATGTGTATATGCATAGAAACATAAATACATATACACACATATATGCACACATGTATATACATACATATATACATATATATGTAAGTTATGTGATTAACTTACATTGGTACAGTCAATCCATGTGTACAGACACATCCATAAGAAACAAGAAAGAGAGGAAGAAAGGTTAATAAGATATTTTGTTATAACTGTCTTTGTGTATGTTGACAAATAATAGAGACTTTAATTATCTTGAGTGGAGGTTCATGTGATAAAACCTGAAGCTAAATCACTAACTGTTATGAAATTATTTTAATGTCTAAAAAAACGTATCATGTGTATGGTGATGAATGGCTGCTATCCCAGTACTTGGGAAGCTGGGATAAAAGAGCATTTAAGGCTACCTAGAGCTCTAGAGAGAGACTCTATTTTAAAAATGAAAATCCAGCAACAACCACAACAACAAAATCTACAAGAAGCAAAAAACTTCATTTTTTATGTTTGTTGATATTAAACACATTAGATGATTACCTTATTTTATTTGAGAATATTAATAATTTTTGGAGAAAGTTGTTGTTGGATCATGAGAATTAACCCCCTACATTCTTGACACTCTAACCCTGCCAAGGATGAATGAGAAGGAGGAAGTCTGCAGCTCTATTTCAGAGTGGGTGACTGTCTCTTGGATTTGTTTGCACCGAGTTAATCAGTGGTGTGGTGTGGTGTGTGTGTGTGTGTGTGTGTGTGTGTGTGTGTGTGTGTGTGTTTGGTATGTGGCGTGTGGCATGTGTGTATGTGTGTGTGTGTGTGTGTGTGTGTATGTGATGGTGTGTGTGTGCATGTGTGTGTGTTGGTGTGTGTTTGTGTTTGCAGAGTTGAGAAAAGTGTTGCTTTATAACATAAAGATTTCAGATTGGGGAACTGTAGAGATGGCACAATGTTTCAGAAGGCTTGCTTTACTTTCAGAGTTCCTTTTATCCACATCTGCTGGCTTACACCAGTCTCTAACTCCAGAGGCTCAATGCCCTTTTCTGGCCTCTGCAAGCACTTAAATGTACATGCACATACTCAGCCACCCCCATACATATTAATAATATTTTAAAGATATTATAGTTTTCATATTTTATTATCTGCTAGCTAAGTGAAACTCCATAGTTTTTATTCTTTCATATATTTATCAAAGATGGCAGCTTTAAATCTGTGCTCTTATACAGAACTTGCTTTTATTCAGAACTAAACATTCCATAATTATGTATTTTTATTCTAATGTAAAAATGCCTTCAATTTGTACTTACCCCTCAGATATAAAACATAATTCTATTGGAACCAGCACATAATCCATACAGTTTTCTGTCTCTTATCACCCTGGGTGGCTTGAAATAATTTTACTATGTAGTCTTTTACTATGTAATTCTAGCTGGTCTTGAACTCACATACTTAGAGGCTGTGGCTGTGCCTCCCAAGTGCTGGGATAGGAGGTGGTGTATTTCCCCAAGCTAAGCAAGATATCTGTCTATCTGTCTGTCTTTATCTATCTCTCTGCCTCTGTCTCTGTCTCTGTCTCTGTCTCTCTCTCTGTCTCTGTTTCTCTGTCTTTCTGGCTTTCTTTCTCTCTCTCTCTTTGTGTGTGTGTGTGTGTGTGTGTGTGTGTGTGTGTGTGTGTATGTGTGTAGCTATCTGTGAGAATGAACAGGCTAGAAGGTGGTACTGGGTCCCTACATTTATCATTAATTGGCCACCTTATTTTTTTTTTCAGACAGAGGCTCTCTCTGAGCTTGGAGCTCACTGTCATTTTTGCTAGACTGACTTTCTATAAATGTCTTGGGTTCTCTCTATCTCTATCTCCAAAAATATTTCTTATGGTTACATATATAGCTGTATATATTTCCAACTGTATATTAGTCCAGTTAATAAGTGGTTCTCAGTGATCCAAACTCAGATCTTCCTGCTTATACAGCAGGACTTTACCAGGTGAGCCATTTCACTATACCCTGAAAATAGTTACTATGTTACTATTACTAAGTAAAGAAAATAAAAATGCAGATAGCTTTACTTTATAAATAATCCCCGGCACCTAAGTACTGGTGTGTCTGAAGTAAAAAGTTAACATTATTTCAATATGTTATTACATTTATGTAATCAAAACGCGTGCAGGCGAGTAACTTGGTTTGTTTCTTTACAGAAAGCCACATCCTGGAAGATGTCAACAAATGCATTATAGCCTTGAGGGATCAGGATGCTGACAATTTAGACCGAGCTGCAGGTGCTATCAGAGGACGGGCAGCAAGAGTAGCTCACATCGTCGCGGGTGAAATGGATAGTTACGAACCCGGTGCTTACACCGAAGGTGTGATGAGAAATGTCAACCTCCTTACAAGTACTGGTGAGTCTCTGTCCACAGTGACAGCAACGCTGTTCCTCGGGTCTGAATCTGCATAGCGACCGATGATCCCTACATAGGAAACGAGGGTTCTCGGTCTGTGTGACTTGATTACACACTAGCCACCTGCTCATCACTATGCCATCTCACGGGGGTTTGGTATCCTGTTTATATGATGCAAAACTTATCCCAACGAAATCAATATATTCATTGAGAGGGGGAAAAAAAGAGGTCTTTTCAAATACATGCACTACTCCTAGGCCTTAGCCAGTTGTGAGTGTTTATTAATGTTGGAGATGTTTGGAGCTATAATTAGGCCAGCATGGGATTAAGCATGCAATAGTCTTCGGCCTTTCATTTGGCTATATTATCAGTACCCCTGGGATTCTTATTATTTAACCATAGCAGGTTTTTCTTATGTATGCAGAGACATGCTGGCTACCCTTAACTTGCAAATCTATGGAAAAATAGCATTCTGATTCTTACCCATATTTTTTCCTCATTGTTTAAGAAGTATATAATACAGAACTGTTTTGGTTGCCGTATTCAAGTTACTATTTCATAAAATTGGGCAGAGAATGCTTTGAATGTCTCAGTATAATGATATTTTCTTTTCAAATACTATTGTTAACACTCACTCCAAGGGACCCATGGAAATGTCAGGATTCACGCAGATTTATGAGCAAAGATGACAGTCAACAATTTTTTATAAATCATCATAGCAGAAACTCTCGTGAACCCCCTTTGTCAATATGAAACTCCTCTTGAATTTGGAAAGCCTCTCATATATTGCCTCTTGATAAAGGTATGATGTTGTATCTGGGATTCCTGTAGTATTTAGATTTCAGATTTAAATCATCATCCCTTATGGGATGTGCAGGGCATGTTAATTACGACAAAAATTCATATTGTTTGTGAAAGGGAGGAATGCACAATACTTTTTTATTTAATTTTTATTTTTTATATTCTATGTTTACATTCCAAAGGCTTTCCCTTTTCCCATTTCCCCCCCCCACTATATGTCCCATAATTCCTCTCCCCCGCAGCTATTCCCCAATCATTCCCCCCCCACCCCACGATTTCTCTGTTCTGGGTCTACAATACTGGATCCAATCTTTACAGACCCAGGGTCCTCTCCTTTCTTCTTCTTGGGAGTCATTTGACTTGCTAATTGTGCCTTGAGCATTTAGGGCTTCTGGACTCATTAATATCCACTTATCAGTGATTGCATTTCATGTGTATTCTTTTGTGATTGGGTTAGCTCACTTAGGATGATATTTTCCAGATCTAACCATTGTCACTTTAGTCTGTGTGTTTGGATGTTCTGTTCACGTACCATATGTCTGCAGAAGAGGGAATCAGATCCCCTGGAACTGGTCCACTACAGATAACGTGATCCACTATGTGGCTGCTAAGAATTGAACCCAGATCCTCTGCAAGAGTAGCTGGTGCTCTAACTGCTGAGACACCTCTCCAGGCCTGATGGGTGATATTTAAAACAAACAAACCAACCAACAAACAAAGTAATAGCAATGACACATTTAGTATCATTTTACATTTTGAATCTCTTCCTTGAGATTATGGGAAATCAATCAACTTTCTTATCATCTTGATAAATATTGAACTGGTGGAAATAGCACATCTAATTACTCTTGATAGTAAACTGATATTTCCACATCCACTCCTCAAAGTTATTAATTTATATCAAGCATACAGTTATGGTGGTTCATTATTACAAACCCAACACTCAGACTAAAGGAGGGCATGGATCCTGAGACAGAGTATTATAATAAATTCAAGACCAGCCTATGCCGTAGCTTGAGACCCTGTCTCAAAACAAACAAAAACAATTGAGAACATGAGTCACCCCTTTCACCGTGTGAAAATATGTGTGCTTGCTTTGGAAGCTGATTGCGTTACAGCCATTTAATGTCTCTTTCCTACTACACCAGATTGAAGTGGTCCTTCATTCGTTCAAATCAAGTACTTGTTATCCATTTTTCAAAGGGAATAAAGGTTTATTCAGGAGGCATTTTGAGTAACCATAGCCTTAGGAACACAGATTTACCTTGTTCCGAATCCCATGATCCAACAAGGTCGCAGTTTCATGATGTTTTTATGGTACAACAAATTCATAATCAAGGCAAGTTTAGGATATTTTGGGGGGTACATCAGAAAAAAAAAAGGGAGTTACAGAAAGATGGGAGGAGCTTTCCTATAGGCCCAATGTACTGTCTGATGGCATCCTTAGCTTTGAGTGGGTGGGAACTAGGATCTGCTAAGTTCACGGGTTCTATTCTCCTCCTTCTGAAAATGACATTTTAAATATAAGAGAAAATGTATGTATCTTCTGTCTTTATCCAAATGGAAATTTCCTTCGGGGTGGAATAACCAGCGTTGACCAGGATTATTTTACCTTGCTTCTGTGTCCGTTTTGTGAATGCATTAGGGAAGAGCCCCGCAGGTTCTAGCCATAAACTTTCTCTGAGGTGCTAACTCTGCAGTTGCGTGCTCCATAGGCAGAGACTACCTCTGCCAGATACTCAAGGAGAAGTGGGAGTGAATTCCTACAGCGTTCAGAACTGTTGGCAGTCACTCTGCATCAGAAAAAAGTGAGGCAAAAAATTGTTCAGAGGTAGAAATACACTCTCGTTAATCCATCTGTGATTATTAATGGCCATGCTGAATAGCTAAGCAACGCTAGGACATCTTCGCAGTCCAAAGAAACCCAAGCCTTTTCCTCTGCTTAGTTATAAGACAACATTCGTTATGATAGCCCATTCAAATTATGCCTTACATCCCAAATATGAGATGTGTAGAATATTTCCAGGCTCTTCTGCACAAAATGAATCTTGTTATTAAATGAAAGTTTATTTTCAGACTCCTAATTAATTATTTTGGTCTTTTCTTCAGACAAGCTTTGGGTTTATCCTTGAAGTATGCCTCTGTTTTCTTCTTTGAAAAAAAAAAGTCCAATTTGAATTTTTTTCCAAGCAGTTTTCCTTGAAATTTATCAAAAGCATGCCTCACAAAAGGGAATTTGGTGCAATAAATTAAATGGAAAACATAATTAGATCAGTTTGATCTTAACCAAAGCTGAAGATGGTGTTCTTTCTCTCTCCCACTGAGAGATTGTCTGTGAAAAAAAAGTACTTCCAACTCTTCTGTCCTCCACCATTAAGTGACATCTTTCTTCATCCCAGGGTTATATCTTGGACTTATCATTTAAATAATTATCAAATTACATAATTGGAAATGTCATGCTTTGTGATCCAAAGCCTTAGGAGCTCACATTTTAGCAAAAGAATACTAATGTGGCCTGTTTTCTCTTTGTTTCATTTTCTTTTAGCTGTTTCTCCAGGCTTAACCTAGCTTCCTCAAGATAACTTAGTGGGGTAGTGGGGGTGGGGCACCTGTGAATTTTCTTTATTTCTGTGACCCTCCCCAGAACACTACTCTTTAGAAAATTTGACTTAAGTATCTTTGTGACTGAGGAAGCCTAAGCTTTCTTTTCTCAGTCATGAACAGAGTTTTAGAAAATGGTGCCTTTGTTTTATTTTTTAATCAGAATCTGGGGCTCATCAGCAGTTTTTCAGGATTCTATGACCTTCCAAGTCAGTGGCCACATCTTATCTAATGCCGTGACCCTTTAATACAGTTCCTCATGCTATGCTGACCCACAACCACAAAATTACTCTCATTCCTACTTCTTCGTAACCGTAAATATCTGTGTTTTCTATTGGTCTTAGGCATCCCCTGTGAAAGAGTCATTTGACCTTCAAAGGGGTCATGACCCACATGGTTGAGAACCAGAACTACTGTTCTAAGAGTTTTCTTCACATTAGAGCACAAGGTTTTCCTGCTTCAGTTCAGAAATTTGCATCATTCCCTACATGTTAGTGGTTGGTTTTAAGTGAGACATCACTATCTGGAGAGCTAGGTTTTATTCAACCGAGGCATAGCATTTTAATCATCAAATAAAATCTTTTATATTCCCACAGTACTGCCCAAACAATGACCTCCTCCCCCTCTTAGGAATCCCTTTGGGAGGTGCATTGGATTACTGTCTTGTTGTTTGAGACAGGGTCTTTCCTTGCATGAGAGCCTGCTCTGTAAATCAGGCTGGCTTTGAACTCACAAAGATCTTCCAGACTCTGTCTTCCAAGAACTGGGATTAAAGGTCTGAATATATATATATTTTTTGAACAACTAACCTGCAAAACTGCAACAAGAGGCTATTTGTTACTCAATGAATACCAACTCTACTTCTTTCTTTACAGAGAGATTACAGAGAGAACTGATAGAGAGTACCTACCTTTGGTTATTGGCTCTATCAAAGTCAGGAACCAGCAGGTCAAAAAGCACCTATTGTTACAGACCATCCAACCCTACCTAGTTTGACTGTCAGCCAGAAAGAGAGATGAAAACAGAAGAGACACATAAATGACCCCGAACAAGACATCCCGATTGCCCCTGCTGTTGAAAACCAGTATTTAGTGGGAATAAGAGTATATTCACCCAGTGACTGATGAATCCCAAACTGCAGATATA
Source organism: Apodemus agrarius (assembly GCA_964023405.1). Taxonomy (NCBI): domain Eukaryota; kingdom Metazoa; phylum Chordata; class Mammalia; order Rodentia; family Muridae; genus Apodemus; species Apodemus agrarius. The sequence goes on along the minus strand of OZ030025.1, from coordinate 23,932,879 downwards.
GCACTGCAGTAGAGTCTGTGCCTATCTGGCACAGATCTCTGCATTCAGCCCTGGTACCAGGTGATCAAGAGAAGGTGGAGCCAACCTGTAATCTCAGCTTCTGGGAGCTGGAGGCTTGAAAGCGGTCAGCATGAGCCTTGTCTACAGTGGCATCTAGCTCGTGATAATGAAACCCCACTAAAAATAAAAAATAAGGAAAGATGAGAAGAAAAATGCAAGCTGGGGGAGCCCTTCCTTCATAGAAACCTGGGTGATTATGCTGTTATGCACATCCATAAAGGAAACTGAGACACTTGAAATGCTGTCTGAGGCCTCTTGTGAAGTTTTCCTGTTGCATTTCTTCACAACAACTAGATAGGGAATTGGTTCAACTGACCACTGAATTAACCAGAATGGATTGTGTTGGTAAGCTGGACTCAGGCTGCTCTCTGTATATTACATCTCTGCTCCATAACCCTAGGAGGTACACACAAATACCAGGTGATTTGGTCCAAAAGTCCTGGCTCTCTGCAGCATTTGAGAATTACGATTCCACATTCTAGGTAGGACTGGAAGAAATTTTCTCTGCCCAGCAGTGTGCGGCAATAGAATTTTCCCTGCAGAACTACCTGTGGCTTATCAGTGTCTTCTCCTTTGCTTCGTGTGAGCCATTGCCTCTCCATCTCCCTATCACCTCCATTCCCTCATACAGTCTTTCTGCTTCGTTTAATTCATTCTTCTCGGATTCACGAAGCGTGCTTTCCATGGTGTGTCACCAAAGACAGCCTTCGTGATCTCAGTGGACACCTCCCCAATCATGTGGACATACTAAGGCTGCCTCAGTCTCTAGGTCTCACCCATGCCATGTCTGACATTTGGTGTATTTCTACCTCTTGTTTAACATGCCAAGAAACCCTCACCTTTTAAGAAACTGCATGTAGACTTGACTCCTAGGTATCTTTTTCTTTCTTCCAGGAAGAGTAACTTCATTCAGTTCCAGGCAATGTGGTCTGTAAGAGGTGGTTCTTTAAGTAACCATAGTCCAGAGAGCCATGTCCTCTCTGCAAACCCCCTATAGAATTGACTTTCCTTTCATAGCTGCAGGGCCTAAGGATAACCCACTTTGTTTCTTCACAGTATCTCTTCCAAACCCAGTGTGTCTTATGTTAAGCTAAAAATTAATAATTATGAGTAAAACCCAACCTTTTTGGTGAAATCTCAATTTTAAAACATAGTTAATTAATTTAAAAGATTTGTTTAACCCAGACTGGCCTTGAACTCACAATCCTGCTTACATTTCTAAGATGCCGGGCATTTAGGCAGAGAACGCCATTGTCTTCATGGCTACGATGATTTGGTTAATTCTGTTCTTTGCGGTTGGAATGCATTCTCTTATCTACTGCCATCTATATTCACGGATGGACACTGACTCTATGGTTGCTACCCTTGCAAAGGAACTCTATCTAGACTTCCTCTGTACTAGGATGGGCTTGTCTTCTACTGGGTGTTTGCTTCCCTTTATCTTTGGTCATAAGCAGCCATTTACATACAACATTTCCCTGCTAGGATGCTCGCTCCTTAAAGGCAGGCACCAAAGTTCAGTTACGTATCCTTCCCTAGAGGATTCTCTTCATACTTGATTTTCAAGCCCTTTTTTAACATTTAAATTTAACATTTCTTATAAGATCACATTGTTAATGTAGCATAATATAATCAATAAGATGTCATCTCAATTTAGCAAACCAGAAGCAGCAGGCTCTGTCAAAGGCCAGGGAAGAGGAGAGATTAAGGAAGTCATTCATTACTGTCCAGAGATAGATATTAGCCACTTCCAGAAAGCTCAGGTCAGCCTTTTAAAAGGTTCCTCGGTGAGCTTTTGAACAAGAGATCATGACTTTTATGTATTCAATTACATACAAGAGCCATCGATGAAGCACATCTGTTGAAAGATCCCATTGAACCTGATTACCATGATTTCAGCAAATCCTTTTGAGTGACACCAACCTGGATTTCAAACTCAGAGACCTTCATTGTCGGTCCCTTATCTTGTAACAGCCTAAGACAGGCTTGTGGATCATGGGATTTCTTTTGCTTCTAGCCTGAGTCTCACAGCCTAGATCACATGTACTCTGAGAGCCTTATAGAAGAGGGATTTTTTTTGTCTGTGGATCACTTGCTTAACCTGGATTTCCAAGTATCTTCCAAGTAGAAGTTACATGTCAGTCCTGGCCTTGAAGAACTTCCTAAATATCCTTCTTGAGCTAGAACGCTTAGGTAACAATGTGAAGAACTTGCTGCTAAATAAAATATCTACCTAATATGAACCTATCTTCTCCGCAAAAGTGTTTTATGATCGGACTCAAATCCAGCAGTCAAGACAGCAATGAACTAATAAATGGTAGTAATTAGCTTGATCTCATTTCATTCAGTCTGGGCCTAGCCCATGAAATGAAGCTGCCCACATCCAGGATGGGTCCTCCCACATCAATTAAGTCAATGAAAAAATATTTAGCAAGCATGACCATAGGCCAACATAAGGTAAGTAATTCTTTTCTGGGACCTTCCAGGTGATTCTCAGTTATGTCAACATTAAAACGAAGACTAACTCCACAAATACTGAAAAACCTTATATAAACTGTGCACTGGACAATAGTTTTCTGACATCTTGGCGATATTTCATTGACATTAACTGATACAGAATTTCCTTGTCACTAATATCTTATTAGGGAAATGGACAGATTCTGGTGCAATAGTAGTCAAAAGGGGAAATAAAAGGCTTAGGAGTGGATTCCAGAAAAGCATAGGCAGAGACTGAAACATTTCCCAATGTGGAAAATGTGAAGTGTGACTTTGGAGATAGTGCCAAAAAGAAAAAGGATTAAAGATAGAGGAGATGAATTTGCGTGGGGGTAAAAGGAAGGGAAATGCGGGGGAAGAATGAGAAAATGGAAATCTGCTCTTCTGTTCTTTATCACCGTGAACATGAGGACGTTTCTGAGGTCTTGCATCTTCTTCAACTCCAGCCTAAGTCAGACCATCTTCCCAAAGCCAACAAGCCACCACCAAGAGAGAAGTTGGCCACATCTCTGGTCCTTACCCTACTTTCATAAATGTCTACTTAGATAGAGTTGGACTTGTCCTATGATCCTTTTATAGGGAACAATTTAATAAGAATTTATATTCAAATGTTTCACGCACGAAGCATTGTGGATCTGAGTGGAAAGCCACAGGAAGCACTGATAGCTAAATCATGCAGCAGACTCTCATGAAAGCTGCAGGACAAGAGAAGAAATAGCCAAACTGCCCAAAATATTCTGAATGGCATCAATGTCCAAGTCAGTCTGATGGAGGTTCAGTTCCAGCTTATACTCAACCTCACAGATGCAATAGTAATTGCCAATTTCCAGATATTTCGACAATAAGAACAAATCCCGAAACACACCCTGTTTATGTTCTACTTACTTTTCATCCCATTTTCTCTGTGTTAAGTCAGCGGAATGTAATTTATGCATCCAGGGAACCCGATGATTGCTTTGTTTTCAAACCACATCACAGGAAGGAAGGAAAGGGTGATAATGAGAAGCAGGAGAAGATGATCACCAGCCAGAGAAAGAACCCAGAGAAGTAAAAATAAAGACTGATTTTTTTATCTACCACGTTGGCCATCACAGGAACAATAGCTTACCCTCTACTCACGGCCTATTAAGAACATGGCCCTCAGCAGCTAGTCTCAGCCACAGTCCTTTCTAGTCAATTATGATATTTCCGAGCGAAACAAACATGTTATATGCCTGGGAGGCATGCTAATAGATACTACTATATGACACAAATCCAAGGTATGACTGAAGGGGAGGACATTTTATAACATAGGATGTGGTTATGTTTATTACAACATATGATGTGGATATGTTCATCCAAGGGAGCACTATAGAGGATTATTTTTTTTTGTTGCTTCTTTAAAAACACAAGGGGGGTCTCCTATGAATACTATGAAAAATCAGAGGAGTACAGGATGCACTTCGGTGAGTCCTTTGCTTAATTACATTAACAATATAAAGTACCAGGCCTGTCTCCTATAACTTTTCAAATTTAAAATCACGTATGTTGGAATGCATCATTTTCTTTGGACTCCAGATAGGTAAGGGAGATTATAATTTAATGGATTTTTATTGATTAATTTTGTTCTTTAAAAATTCCACACAAACATACACACAAATATATAATTGTGCCCACTGAAGAGAGACTAGCTCGACCCTGGCCTCTTTACAGCAATACAAATTACTGTAGTACGTGTTCTGATTAGTTTTCCCTGCTAACACTTTCTATCTGCCTCCCACCACCATCATCCACTCCATAGATCCCTACTTGTCCTTCCCAAGTTCATTATGTTTGGTTTATTTTGTGCTGTATTTAATCAGGGCCCTCTGTGTGACTGTTGGCTTTAACTACTCGGGAGAGCTTATAGGGTCATCAGTGTGTACACAACTAAAGACAATGCTGTCTCCACTCCCCGAATCTGTCAGTCGCAAGCAGGTAACCATCAATTTGCCAGTGAGAGGAGACGTGTCCATCTGTGCCTGATTATAGACAGGTCTGTTCTTGTGTAGATGCAGGGCAGGTATCCGTAAGCTGTTGTGAGTTTGTGATTGTCATGTTTGCGATGACATTTTGCAGCCTTTCTTCCTGCCTTCCAGCTCTTAACATTCCTTTCACGATGTTCCCTGAGCCTCACAGGGGATGTTGTGAATGTGTTGTTTAGGGCTGAGCATAGATTATCATGTACTGCCAGCACCTTGCACGCCCATGAGTCTTTGCGTTCACTGTTTCGGTAGAGCGATTCTCTAACAACGATCCATGATATCATTTGTCTATGATCATATTGAGAAGACAGTTTGACATTAGGGGACCATGCCATTTAGGTAGCCATCCCCCATGATGTGGGACCCCCTTTCTCAGACCCCATGCCTATGCCTATCTTTGTCTGTAGGGTCTGGCTGGCCTTGTCTAAGCCTTGCCTGAAAACTGACCTTGTAAGGAGCTCTCTTCAAGGCTGCACCACTCAGCACACACATCCCACTATGACTTCCCAGGTAATTACTACATGAGAGTTAGGTGCCGTATCACAACCAATCAGCCCTCCCTGCTTGCTTGATGCCATGACCAACTAGCCGTTTTCATCCATACCCATAATAAAGCCCTTATATATCCTATCCCTGGAACAAAAAGTAAACTGGTCTCGCAGCAGCTGTCTCTGGAGGTCATTCTGTCCATATCTGTGGCTGTCTGAACCCTGATCTCTGCCAATCCTTCTTTTTTTCCCCTCAGGCTGGTGTACAACAGCCTCTGGGGAGAAAAAGAGGGACAGAATTTGATGCTATGTAAACGTTGAGTTCTCAGACCAGATACTTCCCTAGGCATGTGTTATTACTTTTCACCAGGTCGAATGTACCATGGGTTCTCTCATTTTGAGGGCATATGGATCCAATAATATACACTCTATGACGGCATAAACCAACATCTAATACAAGCCTGGTTCTTGCTTGGCTATTGAGGACAGTTTAATAGCATAGAGGCCAGCGGGGACCAAGTGCTCTGGGGGCCAGAGTCGTCACAGCTTCTTCCTGGTAAACTGGAATACTGAAGAGATCAATATTTTAACCTCCCTCTTGCCGACGCACACACAATTATGTCATATCACAGTCAGAGAGAGAGGCTCTGGGCTAGACCTCTGCTTGCTGAGAAAGCCAACAATCACATTTTCTTATAAGAGAACAATAGCAAAATATTTCACGAACTAGCATATTGTGCAAGTTTTTAATGATGTAAGCAATATATAGCAGATGTAGTTTTGGGCATCATTTCATCTTGAAAATCAGATTCATGAAAGTTATAGGATAATTCACTTCTGTTGTTCCCAGTCTATTTTATGTATTCGTAGCCTTTAGCTAAGAAGGAGATTAATTTTACATCTTAAAGAGATTATTTTTGTATAACGTACAAACTTGTGTTTGTATATTTATTGATGTGAGCTGTAAGACTTTTAATGTGATCATCTGTAAAACTGAATTTGAGACTCAAGGTCACTGAGGTTAGCAAATAAACTGAGGGAGTATGTTCCTTGCATTCACCCCCCCTTTGGTTTTAGAGAGACCATTACTTGTCTCTGGTATAGAAGTCAGAATGAGTTGGCAAATGGGTAGCATTACCAGAAAGTAATTGTCAATCACCTTTGCCTCTTCCTCCCCCAAATGTCTCCCCTGTCGCTCTTTTCCACATGCAATCCTGACTGGCCTGGCGTAGTCACAGCTAACAAAAGTGTTTCACCAAGTTTCCTGATAAGAGTGACTAAGTGAAAAACATGAAAAAATTTTATTCAATTCATTTATGTGTGCGTATGTGTCCAGGAAAGGTGGGGGGGGGGCTGTTAATGTGCCCTAGCACATGTGTGGAGGTCAAAGGACAATGTAGCTTTTCCCAAATTGGGTTCGGGTGAATTTACACTGAAAGAACTCATAGACGGGAAGGCCCACAGCATGCGAGGGGATCACCGTGAAGAGACGGGCATGTCATCAAGGCTAAGGTTTGGAAGCATATCTGAGATCGGTTAATAGGTGAGAATATTTTACTCAATAGAGTCCATAAATAAATCAGAAGGTTGTTTTTTTTTTTTTTTGGTTTTTCGAGACAGGGTTTCTTTGTGTAGGAGGAGTTCTTGAATTAAGGACAATTCACTTATCTTGGCCAGAACTGTAAGCATAGTTGATATGACAGGAAGTCAGTAGAGCATGGGGAAATGTTTGAATGGAGACAGCTAGGTGTTATCATTGTAGCCATGTGGGAGGAAGTTCTATGCTACGAGTGGAGAAAGCATCTGTCACCAGGGTAGTGTGGATTGAGTTTGCTGAGATAGAGGTATCCAGGAAAACCAAAGAGATTTTGAACAAGAAAGCCATTTCCATTATTCTACTATCTGTTCACATACATTCTTACTTCAAAAATAAACATTTTGGACTAGAGAGATTGCTCAGAGGTTAAGAGAATTTCCAGAGTACCCAAGTTCAAATCCCAGCATTTCCACAGAGTAGCTCACAATCGCCTTCAACTCCAGTTCCAGGAGGTCCAGTGCCCTCTTCTGGCCACTCAGGGCACTGTGAACATACACATACACATACACATACACATACACATACACATACACATACACATACACATACACACACACACACACACACACACACACACACACACACAGAACATACTCATACACACACGATTAAAACCAATAGAAGTAAACCTTTAAAAATGATTGAGATTGGAGACTGGACAGATGACTTAGCTATTTGGAGCACTGTTTGGAGATGAAGAATTAGACTTAGCTTTCATCACCCCTATTGTAACTAACAAACATCTGTACCTCAAATTCAAAGTATTCTGATGCCCCATTCTGGGGTCAGGGATATGCACACACATGGTACAAAGACATTCATTCAGGAAAAACATCCATACACATAGAATAAAAATAAATAAATCTTTAAATAATCAATTTTTCTAGCTCACAGAAACACACAATTTTTTCCCCCAGCAATTATGGTAGAAAGTATTACAGCTTTACAGTTCTAATGACAGGCTAAGGACATAGCAGGAGATTTCTCCTCTTAAAATGCATTAGTAACCCAGTGGTATATTGAAAGATGTCGTACATTCTGGTGATCACCCACCGTTTAATTTTATTGTCTGCCAAAATCTGAAGCAGTTAAAGTTAAGTGAACAATTTATGTTATAAAATTTCTCTGCTGATACAGAGATTTTTAAAAGGTACCATTTATTATAAACACAACAGGCAGTATTTTTTTAAAGAGTCCAGCTATTCTAAAGTCTAGTTTTATTCTTGGTTTTTACTGATTTGGGAAAGGTTATGCATATCTCTTTACCCCTGTCTCAAAATTTCTACATAGCCCTGCAAGAAAAATTAAGAGCATTAATTTTGAAAATAAACTCATTTTGAGTAAAGCATGATGCTAAAATATTACACTATCCTATCAATCTTTCCTTTCTGATTTATTTACTCTTCCTTTATCAGCTATTGCTACTTATAAATAGGTAAATGTTTCATTTATCATTTTTTATATTTATCTTCTATTTACAGTTAGAGTTAAGCAAATATGATTCCAGAGACAAAATTCCATTTTGTATTTCTTTCTCTATTTATTAAAAAGACTAATTCTGGGCCTAGTGGCACATACCTTGAATTTTAAAACTCAAGATATAGAGCAGGTAGGTTTCTGGGAGTCTGAAGCTAACCTGGTCTACATAATAAATTCCAGGATAGCCAAGGATATGTCGCCATAGTCTGTCTCAAATATAATAAGCAAAGCAACCAACCAAAACACAGTCGGTTTAAGGTTTGTAAAACAGACTGAGAATGTATCAATCTCCAACCCTGGTCTAATCCCTTTTGCAAATAACATTTAAGTGTGCAAAGAAAATGAACCCAGAAATGCAAGTGCAAGAGTATAGATGCATCAGAGAAATCCCACCTATGAGATAAACTTTGAGCCCACCCATCCAACTCTGTGAACACTTTTCTATTTTTCATTCCTATAACTTTCGCTACTCACATACCATTGATTGTGTGGCTTTCCCCTGGGAGCAAGGTCAAAGAACTAGTGGCACACAGTTGACCACAGCTGGGTCTCCTTCTCCTGGCACTAATCAGTTGCCAACAGCTCCTCAGGTCAGGGTTCCGGGAGTCAGGAAATTCTAGTCAAAATCTCAGGCCTGGATTCTTCATAGATGCTAATCTTTTAGTGTTCTCCCAGGATTGAAAGGGCAAACAGACTCCCGCAGACCTCTTTCTATCCTGCTACTTAATCCCTTTCAGAAGGGCTCTAACTTTTAAAGGCCTCATATTTTAATGCAATTGCATTGGTGATTCCGTTTCAAAGTTGGAACTGAGTTGGCTCAGACATTCTGATGACAACACAGATATGATAAACTCAGAATCACTGGAATGAATTATATTTTAGAGGGGTTTTCCGCTTCTCATATGTTGGTGGCTAAATTTTTATTTCAATATGAATAATAGGTATTTACCTCAATAATGAATGGACAAATCTTTTCATCAGTATTTCCCGGTCCTTTGTGATCTCTCTCTCCCCAATGTACAATTCAACACCTTCTACCCCTCAAAGCTCCTAATTGTTGCTCCATATCATTGAAGTTAGGATAATCAGTATTTATTTTCTCATAATTTCTGAGGTTGATTAGACAAGTCTGGAGCAACCTAGCTGGGTAGTTGCGATCGAGAATCTCTCATGAGGTTGCTAGAATGTTATTGACTGTAGTAGTTAACCAAGCCTTACCTGAGATGTGTAGAAATCTCCAAACTCACCATCCTGGATGTCACCTGGTCACTTAAGCTCCTTGTTTCTTAGATACCTTCAGGTGCTCTCCTCCTGCATTCTCAGAGCAGGGGGTTCTGACATCTTTGGGGAATGACTGATTCAAATGCCACAGAGGATGAAAGTCAAAGAAAAAGACCGAGGTGGAAACTCCCAGAGTGTTAGACTTTCACCTTTGTTGGTCAAGATTTCAGAAATGAGTTGCTAAGGTCAAAGGGTTAGGTTGCTAGGTTACCTGAAGCAGGCCATTATGCTAGAGCATGGCTATCAAGAGACAGAGACTGGCCAGCTTATGGACTGTCTACCATATCTTCTGAATGAGTCCAACTCAGTGCAGTCCCATGTTACTAAGGTCACAATAGTTTTCAAGTGGTTGACTCTCTCAACCCACCTTTTATTCTGGCCAAACATCTAAAATTTCAAAGACTTGGCATGACACAGACATTTTATGTGCATATATTAATGCATAAACACTAAAACATGCATTGATCCTTAATAAACTTGATTGAGTGGCAGTATTGAATACTATAGAAGAAGAATTTCTGTTCACTTAGTACTATGGGTAATCCAGACTGGACATATTCATACTCATGGGACATAGGAACTAATTTATATATTGCTCCCAATAACTGTGTTTTATGCCATGGTCATACAGAAAATATCATACATGGAATCAAAAGATCCAAAAGTCTAGACTCGGTTCATCATTAGAGAATTGTGAAAGTCCCTTAATTTGCATGAATTCTACATGTTCTCAAGTCCTAACTGAGGAGTGGAAGAGAAGTTCTCTCATACCTGTGGTGACATCGATTTTATTTTCTTTCAGTAATTTTTACCTGAAACATTTGTCCATATTCTTACCTGTGCAGTAAAAGATCAGGCATCTAGCTGTGTTCAGAACCTCAAAAATGTGTATGTATTTAGCAATAAAACAAGAAACTCTGTAAACTAGAACAAGAGTATATTGCTTTGTTGTTGTTTTTTTTATGCTTCTAAAAGTCTGACAACTCTAAACATTGTTCTTCTTGGAGAACTGGATGTGTTGTGCACATTTTAAATGTTTGTTATTGTTGCTACAGCTCAAAGGTCGCAAATTGTTTTCAAACAGTAAAAATAGTAACAATGATTTGGGGTTGTTGAAAACAATAGAAAAACACATAAAGAATCAGAATTTGAGTTTTCTTTGTTTTAGGAAGCAAATAATATTTGTGGAGCTTACTGTGAAAGGAGAAAGTAGAATTTTAGCTGCAGTGAAAGTCTTAGAATTTGACTGTAGGCAATTTATTTAAACAGTGTCAGCTTTGAAACAAGAGCAATAAAATGTATCTCTTGGTGCTTTTGAAATGGTTTCTTTTGACCCCTGCATAGAGTCCTCTTGGCATCTTTGCTACATGGCTTTGTATAAGTAACTATTACTAATTATCTTCTTGTTGAAGGGTCATTCCCTAGTTATATAGTTGATAAGTGCTGGTGGTTGGATTGTCATGTGACTGGCCTGGCTGTGGCAGAGAGATACAAGTGAGATGAACGCAGAAGTCAGTCCCAGGAGGACCAAAATCATCCTGAGATTTGCTAGCTGCAGGGAGGTTCAGAAAGTGCCCAACCATTGAACTAGTAAGACATATTAAAAATAATGCTGTGTGTGTGTGTGTGTGTGTGTGTGTGTGTGTGTGTGTACGCACACACACATGCCTGTGTGCCCCTGAGTGTTGTGTCTCTTTTGTTCAAGAATCTAGAGAACTCTCGGTGGGTGGCAAGAAGTGTGATCATCTGCCCAAGAGCTCAAAGTGGATTAACTATTCACGGCTACAGAAGATAAAATATTTTTAAAAATTCAAATTATATTGCCTCACAAAATATAAAAATGCTTTTTGACTTTTGGCCACTTAGTTCCATTTTTTTTTTTTTGAAATGCATCACTATTTCATAGGCTTAGGAAATGCAATAATAGGAAAAACTGTATTTCCCACCGCAAGAATAGTAAGAGAAGAGCAGCACACGATACACAAACACCCCAGGGGAAATCAGAGGAAACCGGAATACTGAGTTTGCTGTCGTTTTAAGCACAGATGAAAAGAAATTTTGAGAGAAATTTGTGTATTAAATTTGCTTATTTTCCTCAAATGTAAGCATTTGCTGCGTCTCTCAGAGGAGAACTTATGCTAGAGTATTTAAAGAAGCTCCTTTAGCAAATAAATAAACTTCCTATTTTTGATGTTTCCCCTCCCCCCCTTTTTTTATACCATGGTAATGCTTCTTTGAAAACTCTTACCTGATAAGTATTTCTAGATAAGGTTTCTAGAATATTTTTGGTTCTGTTTTTTTTTGTTGTTGTGGTGTGTGTGTGTGTGTGTGTGTGTGTGTGTGCATGTACACGTGCATGTGTGCGAGCACAAGTGTGTGAAGACTTCATGCTTCGTGTTACCACTCAAATGTTAGGCCAATAACAAAGGCTAATAAAATTTCGCTCCAAAGGATGCGTGGTCCCAGCACACACTGGGGAGGGCAGAAAGATTAAGAGGTGCAAAGTCAACCTGGGCTAGTAGTAAAATCGAGACTAGCCTGGGCCCCTTGTTGCTGCCTCCTGCCCTCCTGCCTGTCATACTTATCTCAAAGAGCCTGCCCCAAGTTCCTTACATTTCCAAACGCTGCCTTGTTATCTCCTTTGTTCCTCTAGGGCCTGAATAAGGTTCAGGATTAAGTTTCCTTCACTCCTCCATTTCAGTCACAACTCACTCTGGGTTTCCGGACCGTGAGCGCAGCTTCCCTTCCGGGGCTAGGATGCGGTCCAGATGTGCCTGATGCTTAACTGTATCTGAGGAGACCTTAAGAGGCGGCATTGTTTTGTGATAGAGCGTAGAAATGCAGCGAGGAGTTAGTGGGCACACAGGAATCCTGTCTGGAGAAAAAGGAACGGAGATCATGCAAACTCGGCTTTGTCACTGGCCACCAAAGGGATGAAACATGGAGCCCAGAAACTATTTTGATTAAAGTACCCTAATAGAGATGGGGCTGGAGATTGATTCAGCATTTAGGAGCACTGGTTGCTCTTCTACAGGACGTAGGCTTCATATTTCTCTGTCTCTGTCTCTGTCTCTCTGTCTCTGTCTCTGTCTCTGTCTCTCCCCTTTCTCCCTCCCTCAGGCTCTCTTGCTCTATCTCGTTCTTTCTCACTGTCACTCTTTCACTCCCTCCCTCTTTCCCTCTCTGTCTCTCTCTCCCCCATTCTCTCCCCCTCTCTTTCTCTTCCACTATTTTATTTTTTTATTATTTAAAACAACTTTTAAATTTAAATTTATCTTGAATATACTCTTCCTTTCTCCCAAGTCCTTCCAGATCCTCTCCCTCTCCTCACCCGCCCAACTTCTAGTTCTTTCTCAGTAAGCAAACGAAAAGTCTATCCAACAACAAAAACCGACGAAAACAAGATAAAAACCACATCCAAAAATAAATAAGTAAATAAAACCAATAAACTGTAACTAACTAAAAACAAAACAAAACAAAACAAAACACACACACACACACACACACACACACACACACACACAAAACAAATGTAGTCCAATTATGTGTGGGTGAACTACAACTACTCTGAACATGAGGCCTGTCCTGGAGGGGTTGATTGATGTATGTAGTCGCTCATTCCCAGCACCCACCTACAAGGCAGTTCACAGCCAACCGTACCTGATGATCCAGCACCACCTTCTGGCCGTTCCAGGAACTACATGCCACATAGTATACAGATATGCATGGAAGCCCACATCCATACACAGGGGATTTAAAACAAAATAAAGGTACTTTCTTTGGGAAAGAGTGTAAAAATAATTATTTTGCATTTATCTATAGAGAAATAAAAAGTACACTGAGCATAATTAAAACTCTTGTGACTGAATAGACGCTTCACTTCTTATATCAGGTGATCCAAAGAGTACTCTGTTGCTATGGGGAAGTTGAGTAGGGAGTGTGCTGATTTCCTTGATAGGTCAAGAGCTTCATGTTACCAATGCATGATATACAAAGCCAGAGAATATTGGAAGCTTCCTCAGTGTAACTCTGTGTATTAGTGATCACCGGGTTCCTATGATCAAAAAATACCTGAGAAGGGGCAATTTTAGGAAGAGAAAACCTTTAGTCCTCCCTTGTATTCCAGAGCTAAGGGCTATGTTCCACATAATGTGAAAGACATGGTACTAGACAGAAAAGGCATGTTAGTGGCAAAAGGAGGCCGTGTACTGGCTGATTTTTATGTGTCAACTTGACACAAGCTGGAGTTATCACAGAGAAAGGAGCCTCTATGAGATCCAGCTGTGGGGCATTTTCTCAATTAGTGATCAAGGATCGGAGGGCCCATTGTGGGTGGTGCCATTCTGGGCTAGTAGTCTTGGGTTCTATAAGAGAGCAGGCTGAGCAAGCCAGTAAGGAACATCCCTCCATGGCCTCTGCATTAGCTCCTGCTTCCTGACCTGCTTGAGTTCCAGTCCCGACTTCCTTTGGTGATGAACAGCAACGTGGAAGTGTAAGCTGAATAAACAAACCCTGCCGCCACCGGGCGGTGGTGGCACACACCTGTAATCCCAGCACTTGGGAGGCAGAGGCAGGCGGATTTCTGAGTTCGAGTCCAGCCTGGTCTACAGAGTGAGTTCCAGGACAGCCAGGGCTACATAGAGAAACCCTGTCTCAAAAAAAACAAAACAAAACAAAACAAAACAAAACAAAACAAAACAAACAACAAAAAAAAGCCTTTCCTCCCCAACTTGCTTCTTGGTCATGATGTTTGTGCAGGAATAGGAACCCTGACTAAGACAAATTGGTACCAGGATAGTGGGATATTCCTGTGACAACCTGACCATATTTTGAGGAGGACTGCTGTGGAAGGACTTTGGAACTTTGGGCTGGAAGCCACATTGCGTGCTAAGAGCTCTGTGGGATGTTCTGTAGGAGCCTGGAAGATAATGTTGATAACAGTGCAAATGATGGAGGCCTGGCTTGTGAAATTTCAGAGGGAAGATTAAAGACTCTTGTCAGAGCCGTTGCTGTTTTGATTGTAAAAATTCTGTGGTTTTGGTTATTCTGTGGGGCTGAAGAATCAGCTGTGATTATCAAGATACCAGAACTACTAAAGGGAAACCTTTGCATTACTGGGACTATTAATGCTGGTTAGCTGGAGCTAAGAAATTAGGGGTGGTTAACTAGAGACCAAGCATCATTGAGGTGAAATCTTCTGGAAAGTGTTTTCTGAGAGCACAGAGGCTGTGCTTCAGAGATAGCTTAGGTTGTACTTTGAAGTTGAACTTGGTACTGTGTAAGAGTCACCCAGGTGGTGCTGGTTTTGAAGGCATGAAGAGGTCATGAAGAGCAGCTGAGGCTCGGCACTGTGAGAGGCCAAGGAAGGCCATTGGTGAAGGTGCAGCCTCAGTTGCAATTAATGGCCCAGGACTTAAGGGGTCAAGTAAAGGAATTGAGACTTGGCACCATGAAGAGAGCCTATGAGAGGCTATTGGTGGAGCCTAGTTACAGGGGAAGACAGCAATATTTTGGAGATGGCAGTACCATGAGATGACCACAAATAACAGCTGCAGCAGTGGAGTACAGGCAGCTGGAGCCTAGAAGACAAGGTGTGTGCTACAAAGGGCAGAGCTGAAAAGGTGATTCAAGCCCTTAGAGGAGCCCAGAAGATCGTGAGTGCATCCCAGACACTGGCCAGTTAAAGTTTGGTTTTGCTTTTGATTGTGACTGTGCCTTGATATTTTTCCCCTCTCGAAAAAAGAAAGTATTTTCGTGGAGCCCACAGTTAATAGATTTTGAATTGTAAAAAGACTTGAATTTTAAAAAGATATTGGGTATTTTAAAGAGATTGAAATTTTAATATGTAAAGACTATGGGACTTTTACAATTATTTAGATCTTGGGCATGAATAAGAAGGCAAAGGTTAAGGCTTACTAGTGATGTGTTTGTGTGTCAAGTTGACAAGGTGACATATGTGCTGGCTGGTTTTGTGTGACAACTTAACACAAGCTGGGGTTATCACAGAGAAAAGAGCCTTCCTTGAGGAAATGCCTCCATGAGATCCAGCTGTAAAGTATTTTCTCTATTAGTCATCAAGGGGGGAGGCCCCATTGTGGGTAGTGCCATCCCTGGGCTGGTAGTCTTGGATTCTATAAGAAGGCAAGCTGAGCAAGCCAGGGAAGCAAGCCAGTAAGTAACATCCCTCCATGGCCTCTGCATCAGCTCCTGCTTCCTGACCTGCTTGAGTTGCAGTCCTGACTTCCTTTGGCAATGAACAGTAATGTGGAAGTGTAAGCTGAATAAACTTCTTTCATCCCCAACTTGTTTCTTGGTCATGATGTTTGTGCAGGAATAGAAATCCTGACTAAGTCAGGCTGGCTTTCACATTAAATCCAATCAGGAAGCAGGAGAGTAATGAATTCTTCTATTCAGTGTGTGTGTGTGTGTGTGTGTGTGTGTGTGTTTGTGTGTCTCTGTGTATGTCTGTGTGTCTTTGTGTTTCTGTGTATTTGTGTGTGTGTCTGTATATGTCTGTGTGTATGTCCATGTGTGTGTTTGTGTGTCTCTGTGTATGTCTGTGTGTCTTTGTGTTTCTGTGTATTTGTGTGTGTGTCTGTATATGTCTGTGTGTATCTGTGTGTGTGTATGTGTGTATGTCCATGTGTGTGTTTATGTGTGTATGTCTGTGTATACCTGTGTGTCTTTGTGTGTGTGTGTGTGTGTGTGTGTGTGTGTGTGTGTATGCTGTCTGAAAATCCATACAGTACAGTGGAGTCACCCACATTGAGGGTGGGTCTTCCCACCTCATTTGATCTCTTTGACAATTTATCTCCAAAGTAATTCTAGATCCTGTCATATTAACAACATAAACCATCTTAGGCTCCAACTATCCTGCTAATGACACCCAGAGCTTTGGACATAATACAGAAGAAGGTCCTGAGGTGTCCTACAAAGCCATCACTGACTTACAGTAGAAGAAATCACTATAATTCGCCATGAGATTTTTTTCTTTCTCCAGTACATCTTGGCCTGGACTCCCAGGTAGAGACTCCATATGGGGATTCTGCACCCAACCTAGACAGGAAAGCCCTAAGAAAATCCCTATGTTCTGGCAAAGGGTAGATGCATCTAGTTAACTATACGGACAACAACTGCTTTACTCTGGATCCCTGTGAGTGGCAGATGCAAAACTGATTGGAGTGGCAGGAATGCCCTAGTTAGTTGCACATTAAAAAAAAAAGAATAAATGCAAATTACTAATACATTAAATAAAAGTGGGATCTGCTGCTGTATCTCAGTTAGTGAAGCACTTGCACAGTGTGCAAAGGTGTTATACCCCCCATGCCCACCCACACACACATACACTATAAACTTGCTGAGATGGCACATAGGCCTGTAATCCTCACACTTGAGGTAGGCGCTAGAAGGAGGTCATGTTCCGTCACTTGCTACAAAGAATTTAGGGATGCCTAAGGTATAAGAGACTCTAACATGTATGTGCACATTCACACACACACACACACACACACACACACACACACACGAATATAAAGGATGTCACTTCATGAAGGAGCACAGACATTTATAGTGTGAAAAGGAACGTGGAACAGTTACTTCTCAGGCATAAAGCCCTAGAGAGGATCCCAGCAATGAAAGACGGAAAAGGGATGTTAATGAAGTCTTAAACACACGACGCACTATGCACATAAATTTAATGAACTGAATTAATTCCTCGATTAATACCAATGTTCAAATGCCTCGTCACAAATAATAAGTATTGTGGAGAAATTCAATTTTTTTTTTTTGTGCCGTACTAGTGGGAACATGAATTAGTACCGATCCTTTAGAGAACATTCTGGTAGTTCTCCAACAGTATCACGTAAGAAACACATGATTCAGCGGCCCCACCTCTGCATTAGCAAGATGGAAGCAGATGTCACGCAGGACCGTGTACACGGATGCTCTCAGCAGCAGCTGCTGCATTGCTAATTCAGCACCAAGCACAGCTTCTCCCGTGGGGAGAAAAAGGACAGTTTAATGTTCGAAAATTACTTACTCATGACTCATGCTGTGAACACGGAATAGCAGGAGATGAAAAGGTAATACCAAGAAGGAAGAAAATGGGTTGAACAAAGAATACAGTTTATTCATATTAAAAAAAATTCTATGTAGATTAGGTATAGAAGAAGTGCATGTCCCAGATTTGATATTTTAAAAAAGACACCAGCAATAAATAAAAAATAAACAAACAAAAACAATTCCTACAGTTCATACCATATCAAAGAGTTAAAAGAGAATGAAGGCTTTTTTTTCCCAACACCAGAGCAAGACAAGAAAGTACACATACTGTTCCCATCAACAGCAGGAAAAACTCCACCCACACAATAAAAGGGGAAAAGTCAAAGGCTAATGGGCTAAAAAAAAAAAAACAAGTAAACCTTCTAATTGCAGGCAACATGGTTGTGGGTTGCAAATACAAACTGTATTTCTGTGTATCAGCAAGGAACAAACAAATCTATAAAAGGATATCAATCCGTGAAGACCCGAGAAATGGAATATATGGCGTAATTGTTTAACAAAGTTACTTCCATAAAGTACAACCTACAAAAGACTAATGCAAGTTAAGTAATGCCCAAATAAACAACATGATATTATGTACACTGTTCAGTTTTTAAAATATTTTGTATGATTTCCATCTAAATTATTGCCAAGTTGCTATATAAACACATTATCATTTCAGTCAAACTACTAACATTTTTTTTTTTTTAGTGTTGGAGAAACCTAATCTATATTTTATATGGTAACAAAATGAAGTCAGAAGGACCAACATTATTTTTTAAAAACAAACAGATAAACAGATTTATAAAGTCTTGAGCCTTACAAAAAAATCTGTAGCAAA
Source organism: Apodemus agrarius (assembly GCA_964023405.1). Taxonomy (NCBI): domain Eukaryota; kingdom Metazoa; phylum Chordata; class Mammalia; order Rodentia; family Muridae; genus Apodemus; species Apodemus agrarius. Next base: position 23,914,594 of record OZ030025.1, on the reverse strand, counting down.
TCTTACAAATTGTAAACAGGTAATTAGTGGATTATATGAGTCCAGACATAAAGTGAGTCTTCACAGGCACACAACAATGTTTAAGAATCTCTTGGTCGTGAGAGGTGAAGGAGAAAGCTAGATCACCATTTGCAAACTCTAAACAAAAGCAAATCCAATAACAGCACCAATGTGGGCTTCAGCTCAATGTGATGTGAACTCAACTGTGAAAATATAGACCCTGCAAAAGAGACTGTAGAGCTGTTTCATGACTGATGACACATTCCTTCATGCAACATGAAACCATAACTTATGAAAGAAATTAAAAGATTTTTTACATCATCTGAAGTTACAAAAACAAAAACATATGTATATATGTGTATATGTGTATTTGTGTATTTGTGTATTTGTGTATATGTGTATTTGTGTATATGTGTATATTTATGTATACATTATATTATACTACATACTATATACTATATTATATGTTTATTATATTTATTATATATTATGTATTATATATTATGATTTATAATTAGATAAGTATATATTATATATAATAGTATATAACATAATTTCATATAATTTAAATATAAATATATATATTATACTAAAAAGTCTCAAAACTCAAAGAAGACAAAAAGTTCCTGCTACCCATCTGTATATGCTGGTCTGTTTACTATATTGTTCCTAAAGTATAAGACTTACAATGTTTGGAAGGTACTTTATGATGCTCTGGATGTGGTTCGGTTGGTAGAACCCTTATCTAGTAGGCGCAAGGCCCTGAGTTCATGCCCCAGGACCAAGCAAAACAAGCATGACACACATGTCTGTGACCTCAGGACTCAGGAGCCGGAGACGGGAGGCCAGAGGTTCAGAAGTTAAAGTCTTACAATACCTAGCAAGTGTGAAGCCAGATCAAGCTGCCTTGATTAATTTAATTCTAAAATTAAAGTAGTAACATAAAATGTACATTTGAATGGTTCTCTGTATTCACACTAATATTTGGTGTTGGTAACAACTTTAAACCTAATATCATAGGATATTAATTTTTCCCACTTTAAAGACACAAAATAGAGTTTTAGGTTGAGTAGTTTTTTTCTTAATTAATCATGACTTAATTAGATGTGGATCTATAAAAGAGTGGTTTTACACACACACACACACACACACACACACACACACACATTGTCAAACCTCCAAAATTGACAGAAACTGCAGTGGATACAGAATGCTCTCAAATGAGTTTGTCTCTTACATTCCCTGAGAGATCTACAATTAGTTGTCATTCTTTGTGAAATGTGTATGATACTGAACCAAATTAACTTTAACTCTGAACTCTCTTTGTAGGCACAATCCAAAAACCATTAAAAGACTTGATCATTGAAAAAAAAAAACAAAAAAAAAATGAACGTTTATTGATCAAAGGAAAACATGAACGTTACAAATAGCCAAACTTTGTGGTTAATTCTGGGACACTATTACATTCTTTTAAATATTCCCCTTTCCTTTAGTGATTTTCTTAGTTATCAAGGTCCTATCAAGTGTTGAACATGTGCCATTTATTATGCAACAATAATTACATGTTTGTCAGGAACTCATACACTTTCGAGAGAAGGAAGTCGTCTTCGATGATTAGGCAGATGGGTGGGTATCCAAGTCTTTTTTTTTTTTTTAAGATGTTTTAAATGTGTGGATGCATGTGTATGCATGTGTGTTTTTGTGTGCCTATATGAGTGCATGTGTGTGTATGCACGCATACAGTTGAGTGCAGCTGACTACAGAGGCTGCAGGCCTTATCTTCCCTTAGAACTAGAGTTATAGGCAGTTGATTGTGAGTGATTCAACATGAACCCTGGACACTGAACTCAAACCCTCTGTAGGGACAAAGCATATACTTTTAACTGCTGAACCATCTCCAGCCCCAGGAACCAAATCTTAGTGGTATATGCTCTAGAATGTCTTCTCAGACACGTGACGTGTACAGCTAGATAAAGGAACGGAGAGAGTTGGCAAAGTGTCTATGTGGGGGAAAGCGTGAGGACTTTGACTTGTCCGCTTTCTCTGAAACAGACTCTCAGCTCTCCCACGTCTAACTGTAATGCTGAAAATGCTCAAAACTCAGATGACCCGATTTCAGCACTGAATGGAAATGCGTGCTGTAGTTTACGTGTTTGTGTATCCAATTACTGTTGGCTCTGAGCAGAGCATCGTAGGAGAGGCGGGAGCAGAGCCTGCTATCCGAGCTCCGCTTTGGGAACCAGCCAAGTTTCTCTCTCAGACACTCCGTCCCCTGGGAATCCCTTTCCCCCTGTAATGTTCAGAGAAGCTTCACTAATGTCTTAGATATTCCCACATGGTTATTTTTCCATGCTCTTTACATTTTTTTTTTTTTTGGCCCTTTTTATCTCTTATTCTGCTTTTACTTTTTCCCAATTGCATACCAAAACAAAACAAAAGGCCTCTTCAAACATTCTTTGCAAACCAGTTTCATCTCCTGAGACTTACCTCGGCTTCTCCTTTTCCATGCTGTAAAGCCTCTCCGGGTTGGTTCATCTCTCCCTCCTCCTCCCTACTTGTTTGGGTTTGTGGGTAGTTTTTTCCCCCCTTTATCATCCTCTGGACTCCCAAGTGGAGCGGGGCGCTGCAAGCTCTCTTACTTCCGGTTTGATTGCTTCCCTAATCGGATGGGCTAGGGGACTCTGGCCAGCTGCTTGCTTTAATGTGAGTGGATAGCTTAAATTTCATATTTTAATTCTTAATTTGGAAAAGGGAACATGACAGGAGCTTGCTTTCTTGAGATTTTCCCTTTAGGCAAAAAAAAAAAAAAAAAAAAAAAGTATGACTGACTCTGTTTATGAAAAAGAAGACCGTCAGATAACAATATTTTATTTTTGTGCATGCCAGTCCTGAAATGTAGTTGTAACCATTTTGATCTCTGAGTTAGCCATTGGTTTAAGACGGGAATCTGTCATTCAATACCATCAACAATTTCAAAACTATCTGACAGTACCTCAAGCCCCACACTCAATTTTTTTCAACTATTAAAAAAAAGGGGGGGGAAACATGTTTCTTAGAGAAAACCTTAAAGCCTTTCTAAATATTCCAAAATATTAAGAATGTTTTATTAAGAAACAAAATGTAGGACCAAGACCCCAAAATTGAGATAATTAGATAAAGTTCTTGTTTTTGTTTTGTTTTGTTTTTTTTTATACAGCTGGCTGCTTTTAAAATGTGTTTGTGGTTTCGATGCAGTGTATCATGCGTAGGAAAGATTACACAGTGATAACAAAGTGAATATCCATGTCCTTGAGGGCAACATGCCTAGGAGAATTTTCTCCAGTCTTGAAAACTTTCTCTGACCCTTGCGACCTCAGGCTCCTCCTACTTCACAGTCCTCTCTCTTCCTAAGAAAACCACTAATAAGTAGAATGATACAATAAACAGGTATGAAGGCAGTCTTTCAGGGTGTTTTAGGTGTCCACGTTTTGAAGATTTAAAGCATGGATCCTAGCCTAAGTATATTATTCGACATTGCTCCCATGACATTTCACCTCTATTCTATTCTGAGTAGAAGCTCAGAACCTCAAGAAGCTAAAGTTTCTGCCAATGAGGGGGATTTCATGAAAGAAGTCTTGGCCATATTAATTGATAGTGGCTCATTATATGTCCACTCACTGCCCACAGTATGCAACCAATGCTGCTTGGCTGCAGGACCTTGAAATACTTCAAATACACATCTCAACCCAGCATCGTTACTGGCTGGTTCCCTCCTTCGTTTTCTTCCTTTGTGAGATCCCCTATGTGGGTGTTTCTGTCATATGCTGCTGTTTGGTTCAGTCATATCACTGTCAGTTTTTGAATATACATCAAAACCTTCACCACCATTGTTCTTCATTCATGTTCTCCATGTTCTGAAGAGGTTTCCTGTTATAAACCACCTATGGCAATTAAAGAGAGCAGGGCCCCTAAGATCCCACAAGAACATGGACCATATATAAATCTAAGTCATTGACCCAGTTCCTTTAAGACTCAGTCACCAACTGTCAGAAGCCATAATCGGACAAGGTAATATCCTAGTAGGTGATCATCCTGAAATGGCCTGCTTCGGATTATTATATAATCTGAAACAGGTGAGCCCTCATTAAGCAAGACTATGAGGGACAAATTTTAGGAAAGATTCCTGCTATTAATGTGTTTTTCCTGTTATTATTAAACATATATAATAATCAATAAGTAATAGTACACCCCTTTGGAGCAAATCTCTGCAGATCCACAAAGATGTACTATTTTATAGTAATGCTATGTAGATAAAAAGATGACTTAAGTTTTAATGATGATTCTACAAGAATTCCTAAAATTATATCTGTGATTATTAAGCATTTTTATAATGGGACCGCTATTAGGTCCTTTTCTAATAATTAAAACTGCAATGAGAACTCTGCCAGTCTCCCAAGTGTCACTAGCTAATTGCTCTTAGATGGCAACTAGACTTTCTCCTACTCAGAGCACATTCTAAGAGGTTGTAAAACAATTAACCAAAGGTCATCAAAAGGGAACTAATGATTTATTATAGGTGCTAGGACAGAAGATAATATATTGGCTGGGTTTATCGATATAAAACTTCACTTATAACTTATAGTTTTAAACCGTAGGTGAACCTGTGGAGTTAAGACAGGTGATAGATGTTTAGCTAGATAATTACTCCTAATGGATATGCTTGTAAACATTCTCTGTTGTAAACTTCTATTTCAATTTACGATTAGACTTTTTGTGTGAACTTGTGGTGAACTTTGCAACATGTGACCGTGTATTCTGAAAGATGCTAAGGACCAAGAGAAGAGTCAGAACTGAGGAATGGAGGTGAGAAGAGCTGAACTGAGAGAGGAACTAAACTGAGGAGAAGTTTTTAGTCATAAGAGAACAAGATAAGAAGGGGAATGTAGAGTGGGATAACTTAGAAACTATAGGTAACATAAAAAAAAAAACTAAGAGAGCAATGTGCAAAATGCAGAGGGAAAGAGGAACAAAGATGTTGCAGAGAGCAGAAGTAGCAGGCAGACTTCTCCTTACCATGGGACAGCACAGATCCCATGGTAAGGACAAGACTGATTTAGTCTTACTGAAAGGAACAAAGCCTTTTTCTTACAAACATGGATTTAATTCATTTAGCATTAAAAGGGAGGAAGGTTTTTTTTTTTTTCTCTATGTAATAAGTATTGGAGTTCATTTTTCATCTAGAATGAGTGAGTTCTTTTTGCACCGGTGCTTGGTCCTTTGCTCCATATGCATATGTAAGTATGGATGTGTGTGTACTAAGTTTGTAATTGTGAGAATGTATGTATGTATGTGTGTATGTGTAAGTACGAAATTGTGAGAATATATGTAAGCTGGGTCCAACTGAATTTTTGTGGAAATGTGTAAATGAGAACTCTGCATGCATGAAGCTGTGTATGAATTTATGTGAGATTATGTATATTCACTTATGTAAAAGTATTATTCTCTTTTCCTGGTTCAATAGAAGCTTGTTGCTCCGAACTTCCCCCTAGCCTGACAAGCAAGAGGCATCTAGACAAGAGGGAAAAGGCTCTAGCAACTAATCCTTTCCTTATTCTCCTGTTTTAGGATGAGGTGCTAAGTGCCTGAGACTATAGTCTCTGGCCTCAGGGGAACACAGAAGGCAGGTCAGCTACAATAGCATAGTAATTTAGACTTAGATAGGTCAACTTTTATTATACAGCAACCCTAAATATCCTGTAAGACAAAGTCTTAACCCTGAATCTCATGAGACCAAGTCTTCCCCCGCTGATGCTCTTTCCCCTCTACTGCCTCTAGAAGAAACTACAAGGAAGAAGAAACACCTCCCAGCTGGGGCTAACTCTGGACAACCAACTGAGCATAATGAATTATTCTTTCCATTCCTGTTTTCATTATTGTTTAATGAAATTCTACCTCTTAAAACCCCAAACAAATGCACTCTCTCCCATGCTTCTCTTCTCTTCTCTTCTCTTCTCTTCTCTTCTCTTCTCTTCTCTTCTCTTCTCTTCTCTTCTCTTCTCTTCTCTTCTCTTCTCTTCTCTTCTCTCCTCTCCTCTCCTCTCCTCTCCTCTCCTCTCCTCTCCTCTCCTCTCCTCTCCTCTCCTCTCCTCTCCTCTTCTCTCCTCTCCTCTGTCTCTGTCTCTGTCTCTGTCTCTCACTTTCCTAAGAAACACTTCTTTACCATTTTGACACAGAGTACCTCCTTTGTAGTACTTACACAAAAAATGAGTATTGCAGACATGATTGTCTCATAGATGATAAAATTATGAGTTCACTTTGCATAAAATTGAAATTTAGATTATGTAAGTCACCAAATATCTGCAAACTCCTTAAATGTGCGATTCTCCTGTGTTTGCTCCTGAGTTCTAGGGTTATAGATATATCCATCTTCAATGTGCATGCATTTATCTGTGGTTCTCCATTCTTCCCAGTAGCCAGAGATTGGGGGTGGGGGTCGGGAGCAGGAACGGGGTTCAGATGATGTGAGTACCCATGCCTTATCATCTGGGATCAACTTCACTGAGACAGCGCAACTTTATTTGGGATAAACAAGGGTTATATAGATCTTAGGGAGTGGGTCAGGAGTTACAGGTGGATATACATTATTGGCTAGGGTGGGAATGGTTCATTTACATGAAGAAGAATTCCAAGAACCTGCCAGGCATGTTCTTATCAGGAGAGAGGATGTTAAACCTGTAATTTTCTCAAAGACTAAGTGGCTTTCCTCAGGTTTTTGTTGTTTTGTTTTGTTTTTGTTTTTGTTTTTTTGTTTTTTTTTGGAGGCGTTGTCACATGGTGGGAGGTGGTGGTTACATGTAGGAAGGGCTGATTGGTCCTAACACAGTTCCCAATTATGATACTGTGGGAGGGGCTGACTGAGACTTTTGTGCTGAATCATGGATATATCACTTACTGGAAGCTTTGTGCAGATCATCTTCTAGATAAATCAGGTACCTGTGCTTAGAGATACTCTCCAGATAGCCGGGCGTGGTGGCGCATGCCTTTAATCCCAGCACTTGGGAGCCAGAGGCAGGCAGATTTCTGAGTTTGAGGCCAGCCTGGTCTACAGAGTGAGTTCCAGGACAGCCAGGGCTACACAGAGAAACCCTGTCTCGGAAAAAAAAAAAAAAAAAAAAAAAAAGAGATACTCTCCAGATAAGATCAGGCAAAGAAGAGGAAGCCCTGCTGAGAAAGGGAGTCCTCCATTTTGTGCGCAGCTCTGAGAACTTATCTGGACATGGTACGCTGCAACCTTGGGAGCCGGGTCTTTGAATGTTTATCTCTCCTTAGACTTTGAGCCATCTACTCGGGATGGGTGCATATCCAACTTAGGAACTAAATAACTCACTGTTATGCGATCATATTGTTAAATATTCTTGGAGAGATATAAAATGATGTTTGTCAGTTTTCAGCTAAGACACATAGCATTTTCTTCTAAAACACATCCTTTAAGGAGTCTACATTCTGGTCGAAATCCTCTTCATGCGTCTCCTCTGAGTGGGCTTTTTAACTTTGGTCAGATGATCCTACTATAAATGTATGCATATATATATTTATGCATATATATTTATTTATATATCATATATATATGAAATAAGAATAAAACATGTAGGTTATAGGAACCTACTATAGGTTGAATGGGAGAACAAAGCTCTGAGCACTTAGTGCACTTTCTGTAAAATCAAAGTGACATTTGAAAGACGATCTTACAATATTTGGGAGGGGAGATTCTCAGCTCTGTGCCTAGCAGCAGGGTATAGGTGCATAAACCCTCAAATTAGTCCATAAGTTGTAAATGAGCCTGGAGAGCAAGTTCATTTTTGTCTCTATTGTTTGAGCTTCAAATAGAATAATGATATTTACAAAGCTCTAGGTAAAGTTTATTATTTATGTTTACTTGGGAAATCACCAAAGAGTGACTGTTTACCACTGGGTGATCAGCAACTTCTTATTTAAGGATTATTTGTCATTTAATGAATGTCTCCTGTTTGTCCCAAAGGATCTGCAGTTATCCCTCTGTGAATATGCATAATTGTGTTTTCTACTAGAGTACACAGTACATTGCTCTGAAATGAGAATAAAATAAACCTCTTGCTATTGTCCCTTCAGCAATATACCCAGAAATTTTTCTCCTTAGATAATGACTTGTAGTTTTTTGTCTGTTATCAGCAAAATGTGAGAATTTCTTCCTTAATTGATGTTTTTCTAGAATTCTTTTTGAAATTATTTCCATTTGCTAACCCCAGAGGCAAGAAATATTTCTCCTGTATTTGCCCTGATATTTTCATATATATAATATATATGTGTGTGTGTGTGAATATATTTCATATATACAAACATTCATATATATAACTTTATAAATATATGTATATATGTATATAATATTTTTGATGAACAAGATACCTTAATTGCTTCCTTTGGGTAAAACTTTTTTATACAGATATATAAAAACTCCAAAGAGGAATATGTTAGTGTGATACCCTGTGATTTTTCTTATGTATATATTAGATAATATTTAAATTGAACTAGATAAATATCTCTTTTCAGAATGTATCTGTTCTTAAAATGAGAACATTTAAAGTATTTTTATATTATACACATATAATTGTTAGAGTCCCTAGACCCTGCAACCTTACAGTATGTTTTCTCTGACCCCCCCCTCACCCCTCTCTGCTCTACCCTCCCCACCCTCCAATCACCCCGTTCTGCCTTCAGCTTCTATCCCATCAACTTTTATAGATTCTGCATGTGTCTGGCATCCTATGGTAGTTGCCCTTCTGAACCTGCCCCCAACATTACATTTTCCAATCCCATCAAAGCAGAGGGTCATTCTTTTTCACAGATAGTGTTCCATTATTCATATGTGCAACATTTTCTTTATCCATCCATTCATCACTTGATACATACTAGTCTCTATAGAGTCCATAGCTCTATAGAGCTATGGATTTTATTATTTTTTACATGATGTCTGGATTAACTCACATTCCTACCAACAGTGGTAGGATTTTATTCTCAGATCCTTACTAGCATGTGTTAATTTTTGTTTATGGTAGTCACTTCATTAGATCTTCGTTAGAGTGAGGAACTATTTCATCATGGTTATTTTGCAAAACCTCTTTTCCTCATAGCTATAGAATGTTTCTGTAATACCTGTAGCTAGAAAGTACCGCAGGCTGTCAGCTCCCTTCTGCTCTGAAGTCTCCCCACATGGTCCTTGCATCCACTGTCTCCCTTTAGACCTTTTGGTACAGCAGCCTATAATACTTACAATAGAGACAATCAAGGCACTTCGAAAAAGAAGAAGCTTTTCAAAAAGAGGAGGAAAGAGCAGTGGCTCAGACAGGATGTTCTCAACCAGGATGAGATGCTTCCTTCCTACAACTATTCTATTCATGATAAAACCATTGAATAATTCTGCTGAATAATAACACAGGCCCTGCCACTAATGTCTCATGTTGCTCCTACAAAGAAAATAGCCTCCTTGGGGAACAGGAAAATGTCCATAATTGCCCTCTCACAGCTTTCTCTGTTGGCTGTTCCCAATTCAATGCTGTCATTTCCTTGTGACCATGAAATTACTGTATTTTAAAAGACTGTGTTGGAAAAAAGAAATCACTGCATAAGTGACACTTGTCACCTTTACCCTGAAGGTATTTTTCTCACAAAAACAGTTGTCTTTAGGGACCATTTTGCAAACAGAGGCCCTTACAGTTGCAACTCTTACCAAACAAAGGGTAGAAGAGTTATGTAGTCTAAGATTGTGTTTGGATGTTTTCTTTCCTTTCTGTCTGACTACCTGCTGATCTCCTTAGCTTCTCAGGTCTACTCAGTGCCCTTTGCTATCTGCTAATGTCAGTTTACAACAATATCTGATGGTTTCATGGGTCAAAAAGTCAGGCATGACTTAACCGAGTCTTCTCAGAATCTTAGAAAGGGATGAGCTCCTGTCAGAGCTGTAGAGTCACCCAAGGCTAGACTGGACAAGGGTTTGCTTTTAAGCTCATTCACTCTGCATGGTCCTTGAACTGTGGATGATACTCATTTGAAACGTTGCTTCCTTCCACAGAAATCATGGAATTTTTTCTCATTGTTGTTCTTGATGTTGTTTTAAAGCAAGACTGGGTTTGGGACTATAAGGAGAAATTTTTAGATTAGAAGTGTAACAGAAGCTAAATTATTTTTATTACAGTTTTCTTTTGAGTTTCAAAATTTTGCAGTACTCAAAACTATACATGAGAATAACATCACAGAATTCTGAGAACGTAGTAAATATGCAGATTAACGTGCTTCTTTGACTCCAAATTCTTACACGGCCTTACTAATGTAGCCCAGGACGACTTCAAATTCAGGGTCCTTCTGCTTCAACCACCAGAATGCTGGGATTAGTCATGATACATCATGCTGGCATAATACCTGAGCATTTTCTACTCAATTATTCATATAAAACAGCAAGCTTGTGCTAAGCTTAGTATGAGAAACAATGCAATGGTAATATCACTGTCACACTGACACTTTCCAGTCAGCAACATTTTAAAAGACCTTTTAAAACTTTTATACACAGTGGTCCCACCACAAGTAAAGTAGAAAAATTAATAGCATCCCAGTAGTATTGGATCATGAATAATGAGTCTAGAGTATTGGTCAAGAAGAAGAAACATCCTATTCTATAGCTTCTGTCATCACAAGCTCACACATGCTCAGTTTGTTGGTACATCCAAAACATTAGTAAACCATGTGACCAATGTCTAGTGCATAGAATTGGTTTCTTCTCCAGTAGATGCTTTAAATAAATGGTTAGAATGACAAGCTCTAGTTAGTGACAAAGCAAGCAACTGATACCTTATTTTATGAGCTTCGCACATCACGTTCTAAATAGTGGTTGTCTATTAAAATGGTGATATTTTCCTTCATAGAAATATTTTAAATGTGTATTTTAGTACCATTCATAAATTTGCTTATTTTAAGATGTTTGGGTAAAAGAATTTTTATCTCTCCATTTTTTCTAGTGGTTTTATATATCAATTATTTATTTAAAGTTTTGTTATTATCTCCTTCAACTATTCCAATGTAACTCTTAATCTGTCCTCTGTTGAATTCATGGCCTGTTTTTCTATACATATTTCTTAATATATAACTACAACCTGCTCATTATATATAATGCAACTGTATGTATATGATTTCAGGGCTAACCACGTGCTACTGGATAACCAATTGGCGGTCTACTCTGGAGAGAACGGTTTCTCCTGTTCTCAATGTATTGCTTAGTCACTTAGTTAACAGTTCTTTGTTGGGGTCTGGGGCCCTCAGAGTATTCCCCCTCCATGTTATCATGTCAATTGGTACATTCATTGTTAGTTGAATTTGTTTTTCAGAGTCTCATGCATGATTATAGTATATTTACATTATTTCACTACTTTACATCCCTGATCTAACACCTCCAGGATCCCATAGGACTTCTTGTTTGGTATCTACTATTTTATACGATACATACAATTATTTAATATTGCTCATAAGTTCATACGTCTAGGGATCACCACTTGGGTTAGAAGTTATTCACTCTCCCTCAGCAGATATTGAATGTCTATCCTGCTTTATCTAGCAGCGGCCTTCTTGTCTTATATAGTAAATATTCAGGTCTCATTTAGGCAACCATATTGCTGAAATGTCGTGGATGTAGCTTACCTGTCAAATGTAGAAGATGTTATCTAACAGAAGGTATCTTGGGTATCTGAGTTACAATCTATCCATTCTTATTCCTTCAAAGTTCCCCGAACCATTGGTGCAGTGATTGTATTTTAAGTATTTACATTGGCCAATTACTTTGCATTTTGACTAGTTGTGGACCTCTGGAATAGACAATGTCTGCCACACATAGGAGATTCTTTGATGAGGTGTGGAAGCTAATCTTATATTGGCTGGTTTCTGCAGACATTTTGGTGTGTTCTGAAGAACATTAGCATGACATGAAATCAGCCTTGGAAACAGCACATTTAGATCAATTATTCTACTTAACAATATTCTAGAACCTGAATAAGTACTGTCACTTGCTGATAGAGCAGATAAAATTGAGTAGTGTTTTACTTTTGGACTTAGAATTCAGGATCATGACTAAATTATATTCTATGCTTTTACCGATAGGTTCTTATTACTGAAATAAATTTGTAAAAATGGGTACCACATGTATTATGAAGACAGTATGTGTACATAAACATGTGTGTTCGGGTTTGTGTTTGTGTGTGTGTGATTGTGTGTATGTGCTTGCATTTATGTGTCTATATCTGCGTTCAAGTGTATATATCTTCTCTAAAACCTAGTATCTCAAAGTTAGCAAATGAGTTTACAATGAGCATTCAAACTCAATGTTGGCCTTTATATATTTCCAAGTTCTTTTAAAGGGTTGGTCTGTTGTTGAAAATTTACCTTTATTCAGAAGAGCATCAAATTCCAGACATCTAGATGGGAAATGGATAACGTTTATTTTATTGATCATTTATGCATTTCATTTGTGCATGCATCATCATGGTAGCAAGTATGAGAAGGTAATAGCAAAAGAACAAATGTTCTTAAGCTCCCGTGTTCACGTTTTTCTTAGATTTCATTCCATAACTCATTTAGGAAGATAACCCCAAAGAAATTTGCAGAAAATGAGTCTAGAAATGTAATTTACTGTAGCCATTATTTCTGCTAACTTTAGTAATAACTACTGATGAGCCAGACACTTAAGATACACAGGCTAGCAGGCATATGTGTATCCAATTAGACCTAGTTCTTCCTTGAGCCAACAATGCTCTTTTATTTGTAACTTTAATGGCTTAATTTTTGCTGCTATCACAGTTTGAAATGAGCTTAGTCAAAATAGCCTCTGACACCCACAGATACCAGGTTTAGTTTCCACGGAATTTATTTTCAAAGTTCTCTATTATCTCAAGTTACAGGGTGGCAAGAAGACAGCTCATTTGCATATTGTAAACTTTCTAAATGTGTGCCGTTCTGATAGCTTGTAATTTACTAGAATGGGGACATAAAGAAATTTGATGGTTGCTAAGGTGCTTTTTGTTTCCAAACAGAAACTGGCAATCCATCATTGAGCATGTTTGTGTTTCAGAGAAATATCCTTGATAGTGGCCATGAGTGTTGGGAGGATGCTGGCAAGACCACATCGATTAACTTAATGTTCATTCATTTGCCCATTATGGAGACCTCAAGTATGAACCAGTATTGTACAGGGAGGATATAATAGACATGCCATAGGCCGTCTTGGTAAACTAAACCTCAGCTATGAAGTTATATGAACATTCAAGGTAACTGTACTTTGCAAGGTTCAAGTCATCAGGACCTCTAATTCAACAGTAAATCAAGTGTGAAATCCATAAGACTCCAACAAGACATAGCCACAATGGCCTAGAACAACAAGCAAAGAGACTCACCCAAAGTGTAATGCAGAGAAGTCGAGTTATTGGAAAGAAGTAGAAAATAATGCTTTAATCTCGTAAAAAGGCTCTTGTTGGATTTAGCTCAAGACCAAGCTGGAATACATGTAAGATGCAACTGATTCTTGAACCTTGAAGCATCAAGATTTTATTATTGTTGTTGTTTGTGTGTGTATGTGTGTGTGCGTGTAAGTATACATATACATATGTACATATGTGTATACATACACATACACGTACACATGCACGTACACATATACATATACACATATATCCCCTTTTCCATATATAAAGAGTCAGAGTTAGGATACTAGCTAGAGCCCCTGAAGCAGGAGGCGATCCATGGCACTGTCCTTGGAGGCAAATAGAATTCCAAGATTAGAAAAAGAAACCAGGCTAGAATGGATCGCAGCTGAGTTTCTGAAATCTTTCTTGCACTTTCTTTTGTCATTTTGTTTTGTCTTTAGTTGCTGACTTCTCTCTCCTATTTTCTGTTTGGGTCAAAGGAGAAAAATCAAACTTGTTTGCTCTAAATATCCTTGGTGACTCAAACTCCTTGCCCCTACCCCAGGACAGGGATTGAACTTGGTACCTTGTACATGCTAGCTAAATTCTTTATCATGGAACTGTACCCCTGCCCTTCCTACCCACTCTATAAGAGACTGTGAAGAGATGCATCAATTTCTTATTTATAATGCAACTATTAAGCTATAATATGTTTATATGAGTTTCCCTCTTTCACTTTGGTATACATTACTTTTAAATCACTGTTCTTTTGTTTCAATGAATAATTAGGTCTAACCAATTGAGTTTCATTTCCTATTCAAGGAGGGTTTGTAATTTCACATGCAGCTGCTCCATTTCATTCTACCAACACCAAAAATGCATCCTCCATTTTCATCGGGACCAACAGAAGCTATTGTGTGCTCTGGTGTTGATGAGGTTCTAAGCATGTATAGTAATGAACAGAGAACCCCAGGCTGGCTCACCTGCCTCGTCATTCCAGAGGCTCAGTTCAAAGAGTGCTATACCTTGCTGATCTCTTCAGCTGAAAGCCTACCTCAAGCAATGAAAGTACGAGCTAATTTAAATAGTCTTTCAGAAATCTTCGTGAATAGTAATGTCTAAGACTCCCGTTAAAGCATCTTTCTAATGTTCATCCAGTAACTCAGTACTCATTAAAACGAGTTACTATTAATTAATCTTGTTATCATAAACGTTCACGTATTTCCCCGTAACTGCTTTAAAATTTTTAAGTTCGGTGTTTTGTACTTTATTTCACTCTCATTGGCCTACTAGGTTGATATTTCCCTACCTTATCGGCCTTCAGCAATAGGTGTGAAGATAATTTTCTAGATGTCATTAAATCGTGACAACATATAAAGGGTCGTTTATGGAGATTCATTTGCTGATATCCTATTCATTTGCTTCATATGTACAAATCTATAAGTTTAGTATATTTATGGCGCACTGCAACTATTACCATAAAATTGGATTTCATACATTTTTTTATGACGACAATAACACTGTTGATCCCAATTCCATCTCATCCCCAGGCAAAGGCTGCCTAATTTTGATAAGTTTAAAATTAGCTTTTAAAGGCGTTTCAGATGATGGGATTATGCAATATGCTGTCCTGTGTGGCTTGACATCTGTCAATTAGCGAAGAGTTTCTGAGAATCATCCATGCAATCGCATGCACCAGAGCTTCCTAATTTTGGATCACTACATAATACTTCATTGCATGCATAGGTTACAAATTATTCATCCATTTTTCAGCTGATGAAAATTTGAGATTTTTTTCTCTACTTGGAGGCCATTAGGAATGATTCTGTTATTGTAATTTGTGTGTAAATTCTCTCTGAGGATATTACTCTCCATGTGTCTTGGTTGTGTACCTGAGAAGTTGAGTCCTATGGTGACCCATAAATAGAACTGGGTAGGAAATTACCAGGCTATGTCTTATATCACCATTTCTTGTTCCTGGGGGAAGTATATATGTGTTGTCTTTTTTTTTTTTTTTTTTTACATTCTTCTGAAACTTTGCTACTTTCTTGTTAATTTATCAGGGCCATCCAGTGAGTAAGAAATGATATGCCATTAAGGCTTTATTATACATTGTCTTATGACACAATGATGCTGCCCCTGTTCTCAATGTGCTTGGGTCTCAATGGTTTGTATCTTTCAGATATAAAAGCACAACTACTAAGAGTCTGAAGTTTGTATGCTCTTATCTTGGGATTCCCTCTGAATGGAATCCATACACTTCTGAACCAGAGAACGCAAGAGGGATGAGTATGCTCACACATAGCCTATAACCCTAGGACTCAGAAGGTTGATGCAGGATTCTGTGATTTGAGGCCAACATAAATTACCCAGCAATGTAACAGGCCCAGGGCAACAAAAACAGTGCCTGGCAGAATTGGTGGTGCTAGGGCGGGCTAGACTACATGCAGAGGATTAACTGCCTAGCTGATAAAAACCGTCATAAATGAGAGTTGCTTCCCTTCTAGTAAGTTTGAGCATGTCTTTTATTTTAGAAGTTATACAAAGCTACAATTTTCAGCAGTTCTTGTTCCTGGGACCCCCAACAGCTTTCTTTGTCTAGATTGGACTTAATAACATGTATTGTATTTGAGGGCTACAACTGAGAACTTCACTTTGCATGGTGGTGCATGCATTTAATCTCAACACTTAGGATGCAGAGACAGACAGATCATTGAGACCGGAGGCCATTTTGATTTGCATAGTGAGTTCTAGGTGAGCCAGGGATACTCAAGACATTGTTTTTGTTTTTTACAGATAATAAAAAGGAAGAAAATCTTTAAAAATTAAAATACTTCTTTACAATTAAGAATAATATAGTAACCACACATTGTCCCCTGGTGATGGCCCATGCCAGTTATCATAGCACTCAGTGGGGCCAAGGGAGAAAGTTTAGGAGATTAAACAGCCTAGGACACCTATCTAAAACTTAGCTCACAAAATGAAACATTCGAAAACAAATTTCACTCATGTGTTTCATCATACACAAACAGTACCTTTGTGGAAAATAAATACAACAATTTAGGGAGAAAAAACTTTTTTCTTTCACAGTATAAATCTATTTCATAGTTTACTCAAAAGCAAAAAGAAAAATTGTAACTGCTTCTGCTATCAATATACTACATTATTCCTCTTTTTAAATGTCTACAGTTACCTTCTGGTACTTTCATAATGAAGAAGGCAAATAACATCTTTCTGTTTATATGAATATTGACCACATTTCTAGATCTCCTGATAACTCTCAAGGGTTCTGAACATCCTGACCATGCTTAGGAATCATTGTTGAGAGGACATACCTTTTCAAATCAATTAATTAGCTCTGTCCCTCTTCAACACTGTACTGGGTTTGAATGACCTTGAAATTAATTTTTGGGAACTTAATCTACTTGAAAGAAGAAGTACGGAATGTTTCTGAAAGATTTAAAAAAGCAAACAAAAAATTTTTCAAGTTGAAAAAGAGTATGGTTATTCAATACCAAATAATCAGTGCTGAAAATATATACATACAAGTAACATTATACAGACCAAGAAGCATGTTATACTTAGGAATATGGGCCATATATATGCATATGTGTGTGTGTGTGTGTGTGTGTGTGTGTGTGTGTGTGTGTGTAGGGGTGTGTGTGGGTGTCTGGGTGTGTATGTGTGCTATAATAAATATTGAATAAAAGAGGCCATGAATTTGAAAGACAGCAAGGAGGGGCATTTGGGATGATTTAAATGGAAGAAAGAGAAGGGAAATTTTGTGATTATATTATAATCTTAAAAATAGAAAAGTTTTCTTTAAAGTCAAGTCTCTGCCTGACAAGCGTGAAGATCTGAGTTCAGATATTTATCATCCATGAACATCTGGGCACATGTGTACAGCTACAGTGCTGCTGTTAGGCCGGTGGCAGGGGTGTAGAGTGCAGAAACAACTGTATACCGATAGCCTTTGGAATGTAAACATAGAATATAGAAAATAAAAATTAAGAAAAAAACCTAAGGTGGAGAGCGATTGAGAGAAACATCAGATATTGAACTCTGGCCTCCACATACATGCAAACAGGTACACATGAACACCTATGCAAACACTTGTACATTCATATTAACATACACATGCAGCAAGCATTCATTTGTTTAATTGACAGTATTAAATTACAGAGGCCTCCTTGGGCAACTAGAATATGTCTATGAGCTATCGATGGCGGTGTGCCTGAACTCCATGGTAACTCTTAGAAAGGGAGATTATGTTTCATGTATTCCTTTAAAGATTCCTTTCTTACAGTCAAGGATTTGGAAGTCAGGTAGAAAAAAAGTATTTGACTCAAATGTTGAATAAGACTGGGTAAGAAGTTATGGTCAGTCTGTATGCATCAAGTTTGTGTTGCCAGAGACAGTATTTCTAGATGGCGTTAGCATGTGAATTAGTGGTGCAAAGAGAGTGGCTAGTCTTCAATGTTTTCAGCATCATTTGATCCATTGAGGGTTTAACTAGAACACAACAAAAAAGTATGGATTCACCCTTCCTTTTCTGCCACTACTTGAGAAAGGCCACCTTACCTAATAGTCTTTGATGTTTTACCATGAGTCTAGAGACTGGTACTTCCACCATTGGCAGCTGGCAGTGGGAAAATCTTGAGCTTTCTCTCCCCAATGACTGCATGAACTATGCATCTATCTCCCAGCTATGTTATATAGAATATACAAAATAAGCATTAAGTCCCAGAAAAGACAATTTCAGTCATCAAGTCTCTTGCATGGAGAATTTATCCAAGCTGCATTGATAATAGAAGGAAATTGAAATTCTTTCTACTCTGCAAAGAGTTTGAAATGCCAAGGTTTTGTAATCATTCATTATGGTTGCAAGGAGTCATAATGTCACATCTAACAAGGCTTCTGGATGCCTAAGGCGTGTCCTAGCTGTCCCTTGATAACACTTAATCTAAAAACACTGAAAAATTATGCTCCCCTGATTTTGAATCTCATATCTGCTTGATAAATTATAATTAATAGCACAGCAACACGCCTTCTTATTTGTAAAGTGCTAATAATAGTTATTATAAATCTTTGTTGTTTTAGAAGAAGTAAGGGTAATAGATTTAAATCTATTGGCATACCATGTGACACTAGTGGACCTACAGATGAATGGTTAATATCTTTATTCAGACTTACGGGGTAAGAATTGATCTTTGAGGCAGTAAGCTGGCAAATGAATCACCTCTCCTGGGTATGCCCATGAGGGTGAAATACCATCAGCATGTGGCAGTGCCAACCTTAGGAGAACTTCTGACAGAGAAGGCAATCTTGGAGTCCTGTTGTTGACATTTTCTTGTTTGAGAGAATTTTGTTTTTGACATTTTAAGTCCTTTCTCCTAAGCTAGCAATTATAACATTTTTCTTTCCTGTAGAACAATATTTAGAAACAAACCAGTACTAGCATACCCAAATCATGAAATGTCGATATGCCCAGAAACACTTTTAGAAAGAAAATCTTAGTTAAAAATGTGTCGGGACAAAGCCAGGACAAAATGCGTGGAAGCTATGCTATTTATAATCGACTCATAAAATCGTAAAATCTGGCCAATTGTTCTTGGTAAAATTTTAAGAAATATGCTTTTAAAACTGGTTTCAATCCCTTCATATTTTTCTTGTAAACACCTTCTTACTCCCAAGGAAAACATACGGAAGCTCAAATATAGGGACTCATGTTAATAAAACCAGGAAGATTGATACAGCATGATTGTTGACCTGAAAGAAGAAATCTGTACTGCCACTATTAAAAAATTCAAGGGGGTGTTCCTCCTCTGGGAGAATGCTTCTTTATTCCTTAGTGTTTTATGGCTTTTGTGTGTGTGTGTGTCTTTTATCACAAGTGGTGACCAATATGTTCAAACTTCAGGTCCTTTTTCATCTTTCAAAGCCACTCCTTGATCCACAGTGACAGTGGGATGGAAAACTGACTACCAGATTAGCATTTGCAATGAACACCTAATTTTCTACTGTGAAGAGCATCGGATCCTGATGTGACTCAATTATCCAACTTATAGACAGAAAATTGATGGCACAAGAGCTGCCATTTGTCACGTTCACAGTAGCGGACTTTCCAACGTTTAATCTCTAGCTGTTGTTTTGCAATCAAATTTAATGTTGTGGCTACGAAACAGATGCACAAAACCATCTCCTTGTCTGGGTTTCGATATTATTTTCCAAGAGTCAAGAGGTAGTTGAAATTCCTGAGGGCTTAAAAATAGTTCTGAAGCAAAAGTGTGCACCCTATGGGCACGATTATCCTATGTGCAGGCAATTGTATTTTCAACGCAATTAGCTGCCTAACCGTGTAGCTAAACTTCTCTATGTATTTGCACATATAAGTAATTATGTCAGAGTTAAGGTCTGAAGAGCTCTTTGCAGATTTTGTTTTCCCATAGGAATAGTCATAGCAACATATATTAAAAACAATCCCATATTATGCATCTATTTATTGATCTATGTACAAATAATATCTGAAGTGACAGGGTTTCATTTTTCTTAACCAAAATATGCAGATAATAAAGATTATGCATGACAATGACATAAATTGTAGCATTCCATTATCAACATAGTTGGTCTAATAACCTCCCTTCAACACATCTGTCAATATATAGAAAATACATATGTTCATATGAAATTACACAAAAATTAATATTTATTTTAATGTATAAGCTCTAATAATGAAAAAAATTATTAATAAATCTTATAAACTGTAAGCAAAATCCATGCGCCTCCCCTTATTCTGACCACCTCTTTGTATTCTTTAACAAAAGAGGATGATTTCTTCAAATTTCGCATATTGAAGGAACTCAGTGAATATTTGTGTTTTTGTTGTTCTCTCTTTATTAAAAAAAATACTATCAATACAGAAGGGGAAAGCAAGATGCATATTACCAAGAGACTCATTTTATTTATAACTTATTCAGTTTTATATAATTAAATACAATTACATCCATTTTCCCCCTCCTTTTCCTTTCTTTAGCCTCTACCAATTTCTTTCCTTCCAATTTCTTCTTTGACCCTTTTTTTCTTTGAATATTATTGTGATATGTGATATATATCCTATCATAAATTATGTTGTATATCATATATTATGTTATATTACATGTTATCCATCAAGTTATATATTTCTTATGTGCAATATATATATGTGACGATAATATAAGTCACAATAATATATAATAATACCACATTTATCTGAACAAGTATACAAACATATACAGAGACTCTTGATTGTTGTTATGGATTTCTATACCTGACTTGTGCAAGTCTGTTCCTATTTTCATGTTTGCTTTTGGCCCCCAAAGACTTCCAAATGGTTCAGAGACACATTTCTGGAATTGAGTACAGATTCCTCTGTGTGGTAGAGCGCCTTCATATCCAGGTACCTCAAGTCATGTTTGGTCAAGTGGCTTCACCACAGATGAATAAGGCTGTGCATAGTATATCTGAACTCCCTTCCTCTGTTTAATCAGAAATTATCTCCAGTGCCACATTGTAAAATACTAATCATTCTACGTTTCTTGCTTAATTAGAGAATACTTTGTTGAATATAATTGCTGCTGTGCCCATGTGCTTGTGTGCTTACATGGGTCAGATAAGCGTCAAGCTCAGTGGTACCTCAGTCTCCTTTAAATTCTTGAATCTTATTTAAGCATGACAGTAAACTAATTAAAGCAAACGGAAGACCAGCAGTTTGCACTGGATTAGATGATCACTTCTCATGGCAATGTGGATGTAAATTTCATGTTAAAATAAACACTAAATATAATACTTGATGATTAAGTACATGTGGCTGCTAATATGATGCAGATACTGACTGAAAGTTTTATTTGTCCTGAAGCTAATTTGTATTTAGTTCTTGATAGTGTTAAAATTATGTGTATCTCCTCTATCATTAAATGAACGTTAAACAAAACCAAAGCCAAGGAGCCCAGCAGTGTGCCCACCTTCCACAGAATCCGTGAGGTAGATTTAAGGCCGATGAAGAGCCAACCATAAGCAAAACAATTCCTGGACTTTTGTTTGTTCAGATTTTGGGCTCATTTAAGGAAATAATGAGGTGATAGGAGGATGAGGTATATTTAGGGTAACAGTAATGACCTTTGGGTTTCTAGAGTTCATACCATATTGTTTATAAAACCTTGAGAGACTTGAGGCTTGGTAGAAAGCTCCCAGCTCTCACTGTGGCCTAGGAATTAGGGTCTCTACAGAGATGGAATACTAAATACATGAGTGGTAAGCCCATTATGTTTTGAAATAATCTCCCTACCAATGTTTGAGTCTGAAGTGGAAATGGTCATGTGGGCGCAGAGCACTCTGTTCATTCCTCAATGCTTGGAACTGAGAAGCGTCTTCTGGTTACTGCATTTCCCCCAGGAACTGAATGTCACCGGCAGGCAGTCTCTGCAGCATTTCTTGGAATATTGTCTTGTATTCATTTTTCAATCAAAGACTCCAGGAAACCTCCGTGGAAACGTCTGAAACTTATTATCTAAACAACATTCCCCTTGTTTGTCACTGCTCTGAAACTCTTGTTCATTTCAGCTTTCCCCGCGTGGTTTTGATATCCGTGTCTCCACCTCACTAACTGACATGTCTTGCTTAGGTATCTTCTGCCAGTGTATAGTCTAGAACATTCTTCTGGGAAACACATCAGGGAAAGCATAGGATGCTCCACCATTTGTTTGACCCTTCCTTGGAGATCGCAGGCTATCCTGGACTGTCTTTTTTTTCCCCAACATCTGCAAAGGACTATTTTACAGATTTCTCTCTGTATGTTTCCAAGAGTTTACGGGGAGCATTTTTTTTTCTCAAAGCAAAAATCAGCAGGGAGAACCGAGAGACAGAAAGAGGAAGGGATCGGAGAGGAGGGGGATGTAAGAACAGAAGCACCCGGATCTCTGTAGACAGTTCTTCAGCGACTATACTTCTCTGAGGAAGAGATTGAAAGTCTTTTGTGAGGTTTGTTTTGGGACTTGACAAAGAGCAAAGCATCGTCTTGCCCCTGTGGTCTCCCCACAGAACTTACTGTCTGATTCCAAGTCTGCGGATGCTATGCACATTCCTATAAGGAAACCTTGGCAATCTGTTTGCTGTTCTCGGGGAACCGCCTCCCCACCCTCTCCCTATTAAATAATTACTTAGCAAGTTGATTGTAGTTTAACAGGACTTTCTTCATGACGTCTAGAACACTAACGACTGGATGGGGCTCACATTACTTCATTCTCGTAGGACGTTGGCATTAGAATGCACTTTATTTTCATGGAACATTCATATGTCTTTATATTAGCAGCAACTCTAGATTCGATTGAGACTGTATTTTTCAAGGATGTCTGGTTAAGACTTCAGTCTTTCCTTCAGTAGCATCTCCAGCTCTGCAGAGAGCAATAGGAACTAATGTGATCCACACTAATGGAAAAGAAATGGAAAGACACTTGTTCGTGTCAAGGTACAGTGCTTAGGGACGAGTGAATAGATCATCATGCCTCAGATGTCCTAGCAAATTCTGTAGATATGCCCCCAGATGATAGTCTGTTTCTTTTTCCTACATTCTATGAGTGAAGCTTGTTAGCAGAATAATCTTCAATGAAAGTACAGGGAAAGTAGGAAACCAGTCAAAAAGAAAGTGAGATTACTTGATTTCTTCTTATATGGAGTGTTGAAGGAGAGAGAAGTATTAGAACATGGAGATAAAGTCTTATCTGTAGGGCATGGATAGGGCAAATGATGGAAGGTGAGTGAGCTCTGGGTGGGGGTGAAGCAAGACTAATTGGCCTCTACTCATCACAAAGAGGGGTGCAGAAGAGACAAAGGGGAGAACTGATATCAAAGAAACTCACAGAGGTGGAGGGATTGTTCTAAACCACCAGGCAGAAGAGAATCTGTTATCCAAATGAGCTAAACACCGTCCCCTGCCACCCTAGCACCTGCAAAGGAATTTATTCAGCTGATTCTGTTAGCTATTCATAGTGGCCCAGGTTGATCTTAGAACAAAGGGCAAGATAAAAATCTCAGCTATACCACTGCGCCAGCTGCAAAGGAGGTTTAATGGGCTGAGGACAAAGGACCTCCAAGGAGAGGCCATGGGGGACAGGGCACTTCCCATCTCCCATTTCTGTCCTCCCTGTGCCTTATCTTTGGTAACATTTTAATTAGTGAACATCGAACTTTACACGATAAAAGAGCCCCTGAGCAAGCGTGAGGGCCACTCATTCCTGATCACTTTATTTGATGCAAATTATTTTGAGATTTTAGAGATCACTCTATCCCCTAGATGGGAAGAAAGTTCAAATGTCTTAACTACAAAAACCACTTAGATAAAACTCATTAGCATTCCATGATCTTTTTTATCTTTGATATTTCATACCGATCAGATCAGATTCATTGAAATTATTTAAACAATAGTTTCAAGTATTTCTACAAAAATATTACAAAGAACAACCCCCAATAATTTGGGGATTAGCTAGAACTATCAATATAAATATAGCTGAACCTATATTTAGTTCAAGGAAAAAATGCATACAGAGGTGCATGTTGTACATTAATTGCAACCCATTAAGTACTCTGGGAGGGACCAACACTCTTATTTTAATGTGCTAAATATTGCTTATGCTATATTGAATATCACTGCTTGACATTTGGTATAAAAATCGTATCATCAAGCAAATAAAATGTTAATTAAAATATTCCTTTGATGTAACTATGAGCATTGAAAGAAATACAGTTCTCTTTGTGTGGGGCTTTAAACATGATCGGGGCTGATTTTTGAGTTATGTATGAGTTTTATCAACTTGGGTCTATCTCATTGCTACTTCTATGAACCATAGTTATTCTTTTACCTGATTCTCTTTAAGATTTTATCCCTTTATTCTGATTCTGTCATTCATACAAGATATTCATAGGTTTGGGTCATCTAGATAACAATGTTAGCTTACATTAATTCTCTCTAAAATAGTTTTCTGTCGACTGGAAAATTGAGATCTGGATTGAGAATCTGGAAATAAAGTGTTTGTGGCATCAAGATGAAGGAGGTGACTTTAAAAGCCTTTCCCAAGGCTGGCTTAAACATATCTGTTATTTGCCTTCACAACCCAGATTTTTATCATGTGGTAGGACTTGTGCTTTTTCAGAACTTAGAAGTGTGAAGTTGTAATCTTTCTTTTGAGGATAAAATATAAAAGGGTCAGTCATTCATGTTTTAGCATCTAAGCTAAACAGACATCTCAATATGTGTTTATCTGATTACCTTACTTCATAGCGTCTGGTCCGAGAAATAAGCAGGACAACAATGAGTTTTGTGATATAAAGAATTTGCCAGTATATATAAAATGAGCTCAAACTATTACCATGATTGATATCAAAACATTGAAATACACACATGGGGGAAAAGAAACCATTTAGCTTTGGGTTGGTTAAAAGGCAGGCTAGAAGATATGTATTCATATCTTTAAATCATTCTATCTTTTCAAATGGAGATGTGATGTGTCTTTTTTGAAAGTTGTAGATATTAGATATATAATGGGAAAAACAATTGAACAATTATGACAATCATCTGAAGTCAAATGGCTGTTACTAAGAAGGCATGATTATTTCAAAGGAGACAGTATCTCTGCTTTTTAAATTTGATCAAATTTACTCTGTTCTATTGATAACGTTAGTGATATCATGATTTTGCTGTGAGGTCTATCATGGTTGACTGATATTGAATTATTTTAGTAGGTAACATATCTAGAGTTATGTGCTCTACCTGGAATATGTGCTTTTTTCTACTTCTTTTGATCTTTGTAAAATATTGAAGGGTTATAGAATCTCTTGTTCATAGATTCAAATTTCTAAACATTTAACCCTCTGACCTTATGACATCTTTACAGTTGTACTCCCTTCTATGATGTATTATAACACACACACACACACACACACACACACACACACACACACGCACGCATGCTTATTTATAGATTGGAATGAAAATCATGTAATATCTAAAAATGATGCACATAAATCCCTAGGGAAGATCTTTCTGAGCAAGACAAGCATACATAGAAAGTTACTCTGGCCCTTATTGCATATTGTAATATAGGAATCTTTAACTTCAGATCTTTTGCTGAATAGGGGTAAGAGAATGGGAAAGAGACCACCCAGGCAAGCCACAGAATCAAGAGTGCATCACAGATATTAAGCAGACACTTGATAGATGCTAGAGAATTATAAAATGAGGAAAACCCATTTGAATTAATTAGATGAAAATAATTGTAATTACAACCATTATTAAAATGGCTTGCACTAGGCTAATTACCATATGTAAAAGCTCTTATCATGCCCTTAATAGTGATATGTGGCGGCTTTGTATAGTTGCTGTGTTTTACATAATTACTACAAGAGACCATATTCAGCTCTGCTTCCACTTCTGTTGTCCAAGGAGCAATTCATTTACTCCAAGCTGAAATGTATTAGATAGAATATGACTTAAAAAAAGACTTCTCATAGACCCAAACAAAATGCAGATAATGGAAGAAGTCAAAAGTGAGGCCCTGCAGTCCTTTGAACTGTTACTGAACAAAGTGGTCTACTTCTCCTCTCTGTTAAATGCTGGTGATTTAAAGATCTGGTGTACATAGATTCAGAGCTTATGAGAGTTGAACACTTTGGCCCTACAATGTCTTCATATTTGTACTCTGTACTGACATCTTTCTCTGTATCTGTCTGTCTGTCTCTGTGTCTTTCTCTCTCTCACTGCCCCCCCCAGAATTTTAGGTTGATTAATTTGCCATATTATTTTTTTAAAAATTTTAGTTCCATAGTATGTGTGTGTATATGTATGTGTATGTGCATGCATATGCATAGGTATTGGAGTATATGTATATGTATAATGTATATGTATACTCTAATTTTTTCACTTAAAACGTGTGACAGAAGCAGGTAGATTTCTGATTGTCAGGCCACCTTAGTGTGCATAAGTTCCAGCTAGGACTATATAGCAAGACACCGTCTCTAGAGGAGCAGTAAGTATTTCTAACCACTGTACAAACTCTCCAGACTCTAATTTGTAAAATCAACAAGTGTTGAAAATATTTCAATGCAAAATGAAAAAGTAAATCTCAAATAATACACTTATAAAAATTTCAAAAATGTAAATGGTGATACTATTGAAAGTCCTAATAGAGATTATAACATAGATGTTTTCACAAAGCAAGAACTTACCGAGACTTTTGTGTGTGAGTGTTTTATAAAAATTTGCATTTGTTCCTTTTTTCACTCATTAGTGAATAAAATCGTGTCATTCCTGAAATAAATAAATATCAAAATTATTCAAAGCACAGTTACTTGGATTTAAGGTTGTAATTCATTCTCTACATATTTCTTACCATGGATAGGACAGAATTGATTCTGGTTTTACTTTTTATTCATTATTGTATTTTTTTTCTTTAAGAATTTTATTCGCATATTTTGATCATACTTTTCCCTCCCCCATCTGATCCAAGGCTTACCCCTCTTACCTAAGGACCCATCTTTGTGCCCTCTTATTTTTTATTGTTTGAGTTTTTTTCCCTACCAATTTGTGTCATGCACACACGCTTGGATATATGGCCTTCCACTGGAGTCTGGTCTGCCTACAAGCTGAGACATCCTTAAGAATGATGAGAAGCCAAATTCTCCCTCTTCTAGAAGATACGTTGCCAATAGCTACTTAGCTAGGGCAGGGCTTCATGCTCCCTTCTCCCTCCTCATCCTGGCATTTTCTCTGGCTTGAGCTCCTGCAGGTAATATGCCCTCTGTCACAAGCATTGTCAAGGCCATATGAATAGCATCTCTGCTAAGTCTGGTAAAGGCTCTTTCATTGTAGTTAGCCACCGACTAGGACCAAAGTCTTCCAGCCCTTACCTTTTATTGATTCTTGAGCCCCAGTGAGGGATGAGCATTCTTCTATTTCTCTCTCTCTCTCTCTCTCTCTCTCTCTCTCTCTCTCTCTCTTGCACCTTGACTACTTCTACTGTCGCTATCTACTGCGGGGGCAAAAGCATCTCTCCTGACAATCGAGAAGTACGTTTATGTATGTGAATAGCAGTGAGTCACTGGAAGTCATCTTAATACTGTGGCCACATAGCAAAGTAGTAGGCATGTGTTCTCTCCAGGGCATAGGAAAAACTTTCTGAACAGAATCCTGTCTAGCACCGCAGACATTTTGAGTGAATTCTTTATTTAAATTTTTATAATTATTGCTTTCAGCATTCTCACTTCTTCTTTTTTTTTAATTTAAGAAAGTATTGAACTTGAAGGACAAAGAGGAGAGGAACATAAAGAACTATCAGATCAAATAACGTGTGTTTGAAATCAATAACAACAACGACGTAAAACAGCCACCATCCATCGGGACGAGATCAGTCTTTCTTGAGCCATCTGAATATTTTCCTAAAATGCTGTCTGATGGATGCGGGGCCTTAAATTTTTATTTGCAAGAAAATGTGGGGTTATAGAAGGCTGTTTAAAGCATAAAAATCCTGCCACCTATAGTATAAACAAAGTATGATTTAAGCATCCTTCTCCTGTGGAAACCCTGCTTTGAATGAGGCTTTGGACCTGCAGATCAGGATGCGGCTGAGGGCTCAGTCACCCTAGGTTTCTGGTGTGCCCGAGGCAGAAGTGCCCAGCTCATTTAGCCCAGCAGAGAGTGGCTGCTTAATGGAGCTGCACGGCAGCTTGCATTTCTTGCCACATTTGACAAGGACGTTCGGTTTCAGCAACTGAACCTTATTTAGAGAAGTGATGTTTTCCATTTGTGTATTTGCGAAGGATATGCTTCTGGCAATGTCAGGAAACGAATTTTCGGGAAATGGTCTGAAAATGAAGCTCAGGTCTTCAGATCAATAAATTGCAGTCCCTTTGATTTTCGTGGACCCAACAGCAAGTTTCAGAGTTTGCAAATGGAAATCAACATTAGGCTTCATTTATTTTCATTCCGCGTCAAATTAAAGTGAAGTTTTTGTCAGTTTATGAAAAGAACAGCTAATGGGAAAAATAACAACTCTGAAAGTAAGATGCCAAGGGTCGTCTCTGAATAAACGTTAAAGATTATCAGAGCTGATTATCTGTTTTGAGATAAAGTTATGAAATTACATAAAAATATTTGTAGAGGGCCAGCAAGATGGCTCAGTGAGTTTAATTGCTTGTCCCCAAACATCAGGAACAGAGTTTCCTTCCAGAGATCCACAGGGTCGGGAGAGATAATGATCTCCCACCTGTCTGTGGATCCTCAAAAGAGCTATGCAGAAGAGTGCACACACACACACACACATACACACACACACACACACACACACACACACACACACACACAGGCATGCATATAGACACTAAATAAATAAATACAAAGATAAATCATAGATCAATAGATAGATAGATAGATAGATAGATAGATAGGTAGGTAGGTAGGTAGAATATGAAATACTTGTATGAAAAATTTACTACTTGTAGAATAACCTTGGACTTTAGTATGCCTTCATTTAATAGTTTCCTTTTCCCCACCTCTTTCCTTTCTTCCCTCCAAGCCTTCCCATATAACCATCCTCAATCTCTGTCAAATTCATGGTCTCTGTTGTCATTCATCATTGCTATGTACATATATGCATACATATACACATATATTCCCAAATATATAAATACATCTTGTTTAGACTGTATGATGTTACTCATATGTCTGTTTTCAGGGCTGACCATTTGGTACTGAATAACCAAATGATACATACTTCCCCTGGGGAAAACATTTTTTCCCCCGCTCTGAGCATTCTTAGTTGCTTGTCTATCCTTTGTTGTGTAGGTTGAGACCCATCCACTTTGGCATGCCCATTGCTGTTGTCCTGTTCATCTCATACTTAGGTGGCCATGTTGGTGACAATGTGTGGGCGTAGCCCCTGGCATTACTAGGAGAAAAGATCTCACAGCAAATTGCCTAAACCCCTGGACTATAATATGACTGCCTCCCCTTCTGAGATGATCTCCAAGCCTTCCCGTGTGAGAATAATAACGTAGATGTGTGTGTTAGGACTAGGCTCAACAACTCTGCATTTTGATTGGTTGTAGTTTTCTGTAATGGCCTCTGACTGTGCGTATCTATGCATATAAGGACACATATTTACGATATTTAAGGATTATTTCATAAAAACGCTGGTGTAGTAAAGTGATTGTTGTAGGTTCTCCTCCAGCATCCATGCACTGCACATGCCCAGGAGTCAGAATATGGTCCATGGATGAAGCTGTATGAGGAGATTTCTGAGAGTTTTTGAGAAAACTCCAAGTTGATAAAACAAGACTCTCGAGACCTCTGTTCGCTCCATAACAAGGGTTGTTTCTAGAGTGTGCTTCTCTGCCCCTCCCTGGCGTGGTAAACAGGAGTGGGTTTACTGTAATTACCACTCATCTGACCCCCTCATTATTCAGGATGATGTTTTTGTGCATGAGTTGTCATTGTGACAGATATAGCCTAAACACAGGACCTTGACCTTGCGACTTCACATAGCCTAAACTCATACGACCTTGCCTCAGACTACCCTCAGAATATAAATTGTCTGGTGCTCTGAATAAAGACAACTAGTACATGAATGAGACTTTAAATCCTTTTCTGCCCCATCTTTAAGCTCCGATATCCCAGGTTCATACCACCAACTAGAATGTTAACAGTTAAGTTCCCTGTACTGGGTATGATTTCCTTCTTATTGAGCAGGTCTTAAGACCACTTATAGAGGGAGAAAAACCAAATATAACTGTTTATTTCACATGAATAATTTATTTCTTCAATTTGATGTGTGCAGATGTGTGCATGCTTATGTATGTACACATACATACACATGTACACATGCATATGTGTGTGCACATGCGTGTGGAGGTCAGTGCTCATCCTTGAGTGTCATCCCTTAGACACTATCTAACTTTTAAACTTTTTTTCTTTTGATTAGCAGTCTTTCAGTAGCTTAGAACTTGACAAAGAGCCTCTGTGTCTGTCTGGGGAACCACAGGGATTTACCCTTCTCCACTTTTCTAGTGCTTGGCTCCAAATTATGTGCCACCATACCTGGCCTTCTTTTTTTTTTTTTTAATGTGTATTCTGGAGAATCAAACACAAGTGATCTCTTTTACAAGACAAGCATTTTACGCACTGAACTATTCCTCTAGACCCCTCAAAGTACGTGTAACATTTTCCAGATGTAAATAATAAGATAATAATAGTAATTCCAGTTTTTAAGACTTTTCTTCATGTTTCAAAGTGTACCAGTTTGTGTGTCTGGAAAGTATTCATTAAACGCATATAATGAAGTGCTCACTGTCTTGGTCTGCACAAGTTACTAACCTCAGATGTCAGATTCTTCATACTTAAACTCGAAACATTTCATGTGTTTACTATTAAATTAGTAGATACATATCTTGCAGCTGTTGCTTGTATGTGTATTCTCAGTGATTTTTATAATGATATTTATTTACATTTATATTGATGAATTACTCACATTTTATACATTTTGGTTTTAGAAATTTTTATTCTGCCTACAAATATTGCATACATACATCCTGGCCTCTTGGGATTTGACAATAGAGAAGCTAACCTGTTAGTATTCACTATTAGTCAATGCTTACATTTTTTTTTTTGCCTTTACAGTCACGGCTATTCATTTTCCTGCAAGGACTGATTAAATATGTTTTTGTATACAGCTTCCAGACGCACAGACCACCAGCTTCTAATTTTCTTCGTAACTCCACTACGACCTGGCTAAGCACCCCTTGCAATCTTTCAGCCAAGGGTAGACAAGTACACAGCTTGCAGAGTGTAAATACTGCACGGTCGTTATGGGGAGGTGGTTTTACAGCTGGCCCTTTCAGATTTTACCCTTGCATATCCTGGTAGGAAATCATGGAGTTTTGCCTTTTAAATCTTATTTTATTATTAAGCAGAGGCAGTATGGTTTAGTAGGAAAACAATAGCTCAGGCACAGCCATAAATTCTAATCCTGGCACCATCA
Source organism: Apodemus agrarius (assembly GCA_964023405.1). Classification (NCBI taxonomy): domain Eukaryota; kingdom Metazoa; phylum Chordata; class Mammalia; order Rodentia; family Muridae; genus Apodemus; species Apodemus agrarius. The sequence goes on along the minus strand of OZ030025.1, from coordinate 23,883,081 downwards.
CAGATCCATTTAAGGTCTTCTGTAGTCTAGCATGAAACACATTAGTGCCTAGTGCTGTTGACTCGGGCTGTCGTTGCTTTTTTTATGTCAGCAGTAACCAAAGGATACTATAAGTTAATGGCTGTTAAAATAAAAGAATAGTAATAAGAATAATAATAAAATAATACAAAGGACTCAGCATAGCAGTGTGAACATCGAGAACATCTCATTAAATGGTATGTGCTTCCAAGGAAGAGCCTAGGTTTCTGAGAACCTGCATGTGTAAGTAAGAGTCAGCCTGGGGAAAACAAAGGGTAGCCACTCCCTTGTTCTGTCTCCTATGTGTGAGACCTTTGGACACCAGGAGTTGAAGGCAAATAACTTAGATGTCTTATGAAGCCTTATTTAAAGTCTTTTTTAATTGACCCATGAGTTTGTAACTGTTTTAATATCTAATGAAAATTTGCAAGTTTGGGATGGGGGCCAGTGCTGAAGAGATTGCTCCATGGTTAAAACATGCTTGCTGCTCTTCCAAAGGACCCGAGTTCCATTCTCAGCACCCATGTCTGATGGCTCACAGTGGAGTCCAACTCCAGCTGTGGGGGATCCAGTGCCTACTTCTGTCCTCTGCATGTGCCCAAGATCAACACTAATTGAACTCAGGAGGTAATTTACACACACACACACACACACACACACACACACACGTGTGTTCTCTCTCTAACACACACATACTTACACAAGTTATCTTTACCTCTTTCTGTCTTTTTCTTACACACAGTCACACACACTATACTCACACACACACATGCTCTCTATCTCTATTATACACATATATTCATATACACACACTACACTCACACACATACATATGAGCTCTCTTTTTGTCTCTTTCTCTTACACACATACACACACAAGCTTTCTCCCTCTTTTTCTCTCTTACACAAACATACGTACCCACACCATAATTACATACACATACACATATACACAAGCTCTCTATCTTTTACATACACACACATACACACATCTACATATTCACACTATTTTCTCTATCTCACTCACACAAGCTCTTTCTATTTCTTACACACACATAAACTCACATTCTCACATTATACTCACACTTATACACATACACACAAACTTTCTGTCATTCTGTCTTTCTCTTACACATACCCGTATACATAAGAGCTTTCTCTATTTCTCTCTCTTTCACACACACACACACACACACACACACACACACAAACATAAGAGCTTTCTCTATTTCTCTCTCTTTCACACACACACACACACACACACACACACACACACACACACAAGCTCTCTTTCAAATACACACACAATTGCACGTGCACGTACACACACACCTGAAAGTAAACTTTTAAAAATCAAAACATCAGTGTAGGGGAATACCAGAACAGGGAAGAGGGAAGGAGTGGATGGGGGAACAGGGGGAGGGAAAAGGGCATGTAAAACCTTTGGGGGATGGGGAACCAATAAAAGGGAAATGAAATGTAAATATAGAATACATCCAATAAATAATGTAAAAAAAAATAACATCATCCTTTCTGCATCTGAGTTAGTTATCAGTTAGTTATCTTAGATTGCTATAGAGTTCCAGATAAACCTTATAACCTACCTGGACCTAGTTTTACTTACATATGAAACAGGAAGTTCCCAAACTGATTTCTCTGGAAGCAGGAAGTGTGTATAAATAATAACTGTAAAAATGAGAAAAGCACATTAACATGTAAAATCACATATATATATATATTTTCCATCTAGGTAACTTTTGTGCTTAATTATATTTTTACTTTAGGATGTTCTAAGTTATGATTCACAAAAGTGATGTAAGATATTTAAAAGACCATAAAAGGAATAACATATTTAATGAAAGTTATTATCAAAGCATGAATTCAGCATGAGAAAACTGGATTAGCTGCTTCTCCTCATTGATTTTTGTATAATTTTCTTACTATCAGGTCTTTCTCCTTGCATTAAATACATCACAGGGCTATTTCAGACAGCTCCTCTGTATCTGTGAGAACAATTCAGGTGTGATATTTCCACATATCTATAGAAATCATTAAATTAATAAAATGGATAAAACGACCAATGAGACCAGTGATTCCATATACTCAAACGATAGCATTTATCCTTCTCTGTTGGAAACTGATTTTATGCAAGGGTAAATCAGGAGTGACTTGCAAAGCCCATGTGCTAAGTGCCAGGTCCACAGCCTGGGGTGCAGATGGGAGGGTAAAGGACCTTTAAGACATGGAGTCCTCTTGTAGGAAGGTAAGTTGCTCAGGCGATGCCTTTGTAGGAAGTATTAGGGGCCTCTTTTCTCTTCTTCCTGACTGCCATGAGGTTAAAAAGAAATCCTCTGGCAAAGGTGCTCAGTATGATTTGGTGAGTCACCACATGCCCAAAGCAACAGGACGGGGTGACCACAGACTGAAATTCGAGGCAAAGGAAACGTTTACACTTTGTGACTTATCACTTCGAGAATTTTGTCATAGTGACAGGTAACTTTGACTCTTACACTAGAATGGAAATGAGAATTATGTTGCCAGCCTCAGATACCTGGAGCAGGTTTATTTGACTACGGGAGTCATTTATTTAAATATATAGCATTGTGTTTTTAACATGTTATTAAAAGTTTTTGCTTCTAGGCTCAGGAGAATAGTCTGTAGAGTTCTTTTCTTTCAGTGGCTTGGTCTGTTGTTGGTCATTAGAGTATCAATATGTGCTACAAAGTATTTTCTCAGCTTCTAACTCTTGGAACTGATTGTAGAGAATTTATATAATTCAATTCAACTTTTTTGTCCCTTTAAGTTACTTCTGAACCACCTGAGCATTGTTCTTTATATTTTGAAAGATTGCTGGGCTTTATCCATTTCCTCATATGTATATTCGTATTTGGATGAGCTTTGTCTGCATGTGTGAGACCATGTCTTCCAAATAATTGTCTGTGTATCTTAGACTATAAAATTCCCAGGCATATGCATGCTTTTGAAATCCTTTTATGATCCTCCTAATGTTCATGACATCACAAATGACAATCTCTTTGCCAATTACAATGTTGCTAATTTGGACCTCTTTCTTTTTTCTTTCTTTCTTTCTTTCTTTCTTCCTTCCTTCCTTCCTTCCTTCCTTCCTTCCTTCCTTCCTTCCTTTCTTTTTTAAATTTGTGTGAATATTTATTGTCTTATAAATTCTGAAATATCAAAGATCAATATCCTCTCAAGGGAAGGTATTAGCAATAGTGAATGTAAATTTGCATTCCAAGTATTTCAAAATGGGCTGAGGTTTTAAAAAAAATACATACATACATATATATATACATATATATATGTATATATATATATACATATGTATATGTATATATATATATATATATGTATATATTTGCATGCCGCGGGTCCTCCCTCTCAGAGTTCTTCACCACATCCTCCCTCTCCTTAGGCTCTGAGAGGGTACTCCTGCCCCTACCTACCCCTACCTTTCCTGGGCATCAAGTCTCTATAGGATTAGGCTCATCCTCTCACATTGAGGCCAACAGTCCTCTGCTACATAAGTTCCCGGGGGCCACAGACTAGTCTACATATGCTCTTTGGTTGATGGTTTAGTCTCTGGGAGCTCTGAGGGGTCCAAGTTAGTTGACACTGTTGTTCTTTCTATGGGGTTATTATCCCCTGCAGCTCCTTCAGTCCTTCCCCTAGCTTCCATAGGGGTCCTTGACCTCAGTCCATTAGTTGGTTCTAAGTATGGACATCTGTCTCAGTCAGCTGCTGGTAGAGCCTCTCAGAGGACAGCCATGCTAGATTCATCCATTCTCTCTCTCTCTCTCTCTCTCTCTCTCTCTCTCTCTCTCTCTCTCTCAATCTGGGTACAGGTTTACTGACTTTATCTCTCAAAGAATCCATTTTTGACTTTATAGTCTTTCCTCACTAATTTCTTGCTTTTAAGTTCACATCTTTCAAATGTCTTATATGTTTTTTTTCTTCTGCTTGCTCTGGATTTAACTTGTTCATCTTTTCTCTAGTTTTCTAAGGAGAAATTTGTATTACTTATATTCTGGATTTTTAGATTTTTCTTTTGTCCTTTCTGATATGTCTTCAGAGAGTTATATCCAAATACCTTTTTCTTTTTTTCACAAAGAGGACTTTTTATTTGTTACTATTAAAATCTTGATTCTTTTTATTTATTATTATTATTATTATTATTATTATTATTATTATTAATTTTCTATATTCTTTGTTTACATTCCAATTGCTTTCCCCTTTCCTGGTCCCCCCCTCACCATATGTCCCAAAAGTCCTCTTCCCTCCACCCATTCCCCAATCACTCCCCTCCCCTTTCTCTGTCCTGATACTCCCCTACAATACTGGATCAAGCCTTTTCAGGTCCAGGGCCCTCTCCTTCCTTCTTCTTGGGAACCATTTGATATGCCAATTGTGTCTTGAGTATTCAGAGCTTCTAGGCTAATTAATATCTACTTATCAGTGATTGCATTTCATGTGTATTCTTCTGTGATTGGGTTATCTCACTTAGGATGATATTTTTCAGTTCCAACCATTTGCCTAAAAATTTCAGGAATTCATGATTTCAATTCCTGAGTAGTATTCCATTGTATAAATATACCACATTTTCTGTATCCATTTCTCCATTGAGGGTCATCTGGGTTCTTTCCAGCTTCTGTCTATTATAAATAAGGCTCTTATGAACATAATGGAGCATGTGTCTTTGTTGCATGCAGGGGAATCCTCTGGGTATATGCCCAAGAGTGGCATAACAGGGTCCTCTGAAAGTGTCATGCCGGGTTTTCTGAGGAACCACCAGACTGATTTCCAGAGTGGTTGTACCATCTTGCAATCCCACCAGCAGTGGAGGAGTGTTCCTCTTTCTCCACATCCTTGCCAACACCTGATGTCTCCTGAGTTTTTAATCTTAGCCATTCTGACTGGTGTGAGGTGAAATCTCAGGGTTGTTTTGATTTGAATTTCCCTGATGACTAATGATGTTGAACATTTCTTAAGGTGCTTCTCGGCCATCCGAATTTCTTCTGGTGAAAATTCTTTGTTTAGCTCTATATCCCATTTTTCAATAGGGTTTTTTTGTTCTCTGGGGTCTAATGTCTTGAGTTCTTTGTATATATTGGATATTAGCCCTCTGTCAGATGTAGGGTTGGTGAAGATCTTTTCCCAATTTGTTGGTTGCTGTTTTGTCCTTCTGAGAGTGTCCTTTGCCTTACAGAAAGTTTGTAATTGTATGAGGTCCCATTTGTCAATTCTTGATCTCAGAGCATAAGCTATTGGTGTTCTGTTCAGGAACTTTCCCCCTGTGCCCATGTCCTCCAGGGTCTTCCCAGTTTCTTTTCTATTAGTTTCACTGTGTCTGTTTTTATGTGGAGGTCCTTGATTCACTTGGAGTTGAGCTTAGTAGGAGATAAGAGTGGATCAATTTGCATTCTTCTGCATGCTGCCCTCCAATTGAACCAGCACCATTTGTTGAAGTGGCTATCTTTTTTCCACTGGATGGTTGTAGCTCCTTTATCAAAGATCAAGTGACCATAAATCTGTGGGTTCATTTCCAGGTCTTCAATTCTATTCCATTGATCTACTTGCCTGTCAATCTTTTCTTGCCACCTTTCGTCAGGTGCTTGTTCTTGCCGACCACCATGGTGCCTATGGGAGAGCCAAAAGGCCAAATACCTTTGTCTATGAAGCACTTTCAATTTTGCTTCATCTGAAGTTTACATATAGACCAAGCTTACAAATTATTGAGGAATATCTGTTGAAGTGCCCTTGCATCACTATTTTCATTAACTAATTTATTTATTCACTTTACTCTCCTATATCATTTAGTATCTATGGTCTGTGATAGCCAGGTTTGGGATGTAGCTCATTTATCTTGCATGCACAATGACTTAGCTATGATTCACAGCACCATGTGGAAACGAGCATGGTGGTCTATGCCTGTGATCCCAACCTTTGGTAAGTAGAGGCTGCAATCTGAAATCCAAGGTTACGCTTGACTGCATCTTGAAAGAAGAGTAGGAGGCCAACCTGAGCTACCTAACACCTTGTCTCCAAAATGTAAGACAAAATAGTATTTATAATTTTGATATGACATAAAGCAAGAAATACTAGTTGGGATGTGATAATTTTCATATTTCTCCAGTATATTAAGACTACTACACTCTTCCTAACAGTTCCACCTCACAACCACACGGAAGCCCCCAAAACACCACCACCTAGTGGAAACAAATTCTCAAGTACCTGCACCTATGGGAGACAGTTCTCATTCAAACCACCACAGGCCCCAGTCCTTCCCCCCTCCCCCACTTGTATATGTAACTGGTCACTAAAGGCAGCAAAGACAGTAGAATTCCTGGGCCTTGCTGGGTTACCAACCTAGCCCAGGAACATAAAGTTCAGTAGCACACCCTGAACTGAAATGAACAAAGCAAGGAAAACAAAAGCAAAGTAAATCAAACACCAAATCCTGTAAGAAAATAATTATCTCAGGGATTGAAAGTGCCATGCTGATACTATTAGCTTTGATAACGGATTCCGATCTACAAAATAAGAATGCATTGACTGAAAGGAACACTTGTACCTAAAAGGACTGTCTGCAAATGTGGACACATAATCTATTGGAGAGGAGAGCAGTCCCAGAAGTATTAGCTGGAGTAACTTCATCGAAAATTAAGTCTCTGCTTAGTTGATTTATATGCCTATCCATAGAATGATGAAACCATTGCCCCTCACACTTTGTCAGTTCTTTATTGTCTGAAATTATCAGAATCTCCTGTAAAACCAAGGACAGTGAGTAGATAACACATAATTTTCTCAGGAAGAACAATTAAAAAGAGTGGAGTGAGAGGTGTGGCTGACAGCATTCCCTATATATACACACAAATACATATACACCACATTCACATGCATGCTTGTATGCATGACTGTGCACATGTGTGCATGCACACATACACAAACACAGCAGGAGGTTACTTAATAAATATTTTGGGTGGAATATTTTTAGCCATGTTTTAGGCATAGGAATACTTTGATTCTCTTAATGTTTAGTTAACTTTGCCACTCAACTGTAACAGTGACTGACATCATATGCTAATGGCAAGTTTAGAAAATGTCCTCATTTGTCCCTTTTCCCCACTCTTTCACATTGTATATTATTTTCTTAGTTAGGGTTTTATTGCTCTGAACAGATACCATGACCACGGCAAGTCTTATGATGACAACATTTAATTGGAGCTGGCTTACAGGTTCAGAGGTTCAGTCCGTTATCATCAAGACAGGAGTGTGGTGGTATCCAGACAGGCATGGTGTGGGAGGAGCTGAGTGTGCTACATCTTGGTTTGAAGACAAATAGGAGACCGACTTCCAGAAAGCTAGGAGAAGCATCCTAAAGCCCACACCCACAATGACACACCTACTCCAACAAGGCCACACCTCCTAATAGTACCCCTCTCTGGGCCAAGCATATACAAAGCATCATAATTATATTTGTCTATATTCAGTTATTCACCTTAATTAACTATTTCATGTGTTTGCCTAAGTGTGTTTCTGTGTTCCATGTGCATGTAGGAACATTTGATGGCTGATAGAAAGTATCAGAGTCCTGAACCTAGTGTTGTAGGCAGTTATGAGCTACCATGTGTGTGCTTGGAAATGGAACTCAGTTCTCTGCTAGAGCAGCCCATGCTCTTAACCTGCTTAGCCATCTCTCTAGCTGTATTCAGCATTCTGTATGTAAATATTTATCTATCTTTCTTTCTTACTCTGCATTCTTTTATATTAACAACAACTACTAACTCTTCTTTTCCTTTTCTTCTTCTTCTCCTCCTCCTTCCTCTTTCTCTTCCTCCTCCTCTGCTGCCTCTGCCTCTTCCTGCTCCTTCTCCCTTCTCATCCTCTTCCTCCTGCTCCTGTTCCAGCCCCTGCCTCTTCCCTCTCCCCCCTCCTTTCCTCCACCCACTCCTCCTGCTCCCACTACTGCCTCCTTCTCTTCTTCCTCCTCCTTCTTTCCTTCTTCTTCTCTTGTCTGTCTGTTTTTAAGTTGAAAGTCTATTTTACAGGTAGTGAAAATGAAACAGATGGATAACATTTATGTTATAATGCATTGTATAACATTCCCATCATTTTAAACATATATGTCTCTTCATATTTATTGTGTCTTCCTGGTGCAAACATTGGCTATCTCCTTTTCTACTCTTTTGACACTCTCACATATTAATACAGGTATGTTATCATTACCTGTAGCTACCAGCTATGTGATAGCACTTCAGTAATTAGTGTTCCCATCTGACTGAAACATTTCATCTATTTGTCATCATCTCCCTGCACTCCACACTGGTATCCCACACAACAGCTCTGGTCTCTTCAGGGAACCATGGTATGGATATAATGTGAATGAGTCTGATTACAGATATTCTACAATCAAGTCTTTCTCAACACAGTGTCTGATTTGGCTTTCTATAATGATTCCTAGTTCCATCAATGTCCTGACAGCACAGTTCATCCCTTTCTTACTAGATAAATCATGTGACCTGGTGCATAAGTACCACATCTGTACAATGTACCTGATATGGTATAGTTAAGCTATGTAACTCTCCTAGTTTTTCTTTTGATTTAGCTAATAATTCATTATATTGAACACTTTTATATTCTTTTTGGATATTTATCCAAATTTTTTGAGAAATGTTTATTTAGGTCTGCTGCGGGTTCTAATAGTGAGTTAATATCTTACCTAGGGTTTCATTGCTATGAAGAGGCACCATGACCATGACAAGTCTTATGAAGGATAACATTGAATTGGAGCTGGCTTACAGTTTCAGAGGTTTAATCTATTAGCATTGTGGGAAGGAAGAAGGATGGTAGATGCAGGCAGACATGGTGCTAGAGAGTTTGCTTTTTTCCTTTTTTTTTGTCACAGAAGAAATATGTTTTTATTAAAATGTATTTTATGCAATATATTTGTATTACAGTTTCTTTCCCCTCTCCCAACACCTCCAATCCCCCCCATTTTCCAACCCACCCAAATGCACACCCATTCATTCATTCTTACATTACAATAAAAACAGTCATCTAAAATGAAAATGAGGAGGAGAAGGAGAGAAAAAGAAATAAAAACAAGCAAAGCTGACAGGAGTGTGATACGGCTGTCTCCTGAGATGCTCTGCCAGAGCCTGACAAATACAGAGGGGGATGCTCATAGCCAACCACTAAACTGATCATGGGGACTACAATGGAGGACTTAGTGAAAGGCTGAAGAGCTGAAGGGGTTTGCAACCCCATAGGAAGATCAACAATATCAACCAACCAGACCTGTACCCCCCTCCCCCTGAAGCTCCCAGGGACTAAACCACCAACCAATGAGCATACATGGAGAAACCCATTGCTTTAGTCACCCATGTAGCAGAGGATGGCCTTGTTTGGCATCAATGGGAGGAGAAACCCTTGGTCCTGATGAAAAGGCTCAATGCCCAGGGTAGGGGAGTACCAGGGCTGTTAGGTGGAATTGGGTGGTTGGTGGGGGAGCATCCTCATAGAAGCAGGGGGAGGAGATAGCATGTTTCTGAAGAAATCAAGAAAGGGGACAACATTTGAAATGCAAACAAATAAAACATCCCATAAAAAAAAAGAAAAATCACAAGAAACACATACAGACACTGAGACACATATATTTAGAACTGGAGAAAATTCAAAGAAATACAATCAGAAAGATAGAGTTTGCTAAGAGTCCTACATCTTAATCTCTAGCCAGCAGGATGAGACTGTGAGCCACTGAGTCGGGGCTTGTGCATTTGAAACCACAAAGACCACCCCACAGTGCCACACTCCTAACAAGACCACGCCTACTTGAACAAGGCCACACCTCCTGATCATGCCACTCCCTGTGGGTCTATGGGGGGACATTTTTATGCAGACCACCACACATGTTTTCTCTTTGTAATTTTGTTTTAATTTCTAGTAAGATTGTACATTTTCTCACAGAGGTTCATTTAACTCTCTGTCAGATACAATTTGCTTAGGTTTTTCTCCTATTCAGTAGTAAGTTTCCTCTATTATGCAGAGGCTTTATAATTGGATAAACTATATAGGTCTGGTTTTGTTTTCCTTCTTCTATCTTCAGCACCTTGACCAAAAACTTCTTGCCTGGTCCAGTATTCCGAGGGCTGTCTTTCCTTTTTAACGAGTAATTTCCTAAGTTAAGGCCTTATTAATTCTCTAATCCATTCAGAGGTTTTTTGTTTGTTTGTTTGGTTTTTTTGTAGCTTATAAAATATGTACATCTAGTTTTATTCCTCCACATAGAGATCACAGGATTTCCCAATAACATTTATTCAAATGATTCCCTTTCCTCCAGTTCATCTTCTTGGTACCTTTGATATAAGTCAGTTGGCTGAAAACGCATGGCTGCTAGTCCATGTCTGTTTTTGAGGACAGCAGAATTTATTTGTATTGCTAGATATTTTTTAGCATATTTTGAATTTAGGCAGTGAGTGGCTTCATGCTTTTTTCTTTTTTTGCTCAAAGTAACTACTTTGTGTAAAGCTTGTTTGTTTGTTTGTTTACAAAGTATAGGGACTGTTTTTTTAAGTTTTGTGCAGAATGATGTTAGTGCTTTGATAATGAACATCACCTTGGATAGTATGGGCATTTAATCATACTGGCTCTTCCAACTTTTGAACAAAGATTGATTTACTTGTGTGTGTGTGTGTGTGTGTGTGTGTGTGTGTGTGTGTTGTTTTAAATTAATTCACCAACTTGTTAGATTTTTAATTATGGAAATGTTTACCTCTTTGTTGAAGTTTATTTCTTTTTTGTTTATTTTTACTTTTATCCTTGTTTTAAGATACTCATTTCTTTAATTTGCCGAAATGCTTATGCACTCTTGTCTATATATTATGTTGAAGATCAGATCAGGCTATATTTACCAGTTTACATATGTTGAACCATACTTGCATCTCAGGTGTGTATCTTCCTTTCATGTGGTGAAAAAGATAATGTGTTTTGGGTTTGATTTTCTTGCATTTTATTTTTTCATCTATGTCCTCTAAGTTTATTAGCTGGTAGTTTTGTAGCTGGGGGTAGAGGCTTATCTTTTGGGGGGTATTAATGTTTTGCCATTAATTTAAAAATAAATTGATAAGGATTTCTTCTAACTTAGATATTTGGAGTAATTTAAGAATAATTCATGTGACTTGTTTCTTAAATATTTGGTGATATTAAAAGCCATATGTCATCAGTTTCTCTTGTCAAGAGACATTTATTAGTTCAATCTCAGATGTATATATGTTATGTATACCTTATTTGGGTTTTACATTCCATCATTATTCACTCTTACTAAGATGTAGATGTCTAGAAATTTGGCCCCTTTCTTCTAGGTTATCAGGTTTGTTGGACTATGAGTATTTACACTAACCTATACGTATTACAGGATACAAAGGATTTCTGGCAGTCAGAGCCAGGAATACTGCAAAGTCATGCCTTATAACAAACTTCACAGAAGAGATTTGTTGGGAGGGTGGAATCCAGGAGGGCCGAAAGATGCAGCAGAGAACTTGTCAGAACATTGGGTTCATACAGGGTTTCTGGAGAGGGCCAGATGGAGCTTTCCAGGGTAGTTTGGGATTGGAAGGGTTATGTGGCTTGATTTTGAAGGAAGCTCAGGGATTGTTGGGATTTTTTTTCTGTATGGTGGGACTAAGCTATTCTCCTGCTTTAGGGGCTGGGAATGGCCCTTACAATCATTACAGAAGTCTGGTGGGTGGAGGTTGGGGGACAGAGCCTGGCCCTTTATTGCCACAAGGGGACAGGCCTGAGGTTGCCAGAGGCCTCCAGGGAGTGAGATTACAAGGAAGGAAAAGCCATCCCTGCCACTCAAGTTGGTGTAAACAGTCAACATAACCTTTATTGATCATTTGTATTTTGTGTGTATCAATTGCAATGGCTCCTTTTTCATCTCTTAATATATTGATTTGAATCTTTCCTTTTGCTTAATATACCTACAAGTTTGTCAATTCTAATTATTCTCTTGATGCTCTGTCTTTTAAAGCTATGGCTCAATCGATATTTTTGGTGCATCATGCATGATGCTCTTAAAAAGTAATCCACAGCCATATTAAAATAAAAAAAGGCTCCTGTGTTCTTCATCTTCTTGCTTTAGTAGATCAATATTCAAAGTCCTTTGAAACAAGTCCAAGTTTATACCTCTTAGAAATCTTCAGTCCACAAATATTATTGAAAGGACCTAGGGAACAGTAACTTTTACTTGAAGAACAATGGATATTTATAATCTCCTTGTAACATATCCACGAATGATGAAAGGTGACGTTCCAAAAAGAAATTCAGGACTAGCAGCTAAGGTTTATAGATACCAAAGGTCAATTGCTGAAATAATCACTGAAAATGCTGTATCAGATCCTCAGCTATATATTATTTTTGGATATAGATGTTCTCCCAAAATGTATATATAACCGTGCACTGTAACGTATTGAATATACTTTTAAATTATCAATTGCAATGGCTTCCATTGTTGGCTGCCAGTTAGCCTACCACAATTCAAGGTCATCTGAGAAGAGGGAATCTCAAATGAGAAAATGCCTCCCTGAGTTTGGGCCGCAAGCAAGTCTGTAGGACATATTCTTAATTGGTGATTGATAGGAGGGGTTCCTGCCCACTGTGTGTGGTACCAGCCCTGGGCCAGTTGTCCTGGATTCTAAAAGAAAACAGGATGAGGAAACAGTGCCAGGAAGTAGCACTTCTCCACCGTCTCTGCATCAGCTCCTGCCTCTGGACTTCTGCCCTGCTTGAATTCCTGTCCTGACTCCCTTTGATGATGAACAGTGATGTGAACATGTAAGCCAAATAAACCCTTACTTCCCAAAAGTTGCCTTTGGTCATGCTGTTTTGTCACAGCAATAGTAATCATAACAGACACCATTTATCTTCAGTTTAAAAAAAAATTGTTTAAAGCCCTAGCTGCAGGTATTTACCCTCCAATGTTACTGTTTTATAAATGCCCTCTGTTTTTCGGAGTCCAATATCAGAAGACACTCTGGACAGTGTGCTCTCTCATGCCATTACTATGCTAGTGACTTGTATGGTAGTTGCACTTACGCCATAATGAACCAGAAATGGGGAAAGCCTCTAAGCAGAGCTAATTACCACATGGTTTATTAAAGTTTACTGGAGCTGATTAGAAGAGAAATTCCCTGTGTGGTCTCAGATCTGATTCACTGCCTAACATCTGAAATTCAGCGTGTACACTTTCACCTTACTTAGCTTTCTGCACATTCTGCACAAATACCTCCCACACCCTGTGCCAGAAACGAGACCTGGGTGCTCACACCGTCACTGACCCCCAAGATGGATGAGGTTGGGTGGGAACCTGTGTGGCTTTTCCATATAAATCTTGGCTTCCAAGTCGTCTTGCAAACTCATCTTTTATTTTCTCGCTTCCTAAAGTCTATCAGCAGGAAATGAGAAAATACAGAAAGAGAACAAGCTCTATTGATTCTTGCTGCATTTTAAAAGAGAAACACATCCGAGTCTAAAGCAATACCCTTAGTAGTTGTCATAGCTCAAGTTTTCTGTTCCTAGGGTGCCTAGTATGTTTGATACAGCTTTCTAGTCTAGAACTTGGAAGGAAAATGGTAACAAAACCAAACATTAACCTAAGTAATGCTATCTGAATTATACCCCTCAGTGCTCTCTCCCATTTTGTTTAGAATTTCACAAGCAAGTTCTGTCTCATGGCAGACTTACTGCCAATAATGTCAGATTAACTAAGAAATAAAATATCCCAGTGCTCAAAATTTCCTCCTCTGAGCAGCTATACCTATCAGATATTTAACTCAGGGTCAAAAGTAGTTTCCTTCATTCCTTAGCCTCCTCCTCCTCACTGGCCTCATAGAATAGAATGCCTAAATAGCTACCTAAATCTCAATATCAAATCTTTTAATTTAGACAGATGTATCTGTAGGAGCAGAGGGAGCCTTCTTATTGCCTTGAATCATTTCTCTACTGGTAGCTCATGGAATTGTAGAAACGTCCTCTCTCATATCAAATCTCATCTTTCAAATAACAAGCATAATGACGTCATTATATGAAAAAAATCCTGCTTTGAAATGACACATAAGATGGCTTCCATAGAAGCCTCATTACTGGCTAATACTCTGTTGGCCGATTTTACCTTGCTCTTGGATTTCCACTGCTACTGTAAACTGGCTCACTTATTGACACGTGTTCCATTCAAAGTACTTTAAATACACGATGAGCATCTGTGGTTGAAAGGGACTTCATCTTGGGCTCCTAATCCAGCCAAATGCTTAATCTGCTTATATTATTTACAAAGTATTAGATATTTCTTTCCCTTGGTGCTCATTGTAGTCAGCATACCCTTAGCTAGATAATAGGGAATAAAGATAAGATATTGGGGATTTTTCTTCCTGGATAAACAAGAGGATACTGACCACTCTACTCACTGCCTCCTCGCTTGCCTTTGGCCATGTGTGTGGATGTGAAGCTTGCCTGCTTGACTGCTTTGCAGCCATGCAGTAAAGCCCAAGAATAAGAGCCAACACGGAGAGAGCTATTGAGTACACACAGAAGAGGGGCCGGGAGCTCTGTTGACATAGCAGAGCTGCAGGATCCAGAGAGACTGCCTGACTATTACATCAGACAACAAGACACGTCTCTTTCTCAAGTCACTTTCATCTTGGTGTGTCTTCAGGTGGCTGAGAGTGGCTTAATTTGGAGGCTGAAGATACTGGAATCTGTTTATAAACGTGGGTTGGAGGAGATTGGGAGAAGGAAGCAGAATGATCGCTGGAATGAAGGAAATGAGAGACAGCATAATTTGGGAGAGATGTAAAGTCTACATAGTAATATGGAAAAAAAAATCTCCCAAGTCGCATGTCTTAGTGTGTCCTGAGCCTGCTTCACTTTGTTCTATGTCTCCACCATTTCCCAGAAATTAGTTTCAATTATTGTGTTTTTATCTTAAAGCTGGATCACCTAGGATTGATTCTACCCTCCTACTTACTAATTAGGTAGGATTAAAGTCTCTCCATCTCCCATCAGTTCTGACTGTACTTTAAGGTGGGATGTAAATGTATGCAGAAAAACAAAGATTCTATCAACTCATAAATTACATATTGCAAAAATTTCAGCTCACTAACTGCTGTAGCATTAACTAAGTTCTGTTCACAACAAAGAAAATACAGTGTCAATTTTCAAAAGAAAACGTGTAAAAATTCACTCAGTCCTTTATATATGGACATATCACATAAAAGCATATATATATATATGCTTATGAGCACAATGTATGTGAGAGGCTTAGGATATATGTATAAATGTATGTACATGTGACACATGAAGAGGCCAAAGGTTGACAGTGGATACCTTCTTACTATTTTGGATTGCTCTCCACTTCCCAGTGAGGCAGGGTCTAGCACTTTGAACCCTGATTCATATGGTCTAGCTAGGCATCCTTCTCTGAAGATTCCTGCTTTGGTGTCCCATTTACTGAGTACTGATGTTAAAGGCAGGGCGCCATGTTTATCTGTCTTTTGTTTTGTACTGGGAGCCAAACTCCAGTCATATTTTTGCAACCAGCTCTTCACCCTTGGAGCCATCTCCCAAGACCCATTCTCTTGTATTTTTCCTAATTGTTTTTCATCAAAGCAAGCACAAAGTGCTCAACTCTGTGTTTTCAGTTTGCTTCATCCTGATTTTCATGCTACCACTCCCTGATTATTTCTACCTTTTTATTTATTACCAAGCTTTTCAAATACCCTGTCTTATGATTTATTCTTTTAAAGCCAGGGAGAAGAGAGATACTGAGCCAACATTTTCTAAAAGGCTACAACATTTCCTGAAGCAAGATTCTGAAATCTATACAGATAATCTTCCTCCAGATTAAAGGCTCACATGACTCTGTCTAGTTTCCAAAACAGCGAGTTTCCAGTGAACAAGATAAGCTTTCAGCTTCCCAACATTAGCTATACAAACATGCAAAGGTAAACAGAAAGCATGCCAACACATTTATGAATCATCACATTGGAGCACAGTAGTTCTGGTTTGCAGAAGAAGAAATAGAAACCCACACTCTTGTTTAGAAGACCTCATTGACATTTTAATACCATGATAAGCCCAAAATGGAAATTTCTTTATGATTATAATCAATTTGAACAACTGCTGAGAAAGTACTAGGAGTCACACAGTTTTGCCTTTATCCCATAAGAGTCATGACATGCCTTGACTGGATAATTTTATCTACTTATTTCCCCCTGTAAATCCTTAAAAAGCCTTTTAAAATAATGAGCTAGTTTTCTTGCTAGGTAACTGTGTATAGCTTCACAGACTTGGAACTTATGTCCAGAGTGTTGTGCATTTATTCAATTTTGATTGAAGTCTAAAACAGAAAATGAAATGTTCTATCTGTGCGCTCTCTCTCTCTCTCTCTCTCTCTCTCTCTCTCTCTCTCTCTGTGTGTGTGTGTGTGTGTGTGTGTTTTGCCTAGGTGTGAATGTGTGAGTGCAAGTATGTGACTTTACATATGGAGGCCAGAGGACAACCTTGGATATCACTCCTGAGGTACTGTCCACCTTCATTTTTTATTTATTTTGAGACACATCAGGTTGACCAGACTACCTGATCACAGAGCCCCAGGTATCCATCCACCTTGACATAACTCCCCAGTGCTGGTATTAGAAGCACATGCTTTCAGGATCAGCATTTCTCCTGGATTTTATCATGGCTAACATTCAACCTGACTTCATGATTAATGACAAAAAAATTATTTGTACACTTCCCATGGCAAGAAAGATTTGAAAAAAACAGTCAATGCCATGAAATGTCACCACTACCTTTACAGTGTCCCCTAGTATAGTAAGGGCACCGAGAGAGATAATTTTAATAAGAATGCATCATGTCCCATATTATTACTTCTTCAGACACCTGGGACTTTTTGTCTGACAGAACTTGGGACAATTATCTTGTCCACTCTGTCCAGATGATGTGCTGACAGGTTATTTTCTGAGCAATAACTTCAGATATGTGACCCGCTGTCCTTGCCAGCAGAGAGCCTGTTTTGTAGTTGACAGCAGCAGTCACTCCACAGAGAGCTTGACATTTGTAGCTTTGTAGCCTTTGGGTCAGACACATATGTACTTGGTTTCTTATGCTGGAAAGGTGGCCTTGACATTTTTTCGTTAGTTTGTTTATTTGTTTGAAAGTTAGATTCTCACATTTTTTTTTCAAATGACAGCATGATTCTGTCGGAGCCTTCCATACATTTAATCAGCAACTGTACCTATATAATCACAGCTTTTCAATTCTAGTGCCATATTCCCCATCTTGTCAGTAAGGCATAATTAGCTCCATTCAAAATGTAGATGAGATTTATGAAACTCAATCCTTAGTACAGATCCAATTCCTATTGTGGTCTACAGAGATGTTAGTAAGGCAGTGGCTATGTACATCAGCCTATTAGAGTGCTTGAATAAAATATGTTGTTCTTATATCTACTAAGTGGATTCAGTTTCATTAATGAATGTTGGAGACGGGAAATATCTTATTGTGAAAAGACTCTATTAAAATTTAGTATCAGCAAATACATCAGGTCTTCATTTCAGTGACCATTTGATTTTCATATTTCTTTCTCATGTAGTACATATAATATTTCATATGCATTATATAAGGTGGTTGCTAGGATAATGGAGTCCATCTTGGTCATAAAAGCCAATAAAATACTAAGAAAAGAGAAGGTTAGATTCCATTTCCTCTTTTGAACTACAGAGAAAATTTAGTAAAGCCATACGTATATAGTAGATTAGCTGGAAGTTAACTCCCTCTCTGTCTTATCCATGTCACCAAGGTTAGCTTCATTGTTACACGTGTTCCCCTAGTGCAAACATTTTTAAAATTTCTATGATTTGGCTAATTCCATAGTTTCAAATGCTATCTCAATTCAAGTTTTTATTTGATCTCTGCCACTGTGTGTTCCCCAACTTCTTCCCCTCCCTTTCTTCTGCCTCCCTCTTCTCTCTGATAGATAACTGGTTGGACTCCAGGCTACATAAACTCACCATGAATAGTCAGTACTCTCAGACTTCTGTTTCACATATGGCTTCTTTATCAGGGTTCATATTTCTTCCTTTCTATAAGCATTTGGGACCAATGCTGTAATCATTTTGAGCATTCCCTTTCCTACTTCCCTACATCTGAGCAGCAATCAGCTCTGAAGTCTAGATCTCAGAAGCAACTGCAGCTCCTCCTTATTGCCATCATCCTTACTCTGGCCTTCATGAACTGCCTATCACAGTAGTAGGCAAACATGTTGCTGCTTCAACTTACCAATCTATTTCGTTCACCACTGCTGTGACCATAACGTTAAATAATGATTCCCAAATTATCTTTGTGTGTGTATTTGTGTGTGAGAGAGAGCTAGAGAGAGAGAGAGAGAGAATACAAATACAGAGACAGAGAAAGAAAAGAGAGAGAGAGCATCTTATTCTATTAAAATGGAACCTAACTTTCTATGAAGCAGTAGGAGATGAGTCTGGGCAGCCATGTTGGTCCCTTCAGGCTCCTCCCACTGACACTATCTCCTTCCCACTTACAGAGCCCCCTTTGATGCTTTCCCGGGAAGTCAGTGGAAAACCACCCTGAAAACATCTCTTCAGACAAGTTAATTAAAACTAGATGGTAAAATTGCATTTCAAGTGTGCTACAAGGAAATAAGCTTGAGCACATTAAATTAAAACCTTATCTCAATGATAGGGAGGGTTCAGAAGGATAAAATGATGATTATTATTGGATTATACCCAGTCATCCCAAAACTCTGGTTTAAAACAATCTCTTAACATCATTGTTAATTGAGGAGAGTTTAGTTTCCTAGAAAATGTCATTTGCTCACAGAAGTCTGTTAGAAATGGCCATTTTTGCCAGGATTGGTGATCCCCTCCCATAATAATGAATGGCACTAAAAAGGCTTTATCCCAGATCCTGGAGACTGTGACTCAGTTTCCCGTTGATAGTCATATCAGAATTCTACTCCTAAGCACTACCAATTACCTGACAAGAATGGCCTGTTAACATCATCAATGTAGGGAATCTCTGACTTTTATTCCTTCTGACATTTTACAACCTTAAGAGAAATTATAGTCTAAACTCTTTGTATCATTCTCAACCTCTGAAGTTTAATATCCTTCACTAGTGGGAGTTTCATTGATCTGATATGGATTCTAGATCCGACTGGAAATTCAGACTAACATGTAATTAAGGAATTCCTTGGATAACACCATAATACATAATTAAACTTTACATCTGAGGCCATCCTGTAGTGAGCCATGTGTTTGTTTCATTTTCAAGGAGATGTTAATCTTGAAAGGTATGATTTACAAGACAAACCATCTACATTACAACTATTTTTGATGTAAATTTTACTATAGAATTTGCAGGTATTTCTAAGTAATGAGACAAAATATTGGATTTGAATAGAGACAATTGTACATATCAATTGATAAATATCTATTTAAATGATTTTCCTTTTGTAGTAGAAAAATGCTAATGTATATATAGGCAGAAAGGGACAGTTGGAGATAGGATCATAGTTCATGGCAAGGAATACAGCCATCTCTAGGTGACTTAAGGTCAAAAGACTCCTTAAAAAAATAAACAGATGGATCCAAGGACACTCATGTTAAGAAAATCAAACATGCTTTTGGACACTTTCTTCGTTTTCTGAGTAGCCTTTATGATGACTTGTAGATTTTCAGTGGTAGAAATAATAAAACGCTGTGTGAGAGGCTCAGCATGCCTCCAATGCAAGGTTTTTCTGCCCACTTTTGCTGATACAGGGGATTTGGTGGTAGCTTTGAGTATTTGGGGTTTTATCCTAATTAATCCTCTTAGCTTCAGAGCTCTGAGCCCCAGCCATGCACTGAATGTACAGTGTGTGCACTGGAGAGGTGGCAGCACAGGCTGCAGCAGAACTTTAGTGGATAGGAGCAGAAGAGGTTAGAGAACTCACTGCTTTCATGTGGCGTGAAACCCAGTACAGGGTGAGGCAACTGACTCCCCAAAGATCTCTCTGACTTAGACTCTTGGTGAAAGGGGACATGCAGCATTTCAAAAACAGGAAAATCCACTTTTAACCACCAGGTATAAAATGTACAACTTGGGAAGTACTTTATTGATACAAATTAAACACACCCATACATCTATATCCATGTCTATGTCTATTTCTATGTCTATGTCTATCTCTCTATGTATGTACACATTACTTTCTTCAGGCATCAAATAAAGTGGTGAATACCTAGCCTAATAGTGGGTTTCTTTCTCTCTTTTTTTCTTTCCTTTTTTTTCAGTCCAATACAGTGAGAGCAAGGGACACTAGTGTCATCTGATACAGAATGGGAAATGGGATAGAGCTGCAAAACATCCTCCATTAGCCTCCTTGCTTAGCAAACTATGTAAAATAGGAAATTCACAAAGAGTAGCAATGTATTTCTATCATAGTTATGGAGACTGAGAAGCATCTCATTGACATCTAGTGAAAGCCTTATCATCACATGTAGCAAAGCCAGATATCATCAGTGGGAAAGTATATAGACTAAAAGAGGCCATTCTTGCTCTTCTTACACATACACAAATACTACCATGGAAAGTGTCTTCTCAAGTTCATCCGTTCTAAACTATCAGTAAAAGACCTCACCCTAGGTACCAGTATCTTATACATTTGGAGATTTCTAAACCATGAACCTTGGATGGGACATGGGCAAACTCTGGAGATTGACCAAACAGTAAGTATTTTTATTTTCTATTCAGAAGAAGGAAAGATTTGCCATTGGTAGGAATAAGTTGGGATAAAGTGGTGACCAACATCTTTGTTGTGATATAGTTGCTTTTTGAACAATATTTGAGTTATGAATTTTTTAAATTTTTTTTCTGGCTTATTTAGAAGGAAGAACCACCTCTCATGGAGATCCAGTAACTGAAAGAAACCCAGCCCCAGAGATGCCCATCAGTAGGAAGAGGGACAAAAGAATAGAAATCTTAAATAAGACTTGAGTATGAAACGGCTTCCGCTAATTAGTTAAATACAACTTATGAGATTCATGGCACACACCTGTAATCTCAGTACTTGGGGGGGGCGGGGTTTAGAGGAAGAGTTTCTGAACTTCAGAGCAAATTTCAGACTATCCTGTGATAATGACACCTGTAATACAACAAAAACAAAAGCACAAATCCAGAAATGAAAAAAAAAAGACAAAGACAAAAGAGACAACTTAAATGATATTTCACAAAAAAATGTAAATTTACCCACTTGGCACTTAGTACATAAAATAAATGGAAGCTCTATTGTCTCATGGCCCCAAGTAATCATTACTTAAGGAATAACTCACTATTGACATTAATTTCAAATAATTGGCGTTTTACTTTTTTATTGAAAGCCTCGCCGAGATAATTCATACATTGCCTATTAAATAGGGGAATCCTCTAAGTAGGATTGCATCATGTAAGAAACAGATACAAAGTAAGCCTCTTGTAGAATTTTTAACTCTGCAAAGGAAATGCTGGTATTATCTAAACAAAGAATATTCTTGGGACTGGAGAAATGACTCAGCAATTAAGAGCACTGGCTGTCCTTCTGAAGGGTTCTTGATCCATTCTCAACATCCACATAGTTACTCATAACCATCTATAACCATTAAGCCAGGGATCTATCCTCTTCAGAAATGTGCAAGCAAAGGCACATAAGTAGTATAGAGATATACCTGTGGGCAAAACACACATATATGAAAGACATTACAAATAACCTTCTGCTATTTGAATATAGGATATCCTACAAAGGCTCACATACTAAAACCTTGGTCCTTGTTGGCTCAGTAGGAAAGTGGTGTATGAATGAGGCCTAGTGAGATGAAATTAGATCATGGATGATAGGCACTTGTAGATTCTCCTGAGACTGTACTGTCTGGTCTTGTGTTTCAACTTGACACAAGCTGGAGTTATCACAGAGAAAGGAGTCTCAGCTGAGGAAATGCCTTCATGAGATCCACATGTATGGCATTTTCTCAATTAGTGTCAAGGCAGGGAGGGCTCCTTGTGGGTGGTGACATCCCTGGGCTGGTAGTCATGGGTTCTTAAGACAGCTAGCTGAGCAAGGCAAGGGAATCAAGCCAGAAGTAGCATCCCTCCATGGCCTCTGCATCAGCTCCTGTTTTCTGACCTGCTTGAGTTCCAGTCCCGACTTCCTTTGGTGATGAACAGCAGTGTGGAAGCGTAAGCTGAATAAACCCTTTCCTCCGCAACTTGCTTCTTGGTCATGATGTTTTGTGCAGGAATAGAAACTCTAAGACACTGAATATACATTTCTTCCTGATTTCCACGAAGCAAATAATTTACCACTTATGCCCTGTGCCAAAGCACAACAGAGTCAAGCAGTTATGGAGCAAAATCTTCCCAACTGTGAAGCAAAACATACCTTTTCTGATTATAAATTGATGATGTCAGGCATTTTGTTACCACAAGAGAAATATGGTTAATACCTACTCTTATGAATATTGCTTTAGTGTCTTCTTTAGTTGTTCCTATAAAGATGATCCTTTGTTTCTTCTACCACTGTGATTTAATCAATAATATTGTTAAATTAAAACTAGTAGCACCATAGACTATATGATATGTAAATAAAATATGTAACAGTCACATAACTCAATAAAGCAGAAAAGTTATAATGCATATGGATTTCCACATGCTATAAATATAGTTGAAATAGACTGTGGTAAGCTAGATGCAACTCTAATTTAGAAGTCTGTAAATTATGTTTCTTATCATGTTTGTTCTTTAATCAGTGCCTCATTAATTTACATTGTATTGTGATTATATTTATACCTATCAATAACTGCTACTCCCCTTTCTTTCCCTACAAATCTTCTCAACTATTTCCTCTGTGGCATCCACTGAAGAAAATGAGGTTCTCCACATGGGAACTGTTATTCATAATAAATTAAAAAGCAACACATCAGGTTTTCTCAATGCACATGATTTAAGAAGGCAATTCACATTTCTCTTTATATGTTTCACAGGTTTAATGTTTATTTAGATTATGCACGTATGTGTGTGTGTGTGTGTGTGTTTGCAGGAGGGTATGTGCACATGGGCATACTTATGCATGGCATCCAGCAGATGCTGTTAGATGGACTGACAGACAGTTGTTAGCTGCCTTGTGAGGGTGCTGGGACCCAAACTCGGGCTCTCTGTAAGAGGAGCCATAACTCCTTGGACTTTCCGTAACCCACCATTATTCTTTCCCAATAATGACTCGGAGACCTTTAATTAATTATGAAACCTCTAGGCCTTAGCTCAGGTTTGTTCCCAACTAGTTCTTATACTTAAATGAACCCATTTATATTCATCTATAGTCTGCCATGTGGCTCATTACCTCTC
Source organism: Apodemus agrarius (assembly GCA_964023405.1). NCBI lineage: Eukaryota > Metazoa > Chordata > Mammalia > Rodentia > Muridae > Apodemus > Apodemus agrarius. The sequence goes on along the minus strand of OZ030025.1, from coordinate 23,859,613 downwards.
CTCCGTTTCATACATCCGACTTCCTCTGTATCCTGCTGACACATCTTCAAGTGCCTGACTCTTGCCCACAGTCTGTTCTCTCCCCGAAAGTCCCACCTTACCTCTTCTGACTCAGCTTTTCACTTCTGACTCAACTTTTAGCTCTTTATTAAACCAACCAAAAGCTGATGGGGGAGAGTTTACAAACTAGGACATAGCCATATGAAGAACAATACCAAAGTCTAGTCTGCACTCAATTCTCTGCCAGCACAGAGATTAAGCGTTTGAATAATACAAACACAATCTACACAGTGCACACAAAAAAAAGATCACCACCAAAAGCAGTATGTGCTGTTCTCCTATGAGCTATCTCTCTAGCCTTCCAAGTTTCTCTTAATGAGCATCCCCAAGCACACAGCTTTTCAGTGGAGAATACCACCCATGCAACTCATTACTTCATTGTTTCCCAAAGAGTGCAGGAGATCAGTCTTCCTCTTAATCACCATGCCCTGACACTAGGACTTCATAAAAGTATGCTTTGGGGCCCCAGTTTTGAGTCATGACTGATTCCACATCTACCATCCTTCTTTCAGTATAACTTGGGAGGGGGGTGTCATTTCATTTTTATGTTGTTTGGAATCATTTTTGGAGCCAGAAAATAAAAATGTAGAAATCAAATATTCATTTCTGTGATTAATGTATCATCATGAACATGTAACTACTTAACTGATTTCCTTTCTTTTTGCTCTCTTCTTTTATTATTTCAAATGTTATCCCCTTTCTGGGTTTCCCCTCCGGAAACCCCCCTATTTCATACCCCTCCCCCTGCTTCTATGAGGGTGTTCCTCCACCAACCCACCCACTCCTGCCTCACCACCCTGGCATTCCCTTACACTGGGGCATCCAGCCACCACAGGACCAAGGGCCTCTTCTCCCATTGATGGCCAACAAGGCCATCCTCTTCTACATGTGCGGCCAGAGCCATGGGTCCTCCATGTGTACTGTTTGATTAGTGGCTTAGTCCCTGGGAGCCCTCTGAGGGGTCTGGTTGGTTGACATTGTTGTTCTTCCTATGGGGCTGAAAAATCTTTCAGCTCCTTCAGTCCTTTCTCTAGCTCCTCCATTGGAGACCCCATGCTTAGTCCAATGGTTGGCTGCAAGCATCCTCTTCTGTATTTGTCAGGCATTGGCAGAGCCTCTCAGGAAATATCTATACCAGGCTCCTGTCAGCAAGCACTTCTTGGCATCCACAATAGTGTCTAGGTTTGGTGACTGTATATGGGATGGGTCCCCAGGTGGGGCAGTCTCTGGATGGCCTTTCTTTCAGTCTCTACACCATACTTTGTCTCCATATTTGCTCCTGTGAGTATTTTGTTCCTACTTCTACGGAGGACTAAAACATCCACACTTTGGTTTTCCTTCTTGAGCTTCATGTGGTCTATGACTTGTATCTTGGATATTCTGAGCTTTTGGGCCTACATCCACTTATCAGTGAGTGCATACCAGGTATGTTCTTTTGTGTTTGGGTTACCTCACTCAGGATGATTTTTTCTAGTTCCATCCATTTGCCTAAGATTTTCATGAAGTCATTGTTTCCTACTGCTTTTCCTGGTTGTCCTTGTATTTCCCTATCTACCCATATCTGTATGTTCCTGGTCACCAGTTTCTCTATATGTCTTTCTGCTTACAAGCAACTGTAACCAGAGAAAGTAGTCACATTGCATGATATGAATAGAGAAAATATCTATGCTCACAAAGGACAAATGACCAGTTTGTTTATTTTGCAGAAGAGCTTTATCTCTGTTGTTATCTTTTTTCTTTATTCCTTTTTCTGTCTGACCTTTCATAGTCCTAGTTTACTGGATTCCCTTCTTTTTAATTTTTTAATTTTTTCTATATTTTTTTGTTTACATTCTAAATGATTTTTCCTTTCCTAGTTCTCCTCTCCCCATAAGTCCCATAAGCCCTCTTCCCTCTGCCCATTCTCCAATCAACCCCCTCCTACTTCTCTGTCCTGGTACTCCCATACAATGCTGGATCAAGCCTTTCCAGGACCAGGGACCTCTTCAAAAGTTACAGACCTTAATGAAGACTTATAATCATTTCTCTTTAGTTGTCTGCTTGAAATTATTTGCAAAGTAACATATAGAGATACAACTTCACAAAGGAGAAGTTTTGAGATAAGTAATCATTTTGAAAGTCATTTCAATTGGTATGCATGGAATGTGAGGGTTTTATGTATTCAAATAGTATTAGTGAAAGGACTGTCTCAGTTTCTTACTCAAAATCTTATCATCAATTTCTATTCCGAATTCTAGAACAATGGCTATGAATTAAACATACTTGGGTATTTAAACCATATTAATTTAGGTCCCCTGAAGTTTTAAATATTGATTGTAGTTGTACAAAGATTCAAGATAAATGAAGATCAGATACAAGAAAAATGAACTTGCTGCTTAAAATTCTTAGTATTGTACCTCTGCATATAACAAGGTCTTGTGAAGTACAGGAAATACCTATTATTTCAAAGAACATTATCACAGCCATCAATGAGATTTAGTCTATAATCTTTCACGGTAATATTTGATTCAACATTAAAACATTTAAATGTTCTTTAAGAATAACATATGCAGGGCTGGAGAGCTGACTCAGTGGTTAAGAGCACTGACTGTTCTTCCAAAGGTCCTAAATTCAATTCCTAGCAACCACATGGTGGCTCGTAACCATCTGAAAAGGTATGTGATGACCTCTTCTGGTGTGTTTCCAAACAACTACAGTGTACTCATATAAATAAAATAAAACTTAAAAAGAAAAGAAAAGAATAATGTATGCAAGTTAGAATTGAGGTGCTATATGTTCTTATTATATATCTTATGTAGTAGGTTTAATATCACCAGATGTGGAATCCTACAGTCTTCGAGGATGTACATTACACAACAAAGATATTTTAAATTTTTTCAAAATGCAAAGTATGAAAGCACTTCTCATTTAGTTCATCTACATTTCTTTCCAGTTAGGCAGAGGATACTGCCAATAAATAAGAGCTGATGTCCAGTTTCACCACAGTGTTGATCATGTTAGTGTCTGGTGATGGGTAGCCATGGGTATCAACTTGGCATAATTTAGAACCCATCTAGAAGAAATGCTAGGCACATCTGTAGAATCCAGAGATCTGACTGAGTTTGGAAGATCTTGAGGATACCTCAAGATGAGCAGCATCATTCCCTTACTGACGTCCTGGATAGAATAACATGGAGAGGGCAAAACCAGCCATGTCCATTGCCCTCAATGTCCTAACTACAAACTCAATGTGACCAGTGGCTTTATATCACAGTGAGAACAATGCGATCATTCATACCTTGAGAATTCAAGAATACAGCTGTTTCTTCATGCGTTGCTATTTGAGTTTGGTCCCAGGCTATCTATATGGTCATCTTTTCTGTTTTAAAATTATGGAATCACAACATACTTACCAAGGTTAAAACTATACAAAATTATTTGTACCATGAACAATGTAAGCTTATCGCTGATTAGCTTACAGATAAATGAGACTCAGACTATGATTATTTTATTTGGCTTTGACAATTTCTGAGATCACCCCCCCCCCCCGCAATCTACTGCAAACATGGCTACCTCCCTAGCAGTGTACCCCAGATACTTGCTGTTTATTTTGGTCATGTGCTCATGGTTCCTCTCCCCTCTTGGAAGCTTCTTCCTCCTCCTCCTTTTATCCTCTTTCCTCACTGTCTCTCCTCCTCTAACCAGGTCCCCTCTAACCCACCTACCTCTAATCCCTCCAGTAATTGGCGATAGCCAATTTTATTTAACCAATAGTTTTAAATCAAGAAATAAGGCTTGCATAACAAAAGCTTGTAAGCAGGAGAAATCACTCATAGGCCTAGACCTTCAGGTTTAGAATTTAGCATTACAATACATAGTATTAGACCAAACCTCAAGGACTATTCTTAGGGAAGCACAGTTCCCATATTTTTGCTTCTTATTCTCAGTCCCTCAAGAATGACAAGTTCCCTTGTTCTTTTCTTTACCAGGTGTGGCCTTCTGTTTAAAGTGTGTGTGGAAACAGGCAGAACAAGGCACCCTGTCTTATTTCCTTTTCAATCGTAAATAATAGATGGCATATTTATCTGGTGATATAAACCTGTGAGGCAAGATGGCAGCCCTGTCATAATCGATGCTCATGGGATGTTTTGTTTTTAATCACATTCTATCACAATGCTATCCTGCCACAAGGCACACAGAATCAATTGATCAGGACTCGTGGGATGTCACAGAGAGTAAAGTGGATATCAGGGAATCTATCTGGGTCTGGCCTAGGTCCTCCGCATATATCTTATGGTTGCATAGCTTAATGTTCTCACGGAACTCCTAACACGGGGAGTGGGGGCTCTCTCTGAGTCTTTTACCTGCTTTTGGGACTGTATCCTCATATTGGGTTGCCATTTCAAATGTTATCTCCTTCCCTGATTTCCCTTCCGAAAACACCCTATTCCATCCCCTCTCCCCCAGCTCACCAACCCACCCACTCCTGCTTCCCAGTCCTGGCATTCCCCTATACTGGGGCATCAAGCCTTCTCAGGACCAAGGGCCTCTCCTCCTAGTCTTAGGCCATGTTTGGTTGATCTCCGTGGGAGTACTACTTTTCTAAAGGAAAATAGAAGAGAAATGAATTTAGAGGAGAGAGGAGGTAGTGGAAAGAGACTGAAAGGAGAGGAGGAAGGGTAAAGATATGGTAGGGATGTAATATATGAGAATAAGTAAATAAATAAGAAATATGTAAGTAAAATGAACAATAAGTGACAAATTTGTTCCATGTTTCTTACTGTATCAATATTTCAAAACACACACACCCCGCAGGGTGGTGGTGGCGCACGCCTTTAATCCCAGCACTTGGGAGGCACAGGCAGGCAGATTTCTGAGTTCGAGGCCAGCCTTGTCTACAGAGTGAGTTCCAGGTCTGGCTGTCCAGACCTACACAGAGAAATCCTGTCTCGAAAAAAACAAAAAAAAAACAACAAAAAACCAAAACCAAACAAACAAACAAACAAAAACAACCAAAAAAAACCCCACATACACCCCTAGTGTTATACCATTATTTAAACTTCATAGTCTTTTTGTCCAAATGTTTATATATTGACCTCACATCATAACAGCAAACCATCTATATATCTTAATAGAGAGTTCATGGAAATCAAATTGGGGCGGGGGGGCGCGGGGATAGATACCTGAAATACCCCTGCCATTCACTCAACTTATAGACTGATGGAGCACAGAAATCCATATTTAAAATAAAATTTCCTGAGAATTTCAAGATATTATGTCATCCTTTTGTCTTCTTCAGTGACCACCTTTCCTCACAGAAAGTCTAAGGTTAACATATTTTATTGTTTTACATATCATAGTTTCTCTTTTAAAGACTTAGTTCTTTCCTTCATCCTTAGCAGTTTTGTGGATATGTATCTTGAATCAAGTTGGGAGAATGCTGTATTGATTGGTACAGGCTCCTAGGTAATTGTATTTGTGTTTAAATTCTAACTCCAATATCTAATATTTGCCTGAAGAAAATGTTGAAAGAACTCTTTAAAGGAGCTGGGTATAAGAGAAAATATGTACATTTAGAGGTAGAAACATATAATTATTATTATTATTATTGTTGTTGTTATAAACTTTATTATTTACAAGTAAAAAATAATCCCACACAGATATAAATCAGATGTGGAGAAAAATGTTAATTCACATGTCTGACATATTAGCAGCTCCAGAAGATTGGCTTGCCTAGTATACCTGGAGACATGATTTAGGGTGTTGGTCATGGAAAGTTTGTAGATGAATTTACATATAAACTAATTTTGAGTGATAACTGACAAATTAATATATTCTCAGGGGTGGAAAAGTGGCTCTTTTAATTCTCAGTCATAGACACCTGGGCACAGAAACCAGAGTTTGAAGACTTGGAACTGACATTTTATGTTCTGCCAAGGAATCCCACCAGCACACCAAAAGCTGCTTCACTAATACTGATTAGAAACGTTCCATTTCCTATTCTAGATTCTTCCCCCCCTAGGTTTTCTGCCTCAGTTTGTATGAAATGCCTTTCTTTTACACTTAGCCTCCTGCTGCTGGAGTTGACTCTCTGGCCCAGTGCACTGCTAAAGATACACACGTGTACTTTCTTTCATCCCTTTTCTCCTGCTTGCTTCTCTTTTTTTTATTTTTATTTATTTATTTATTTATTGGATATATTCTATATTTACAATTCATTTCCCTTTTTCTGGTTCCCCACCCCCAAAGGTCCCACATGCCCTTTTCCCTCCCCCTGCTCCCTCATCCACCCCCTCCCACCTCACTGTTCTTGTACTCCCCCACAATGATATTAGCCTAGAAGCTTGGAACAACAAAGACATAAATCACATATCAAGTGACGTCTCACAAGAAGAAAGGAGTGGACACTGGTGCTGTTTGCTTCTCTTGAGGAGAGAAACTGAGGAGATGAAGGTACAAGATGTGCTATCTACAAGACATAGCATGGTAGATGAGTCTCAAGGGGGAAATTTTACTCTAAAATTAAGGACAAAGAATATATAAAAGATCAAAGTAATCCCCAACTTAACAGCAGTAAAGTTCTATCAACTACTGTAGATTCAGATGATGTTCAAGAGAGAGCCTGACAGAAGATGGGCAATATGTCAAGTATCGAGGGCGGGGCACAGCTAGAGAATAAGGCCTGGGATGTCAGTTCATAGATAAGTTCTCCAAAAATATATACATGTATTTCCCAATTTAATTTGTGTGTGTGTGTGTGTGTGTGTGTGTGTGTGTATGTGTGTGTGTGTGTGTAAAGCAGGCCAAACATAGGCATGCATGCATGTGTAAGCCACCTGTTATTTGTAAGTAGTCATTCACCCTGTGTATTCAGTGAGACAAGGTCTTTCATTGGGGCCTGGAGCTCACTAAATAGCTTAGTCTGACTGGCCAACAAGCCTCAGGGGTTCCCACAATCTCTGCCTCCACAGCTCTGAGGTTACAGCCTGTACCACTGAGTTCATATTTGTATCTGTGTGCTGGGATTAAACCTGTGTTCTTGTGTTTGCATAGCAAGTATTTTGCAGACAGAACTATCTCATTAGTCCTTGTATACATGGGACCATGGCTGGGCTAAATTAATAAATGATGGTGTTAATGTACAATGGAATAGTATACAGCAATTAGGATTAAGATATATTACTATGCACAATGAGAGGCACATCACATATATTTAAGTTGAATAGAACAAGATACAAGAGTGAATGCGGTATGATTTGCTTTGTTAAATGGGCAGACAAACTAATCCATCCTTCCATAAGGAACATGTTTCTTGGTATACCAGTCAGTTACCACCATATGCTCCAGACTTTTTAAAAAGCAAACATTATTTTGTGCATTTTCTGGACATCAGAAATCCAGGAGACCCTTAGCTAGATATCTCTTGCTTATGTTTAACATTTAGTGAAGCTGTCACCTTCATCTACTGAAGGGTCATGCTAGCCTTCTAGCTGCTGCTTGAACCTTACACACTTGCTGGCTATTTCCTTTCAGTGCCTGTTCTAGGTGATGCTGGACTCCCCATCAATAAGATGGGAAATAAGTCCCTAGAGCAGGTGATATGAAGGAGAACAAGCAAGACGGGAACTACGACATCTTGTTAACCTGTTTTTAAAAACTAGGTCATATCCATCACTTCTGCTCTGTTTACTGGGCATGCCAATGGTACCACACAGGGATTGAGAACGCAGAGATTTGGGTACCAAGAAAAGCATTATGGTTCCTGTTGAAGACATGTTATCACATCTCATAAAAATTTAAATTGTTGTATTCTGGGTAGTTTTATGATAAAGAAGATGCTACTAATAATATAAATGTTAGAAAACATTCACCCAGAAAAAAATTAGCAGGCAACTTCTTAGCCCTTCAAACCAGGTAGTGTATATGTATATGTATATGTATATGTATATATATACATTATACAGAAATATATATATGTACACACACACACACACACACACACACACACACACATATATATATATATATATATATATATATATATATATATATATATATTATACAGAAAAACTCATAAAGGATTCCTTGCCAGAGTTACCACTTTAAATATGCCCATCTTTTAATAGTCTTTTATTCTTAATCATGTATATACATGTGTATCTGTGTATGTGCATGGAAATGCAGGTGAAGGTAGAGGCCAAGAGAAGACATTCAATCCCCTAAGGCTGGAGTTATAGGAGACTGTGGTGCATCCACATGAGTGCTGAGAAGTGAACTCAGGTCTTCTGCAAGAACATGCCACGCTCTAATTTGCTGGGTCATCATTTTAGCTTCTAAATACCTCAACTCTCAAATCACTTAAAACAGTGACTGTGATTTAAATAAAGAGGGATTTGAGGAAAGCTTAAGATAGATACGTCTTTCATATCCAGAGGTGTTTAGATGCCCTAAAATAATTAACATGTTTATTAATGGTAACATGTGGCTTAAACTTGAAAAATTTCAAAGTATCAGCTTAGAGAATGAGTCAGTTTCTGTCACTGGAGGCCATCAAATATATATGCTCAGCTTATTAAGTACATCACATCAGAATTTTATATGTTACAAGATATCTCTGTGAGAGTCTAAGGGCATAATTATCAACTCCATTAAGCCATATCTTAGGCTACAGATGGCTTAAAGGTTAAACCGGCATACTGTTCTTACAGATGACAAGAATGTGTTTCCTAGCATCCATATCAGGCAGTGCATAACTGCCTATGAATTTTGTTCCCAGGAGATCCAGTAGCCTCCATATATACCTGGATTCATATGAACACACACACACACACACACACACACACACACACACACACATTTTTAAAATCTTAAAAATCTATGTTTATAAGCCCTTCCTTCCTTTTACTTCTTAGTTTGTGGGCAGGGTACCGCTGCTTAAAGGGAGAAGCAGAATTTCTAAGGAGGACAGAATTGCTGTTCCAGTTAATTCTGTGGTCTGACCTAAGTGATCAGAGTTAGTCAGAACTCAGTGACACAACTTCTGAAAAGGAGCAAGATGTTCTCTCATCATGGATTTGGAGACTATATATTTTTGGAGATTTCAAACAACTCCCTATTACAGGATCCGTATTAGATCCATAAATATTAAACGAATATGAACCATAATATTAGTGTTAAGTAAAATGGAAATAAAGGGTATGAAGTAATTATCGAAGCCACTCTATGATTAGGTACATTCTGTTATAAATCACCCCACCCCCAGTTGTGGAGGCAGAGCATAATGAGGTAGCGACTTAACTATATGAATTTTCAAAGGCCAACTTCTGTACATTAGTAATCTTCAAAGATAGAAATGTAATTATGAATAGTTTGTGAGTTTATCAGTGATTGACAACATGAATTGGTGACGTCATTTCTAAGCATCACTTATAATGAGTCTGAATTCTTTTCTGACCCATTTAATTAGTAATTATGCACCCTCGTCTACTTTCAGATGCGCACAGTAAATTTAGCAAGGATTAAGAAGGGATAAAATATTCTTGGGTTACTACCAGAGAGAGGCTCCGGGCTTAGTAGCATTTGGTTCCATAGGTCTGTTAACCTCATTGTCAGGAAATTAACATTAATTTTCCCAGGAGCATTACAGTTTAGGAGCCTCAAGGATTTTACTTATTAAAAAGGAGACAGTGAAGATGTAGGGTTCAGAGAGCAGGCTCTAGAGTCTCAATTACCTGCCCTTCATTGATTGGCTGTATGACCTTAGTTTCTTCTTCAGTTAAATCTGGGTAGTAATAGTCCCCAACTTCTAAAACTTCTGTGAGGACTATATTAGACAGGTAGGTAAAAATGTTCCAGATGATGCTAAGCACTCAGCATGGACTAGGGGAATGGCTAGAACCCAAGTAAGGTGCAAAACAATAGCCAGAGGTCCTTCTACTTTTAGGTGCAAAGTGGGAAGCAGAGACGGGAAAATCCTTGGACTCTCATGGGTCAGTTGCCTAATGCACTAAGCAGAAACTGGCAAGAGAGACACTGCCTCAAAAAGGTGGAGGTTGAGGACCAAGACCTGAGGTTGTCTTCTGCCCTCCACACAACAGAAGGTAGCTGTCATTCTACGTTCTATGCTGAACACAGTGAAGAGAGAAAGCACAGATTTCCAAAAGATGTCTAGAGTGGGCTTAGAACTTTGTAGATGAAGCAGACAAGATTCTTCATTTGAAGCAACTAAGATGTCACCCCCCCCACCAAGTCTACCTTTCTTTCATAAAATCTACACTTGAAATTTCAGAAGTTTACCTTCCTTAACATTTCAATTGATTAGCAAGAATTTATTTAACACATACCTCCATTTTATGAACCGCTGAGAAGCATATATTCGTTAGCTCATTTGCTGTGTGTGTGTGTGTGCGAATGTATGTATGCTGAGATACGGTGTGCTTGTGGTGTATATGTGTGATTGTATATATTGTGTGTATGTGTGTGTGTGAACATATATGTGTTGAGATGTAGTGTGCTTGTGGTGTGTGTGTGTGTGTGTGTGTGTGTGTGTGTGTGTGTGTGTGTGTAAATGTCAGAAGACAAGTAGTGGCTGGGAATTATCTGCTTCTAATATGTGGGTCCCAGGGGTCTTGCGGCTTAGCAGTAATCACCATTTCCTACTGAGTCATCTTGCCAGAACTACATTTTCTTAAAACCCAGGTAGATTACGGATTTAAGATAGACTTTTTAAAAAATATATATTCCTAAATCATCTTTAAGTAGTTAATTATAATATATTCACTTTTTTATTTCCTTGAAAGTATTAAAAGCGATAACACCTGGTTAGATCTAAGCAGCCACATGACTATGGTCTAGGTTAGGCAGAGACACAGATGAGCTTTAAGGTAACAAAGGAAAAGCTCATTGCATACTAAGGAAAAGTTGAAATCCCATCTGCTTTTCAGAATAGGAAGAGAGATGATTGGTACAGCTTTGCTGGTCCAGAGATGCTAACAGATTGAAAGTGTCAATCTAGATTTAATGTGTTGCCTGCATATTGATAGAAGAGTTTTGAATGGGGGAGGGTGTGTGGGAAATTTTGTTCAACAGACAGTAACAGCTCTCGAGAGCACAATGCTTGGAATTCTACTTAATGGACTTAAAGTGAACGAAGGACACTAACAGAGGGAGAAGCCATTTGTTTACCACAGTGACTTGGGAAGGGGGATTTGTGTTCACAACTAGAACCTGAAGGAGGTAGGAAGCAGCTAGACATGTTTTTACTGAGTTTCCACTTCTCTCCACACTCAAAATGAATGAATGAACAAATAACAAATAAATATTCACTCATTCAATATATTTGAGTGCTTCTACAAGCCTGCATACATATGTTTTCAAGTACCCCTGAAATGAATGAAACCTAAATCTCATAGAAATGTAAGCAGAATAGTAAGTATTGTCCCCCATATTTTTGCTTGGCTCTTGTGTATTTTATTCATTCATTTCTTCAGCCACTCAACGCACTAAAATAGGTATCTAGTACATGGTAGGGTAGACAGCTAAGATATAAGTAAGAAAAAGTTTCAAGAAGTCACTGAAAACTTAAAATCACAGCAGTGGCATGACTTATTTGGGAAAGCAACTTACTGACTGGTGAGCTTGTGTTAAAGCTTCTTTTTCGTTAGAGTAAGAAGTCATTTATTTAAGAAGATTGATTAGCCTAAGGAATGGGCATGATTTCTACAGGTCCTATGGGAGAAGGACCATAGAATGGGATTGAGAAGGAGATAATGATAGCTAGAGTACTACCTCTAGCTACAATCTGACAATCTGACAATGGACTTAGGGTATAATTAGATCATAAAGTATATTACACTTGAAATTTGAATAGAGATCATGAAGAGGTCAGAGAAAATACTTGGCTTATTATTCATTTACCTGTTTTCAGTGGATGAGTGGGTAAATGGTAGAACATTGCTATGGTTTGACTATGGCTAGTCCCATCCCAAGCTTTGCTGACACCAAATCCTCATTATGAGATATTGAAAGAAAGATCCCAATGAAACCTTCAAGAGATCAATACTGTCCTCATAAACAGATACCTCCATTAATACATTCATTGTTGGTTTTGACTACTAGTGGATTACCTTAAGAGTGGGTTTGGCTAGGTCACTCTCACATTCCCTGTCGCTCAGCACAATAATGCATGCTTTGCTCAAGATGCTACTAGTAAGGTTTGCAGAGTTGAGAGGTATTAGGTCCCTTTGGAAGTCTAATTGTAGCCTTGGAGCTACAACTGATTTTGAGCTGTCTGATGTGAGTGTTGAGGATCAAATCCTGGTCTACTGGAAAAAGAAATAGTTCTTGTTTCTAACTGTGAAACCATTTCTCTAGCCCTATTTAACTTACATTTAAAGTCATTCTTATTTTAATACCTTAACTTAAAAATCAACAAGAGTAATCATCTATGGATCGACCTAAGAGGATTCTTCCTTGTGCATAGTTGGTATTCTACTGTTTCTGAGCAAGGGTGCATGAGATGCTATCAAGCTATTTTATCATCCTGGAGAAAAATCTTACCCAAAGAACATTCATAGCACTTTTATTATTACTATGAGATAAAATTAGTATCAATAACTACATCTTCTTCTGTTCAGTGACTCAGACACTTTGTTACCAGTTTCAGTCTTTAACAGTATTGACTTATATGGGACTGCTTGTACAAACTACATCATACAGGCGGAGCTCAGAAGAAAGTCTATAGGAGTTGGTTGTCTCCTTCTGTCTGTGGAACCCAGATATCAAAAACATCCTGGGCGGTGGTGGCGCACGCCTTTAATCCCAGCACTTGGGAGGCAGAGGCAGGTGGATCTCTGAGTTCGAGGCCAGCCTGGTCTACAAAGTGAGTTCCAGGACAGCCAGAGCTACAGAGAAACCCTGTCTCGAAAACCAAAACAAACAAACAAACAAACAACAACAACAACAAAAAAAAAACATCCTGTCAGGATAGGTTGCAAGAAATTTCCCTGCTGAGCCAAGTTGCCAGCCAGGTGTTCTCTTTCTTTAAATATCTTTATGGTCCTTATTCCAACTATTTTCCACATCAAGCCAATTTTTCAATTGCCCAAGCTTCGTATTCAGTAGCTTTAGAAATGAGAAATGCCCTCAAGCTTGATCAAAAGAAGCATAACATAAAACAGAGGCTATTTTATATTTATAACGATACTCTTCATCGTCTTTGATTACTTTAATTTTCCAGAGGTCAAAATAACTCTGCCATAATGCTTGAGTCTCTTTACTGAAAATATTTTTTAAAAAAAATCTAGCGATGAGGTATTCATTTAAAATACAATTTGCATTTCCAGGAAGCCGTGGGAATCAGAACATACAAAGGCTATAATCTCTTTATTATTTATTTTCATAGTGATCCCGGAGTTCGTGACACAAGTGAATGTTGCCCTGGGGGCCTTAAGCAAGAACTCGCTGACCGCACTTGATGATGACCAGTTTGTGGACATCTCAAAGAAGATCTATGACACGATCCACGACATCAGGTGTTCCGTGATGATGATCCGGGTAAGCTCACTTTCCTTGCTCTTGACTTAATTTCAGAGTTCCTCACCATGTGGGGGTGCCTGGAAGGAGGCCAAGAAATGTTTGATTTCTGTGGTCCAACATCAGTTCTGAAATATGTCAGGACTTCAAAATCCCAGTGTTTCTCCAAAGCCAGATCTAGTGTTGTTTGACTTACATATCTGGTGATAACTCATGCAAAGAGAGCACATTAACCCATAGCATATGGAGATATGAGAAAACTCATTTTGTACAGGTGTCTCATAGCATGATCAAGAGCCAAAAAAAAAAAACCCACTCAGAAACAACATGCTTGCTTTTCCTGACAAGCAAGGATAGATCTCACTGCTTAAACAAGGTATTTCTGTGGCCAACTCTCGCCACCACCCCCCCACTTCCTAGACCATAGACTCACACAACATTCTGCAAGAAATCTGACTTGTAAAGCTGATAGGAACAACATGCCCTTTAGACTTTCCAATCTGGGATTACTTTATTTGAGAGAGAGAGAGAGAGAGAGAGAGAGAGAGAGAGAGAGAGAGAGAGAGAGAGAGAGAGATCTTTTCCAAAGGTGTGAGTTGTAGGTACAATGTTTATACAGAGTCCAAAATGGTTTGGTTTACCTTGGATGTTAACCTATATTTCTGATATTATTAATGTAAGTTATTTTTTTTAAAATCCTTACATAAGGAGAGGAGGAAAGAGAATCTTTTCTCATGACAGTTCAACTGGAGGTGGCAAGAGAGTGGTATGAAATTCTTTTCTCCCTAGTGTTGGAGCAGGATGCCTTTGAGAATGAGGCCAGGGTGTTAAGGAAGTCTCTGCAGGGCTATTATGAGTCAGTATGGGTGCAGATCCTGCTGCTGAATTCCTGATGCTCTGTAGAACACAGCTCAGAATTATTTCACCCGAGGTGAACAAAATCTTGAGATTTACCCAGCTGTTCATCTTTGATTAACTGCTGCACTAAGGGCTATTTACCTGGGCCCCCTGCTCAAAGCCAATGAAGCAGCTCACATCAAATAAAGGAATACTGGCCAGGGCTGTGGATGTGTATTGAAAGGAGAATTCAGTAGAATGTATGAGAAAAGTATGCAGGCATGAATATAGTTCACAGGAATTAGCTGCTGCCAAGCAGGTTGATGAGAATATATGAATAGCTTATGAAAAGTGTCTGTGTGAGACCCAACCATCATAGCTTACTCTGAGCAGTCTACACAAGGGAGATATCTCTGAGCCTTGTGAAGAGTCAGAAGACATTCTGAGGCCTATCAGAACAAATGGAAGGATTGTAAGATAAAGGCTAAAGGTGTGAAGAAGGTACTAGACCTAGAACTTGGGACTTGCTGAAAGTAAATGCAGCAATGAGTATCACAGAGAGAGACTCCAGATATATAGAGTTCCCACTTACAATGGTTAGTCTTAGAAAATTGTGCCTTTATAGCATTACAGTTGAAAGGATACTTTCTCATCTTGAAATCTGCCCTTTTCCTGAACTAACAGTGTGTGCAGTATGACATTCTCATCTAGTGTCCGGTATTCACATTGACTGTTGGTTACTCTTCATGATGGCAAGAAGCTGACTATCTCTACAGGGTGCCTACTCTTTAAGGTTCAGTAGCTTAGATGATTTCTATGCAGTTCTTAATCTACAATATCTTCAGCTTAATGGTGACTTTACTGGGATTCCTCAAAGTTGAAGAACACCTGTATTGATGGGGAGCCTACAAAGGTTTGGTACTATATTTACTATATTATTTACTATAATTCTACTGTGTCCAAAAAGATCATTCCAAACAGGAGTTCCTTTGAAGCAGGATTTTTCTTCACGTTACCTATTTATAATTGAGTAAAGCATGAAGGACATATGGGTCCTGGATGCAAAAGCTATATTGTACAATATACAAACTTCACAAAATGATCCAACACAGCAAACCATGTCTGTAAGGATGTTTGGAAAAACATTTACTAACATGTAAAATCCAGAATAGAGGAGCCACATTTTCTTGAAGTTTGTCTAGGGATGAAAAAAATAAATAAACCTTATAACCCCTTTGTGTAGGTGTTCCAGTATTTATTTATTTTTTCTTATTTTCCACATTGCTTACATTTAGCAAATCAAATTACCTTGCTGTTATTTTTACATGTTATTCCCACACAGAGGTCCTGTCTGGGGCAGGAGAATAATTTGTCATAATCATAGTTTACAAGAAAGTAATTTCTTTTCTATAACCATTTCTTTTTTTCAAGGTAAATATTTCTATTTCTGTTAACTTGTGCTTGTTTAATTTTCTTTTTTTTTAATTTTTTTTTTATTTTCTATATTCTTTGTTTACATTCCAAAGGCTTTCCCCTTTCCCAGTTACCCCCCACCATATGTCCCATAATTCCTCTCCCCCCCATGCTATTCCCCACTCTTCCCCCCCCCCACGATTTCTCTGTTCTGGGTCTACAATACTGGATCCAATCTTTACAGGCCCAGGGTCCTCTCCTTTTTTTCTTCTTGAGAGTCATTTGACTTGCTAATTGTGCCTTGAGTATTTAGGACTTCTGGGCTCATTAATATCCACTTATCAGTGATTGCATTTCGTGTGTATTCTTTTGTGATTGGGTTAGCTCACTTAGGATGATAGTTTCCAGATCTAACCATTTACCTACAAATTGCATGAATTCATTATTTTTAATTGCTGAGTAGTACTCCATTGTATAAATATACCACATTTTCTGTATCCATTCCTCCTTTGAGGGATATCTGGGCTCCTTCCAATTTCTGGCTATTATAAACAAGGCTGCTATAAACATAGAGGAGCATGTGTCTTTGTTGTATGCAGAGGAATCCTCTGGGTATATGCCCAGGAGTGGTATGCCAGGGTCCTCTGGGAGTGGCATGCCCAATTTTCTGAGGAACCGCCACACTGATTTCCAGAGTGGTTTTACCATTTTGCAATCCCACCAACAGTGGAGGAGTGTTCCTCTTTCTCCACATCCTCGCCAGCACTTGTTGTCTCTCGAGTTTTTAATCTTAGCCATTCTGACTGGAGTGAGGTGGAATCTCAGGGTTGTTTTGATTTGCATTTCCCTGATGACTAATGATGTTGAACATCTCTTAAGGTGTTTCTCGGCCATCCGAATTTCTTCTGGTGAAAATTCTTTGTTTAGCTCTGTACCCCATTTTTTGATAGGGTTATTTGGTTCTTTGGGGTCTAACTTCTTGAGTTCTTTGTATATATTGGATATTAGCCCTCTGTCGGATGTGGGGTTGGTAAAGATCATTTCCCACGTTGTTGGTTGCCGTTTTGTCCTTCTGACAGTGTCCTTTGCCTTACAGAAACTTTGTAATTTTATGAGGTCCCATTTGTCAATTCTTGATCTTAGAGCATAAGCTATTGGTGTTCTGTTCTTTTTCTTCCTTTGGGAGCTGCTGGGAGGAAAGGGTTACACTTCTAGGTAATGGTCCATCCCTGAGAGAAGTCAGGGCAGGAACTCAAATAGAACAGAAGCTGAGGGCAGGAGCTGCTGCAGAGGCCACAGACAGGTAGTGCTTACTACCTTGTCCCTAGCGCTTGTTCAACCTGCTTCCTGAGACTTGCAAATGTATTCTAGTTAATCCCGCTCTTAAGTCAAATAAAATGGAGTTATTACTTTAGTCAATTTATACTGCTGTTTTACTTTCGTTGGCTTACCTTCCCCAATTTCAGACTCAAGGACCATTGGACTAAGGACAACTCTTACCATTACTCTTAGGCCTAAATTCACATTCAATTAGACTTTAGTTTTCTAAATGCCCACATGCAATTTGTCTGGTGGCTTTCCAAGTTGATTCTTTCCCACAACAACTTATCCCCAGCCAGATGTATGAAATGTTAAGTTATATTTTCTTCGGGCAAGTTTTTAATAAAATATGCCCAAGTATTGACCGCTTTCTTCAAGAATCCAGTCATCTCCCCTTATTCCCTTATTTTTTTCCTCTGCGTAGTCAATTGTTTTAAAACAGTTGAATATTAAAATTGCCATCTCCTCCAAGTTCTTTCAGTCTTGAGGTTTCTGTTAAGCCTTCATGCTCCTAAGCTCTAACCTCTCCAACTCCTTTTTATTTTTTTTTAAATTTTTTATTAATTATTTTGTGTACATTTCAAATGTTATCCACATTCCTGGTCTCCCATCCACAAACCCCCACTGCCTCCTCCTCTTTGCCTCTAAGAGGGTACTCCTTCACCCACTCACCCACCTACCTACCCACTCCTACCTCATCCCTCTACCATCCCTCTCTCTGGGGGCATCAAGCCTCCACAGAACCAAGTGCCTTGCCTCCCACTGATGCCAAATAAGGCAGTCCCCTGCTGTAGACGTGTTCTCTTTGCCAACTCCCTTTTCTTGCCTCCACTTTCCTAAGAACCACCAATCCCCTGGATGCTCCCATTTTTCACCTTTTCTTCTGCAGATCAAACTACTTCCATTATTTATTTATTTCCAAACTTCATACTCTTCCTCTGGTGCTGTGGTTTAATAGGTTACCTTGGTTACCATGACCGACACTGCCTAAGTATGTTGTTCTCCTATTCCGGGGGCCTTCTGAACCATTTGATCAACAGGTAAAGCAAAGCTGTACCGTATTCTTTAGTTATCCTATATTTTATACCGTAGCTTCAGAGACTGAGCCAATGTTAAAATCCACCCTTTATTCCTTCAATTGTTTTAAGTTTAGCTTATATGGCCACATTTCAAAGAGTCCTGCTATTGCCAACGAGAGTTTATACAAATGAATGAAAGTAAGCTGGAAAATGCCTTCAATGGTGGTTCATGTACAAATATATACTCATGTAGTAATGTTGGATCACAGATGTCCAGTTAGGTCTGCAGTTTTATGCACACTGTCATCCCTGGGCCTTCAGGTAGTTCTTGAATGCTATGTCACTTCTACCCACTGTGTTCTTCTCCACAGTGCCGGCACTAATGACACGAGTTCCCTGTCAACCCCAGGGAACACGTTCTTTTACTCCACAGGAGTAACTGCTGTCAAATGTGAGCTTCCTCGGGCTTTGTAGCTCCTTTGTTGACTGTAGCACATCCTTTTCCCTCACCATTTGGGATTTATTAAGCACACTGAGAATGAACACCTTTTCAGTTCTCACCACTGAACAAATGTCCTGAAGTCACTTAACTCACCCAGCTCTTCACTCCAAGGGCTTCTGGCCAGGGATTCTCAGTTGAAACATTGCCCCTTTGGGAGATGTCGCGACTGCTTTACTGTGTCAGGATTGGTTTATAAAGAAACCAGTTAGCAGGGAACCTCCTAAGGGAACTCTGTAAAAGACATGTTTTAAAAAGTAACCTCAACTTTATATGTAAATTGAAGCAAAACCTTGGTAGGAAGAGCTCTGTAGTAGGTCTCTTGCTGTTATCTCTAAAAACAAAGAAAGTAGCAAAAGGGAACCCAAAAGCCCCTGTTGGCATTGGTCAGCTATGACAGAGGCCTGCTGCTCTGATCACACTTAATGGCCCTCCTTGGGCATGTTTGAAGTTTGGGCATTTCTGAATAAGGGAGTCGACGTGACTAGGGTAAGAATATCCATTGAGAAACATGTTGGTTAGGATACAGACGTAGAGCCAACAGGTGACTGCAACTCATGCGGGGAGAAAGATGTTCATTCTGAAGTTTATCAGGGAAATGATTTCTCTCCAAACAGTAAAAGCCATAGGACTAGTAGGAGAGCCCTTTGGTGCAGAAGGGCTTTGATGCTGACAGTGTTCTGCCCTCAGAGCCATCTATCAGCATAGGAAATACTCAACTCTGTTCAATTTGAGGAGCCAAGTATCTCTCTTTTAAACATGTTTTCAGAACAGATGTTCATATAGATTGAAAGAATACAAAGAAGAAAGACGGTTTATTTGGGGGGGCAGTGCTTGTATGTGTGTTCATGCATGATATGTGTTTGTATATGTGTATGTATATGTGTTTATGTGTGTGTGTGTGTGTGTGTGTGTGTGTGTGTTTGGGGTGTATGTGTGTATGTGCTGGGCTATGTCCTATGTTGCTGTTGGGGTACCTAGAGTGGCCCCTGCAAGCTGCAAAACTCAGTAATGTCTGTAGTGGAAATCCTCAGTCCCTGTTTTCCCCAGATAGGAAAGCAGAGCCTGGGATGATTGCGGTGGTTTCTACCCAGTTTCCTGTGTATCCAGATGCTACTGGCATGGATCTGGGAGTTGGGAACTGGGCACACTTCCATGACCCAGACAGGAAGGGGACAGGGAACTGAATGAGTGCCAAGAATATGTGATTCTTTACAACAAAGGCCTCTCCCCTTCCCTCCCTATCCTTGATGAAGAGACAGTCCTTGCTTGTTTAAAATGCCTTACATGAATGCATATACCTTATTTAGGGTAAACCAAGGATTAAATGCATTTTGTAGGAAGGAATGCCCAGGAAGGAAAGCTCATTGGCTGAATGCTTGGGGCCAATCTAGATACCTCATTAGCATGGAGAATTCCAGGTTTTTATGCAAAGTGACTGGTTGCTGTGGTCTTCTCAGTGGGATGCCATGGTTACATGTTTTAGAGCAGGTGGTATTAGATAGGGAGTTTGTTCCACTACCACCATTCTCAATTCTGAGATTTATGGGGCTCGGGCTCTCTCAGCCTTACCAGTTCTGCTGCCTGGCAACATGGTCCACTTGCCCCACTTGTATTTGTGTGTATACATATGTATGTGTATATTATATGCGTGTATGTACATATGTTATATATGAATATATACATGTATGTGTGTTTGTGTATATGTTTGTGTATGTCTATATGTGTATGTATGTGTATGTATATGTCTGTAAGTATGCACACATAGAGATCAATGTTCAGCTTCATTTCTCTTTTTATGTTTCCTATTACCTATCTGAGTCAAGTTATCTCACTAATTTGGAAATTACTCAGATCCACTGCCTAACCTTCAAGGCACTTAAATCGGCATTTCTCTGCACCAGTAATGGGGTAATAGGTGTGCTCTGCTCAGCCTGAACATTCGTGTGGCTTCTGGGATTTAAACTCGGGTCCTGTGCTTGCTTATACAGTAGGGGCATCTCTCACTGAGCCAGCTCTCTTCAAGGATTGTATTTTATTTGTTTGGCTAAATTTTTGTCTAATATTAAATCAAGTAGGGTTTTATTCTTTGTCTTAAGAACTCTCCAGAGGTGCTCACCTCCTATCACAGATAAGAGATTCGTCTGCACAACTATATTCTAGGAGGAACTCAGGTAGAGCTGAATCAGCCTCCTAATGAAGAAACTGGAGAAACAATTTATAGGAAACGGCCTTTGCAGAGCAGGCTATAGAATGGATAAGTGTGTGTGTGGGGGGGGAGGAGTGAGATAGAGAATTTTGTGTTTTAATTTCCATAAAAAAAAACATTGCTAGAATTTGAGAAAAAGGAAAATTCTCCATTGTGATGGCTTAAAACCTAAAGAAGTTTCCAGTGCTTCATGCAGGCCACAGGCTGATGGAGTCACAGGAGGGGACTTGGAGTCATTAGGCACTGGCTTCAGGTTTTCACGTACCACAGGAGAAGAAAATAACTCTTATATTTTCACACCACAGGAGTCTTTAGGCTACACTGACTTCCCCTCCTTCATAGCACAGAAACCCAAGAAGCACTCTTCTGGACAATTGGTTGAAGAACACTTCTCCTAATCTGTCCCCTGCTCCCTAGGGGCACAGACATTGGTCACCTCTCCATTCCTTCAATTTGCCAGAGTGCTTACCTGCCTGGCCTGTTGCTTCTAACAGTTCCCTGTAGTTATGACTCAGGAAGTGGTCTTCTGGTCTCTACCATCATTACCTCACCTGGTATCTTACAATGGTCTCATATAGAACCATCAACAAAATTAACATCGGCCATGTCAGGCCCTTTCTCTCACTCAAGTTGATACTTGTATAGTGTTTGCCACACCATTTTACATATTTAATTATCTACCTATCATGTTTCTACCTCTACAATGTATGTGATGTAAAAGAAGGAGGTTTTTTTAAACAGTATTTAAAAGCAGAAATCAATTTTTACAATTAAGTGGTTGATTCAGTTTCTAAATTTTGTACTTCAATGACATGTTAAAACTCAACAGCAGGGAATTTGGGGGGGAAAGCATATGATAATGCTACTTGGATATATTTTGTGTTATAAAGATAATGATATATCAAAAACTAACCTGAGAAATGTTTCCCGAAAAGAATTAGAATGTGCTATTTCTTTGAGGTGAGCTATGTTTCTTTTCCATTCCATGGTCATTAACATGACTGAGAAGTTGGATCTATGGAGTTGTTTGTTTTGACTTTTTTAAAGTACACTATTTTTGCATGTATGCATCACATTTTTAATCATTTTTTCTCCCTTTATCCTTCTTATCTGCTCATCTATCCAACCTTTGCTGAATTCCTTCCCATGGACGTCACATCTATGTTTTAACCCACTGAGCCTTATTAACGCCTCTCATATATTCATGAGTATGGGCTTTGTCCATTGGCGCATGGTAGACATTTCAGTTAACTAAGAAACACCAAATGGTTAAAATGTAGAGAGTAAGTGTTGGGTGTTGTTTTAAACACAATCTCCATCATTCGATTTTACCACTGAACTCTCCAGAGCCAAATGCTGCTAGCTCAGGGAGGCAGAGAGTACTCAGCTGACCTTCCTCCTCAACTGATATCCCCAAAAGGGAGTTCTTCTTCTCCATGCTGTCTCAAAACCCCTTCAAACTGAATTTCCCTCCTTCCTGTGTATCTGTCTGTCCTCTGTTTTCCTCTTACTCTCTATGGCTTTTTTCCATGTTCACTCCCTGTCAACTGCTTGCTTGCTTCACCTCTTGACCAATGGTTGACTTTATTTAATCCTGTTAACAATAAACAGAAATCTCTTGGATTAAAGGTGTGTGCTAGGGCTGAGCCATACCACAATGAGAAATAAGTTTTTCCAATAAATAACCAAATCTTAAGCCTCACAGTCTGATCAAATATTCTGTAACAATTCAGGTTCTGTTTAAGGATGACAGTTTAGGAAGCCCTACCAAGAATTGTTTTTTTTTTCTATAATTATTATTTTTTAAATTTCTTTGTGTGTACCTCTATGCAGAAGCATGAGTTTCATGTGTAAAGGCAAAGGTGTTTGCTTGCCAAAATATATTCATTAGTATTGAGGGCTGCCTTGGATGTTGAATTTCCCCTTTTGTCTAGGGCAGGTGCTACCACACTTGGCTTGACATGGATTTGAGGGATTATATACAACTCAGCTCTTCATGCTTCCTTCAATAAGCATTTTCCCCATTGAATAACTGCCCAGATCACAAGACTCTTCACTGTGAACATCTGATGTTGGGTTGTGGGGAGGAGAGAGAGAGAGAGAGAGAGAGAGAGAGAGAGAGAGAGAGAGAGAGAGAGAGAGAGATCTTTTAGGATACAGCTTGAGAAAGTACAGGTTATTAATATTCTCCCTCCATTCTCAGTTCCTTGGTGTGATAAACTCTGAATAGTCACAAAATAATCTACAAATTCAGTGATTAAAATGGATTTTATACTGTCTAACATTGCACTATTTCAGAGTGAAATCAGAAATGTAATTAAAGTTGTAAACCAAAAATATACCATAGCAAAAATAACCTCTAACCTTAAGCATGGCTGTAAAATACATTTAACCACTCCACAGTGGTCTGTTTACTAAAATATATAAAAGTAAAAATAAATTCAGGGAGCTTTGCATGTGTCTGTGGTCACTAAGTTAACAGCTTGAGAATAAAATCAGCATATCTATTTTTCAAAAGTTTGTATGGACATTAATTTATAGTGGTATACAATCCATCATAATATTTGAAAAATAAAGATCTTTGAGCACAGGAGAAGAGAAATATGCTGATTAGATGAACAACCAAGAGTCTTTTCCAATATATTTACAGTTTAAATTCATTGAAGATAGGAATTTTAATCAAATACTAATCATACTGTTTATGGCTCACTAAACATATTGATCAAGCTTAATTTGGGGGGATTAATCTTCCTTAGTATAAAGGAACCACTCCAGAAGGGTCTTTAGAAGAGTGATGGAGATAATAATGTTAATAATGATGATAATAACAGAAAACACTAAGGCTTGCATTTGGAATGATGTTTCTGTACTTGCAATGAGCTGAAACCAAGAACATGCCAAAAGCATCTCTAAGCGCCTCACTGTCTCTGAGGAAGCATAGGAGGAAATCATCCTGGCGGTCATGCATGCCTACCCTCAGAGCAGCCGATGTGAAGGAAAAGAGAAGCACAGTCTCCCCAGCTTCAGAGACTCATGGAGCCCATTCCAGAGAATCACATGTCCCTGATTACAGAAGATTTGAATGTTACAGTGATAGAAGAAATTGCTAGTCAAAATGCCAGTAGGAGGTATAAATGCAAATAGATAGTAGCTTATCAATTAATACACAGAGATCAATTTTTCTCCTTCTGAGGCTATTTCTGTATTACATCAGATGCTTCAGATTTTAACTGCTAAAGAATCACATCCATCACAGAAAGCTGAAGATCGTTATTATGGTATCAGCACAATCAGGAGACCTCAAGTCTGGTCTCACCTGTATGGCATAGTGGCTACGAAGTCTCAACTCTCTCCTTTAAATACACTGTGACATCATGCTAGGTTACCAAAGTAGGGGTGACTCATGCTTTTCTTACTTCATACACTTTAGTGGACCTTCTGCCTCTTACCTTCCCTCTCCCTCCTTTCTGTCTCCTGTCTCTCCGTTGTCTCTTGTGATGTCTTAAATAAGAACCATCCCACAAAGGATCACATAATCCTTGAACTCTTAATCATGTTGGTGGTGCTGATCGGGAAACTTAATAACCTTAAGTGGGTGGAGCCTTGAGAGAGGAAGCATGTCACTGGAAGAAGGCTTGGAGAATTTATTTTTCCATTCTTTTTCCTGTTAGCCATCTCTGCTCTCTTTCCTTGTGATCTGTTTTCTTAGCTCCTTGCTCCAGCTTCCTGGTGCCTACTGCCTGGCATTATGGATTCTCTTCTAGGCCCTCTAGACCTGTAAGCCAAAATAAACTTGTTCTTCAATGAGCTATTTCTGATCATGGCTGCTTACTTTTTATCATTCTTTCAACAATTAAATAGACCCTTTAACAATATTTAAATAAATTTCTATTGGATACCTATCATGTGCCAATAAATAATTTAGACAAAAAAATGTAGCTATATCAAGACGGATGAAGAGAGACAAGTACTTCATCTTCAAAGAGACACAGGGAAGAAACCATTGTTAAGGCTTCAATATGAAATATCCTCTGTAAATACTTTTGAAGCCCCTCCCCCTTTTTTAATAGGTGAAAGCTTTTCCACCAGTACAATAGGACTTCAGAAATTAGACTTTCTGGAAGTGAGTGAATTGTGATGGCTTTGCCTCTAGCGATAGATTAGTCCATCAGCATAGGTTGTCAGGAGATAGAAGTGTAGAAGGTTGAGCGAGGTTGGAGGTAGTAGATCACAGGAGGTGTGTCTATGAATGTTCCAATAAACAGAAGTTGTCACAAAGTCACTAAAAATATCAGAATGTCTCCAATCTAAGGCAGGAATCTTTCTCTTATGTAGACTATTGCTTCCAGGACAGATTTAATAAAGTGATGTGTTCCTGGTCTGTAGGGCTGTGGATTCTCAAATGTGGAGCATCTGCTTGGATGTATGGTACATTGTGTCAGGGTATCCTTCACACTGGCTAGAAAGGGCACATAATTCTTCCAACTATACACTGAGAGAGAATCTCCAACTGGGGTTTGAAGTAATAAATGCCCATGGGTCATACAAAGATGAAGGTTTAGGATATGGAGTAGGGTTGACAGTAAATTTTCTTGACTGTTTGGTTATCAGATGGAGAGATTGGGGGTTCTCTATGTTTCCACTAGAAGTATTCTTTTGGACACTCTGTGTTGTCTTGACAGAGGGAAATGAGAATGGTACCTCAACACTCTGGCAGTGGCTGGAAGGCACAGACTACAAAGTGAAGTCCTTATTTTTGTAGTCATAACTCATGATCACAAAGCTTGTAAGGGTTTCTGCTAAGATCTTGTTCTTAATGACTTTCACTGTATCTTGAATTTTCTCAGTAGTCTTGTTTAACTTTCTTTTGTCTTGAACCCTTCTGCCCTTTCTTAGGAAGGGCTCTCGCTTCTTGTGCCCTTATGAATGTTTGCTGAAAATCATTAGTCTTTGCTTGTGTGCTTTCTGAAATAATTGTCTTTAAACACAGCCTACAGCTATTGATTTCTTGAGAAGCATTTGTCTTGCTCCAAGATGTTCTACAAATGCTGCCTTTGCTCTCTCATGTTTACCTTTGAGATGGGGGCGAGGGGCAGCTCTCAAAGCTTTCCATAATCCTAAAATGACTTAGGATCATCTGTGTTTCTTCTCCTGTGTGTTTATTATCATAATTAGTTTTTTTATTCATAGGAGAAATCAATTACTTTTTAGAAGTAAATACAATTTCCTGCTTAGGTCAGAGATTAAAAAGAGATGTATCCACTGGCTATTCAAGGCATTTCCTGTGTTTTTTTCCCCAGTGCATATTCCTTTACCTCTCTCTCCTTCCCTTTCCCTCTCTCCTTCCCTCCCTCCCTTCCTCCCTCTCTCCCTCCCTCTCCCCTCTCTTTCTCATTAGTAACTCTATACCCAGTTTATGATGAACTCAAAGCACTTTGTTAAAATGTAAAAATAAGCATTGCCCAATGCAATCATTAAAAATTATACTTTATTATATAAAAATTGCATCTTTACAAAGAGAACCGTATAGGGAGAGCTATGGTAAAAATTAAGTCCAACCACCCTCACCCCCTCATCTCAACTTTTTCTAGCATTACTCTCTGTTTGGCTCATTGTTTGACATGATTAATATCATTTTCTCCATCAGTGCCCATGCATAACATAGCTTGGATATGTGTGTCTTTCTTTTCAAATGTTTGAAAAAAAGCTAGCATTCCATGTTGATCCAAAACTTGATTTATTGTTTTTCTGATTTTTCCATAAGTCATAAGTGGTGTCACTTGCTTCAAATTCATCATGAACTTGTGCCTACCAAGGCACAAGTAAGGATGCTTATTCCTGAAAGTTTGCTTCTCGGCACTGTGGCAATGTGTGTGAAAGAAACGAGTGGAAGGGAGCTGGAAAGAGACATTGCTGAAAGATGGAAGCACATTTTCATGTTGAGCTTCTGTTTAAATATCTGGAAAGTCAACATGAAGCACTTAGTGGAAAACCGTGTTGATGAGGTCCAGCTATAAGTCCCAGAAGTACAACTGAGTTGGGTGAACCATCAAATACCTCAAGACCGTTATGGGATTTCAGAGTCTATAAAGCTAGAGTGAGTTTATGAAGCTGACTAATGTCAAAGTCAGAATTATAGTTCAGATCTCCTGATTCAATGAAAACAAACAAAAATGTCAAGCAAAACATATTGCATAATTACAGTTATAACTAAAGGCATTGTATCAAATACAAGATTCACAACACCAAATGTATTTGAAATTGGTGGCTTAGAATGAAATGCATCAGGAGCAGAAAGGTGGCTCAGTGGGTAAAGGTGTTTGCCACATAAGCCTAATGACCTGAGTTTAGTCCCTGAAACCCCAAGTGAAGGTATGAGGCCAAAAGATGGCTCTCTGACTGCCACGCCTTCATTGTGTTATGGCTTTGGAATCTGCTGGGAAAGACAAAAATTTCAATTCATATTCAGATGAAATAAATTTATTCTTCCTGCTAACGGAGGGCAGGTATCCTTAGAGCCAGATATCATACACCATGAAAGAGAGGGAAAGGCAAAGTTTATAAATATGAATATCAAAGGTGTACATTACAATAATTTATAGAATCCACAGCTGGACAAGAAAATTGTGTGGTTATAAGAAAAGCACTTCATCCCAGTCCCATAGCAATAAGGGTGTTTACAAAAGCAAAAAGCATGAATACCATTGCCTTATTTTTATCTCACCTGCAGGCCACTAGGATCTCACAGGTAAAGTTCAGTGCCCCTTTATGGATGCCTGATACTATCTTAAATTTCTTTAGCCATCACAGGGGATGTCGACATAAATTATTATGCAGATTTGAACACTCTGTGGATAGATTTGCTGCATACTGGGATAGAGCAGGCAGTGACACACACAGTATCATCAAGTTAAGGCCAGCTATCATGTCCCCAAGCAGTGGTATGTGTACACACATAACCCTACACATTCTATTATTTATTATGAAAATAATTAGATACATCAATATAAGAACAAGTGGAAAATTGACATGAAAGGAGACAGGATAATCAAGTGACATCACTTCACTGTATCAGACTTTACTTCAGAAACAAAGCAGAGAAAAGACCATTCTCTAAAAAAAATAAAATAAAATAAATTTCTAATAGAAC
The DNA here is from genome assembly GCA_964023405.1 of Apodemus agrarius. Lineage (NCBI taxonomy): Eukaryota > Metazoa > Chordata > Mammalia > Rodentia > Muridae > Apodemus > Apodemus agrarius. The sequence continues at coordinate 23,831,594 of OZ030025.1, read as the reverse complement.
TTCAGGAAATCAATCAGAGGTAAAGTTCTGCCCCTGAGCCACACTGGTAAGGCACCTAGCCTGAGGGAAGGAAGTTTTGTTGCTGATCAGCAGCTGGTAGGATGTTTACATTCTACCGCTCAGTTCACCCTTAAAGCGGCCCTTCAGGCAGGGAGGCGGCAAACCATTCTGCTGATAGGAAAGAAGACACCTAACCTAACATTGTCTTCGCCAGGTGTCTTTGAAAGATGATGATTGGCAGGGCTGTACACAAGCATCTCTGTGTTCAAGCACCCCGTCTTATCTCCAACATCTGAATTTCCTGCACTGTGCAGTCCTTGAGCAGTTCAAGATCTCTAGGTTTGACGTGGGCTACCTGGATATGAAGGTGTGGGGGCATTCTTTAGAGTATTTCAGGACTATCCTTAGAAAAATGTAAATAGGATTAAATTCAGTTGTAGAGAAGATTAAGTCATAGAAAATGTGGTTTGTTACATATTGTTAAATATTACACTTATTTTAAAAAATGGTTTCCAAATATAAGTTAAGTATCCTGTCATTACTTAATGCCCCCTGGCCTTTATTTATAAATCAGCTTAGTGAATGAAAAATATCTGTATCAGTAAAGATAGGTATTAATACCAATGCAGAACAGCTAAGACAACATACTTAGGTGTAGGAATGTAATACTGATAGTGTGCTTGCTTAAAATGATCCAGGTCTTGTGTTTGATCCACAGTACAGAAGAAAAAATAAAAACTGTTATAATTTTGCTGAACAGTCCTGATATTGACTTGGGGGTCACCTGGTATAGAAATAGACTCTAATGCAGACCATGTATATTTTCTGACAATCCTTATAATATTTTGCATATATGGAGATACCTTACGGTCAGATTGCTGTCATCTTGCTGTTAGTTTGGATTGATATTACTCTTTGAAAAGGGATGGTTTAGAAATTGGATGATGCCTAGTGACACTATGACCTCCTTCCCAAGTCTAAGGGCCTGAGTGCAGTGTCAAGCACTCACATACACATCCAAATATGTGGGGAGGGGGACTTGTAATCCTAATGTAAGAGATATGAAGACAAGAAGAACCTTGATATTCACTGCCAAGCTATTCTATCCTGATTAGGGAGTTTCACGCAAGTAGCTAACCCTGTCTCAAAAAAATCAACCACAGTCGTGCATATGCATGCATGTATACCTACATACATGAACTCATATGCACAAAGCAAAAGAAAAATACAATTGCTTTAAAGTTCAAGGTATAATTTGAAAAGATGGAGTTTTTTTTAATCATTTTTAAATTTTTTTATTGGATATATATTTATATTATATGTGACAACTTCAAACCATTTCAAAATATTGAATTCTAAAGAGTAGACATGAATTTAATAGTGATAAATAAGCAGAACAGAGACTTGAGAGAGTGCTGGATCCCTCTGTCCTACAGAAAGTGAGGAAGTATCTTCATCTGTTTCAGGAGATAGGAGAGCAGAGGAAGCAGGAAAGACTACTTTAGCTTAGGGCATACTGGGAAAGAAGGCATCCAAATCTCCCCTAGGTACCTCCAGGATGTGTTTCTTTAGGGGCCAATGCCACATTTTCATTTTGATAGTTAATTCTTTATTTTCAATTTTTCATCAAAAACTATCAATAATTTTGGAATATTATCAGCGGATTCTGTGAATTTTACTCTAATGCATTGGAAGAAAAATTCATCATTTTAGATGCCAACCTACCCTCCCTTACCATATAAAATGCAATTTTAATTGACTTTTCAATGACAGTGTTTTAGCAACTAGCAAAATGACTCTCCAATTCAATCCTAAGAGAGTGAATTCATCAACATATAAGGAAAATCACAGGAGTAAAGTTTTAGAGAGTAATTTTCAAATATCCGCATTTTTATAGTATCAGTGACACAGTATTGATAATCTAGTTCTGCCTCACAAATTAAGACTTATTGGTAAGAAACCAGAAATGCAACCCTCACACACAATCTTTCTTCTAGATCCTTTGTGTGAAACTGTAGGCATTGCTTTCTTTTTAATTTACTTTTGAGGGTTTTTGAGAAATGGTTTTCTGGATTTAGTCCCTTGTGGCGTGAGTCTGCAAATCTATCCACAGCCTATTAAATCAGGGATGCACAGTGCGGATTTTTGTGTGCTTAGTGCTCTTGTGTTGTATACAGGTAAAGCCATAGATTATTTTTTAAATGAAAAAAAATGTGTCAATTCCATATGCATTAGTTAATTTTCTCACCACTATAACAAAATGCTTGACCAAAAAGAACTCAAGTCAGGAAGGGGCATTTTGGCTCAAAGGTCAAGTCCATCAGGATGGGGAAGTCATAGTAACAGAAGATGGGGGCAACTGTCACATTAGTCTGAAGTCAGGAAACAGAGAGCAGCCAACCCCCAACTTTCTAGTTGTATTCAGGATAGCAACCAAGCCAGACCAAGTAAGAGTGGTGCCTACATTCAGGGTAGTTCTTCCCACCATAATTATTTTTAGAAAACCCTTTCACAGATGCTTGTTTCCATGGTGATTTGAAATTCCATCTCATTGTCAGTCATGATTAACTATCACATCATGATTGTACAATACGTCTTCTAAATTTCTATAGAATCTAAATGGTTGGGAGTTCAACAACTTGACTTAGTTCTATTTGAAATTACTTCTTAACTATTCCCAGGTATTTGAAATTTTCCAGTAATAGTCTATTTCTTTTTTTTTTTCAAGATTTAAAAAATGGATTTTAATATAATCATGACATTTCTTCCTTTTTTTTAAATTTTATTTTCTATATTCTATGTTTACATTCCAAAGGCTTTCCCCTTTCCCAGTTCCCACCCACCATAGTTCCCATAGTTCCTCTCCCCCCCATCTGTTCCCCAATAATTCCCCCTCCCCCCTCGGTTTCTTTACTAAACTGGATGCAATCTTTACAGGCCCAGGGTCCTCTCCTTTCTTCTTCTTGGGAATCATTTGACTTGCTATTTGTGTCTTGAGTATTTAGGGCTTCTGGGCTCATTAATATCCATTTATCAGTGATTGCATTTCATGTGCATTCTTTTGTGATTGGGTTAATTCACTCAGGATGATATTTTCCAGGCCTAACCATTTACCTACAAATTGCATGAATTCATTATTTTTAATTGCTGAGTAGTATTCCATTGTATAAATATACCACATTTTCTGTATCCATTCCTCCTTTGAGGGATATTTGGGCTCCTTCCAATTTCTGGCGATTATAAACAAGGCTGCTATAAACATAGTGGAGCATGTGTCCTTATTGCATGCAGGGGAATCCTCTGGGTATATGCCCAGGAGTGGTATGCCAGGGTCCTCTGGAAGTGACATGCCCAATTTTCTGAGGAACCGCCAAACTGATTTCCAGAGCAGTTTTACCATTTTGCAATCCCACCAACAGTGGAGGAGTGTTCCTCTTTCTCCACATCCTCGCCAGCACTTGTTGTCTCTTGAGTTTTTAATCTTAGCCATTCTGACTGGTGTGAGGTGGAATCTCAGGGTTGTTTTGATTTGCATTTCCCTGATGACTAATGATGTTGAACATCTTTTAAGGTGTTTCTCGGCCATCCGAATTTCTTCTGGTGAAAATTCTTTGTTTAGCTCTGTGCCCCATTTTTTGATAGGGTTATTTGTTTCTTTGCGGTCTAACTTCTTGAGTTCTTTGTATATATTGGATATTAGCCCTCTGTCGGATGTGGGGTTGGTGAAGATCTTTTCCCACTTTGTTGGTTGCCATTTTGTCCTTCTGACAGTGTCCTTTGCTTTGCAGAAACTTTGTAATTTTATGAGGTCCCATTTGTTGATTCTTGATCTTAGAGAATAAGCTATTGGTGTTCTGTTCAGGAACTTTTCCCCTGTGCCCAAGTCCTCCAGGGTCTTCCCAAGTTTCTTTTCTAATAGTTTCAGTGTGTCTGGTTTTATGTGGAGGTCCTTGATCCACTTGGAGTTGATCTTAGTGCAACTATCATTATTTGCAGACGATATGATAGTTTACCTAAGCGACCCAAAAAATTCCACCAGAGAACTTCTACAGCTGATAAACAACTTCAGCAAAGTGGCAGGTTATAAAATTAACTCAAGCAAGTCAGTGGCCTTCTTGTTCTCAAACGACAAGCAGGCAGAGAAAGAAATTAGGGAAATAACACCCTTCACAATAGCCACAAACAACATAAAATATCTTGGCGTAACTCTAACCAAACAAGCGAAAGATCTGTACAACAGGAACTTCAAGTCCTTGAAGAAAGAAATCGAAGAAGACCTCAGAAGATGGAAAAATATTTCTTGCTCCTGGATTGGCAGGATCAATATAGTAAAAATGGCCATCTTGCCAAAAGCAATATACAGATTCAATGCGATCCCCATCAAAATCCCAACTCAATTCTTCATAGATCTAGAAAGAGCAATTCTCAAATTCATCTGGAGCAACAAAAAACCCAGGATAGCTAAAACTATTCTCAACAATAAAAGGACTTCTGGGGGAATCAATATCCCTGACCTCAAGCAGTACTACAGAGCAATTGTGTTAAAAACTGCATGGTATTGGTATAGCAACAGGCAAGCAGATCAATGGAACAGGATTGAAGACCCAGAGGTTAACCCACAGACTTATGGTCACTTGATCTTTGATAAAGGAGCCACAACCATCCGGTGGAATAAAGATAGCCTTTTTAACAAATGGTGCTGGTTCAACTGGAAGTCAACATGCAGAAGAATGCGAATTGATCCAATCTTATCTCTTTGCAATAGTCTATTTCTTAAAGAAATTATTTCACAAATCTCTTTTGTTCAATGGTTAATTTTGGCAAATGACACTATTTACTTTTTTTTCTTATTCTGATTGGCACTGCTGTTTACATTATGACTGCTTTCTGTTGCTATTCATATAAGGCTGCTCTGTAAGGCATCCCACCAAGTCTTGTTTTGTTTTGATTTAGGTCCTTTCTGTGCCTGCCCCTAACCAAGCTGTTCTTTTCAGATCCATGTTACACAACACTCTTGTACCATCAAATTCAGGGAATCTAATCATTCTCTTAGTATAATAATTTGAAGGAATTTCCTATTATATTCCCATGAGGTCCTAACTCTATGCTCTAAGTTAGGTCATAAAGTCCTGTGAATGACTATTACAAGATTTAGTTCATTTGTCTTTCAACCTATAACTTTAAAATAATTAAATAGACCATGTTTCGATTTTTTTTGTGTCTGTGTGTTTTCATTTTGGTAACTTGAGACTGTTAGATTCAAGTGTAGTTGTTGGAAACAGAGCATCACAGCCAGGAAGTCAACTGTGACACAGCTGGCTGGGACCTCATTGACGCTATTGGTTTTTACACACTCCTGTTTCTGCATGTAGTTGTTCTTTATTTTAGGAAAACATGGACGTTATGATTCTTCTGGTGGCTTATCTGGAACAGTGTGAGTGTGGAGAGCTTCTCTTTTGGCTTCATCTCTCATTTTTCTTGCAAGGGAATCCATGGGTTAATTCCCACAATGCATCTCTGTTGTCTTTGAAATTCTTATCCTGCTAGTTCTTCACAGTGTTTCCATTTTACCATCACCAATAATTAATTTTGCTTCTTATAATCGTAGAAATAGCAGTTGCCCGTCACTGTTATTCATGCCTTTTCATATTTCTCAAGTGTTGATATTTCCCCCTACCCCCAATCTACTGTTTTGTTCTTGATGTCTGTCCTTATTATAAGAATAGTACTCATCCTTTGCTTCATGGTTGTAACCAGCATTCCAGCATTCTTTCCTTTTCAGACTTCACAGCATGTGAAAATACTTTGTTTTGAATTTCCTCTCAATCTCTATGTGTAAAACCTTATTTTCTAACAGAGAGCATCTGCTGTTTTAATTTTGTGTGGCAGTGCATCTGGTCAGGCAGTAGGCTATCCATTTGCTTCATTCAAGCTTCTGAAGGTATTGTGAAGACGATTGCTTGGTTTGCCTAGCCTGTGTACACTCAAAAGGGCCAAAATGGAAACAGGTATGGCTGATGTGTTCAGGTGACAATTGCCTCATTCTAGAAACAAGACAGTCAACTGTGGTCATTGTGAATGAGCCACTTGTATAAGTTAGTACTTGTTTAAACATTATGATTTGTTTTACTTTATTTTGGTGTGTGAGGTCAGTGCTCTTCCTATTCAGCCATACGCCAGCCTTTCCCAATTTTGATACCTTATTTTGATTATTAATTATTTATAGACTTTTATGTTTATTCTTATTACATCTACATATTAATCGGAATCACCATTGAGAATGCACGTGCCACTGTGTGCATGTAGCAGTCAGAGGACAACTTGTGTAAGTTGGTTCTCTTCTTCCACCACGTGAAGCCTTTGGATCAAGCCCAGATTGTCCCATCTGGTGACACTCCCCATAACCCACTCAGCCATTTTACTGGCCTCAGTAGACTTCTACTTTTGCAACCAGAAGTCTCTCAAATGTAAAATGTTAGATAGTGATTATTAAAACCCAGACTCTACAACTACAGAGCTATGAGTGCAAATATATGCAAATGAAAAAATTATTAGGAAAACCACAGAAGCAAAACTTATACCTTACAGGCTATGCACTCATTAGCACTTGGTTTTATACAGACATAGATATAAACGCATTTCATTTATCATGATTGAGAATGATTTCCCTTCTTTAACATTTACACCTCATTTTTTAGAGTAGCAAGCAGATGAATTTAAACTGAGCATATTGGACAAATGTAATATACAGCATTTATATCATGTGATTTTATCTGCCTTAATTGTGAAAAGTATAGTAGTATATATCAGACATGTCTTGTACCATCCAGTACAATTAGTTGAAAATGAATATGATAGATATAATAACAAACAAACTGGTATCTGTAACTCCCGAAACTTGTAAAGTAAATGCTTCTATTGATGTCAAGCAAGGCAGAAATGTGGTTTCCTTCAAAAAATTATTCCTAGCTAAACTGGGAATGGAGTTAATATGACTCTGTGCTCACACTATTTCTCAGTAATGATAAAATACATTTTTTGTCGTTGGAGTTTTGTTATCTTTGTTTGTTTGTTTCTTTTAGATTTCATAAGTCTTGTATTAGTAAGCTTTGAAGAAAAGCATCAAAAGGCAATGGTATTATTAATCCTGTTTATAATGAACTGTGCACAGAGTAGAAAGGCTGAAGGTAGTAGGACTATCACTGTAAGTTCTCCCATTCTTTAAACTTAAGGGAATAACAAATTTTGGCTTTGTTGGTTTATTTTTTGTCTTATTTGTTTTTCTTAGGTTATTTTGTTTTTCGTTTTTTGAGAGAGAGAAAGAGAGAGAGACAGACAGACAGACAGACAGAGAGAGACAGACAGATAGAAATAGAGAGAGAGAGACAGAGAAACACCATGAAGTTGAGTGAGTAGTAAGGGGGTGAGGTTCTGGTTGGAGCTATGAATTCAAATATTGTTTGAAAGGAATAATAAAACAAAAAATAAAAAGATTTTGAAGCTGAAAGTGTATGCACTTGATAGGCAGACATTAAAAGGAAGTGTGATTAATTTGATGGAAGAAGCCATCATCCTGTCAATAATGGCTTCTAATAAGAGTTCTTATGTCCAGGGTAACTATGAGCTCTTGAACTGCTCATAATTGTCAATGCCAATGCTCTCGGACCATGGATGTAAATTATCACAGTATTTCTGGGTTATTACAGTTCCTTTGATAATTTCTTGCATTTCTCCTACATTCAAACTCCTCATGAATATTCACATTATTTACAAGTTTATTACAGATCTATAGTGCAATATTTTTACCTTGGAAAAAGATAAATAATTATTATGAAGTTATTTAAAATGAAATATTTTTAAAATTATGCATGTATTATATATGTATTTCATTATTAAATGATAGAATAAAACAAAATTATTAGTAATTTTCCCCTCAAAGCTATCTGTAAGTTCTTTGTGACATATTCTATGTAGATATATGAAAATAAATATACATCTATATTCATAAGTATGCATATTCATTCAATTCATATTCATAATTCCAAAATGAATTATAATAGATTATACATATTATTTTATAAACTTACTTCTATTTTATTTCATATCTATCTTAAATTTCTACCCAAACCTCATTTATCCTTAAGTTAACCATTTCATGCAATCACACACACACACACAAACACACACATCATACATACATCATGCAACTTTTTTGTATGTTTATATAACTTTGAAAGATAATACAATAAGAAATTAGACTTAGGGGCTGGAGAAATGGCTCAGCATTAAGAGCACTGATGGCTAGTGCAGCTGTCCTGAGTTCAGTTTTCAAAAACCACATGGTGGCTCACAATCATCTGTAATGAGATCCGATGCCCTCTTCTGGTGTGGTATATGTATTCTGATACATAAATAATTCTTTAAAAAATTAGACTTTACAATAGTGATATTGCAGCAAACAAACAAATGCATATTATTTTATAGTTGAATTGTGTAAATCTTTATAAGTTTAATTATATACAAAATGATATAATAACATATAAAAGGGTTGCTATCACAATCAACTTAGAGGCTGTTGGACACTGCTCACTCTGGGTCTGTGTTTTCAGATCTACAGAGTTGAGTATCAGGCCCTTTAACTCCACAAATCCCCTTTGTCCCCAAGATAGAGGAACTAGGGATGAGCCACTTATGATTTACTTCCTTAGTAAAAGGGAAAAAAATCAAGAATAAAAAAGATGATTTTGTAAAACCATGATTTTACTTGTTTGTTTTGCTTTTTCTTTCTGTTTTTTTTTTCTTTATTTTTGTTGTTGATTTTGAGAGAGAAAAAGAACTTGAAGTTAGTTGTACAGAGAGGTGGGCAGGAAGAGTTGGAGTAGGGAAAATCATTAAAATATACTTTAAAATGTTAGGTAAAATTTTTAAAGATGTATTTCCTTTATAATACGAATTTAGAAAATGTTATTAATTGATAAAAAATAGACCTTTAATAAGGAATCATGTTTGATATCAGTGTGACTCAGGAAATAGATAAATCGATATTTTATGCATTTTTATTTGTTTCATATACATGAATGTTTGCTTGCCTCTATGTGAACGAAAACATGTTGAGAGTCCACTGAGGCTGGAGGATGCTGTACCCCTGGTACAGACTATTGTCAATCTTGGGCCTCTACCAGACCAACAAGTACTCTTAGCTTCTAAACATGCTCCGTAGCCTCTAGCTTATATTTTGAAAAAGCCGTAGAGCCAAAAACGATCTGCAAAATCAATAGTTTTGGTTTTACATGATCCACAAATCAATTTTAAAATGTGTACTATACACTCATTATTTTAGAAGAAATTATAGACTCCAAAACGTGGCAAAATGATTGAAATAAGTGATAAACCCACTGTCCTACTTTATCAAGAATCCAAGTATCAGGGCTGGGAAGCTATCAAAGTCCATAAGAACACTTGTACTCATAGAAGACCTAGTTTGTATTCTCAGCTCCCGCGTGGCAACTCACAACTGTCTCTAACTCAAGTGTTCAGGGCATCTGACACCCTTTTTGACCTCTTCAGGTAGCAAGTACACATGTGGTATTCTTACATACATGCAGGGAAAACACACACACACACACACATACACACACATGTATAAAATTAATAAACAAAAGCAAATTTTCAAAAAAATCAAAACATTATTATTTGAACCTTTGTTCTTTAAATTTTAATTGTCTTAATGTTTGGGGTAATATTCTGCAAGTTAATAAATTGCTAGTATTTTTTAGTGGAAGCTGTTGACAAATTCCTCCAAAAGAGATTTACCATCTTCTATTTTAATAATATGTGCGAGACTTGACTTGCGCCAATAGTACATTTTTCATTCCCTTATTCTGTAGGTCATTGTTGTAATATTAATTCTACATATGCAAATGTTTTATTACAAAAAAAAATCATTATTGGCCTAGAGAAAATGGCATTTTGAGAACATAATGAAGTAAATATTAACTGTGAGACCAATAACATCTTCAAACTGCGAAGGATATGTCTCCTGAATTAAATAGTTTGTTCCATTCAGATGAAGACAGAACAGCAAAGCAAGCAGCCTTAACACAAAACACCATTCCTTGATCCCTACCATTGTAATATCATCCTTGAACCTTCAATACTGCTCTTAAAGTTTTAATAAAGTAGCCTCAGAATTCTAGCTGAAAATTAGCTAGGATAAAGTTGTTTATTGTACTATTATTATTATTATTATTATTATTATTATTATTATCATTGAAAATAGACTTCTCTGATATAGTACATGCCAACTGAATGAGTGTCTCCTCCCTCCACTCCTCCTAACTCCTCCCTACTTCCTCATTCCTTCAGTCCCCTCCATTTCCTTTCAGAAAGGAGCAGGACTCTTTCTCTCCTTCCTCTTCCTCCTCCTCATCCCTCCTTTCTCGTGCTCCTCCTCTCTTTCTGTCTCTTTGTGTGTCTCTTCCTCTCTCTGTCTCTTCTTCCTCTTCCTCCTCCTACCCTCTTTCTTGCTCCTCTTCCCTCTCCGTCTCTCTGTCTTTGTGTGTGTGCCTGTCTCTATCTGTCTGTATCTTTCTGTCTGTCTCTTTCTCTCTGTCTCTCTCCGTTTCTTTGTCTGTCTGTCTTTCTATCTCTCTGTCTCTCTGTCTCCATCTCTCTGTCTCTCTGTCTGTCTGTCTCTCTCTGTTTCTATCCTGAAAATCAAACTCAGAAACAAGCTCTTAGCTACTCTTTGGCTGCCTGCCTGTCTACTACCATGCTCCAGTCACAATGGCCCTGGTCTCACCCTCTGAATCTGTAAACAAGCTCCCCAGTTAACTGCTTTCTTGTATAAATTGTCTTCAATTTATACCCCTCCATTTCCTTTCAGAAAGGAGCAGGACTCTTTCTCTCCTTCCTCTTCCTCCTCCTCATCCCTCCTTTCTCGTGCTCCTCCTCTCTTTCTGTCTCTTTGTGTGTCTCTTCCTCTCTCTGTCTCTTCTTCCTCTTCCTCCTCCTACCCTCTTTCTTGCTCCTCTTTCCTCTCTGTCTCTCTGTCTTTGTGTGTGTGCGTATGTGTCATGGTATCTTTTCATGGGAGCAAAAAACTAATTAAGTCACATGTATGATATTCTATAGGTAGAAAAATAAAAGTTTCCCTCTCCCCCAGCACACCTTTGGATTAGACACCCATAGATATACATTAGGTAGACAAAAGCTTCATCTAACATACTTCTTATCCTTTCACAGGGAGATATAATACACAGTTTCCCTATCCTTTCAACAAATCCATAGATTAGATATACATCTCTCCGTTTCTTATAATTGAGGTGTATGCATGTTTGAGGTTAGGGTGCCCTAACTCTGTCCAAATGAGAAAAAAAAAAAAAAAACCTGGAAAGTCCACGGCTAAACCAAACCAAACCAAATGAGTGTGGGCATTGTAGGAAGAAGAGCCGGAAAAACATGTGAGTTTCTCTGGGTATACTGTGACAGAGTGGGTGAGGACTGGGTTAACAATGTGAAGGAAAGAATTATTACTGATGATTTTACATTTGCATTGACACTTACAAAAGATCCTGCCTTAAGATTTTGCAAAGTTTGTATATTTTAGGATGAGTGCTGAAAGAAGAGATTGTATTTACTCATGGAAACCCTCCCCAAATGTCTTAGAAATTAAACATTACCAAATATTTAGATAATTGCCACAACTCCAGGATATGTTAGGTCTGTCTGTTTTATTACAGTATAACTAGTCTCATGTGTAACATTTCTAAGAATTTATATCTGTGCTTTATGTTTATACCTTATTATTTTTGTATTAGATTGGCCCAATTCTGTAAGAATTTACTCATCTAGGGAAAATAGGAATATATTAAGAAGATAGACTTGATTATTAAGGAAATTTGTGTTTAGTTGTGATTTCTGTGTTTCTGTTCCTTACTGTGTCTCATTTTCTTGATTGATTTTCACCATGTCTTCCTTAATTTGCAAGGATTAAGAAAAGATGAATGAAAATATGCACCTCTCAGTCACCTCAAATAAGACTCCAGGCAGCACAAGGAGAGGTATAAAGCTTGCTTCATTTTTTTCATTAACCAGAATGACCTTATTTTCAAACACCCAAAATAGGAAATGGGTACATCAAATGAAGTATACTTTAGACAAATAGGGCAGATGACCGAATTATTCCGCATACATGTGTATATGATAATTCATGAGAGATAATACATTACAAATGCAAGTTTAATGATGTGTTTATATTTATCCTAATGTCATCAATGCAAAGTTGTGAGGACTGGAGAAATTTCCCAGTCAGTGAAAAGCCTGTTGCATAAGTCTGAGAACATGAGTTTGAATCACCAGCATGTAGGGAAAAATGCTTCTTGTTATCACTGGCATCCCTAAACAAAGCACAGCGGTGTGAGGAGATAAGCATATCCCTAAAGCTTTCTGATCTACCAGTCTAGTCACTAATTGGTCAGCTTCAGATCCAATGAGAGACATTGTCTCTCTCTCTCCTCTCTCTCTCTCTCTCTCTCTCTCTCTCTCTCTCTCTCTCTCTCTCTCACACACACACACACACACACGCCCAAACAAATAAACATATAAGGAGACCAATCAGGAAGAAACACCATGCATGCAAGCATGTGTCAACATGTAACTATATATCATAAAAATATAAAATAAGCATGATAAAGAATGAGTGAAATAGCAATTTCATATACTTTTGATAAATTTATGTTTTTATCTTTTGCTATGTAATAATCTTCAAACTAAGATTTAAGCAACGATATTAATTCTTATTTTTCTCTGAGTCAGAAATGTGGCTGTTTGATGGCTTAGTTCTATGGCAAAGGATGTCACAGATCTGCAATCAATCTGGCATTGTATTTGTTGTCAGAGGGCACAGTTAGGAAAAGTTCTAAGTCTTAGATCCTATGAGCATTGATAGCAACACATTCCTATGGGAATGTTCGGCTGGCCATTGGATGGGAGCGCCCTGCAATTTTTTTGTCCCAGATGCCTCTCCAAAGATTATCTAATAAAACCTCAGACAGATCTACCAGCAGGGACCACATATAAGGAAAGAGACCAGCATGTATGGCAAACCAAAGTTGGTGGTTGTTTATGGTATCTTGTTCACAACACACGAGTCACCAGTTCTAGACTACTCTGGAGAAAGAGGCTAAACCCAGTTGAGAATACTTAAGAGGTAGGTATTACTGGAGAAGTGAGGTGTGATGGGTGGGAGCTAAGTGACCTAAGGCAGTGGTGAGTGAAGTAAGAACAGACTCTCAGGAGGCAGCTTCAGTGAGATACCTCATTTTATTGGGGGGTGGGTTGGGGGGGAAGAAGACAAAGACTATTTAAACCTTTGGGGGCTAAGTAGAAATATGGGATAACATCATTGACCAGGGTTGAAGTTCTAGGGATGCCTCATCTGTGTAAGGAGGAATTCTAGATGCTGCTGGGCATGACCTTATAAGGGGAGAGGAAGTTTTGTCTGGCTACTGGGCTACATGATCTCCTTTACTGGGGCAAAGGTAGGGTCAAAGGGATTAGGGTGCTAGGGTATGAAGGCCTGGGGCATGGAAGGAATGATCCTACTCCTGTCAATCTCAGCAAAAGGTTTGGGCATGCCTCGTCTACAGTTCCCTGGTTCCCAGATCCCACACAATCTAGTTCAATATTCAGTGGTATCATAAAAATGTACATTTTTTTATAGATGTGCAAAATGGAGAAGTCATTTGTATTGATCGCATGGAATTTGTGAACACCTATTTAAGAGATATATTTGTTTTCAAAATGAGTTCTATGATTCTACAAATTGATTCTTAATGTGTTTATTCATTGAAAGAAGTCAGGAGGTCAAATGCATGTATTTGGAAAGCAAATAATTCCTTCAGTGGCATATCAATGTAGCCAATATATTAAATGTGCTTTTGTTTTAATATCAGTGCATTTTGTAGCCTCTTAAAGAAATAGTTGCCAGATCTGGGATACTGCAATCAAGATAAATTTTCTAGTTCTACCCATTTTCCTGCAAGTTTCATGATGTCATTTTTTTCCAGTAGCAGCTAAGTATTACTCTGAGATGTAGATGTTCCACATGTTCTTTATCTATTTTCATCTAAGTTGTTCCCAATTTTTGGCTAGTATGAATAGAACAGCAGTGCATGTAGTTGAGCTTGCATCTCTCTGGTAGAAGGAAGCATCCTTTCCAGATATGCACAAGAGTTGTATGGCTGGATCTTGAAGTAGATAGAAAATCCCATCCTCCTGAGGAATGGACTCATTGGCATCTTCCCAGGTCCCTTGTCTTATAACCTTGTGCCAGAACTTTTTGCATTGCTGTTTTATTTTGTTTTTCATTTTTTAAAAATTTAATTTCATATATTTTTTCTCCCCTTTTACCCTATAGATCCTTTGAGTATATAGTATGGCTTTTAGTTTGGTGTTCCAATAGGATTCCTAAATGTGCAAAATAGTAGGGCCTTGAGTGTAAATATATTTTTTAACCTTTCTTTGAGCTCTTTTCTTTCCTTTTTTTTTTTTTGAATTGGCCTAATCTGATATATTAGCTCTGTTTTATTTTATGATACCATTAGAAGCCTGTCTGTTCTCTAGTGAGAGTCAGAAAATGGCGTGGATCCAGATGGGAGGAAGGGAGAGAGGAACTTGGAAGTGTAGAGGGAGGAGAAACACTAATCATGGTTGCACTATGTGAGGAAAGAATATATTTTCTATAAGAGGCAAAAAGCTGAAAATGGCTCCCCCAAAGAACTGCTAAGCATTCACCTTCAAAGGGATTAATCTGATACATTTTTAATATATGTATACTTATATCAAATATCATACAAAAATACAAATATTGAAAGAAAATGTCTTCTCAAAAAGAAGAAAGAAAGAAGAGAGAAATTCTCGGTCTATGAACTCCATTTTCAGTTGCTGTGTTAAAATATCCCAATGAAAGCAATGTAGAAGAGAAGGAAGGTTTGTTTATTTTGGTTCTTGGTTCGCTGGCAGAGTGCATCATGAGAGGGTAGTTAAGGTAACAGGAGCTCGAAGCAGCTGGTCACAATGATTTGACAATGAGGCAGAAGCATGTACTTTTTTGAAACTATCTTCCACCTTTTATACAGCCCAGGCCTCAAATCCAAGGAATAGGATATCCATCTAGAAGGGATCTTCTTCCTCAGTTACCCTAATTAAGATAACCTCTCTTAGACTAATTTAAATGATTCACAACTAATTTAACTATTCTTTCACATATAGTCTCAAGCTTGTCTCTTAAATGATTATAGATCCTATCAAAGTAGACCAGCAACACTATCCATAACACTAAGTTTCAAGGTGTTACATAGAAACTACATTTTTCCCCTCATGTGTAGCTGGAATGTTATCTGAAATTAATTGCTGATAAATTGTTAAGATAAAAGTTAATATATAATTTCCCTATGTGGATGTTCTATAGTCCTATTTAACAATGATCAAATAAATTCAATTTTGCCACTGTTTTATTTGCATTTCTATTGCTGTGAAGAGACAGCATGACCAAGGCAACTTATAAAATAATGTATTTAATTGGGGGTTTATTTATAGTTTTATAGCATAAGTCCATGACCATCATGGTTGTGGAACATGGAAGCAACAGAATGGCCTGTTGCCGGAGCAGTGCCTGAGACCTTACATCTGATCCACTTATTGGAAGCAGACAGGGAGGGAGGCAGAGAGACAGAGAGACAGAGACACAGTGACAGAGACACAGAGAGACACAACAAAACAAAGAGAGACAGAGATAAAGACAGAGGCAAATGAGCTAGAGAGAGAAAGACACACAGAGAGAAGATAATAATGCATGTCTTACTTTTTTTTAACCAACTATTAACTCCCTTTAGTTATTTTCCTTTGTACCTTGATTTTGGATTTTCTGTTTTAAATTTCTACAGAAATTCAGATTTTTTTTTTTTATGTTTCTGACTGTTGGCATTAATAGTCCTGATCGTCGTCAAATGAACTTGGTAAATTGTGCTTGTTTTCTTCTGTGCCCCAATGGTTTGCTTGAACATTGATCAACCCCAATAATACATATTTGTTATTTCACTCTTTCTACTATCGATAGCCTAAGGCACATTAGCTGGCTCTTTGCTCCCAATCTCACTAGCGTGAATGGGAAACGTTGGGTCAAGGCTATCTGAGAGTCCTTGGTCCGTAGAACTTAGTGCTAACATACTTCAAGTGTAACAGAAACTCCAGGTTTCTTGCACTTGGTGTTTTAAAGGGGTCATCTTTTCTGCACAGGCGGAGAAGTTGTATTTATGCCTAAGAGGTGGTATCACAGCATTGGGGTAATTCATTCAGCAGTTTACTCAGTCTGCGAGTTCTGAGGATAAGGAGGAGGAGTTGAGGAGAAGAATTGGGAGATTCCTCCAACAGCTGTGGTGCTCCCAGAGTTTGATTGCCGGTTTTTAGCAAAGAGCGAAGTCGTACGTGTACTTGTGGGTAATTGGGTGATAATTAATAGTTTATTTACTTCAGGTTTTAGCTTTACTTCTCTAATAGATGGGGAGGATGAGATATACACCCATTTCTAAATATACACCCATTTCTAAACATTTCTTTTGATTTGCCCTTTGCTCTGAAATGAGCGTGTTGACTAAAAGCACTAATTATATCCCATGAAACCCGTCTTAGTTTATTATAAGGAAAATCCCATTAACACAAGGAGGCTAGAAGTCTTCTTGTATCAGTTTGTTTCTAAAATATTTATGATTTTAAGAAGACTTTCCCATGTCCCACAAATGTTTCAGAAAAAAATGACTGCTGGCTAATAAATTCTTCCAACCCATTTCCTGCCATTAACACAACTGTCTGAGGTCTGCATGTGCTATGAACTCTTGGGACATTGCAAAGGGGCACAGAGGTATGGCTTGGACTCCACCTCCACCCACTGCTTCTCTTTCATTGACATAGGCTGTCTGTCTGTCAGTCTCTCTCATCTCCTCCTCTTCTACTTCTTCTCTCTTATATACATGGTTACATTCATCCTGCAACACCTGTACACACACACACACACACACACACACACACACACAAAATAAAGAGGTTTTTTTTTTTAAAAAAAAAATCACATTTTAGAGCCAAATCTGCTAACCCTTAAGTGAAGTAATAAAACCTTATTGGGAATCTTTTAAAATTCCATTTTGTTTGAATATTTACAACTGTCAATATATAGTGTTCATGTGGTGAGATCCATTATAAAATACAGAAATTTTTGTTCCAAAGAGTTTCTATAGCAGAATATCATGGGTGCTTACTATTAATAAACACCACACTCAAATCTCCATCTTGCTGTTTATTCCTTGGTATTAACTACCCTCTGGATATTTCTGTTTTTATTCCTAATTTATATGCCAGGTTTACATATATCGTAAATATTATAACAAAGCATTTGTCATCCATGTTCTTAATGAACAGCCTAGAAGAATTATAGAAAATTTCTTCAGAATTTAAACATGATTTTTAAATATGGATCTGAAACAGATGTAGAACAAACACCTGATTACCCTTATCTCAGGTATCTTAAATCATATGAGTAAAATAATGTTAGTATAATTATACTAACACTTCAAAAATCAATGAACATTTGTCCACATGATCTTTGCCTAGAAGAGAATGCCTATACAGAGAGAAAGAGTTTAGTTTGGAGCGCGTGAACTATAACATTTTACTGCTGTTCTTTGTTTTGACATCCTTCTTAGATTTTAGGGTGCTTGGGAGATGGGGCTTCTGTTTGCTTTTGCCCTGTCTCCCTCCCTGTCTTTCTCCCTTTCTCTTCCATCCTTTATACCTTACTATGAAATTTAGCACAAATAATCCAATACTGCTTTCCAAATAAATGGTTAGAATATATGGACAAACTGACCTATTTGTCTTCGAGTTCACTGAGGTTAAGGGCCAGGCTGTGGACATAGCTCTGCCCAAGGGAAGCAGTGGTCATGAGCCATTGCTGAGTCAGCACCACGCAGTAGAGCTGCGGTTCTGATTATAGAGTGTTCGGATTGGGTGTCATATCCACTTTATTACTCAAAAGCATGAATAAAAAGAAAAAAATATCTGCAAAATAAAATCAATGAAGGAAAAGGGAATCAGAAGAGACAGAGACTAAGCAGGATTGATGGATATCATAAGAGAGGTAGAGGCTGATGTTTTTCACTCTTTTAGCAAAGCTTGTAACTCTCTGAAAAGAGTAGCTGTAATCAATGTTTTTATATCATCAAGGTAAAAGTATTTTAATTAAAATTCTAAATGGTCAGTGAAGCATTGATTGGACAGTAACACAGGACATAAAAAGGCAAAGCTTTCTTCTACAGTTGTACTTAAGCCGGAGTATGTGGTTGTCTGTCTCCCTTAAGGTAATTCCCAAAATACAATAAACTGTAAGCATTATGGCTTGATTATTAGTATTATCTTATAATATCATAAAGTATATAATATAGTATTGATTATTAATATAACGTTAATATAACTTATATAAGCTCTTTGATAAGTATGAACAATCAATAAAGTTGAAGCAAATTCTTATAGTAAATTGTTGACATACAATTTACTATATTGTAAATATAGTACTTTGAAAGCCTTGGCACTTTAAATTGTTTTGTCCATATTCTCATATTGTATCATCTTTGGACTAAATCTTTCACATTTCAGTTGGCCTGTTATCCTTTCATCCAGCTGAATTAAATGGAATTATGCTTATAGATTCCTGGATAGTACTAGTAGGCTGCTAGGGCGGATATTAGCGTGGATGACCTCATAAGTGTCACACAGAGTTCACAGAGGCATGGATCATGGATGGCATTATGAAGAGCAACTGACTGTCCAGATGAACATAAAGAACCTCACTAGTTTTTATGGTTTCAGTTGCTGCTGTGGCTTTTCTTTTCTTTCGCAGGATATCAGTTAGTAGAGTGCTTGCCTACCGTACATGAAGCCCTGCGTTCCATCCCCTGCACCATCTGGAACCAAGTGTAGCAGTTAATACCTATAGTCCCGTACTTAGTAGGATCAGAAGTTTAACATCATTGTTGTCTATAGAGCTAGTTTGAGGCCAATCTTCTGTCTATCTATCTATCTATCTATCTATCTATCTATCTATCTATCTATCTAATCTATCTTGTTACCTATCTATCTCTATTAAAAAAACAAAAAAGGTTAAGATGATAACTGTTTCCTATTAACATGGCCACAAAGTTCTAATTCAAAAGCAGATATGAATCTGGTAACAAATGGTAAGAGGCTTTGATGCCCTGAGCTGGCTGCTGAACTGGGTTCCTTTAGAAAAATACATGCACTAATCCAAAACATAGCAAGAAGGGTAGTGGTGGGTCATGACTGGAGTATCTGGCTGGAAGATGCAGCATTAGCTCTTCTTCACATGTACAAGGAATGAAACTTACATATGAGCCCTTGGTTGTTAGACATTTACCTTGGTTAGGCTTGTATCACTCTTACCAACTATTAACTATCATGTTCGTAAGTCCAAATTCTAAAATTTGATTTTCAAGGTACTTTAGAATATCAATGACACCTTTTTTTCCCAAAAAGTCTCTTAGTCTGTCTTCAGACACACACACACACACACACACACACACACACACACACACGTGTGCGTGCGTATGTATATTTATGTGTATATGTGCATATGTGTATGTGTATATGTGTGTGCATATATATATACATATATATACATATATATGTGTGTGTTTATATATATGTATATATATATATGCTCAGAGCAACTTTATCTGTGATAGTAAAAAACCAGAACTCAAAACTCAAAATCCCCTTACACATAGAAATAGTTACATAAACTGTAGACCACCCTAAATAAGGAACACTGTTCCTCAATATAAAGTAGTTACCTATGGCGTACCCAATAACTGGTAATGGGCTGTAGGAGTGGAAATGTAGAAAAGCATAGCATTTTAATATCTGTTCCAACAGTTCCTGCACTGCATGATTACATTTGATATTCCTGAAATATAAACACATAGTGGAAAATGGATTTGCTGCAGACAGGGTTAGAGGAGGTTGTGGAAAGATGATATGTGGAGTTGCAGAAGCTTAATGTGAAGAAGATCTTGGTATTGAGTAGTTGTGTATCATGACTGTGGCTGTACATTCATGAATCTATGCAGAGCATAATATGTTAAGAAGCCACACACACATACACACATCTGCACACATACATACAAACATATAAATGCACATGCACTCATACACACATATACATACAAACACATATGCACAGAAACAATCACACACATACACACACAAACACATACATACATACACACATACATTCATACATACATACATACATACATACACACAGTATATCAATGAGACTCTCCCCAAACTGACATTACACTCCAGTTATTTATCATGCTACTACTGGGGAAAACTGTGTCAAGTATACATGATTGCTTTCTGTACTATCTTGCAACTGTGTGTGGATATTTAATTTTAATATAACAAGTAATGGGTAAAAACATAATTTACGAGAAAACGGTGTAGCAATTCTGTGGGAAAATTACAGAGAGACACTGTCAGTGTGTATCTATATATACTAAGATACTTCCGACTTCAAGATGGAATCCACAGTATTCACTTTTTTGTTGTGATCATAAATTAATTGCCCCACTGAAATCTTTGATAGCTATAGTTACCACTTCAATTAATATCATTTTTTTTCAAAATAATAAAATATTATTTTGTATCAAATAATGCATACTTAACAATGTTTTAGCATTGCTGTAGTCAATGTATAGATATCTAGCATGCATTTTCTGCTCTTTAATATTTGTTGATGACATTGTTTCCAATGTTTGATCTTCTAAAATTGATTGAAGACTAATGCTCCTTCTGCCAAAACACCGAGACAGAGAATCATGGCATGTTCACGTTAATGTGTGTGAAGAAATTATAGCTAGAAGTAGGTTCTTTGCCTTAAATTAGCAATGCCCTTGCATGCAAAGTGAAAATTATGTACATAGTTTCTCCCAGTTGTGCCATGGTGAATAACTTGAATACAGTGTCAGTTTTGAGAGAGTCTCATTGATATACTGTGTGTATGTGGTTGTATGTGTGCGTGTTTGTATGTATGTGTATATGTGTGTATGCATATGTGTCTGTGTGTACATGCATAGCATGGTAAAAATCTAAGGAAGTGGTTATAAAGCCACATCACTTTGTCTAGGTTGACTCAAACAGACAGGAAAACAGCACAAAATCCTGTGCATTTGACCCTTCCCTGTCTTCCCCACCAAGGAGGCTGGTCGTTCTTTGGATGTTCACCTCTCACTGGATGTTACTCTCCTGATGTTTCTGGTCCAGCACTCTTCATACCAGCCTCAGTTAAACACAAATGCCAGATTGGAAAGAGAACTTCCTTTCCTTTTGGCTACTGCTAATAGTACTTTCTAGTTCACACACAAACAAACAAAATGTAATTTATGTGCACACATAAAGTCACATAGAAATAGAGGTACACAGAAAGAATCAGAACTAGAGAGCCCCTCTTGAGAGTTTTTAAGAAATATCTCTTTTTGTGCTATGACTCCCTCCAGAACCGAGAATTTATATGAAAGCCAGCTAGAATGTCCAAGGAGGGGGCCATCTCAGCACTGAGAAACTCCTCTACCATCAGGCAAGGGATTTGCATGTTTATAGAGGAGCTTTGGGGCATAGCTTCTGCTTCACTTTAGAAGCTGCTGGGAGATGGCTAATTGTTCCAGATAGTACATTTCCTATACAACAGAGACAAGACTAATATTATAAAATTAAGATATTTTCTCTTCTAATTTTATGTATAGAAAATACACTTGTAATAATTAAAAAGACAGTGCCCTGGACCCCAGGCTGGTTATGTAGACCAGGTTAGCTTTGGAATCTTGATCCTTCCAGTGTTGTGGTTATGGGCATCATCCAGAACATGCAGTTTAATGTATGTTTTTTTCCCTGTCCTGAAATATCAAAATAATAAGTCATGTTAGAATGCCAGAAACTACTCACGTCAAAAGCTGTATTATAAAAGATAGGAAGACATTTACACTTTTGAGAACAATAAGGCATACATTTTATTGAACTTTGCAGTAAAATACTAGACTTTTTTCAAATGTAGTGTAAATATATTTAACTTAGCATTTATATCATGTTCTGTTTAATTCAGAGTTGTTTTGAAAGACTAATTGCATGTGTGTTTGTCTATGTGTGGGAATGTATACATGAGTACAACTGCCCATGGAGGTCATAGGGGGGCATTCAAACTCCTGAAACTATAGTGACAACCAGTAGGGAGTCACCCCACTTGAATGCTGGGAACCAAATTCAAGTCCTTCTCAACAGCCATATGACATCAGCTGCTGAGCAATCTCTCTAGCACTCATGTTTTCTTTAATTTAAATAAGTTTGAAGAAATTATTCAAGTAACTATTACCAAGAAATAACTTTGTGTGTGTGTGTTTGTATTCTACAAAGTGTTTCATTAAATCTTATAAATATGTTTACAATTTCCAGTGTTTTAATTAGTACTGCATTTAAACACACCACACACACACACACACACACACACACACACACACACACGAATTAGATGTTATAGCAGATTCCAATGTGTAATCCCAAAGAGTACTGAGTGTTTAGCCAAAAGTTTGTGCCCCATTGTCAAATTAATATGCTGCTTCTCCAGTTCACATGTAAATCAGAGATTTGACCTGTTTCTAAGGAAGAAGGAAAGCATGGTTTAGGCAGAAGGGATGCCTGCTGCAGACTTCACCACACGGCTTGCACAGCAGCAGAGGTGATGTTACCCTGAAGAGAGTCCAATGGGGAGAATACAGAATACAGCCCACCCTGTGTGTTTGGCAGACTCCCACATCCCTGGCAATGGAGTATGCTAAATCTTCTTTTTCTCCCCTGCTTACTTGCACTCAAGCTCACAGTTGAAAAAAAACGGTACCTACAGCTACCAGCTACCGTCCTCTCTCAATTACATAGCCCCCAACAGATCCTTACAAGGCCTTTGGCTATTAGCGACTAAGCCCTCAGATTTGCTGATACCTTACTTTTGAAATGACTTTTAAAATAACTTCTTTAACTCCATTTCCATGAAGCAATTCCAGGGGACAATAATATTGTCCCCTAAGAAATTTGAGTCAACGTGACTGGAGACAAAGCAGGACGCCTGCTTTGCAAGGCAATACACTGCCATTTCGTGTCAAATCTGCAAATGGGAATTGGGAACTGAGTTACCTATTTCTCCCTTCAGTGTGCCTCATGGCCTAAGTCCGTGGAAAATGTAGGAGACTCAGTTAAGTTCGTGATAGAGTACAAAAGCGCCGTAGGAGGCCAGGGTTGAGTTGGATTTTACAAAGATCTGCAAAGTAAATCTTGCGTCCCTTGTCATCAGCTTAGCTCCTGTGCTTGCAAGAAAATAACTGAACCCTTGTTAGAGACCAAGCCTTTTCAGCTTCTTAAGGAGCTAAGCGGCAAAATGGTATAATTTCTACAACATAGACAAAAATATCCCTTAGTAAATCCATCTAGCACAGATTGTCATTTATAAGAGAAAGTTCTATAGGTTCATGTGTTTGAACACTTGGTCCCTAATAGGAGGTGCTGTTTGGGGGGGGGGGTGTTATGGAACTGTTAAGAGATCAGGCCTTGACGAAATAAACTTGTCACCATATAAGAACAACTCCTCATACCTATTCTCCAGACATAGTTAAAAAAAAAAAAAGGAAATTAGAAATATAACATTTGGAAGGGATGCTGAATGAAATAGGGTTTTAAAAAGTGAGCGACACCCATAGCTGTGTTGTTAACATTTTAAGCAGGTTTTAAAGAACTTATAGAGTACACAAGGCTCTGGATTGCAACCCAGCACGTAATGCAGACATGGTGGTCCACACATGCAATATCAACACTAGGGAGGCTGAAGCAGAAAGATCAGAAATTAAGGTCATTTTGGATACATAATGATTTTTGAGGGTAGCCTGGGCTGCATAGGATCCTTATAAAACAGTGGCAAGATAACTTGAATATTGACCTGTAGATAAGAACTATGTAGATATTGAAGTCCTTAAAGCATAGCTATTATACAAAACAGTGAGATCTTAGGGCAAGGCATCAAAACTCAGGGAAGCACAGCAGAGGAAATGTTAGATATTGTATAGAATGTATATAGATAGCAGTTGGAAATTAACAATCCCTACTTCACACCTTGATGTATGTTTCTATGTGTATGTGTGTATATGTACGTGTATGTGTAAGGTATATGAGAAGGAGTTATTAGAAGTGGGAGGGAGAAAGGAGAGATATAGGGAGAGGGTTACTAAAGAGATGGGGGAAGGACTAAAAAGGAACCTTGAAGATCCTCTCTTGAGATCCTGAAGCTGTGACCCTGCTGGGGAGTTGCCCAATTATCTCTGGTAACCCACACAGGTGGCTTCTATGACAAACCCTTCATCACCTCCTGGCCCAAATTGCTCATGCTGGACTGTTGCTCTCCTGGACCAGACTATGGGTGGCTATAGGCTGATACCCCCAGTGCATGGATCACAGCTGTCTCCTGTAACTTGCACCCTTTCAAAATCAAGGGGAAGGGTTATTGTTAGACTCAAATACATTCTTTTACTCTGTAACCCTTGGCCTCTCCAGCCCGCTTATGAATGAGAGAACCAGGCCAATGTGTGTCCCAAGTGCATGGAGTTTATTCTACCTCTTTTTGTACTTGCATTGCTTGGTTGGAAGTTAGAAAACTCTCTTGTGTCCTCCTTTTTTGATATGGAAGGTATACCAACAGCATAGCTCTCTCTAAAATAATCTCCTAATAAATGCTGCCCATGGCTGCCAGGGCCATTTCTAGAGGCCTTTGGAGCTCTAAACAGGAGGGAGGTAGCAGGGTAGCATCATTCATTTTTAGCATTTCACTTTTTATATTCTGCATGAGGTCTAGCACCTGCCACAGAACTCGGCATCTATTATATCTTCATGCTTTGGCCCCAAATTCTTTTTCTCCCTGCATGCCCCCCCTCCTCCCAATTCTTCAAACTGCTGCCCTCCTGTGTTGATTGTGTTACTATGCTGGGGAGCATTCTGGGAAGGCAGCCAGCTCCGAATTTACATTGGTCATCAATCAGGCGATTCATTAAAGTTACTGCATAACGGAATGTCCCAACACATCGCTTCCCTGAGAGTTACCACTTAGTACTGCGGATGCCCCGGGGAGACCTGGGTTTTATGGCACATGTTGTTTCTGCAGTATAAAACCTGGGAACATTTATGAGTGCATGCACCAACCAAGAATTTCACTTTCTAGGACACATACCGAGGCCTGGACTTCAGAGAGATGTCAGAAGTAATTCTATTGTATTCATTGATATTACATACCTGTGGAACAGATTACGCATTATGTGGCAAATGTTCTCGCAAAACTGTAAATCCAGGAGAAAAGCTCTTGTTTGCTCTGTACGCTTAGCGTGCAATTTTACATATGTTCAGCAAACACCTAATATCTTTTCTTTTAATATTATAAGCACACACATTATACTCTTATATTTAGTGCACTTTTAAGTGTTACCTTAGCACAAGCTTAAAGCTCTGGAAGAAACAGCTTTCTCAAATGTAGACATTTGCTGGGATTAGAAAAACTACTGCCACAACTAAAGCTATCTAATCACCTGGTATATGACATCAACAGAAATAGTGGAAAGAAGCTATGCATTGGATGCAGTGGCACTGCCCTGGGTCTGTGATCTTGGCCTTAATCTGAAGCCATCCTTTCTCATTGCTAAACCCCATACATAATATAATAACTTGAGCCTTGTTTATTCTCAACAGAATAAAAAAACCAAGCCTTTCTTTCTTTCTTTTTTTTTTTAAAGATTTATTTATTTATTATATGTGAGTACACTCTAGCTGTTGTCAGACACACCAGGAGAGGGCATCGGATCTCATGAAGGATGGTTTTGAGCCACCATGTGGTTGCTGAGATTTGAACTCAGGACCTCTGGAAGAGCAGTCAGTGCTCTTAACTGCTGAGCCATCTCTCCAGCCACCCAAGCCTTTCTTTCTATGCAGAGCATGAATCCTTGACTCAATGGAACTGCATGTACTTAAGATTTTCAAGCTGATGTTTTGCTTCCTTGTTTCCCTTATGGAAATTAAACCCCAGGCCCCAGGACCGTGGCCATGTAATTATCCATCTCTCACCTCTGTGTGGAAGTCTTGCTTCTTTCTAGTCAAAACCTCTGCCTTTTCTTTCCACCTGTGGCACTGTGTGTCTGTGCTCTGTGCCTGCAGATTCCTTCCCAGTGGGAACCAGACCATACAAATGTACTTAACTATTGCTACTATGTAGCAAACATTACACATTCACTCATATTTTCCATAGTGCCTTTTGGAAGGAAGTGGTCTAAGACGGATCTTTGGAGCCTTCGCTAGAAGCCATGTAAGGTTGTATGCCCCTTTTTTTGCTGTGCGTAGCTCATGAATATGTAAAGGAAAACATCCCAGCAGGTTGATAACCCTTATGTCCCTCCCATTCCTGAGTGGCCACACAACTGTTAACTTCTACCTCCTCTCCTTCTGCATATGTCTACCTGGTACTCTCTCCTATGCCTGATAGGAGAAACCACAATGATGAACTGTTTTCACCCTTTCCTGAGGTCTGTTTGTTCCCTGGGAATCTTGCGGCTGTAAGTGGGCTGGAAAATTGAACCCTGATAAAAACCACTCCTGATATTCTTCCCCTACATTTTCTCATTAAACATTACAGAGAAGATCACCGGGGCTGACATGGTAGTTGATTGTAACTGGAAAGAGGCGTTGCGTTGTCAGGTACAAATTAGATCATCCCAGACTGGTTCTGTGTTTCGCTGTTTCAGATGCCACGAATGACTACAGCAAAGTCTATTTCTTATTAATATGAAGAAATAAGTCGAGTAGAAAATTACTTTAAAGACGGTGGCGTTGGCATCGCACCAGGGTTTTCAGTTCAGATGAACACAGGGACCTGACGAGAACACCAACATCGCCGTCAGCACTGGTCTTGCGAAAGTTCGGATTTATGTGTTTTAGGAATCATTTAATAATATCTAAAAGCCATCATGAAAACTTTTGCTTACCCCGTTTCTCACTCCTGCCATAATTGGCAGCGTAAATGCAATGCTTTAAAAATTAGAATTGTTATGTGGCAGCGTAAGTACTTACACTAATGGCACGAATGAAAGGCTCCTTTTCTGTAGCTCAGAATAACGTGAATAAAAGAAATAAATATATATCATTCTGGAAAACACTCACCAAAGTTTAAGATCCATGCAGATATCTGAAACACACACATTCTGTATTTTCACTCATGTTCTTTGGGTAGTAAAAATATATTTATAATCAACAATATATCAACATATTTTTCAGTCTGTTGACATTTCATGAAAGATTCCTTTTTACTCTCCTTTTGCATTTGAAGATCTCATAGTAGCTCATCTTCTATGAATGCTGTAGTCATCTGAAGCAACTTTCCTGAGGCTATCACTCCAATCAGAATACTCTCATTCTTAAGTCCGCAAGTGGTGCTATCCTGGGAAATTTATTTCACAACTGGTCAGTCATTCCTAAGAACTCATCCACTCTGTGGGAGCAGTGTTCTCCACAGGGTAGTCACTTACTTTGATAAAGTGATTTTTCAAGACGTTTACTTAAAATCACATCCAATTGTTAACAATTGTAAGATTACACCCCCTAGGAATACGTACTAAATCATTGTTACATTTGCCTTGCAGTTTTTCTTTTAAACTTTTACAAGTGAACCCTAGAATTACTCCAGGGTACAATTCATTGAGTATCCTCAATATATAATTATAAAACCCAAAACCCAACTAACAAAAAAAAAAAAATTAGGAATGCACTTAGTGAAATAACTAAATTTCTATTTTCTAACTAATAATTTAATAATGAAATTTGTACCCTACAATTGAGCATGCTCAGTAATTTTTTGTGTCTATTTATCAAATCATGAGGTTGAAAATATCATTTGTTTCTATTTATCAAATCATAGTGGTTAAAATATCATTTATCTTTCTGGCGAGTATTTGGGTTCACATTAACATAAAGGGGTTAGTTCAATATCTTTTAAATTACCATCCCACGGCAAGTAGCAGATAAGAGCAGCAGTAACTACAGCTATTGTTTATAAAAGAATTTATAGACTTTTATATAATTTTATTCTTTAATTTTAATCTCTACATGTTCTTTTAAGGATGCGCAAATAAATAATGTACCATATGCAATTAAGGTCTGTGTGGAAAACACATTACCATTTTATTTCTATTAAGAAATCAATCTCAATGAAATTTTAAAAAATTAAAAATGATGATTCCATTTTCTATCAAGCAACATATATTTACCACTTAAAATATTGTCCTGTTATTTACGAGGAAAAACTGTGTCCTAAGCATTTACCTACTTCTAGTTTCCACGTCCAAAAGGATCTTTTTTTCTATTCACACCTTCCATACAATGACGAGTTTAAAGATTTAATTTTCTTATCCAGTTACACCTTAGTGATCCATTTTTAATCTGGGATCTGAGAATTCAGATCACGACTAAACAGTCATCAAAACAAATGACAAAAGATGGTTAGATTCCCAAAAATACCATCCAACAGACAGTATGTGTGATTGAGAAAAAAAAAAATTTGAGACATCTTACTAGGAAATTTAAGTACAGTGGAGTAATAACTGATCTTCCAAGGTAAATCTGTGCTTCGAAGAAAATCAGTCATTGGACAGAACCGTGTTTTTAAAACTGAGAATATTTTAAAACAAGCTTGCCAACATGTCCTTTCTCTTGAGGAAGGGCTGACAAAATGTAAAGATGAACTTTATCTCAATATAGTTACTCTCTTATCAGATTGATTGATCGATCGATATGTCCTTAATTCAATTCCAAGGGATAGCAAAAATATGATTTAAAAAAGTTGTTGAATTTCTGTTCTTAATAATACTATTACATACTTTTTATTTTACAAATACTCACTGATCAGTTCTTTTTCCATCACGTACCCTTGACTAAGCATTAGCGGTTCCATCAGGAGTAAGCTTATATTGATAGAATTCAGACTAGGGAAGGATACCAGCATGTAAAGTGATAGATTCCACGGTGTTAAAATTGCTGACAAAGTGCTTAGGCTCCTCTGAGAAAGGGAACAAAATACTCACGGGAGCAATTATGGAGACAAAGTGTGGAGCAGAGACTGAAGGAAAGGCCACCCACCAGAGACTGCCCTACCTGGGGATTCATCCTATAAACCGTCACCAAACCCCAACACTATTATGGATGACAAGAACTGTATACCGAATGGGGCCTGTTATGGTTGTCTCCGGAGGGGCCCTGCCAGAGCCTTACACATACAGAGGCAGACGCTAGCAGCCAAAGATTGGACTGAGGGTGGGGTCCCCAACGGAGGAGGTGGAGGGCAGACTGGAGGAGCTGAAGGGCCTTACAGCCCCATGGGAATAACAACAATGTAGGCTACCCAGTTGCCCCAGGACTCCCAGGGACTAAACCATCAACCAAGGAGCACACATGGTTCCAGCCAAAAGTGTGGCAGAGGAATGCCTTGTAGGGCATCAGTAGGAGGAGAGATCCTTGGTCCTATGAAGGCTCAATAGATGCCCCAACAAAGGGAAATCGAGGAGGAAGGTTGGAGTGGGTCGGGTGGAGGGGTATATACTTGAAGGCAGGGGGTGGGAGGACGGCTTGGGGGTTTTTCAGGAGGGGGGAAATGGGAAAGGTTTTAGCATATGAAATGTAGAATGTAAATGAAGAATGTATTAAATAAAAAAAATATTGCTGACATCAAAGTAGGGAAAAGAAGTTGTGGTCTGTCACATTTGGTCACTCAGCACCCAGACACACTAACTGCAGGCACCAGGAGACAGGCTATTGCTGTGATGAGATTCATGTCTGCAGAAGACATTTAGAATAAAATTGTAGATTTTGAAAGGTTTATCTTACAGGCATCGGGGCGTAAAAAAAAAAAAATGGATTGAGCAAGTACTCTTGTGATCATGCCAGGTTTAGTTCTTTGACGCCTCAGATAAAACTGATTAACTTGATGTTATCTACTAGTTTCTTTGTTCATAAATTTTATACTTTCTTTAGCTATTGTGTCATTATTTGGTCCAATAAGAAGGGAAGGTGGGGGACAATGGATGAGAAGTCCAAATACAAAATAATTGAAAACATACTAGTTGTTAATGAAAGTCTTGCTTAAATCAGTTCTGCTTTCCCATTCATTGGCAACACTATCATCGATAATCATTTAAGCAGATTGAAACATAGGGTCAAACGTCAGCAATCCTGAAAATTTGTAATAGCGATCATGCAATGAGGGCGATGAACACTTTATCTTCAAGTAAACCTGATTGGGAATCTCCTAGGAGGCACACCTATGTGTTGTATTGGTGAAGGCTTCTCCAGAGACAAATGAAGGGTCAAAGGAGTACCATCCCTCTGGGCTTGGTTCTATACAGAGTTAAAAAGATATTTAAAAATTGTTGAATATGGCTGGAGATATGACTCAGCAGTTAAGAGCACTGACTACTCTTCCAGAGGTCCTGAGTTCAAATCCCACCAATCACATGGTGGCTCACAGCCATCTGTAATGGGATCCGATGCCCTGAAGACAGACACCGTGCAAATCATATAAATAAAATAAATAAATCTTTAAAGCGAACAAACAAAATTCTAGAAAGCTAGTGAAGCACCATGGTTCATTTATGAATCTTCTCCTTGGATTCGAGGAGAACCACTCACATTCAAAATGCCTTCAGTTCTTTGCCCCAAGAAACTGTTTCCTCTGAAAACCTAAGCCAATATAAACATTTTCCCCATTGAGTTTCTTGTCAGATATTTGGTCACAGCAAAAAGAAATGACTAACTACAGGAGGGAAAACGTTGTTAGTGAAGCTATTAATGACTTGACTAACCCAATTCAGTTTCGTGTTTCAGGAAGGTGTCATCAGCAACAAAAGCAAATGATTCCAAGAAATAAGTAACATAGGTATTCTGCTGCTGATGAAACAGAAGTTTTATAGTTTAATGAGGTTCATATTACCTAAGATTGGTGTAGATTTTGGAAAAGGAAAAAAAATACTGGGTGATAAGATCCATGTCATAAGGCCAGGTGGTGTGATAAACATGTTGAACAGGCTCCATTTCTGGATCTAGTATAGGTTGTCAACACTGGTTGTGAAGGTGACTACAGTAATGGAAATTATATATATGTATAATATAATATATATGTGATACATATTATATATAATATATGATGTACATGATATATGATGAATATGGTGCAGATAATATATGACATGCACTATATGGTATGTGTTATATGTAATATATCATATAAAAGTATATATATGATATATTATATGATTATATGTATATATGATATATGTATATATTATATGTATATAGGATATATGTGATCATATTTTATATGTATGTATGCTATATTTGACCATATTATATATATATATATATATATATGTATGTGTACATGTATATATATATATATATATATATATACATAATAATGTTTTCTACATACAAATTGCAACCTAAAACAATTTGCCTGAGAGCAACATGACCAAAGCTTAATCTTTTAAATACAATTTTGTCCAATGAGTAAGTTTAACACACCAACATTTCAGCAAAATACACCCAGGCACTGGATTGTGATTCACATGAATTTTTCAGAAATTGGTGGACTGAGCAGAAATAGAAAAGGACTGCTTGTGGTCAGAAATTAGGAATTAAATCAAGAAAATCTTATTGGCAACATTTGCAGTGCAGTTCTGAGGAGAAGTGCAGTCATCACAGTGTTCTCATCCATATTTCATACTGAACCTCATCGTGGAGCTAAAATCACCATTTCAAAACTGACTGGTATTTACTCAAACCCCTTCAGAGCATTCCAAAGCTCCACTCCTATCTCAGAATGCCCATAACCCTTGCAAGCACTGCTGGTCCCATAATTGCTGTGCATTGTTTTGCTTTTGTTCATACCTGGGAAGTTGCTCAATCTGTGACCTTGGTTATCCTTTGTTTCTGATTATATTCTTGCTTTACAGCCCACTTTATTGGACTTGATGTAAGATACTGTCCCATATGTTGCTTTCCATCATGAATTCTTTTCCACCCTGCACTTTCTCTCCTTTTCCCTCTGCTACCTCATGAAGCCATCCTGCAGGCATCGTTTGAAAGTGCCCCATATCTACTCTGTAGAAATAAGACACACACACACACACACACACACACACACAGGCATATGCTTTCACATGTGCCCCTGAACATTCCTCCATCTCCTCCATCATTTTAAATTTATAGAAAGTATTTGAAAATAATTATATAATGATTCTTTGCTTTTCCTGAATCATACTTCCTATCTGTATTGAAGCTCATGAGAACTTAGTTTAGGTAACAACATTAAGACAGATTTGATGGTATATTTCCAGCACTCTGGAACCCAACCAAAGAAAAATTGTTTGATTGAGACTAGTCTGAGCTAACTAGCCCTGTATCAAAAACAAAACCAAATAAATACATGAAAAGATAAATAATTTATCTAAAGTATAATAACAGAGTATGTATTAATAGCCAGTCAGTTTCTTAAAAATTGATTTGGTAAATTTTTAAAATTAAAATACACATAGAGAACACAGAAGTTGTTTTGATTCACTAAATGTTTATGATGCTAAGAACATGACATGTCAAAAGTCTAAAGAAATGGATTTATTTTCCATGGGTAATTTGGAATAATAATAAATAGAGGCAATAGGTGCCAAAAAAGAGATGTAAATTGAGCGGTTGCCATCTTTAATATTAGGTTAAAATAATTTAACATATGGCATTGGTGGTTTTTTTTTTTTGGTGTTTTTCGAGACAGGGTTTCTCTGTGTAGCCCTGGCTGTCCTGGAACTCACTTTGTAGACCAGGCTGGCCTCGAACTCAGAAATCCGCCTGCCTCTGCCTCCCAAGTGCTGGGATTACAGGCATGTGCCACCACCGCCCAGCTATGGCATTGATTTTTATATATAATATATGTATATTATCTTCTATATTCTTTGTTTACATTCCAAAGGCTTTCCCCTTTCCAGTTCCCCCCCTCACCATATGTCCCGTAAGTCCTCTCCCCCCCCATTTCTCCAATCACCCCCCTCTCCACCATTTCTCTGTTCTGGTACTCTCCTACAAAACCAGATTTAGTCTTTTCTGGACCCCGGTCCTCTCCATCCCATTTCTTGGGAATCTTTTGCTTAGCTAATTGTGTCTTGAGTATTCAGAGCTTCTGAGCTCATAAATATCCACTAATCAGTGATTGCAATTCATGTGAATTCCTTTGTGATTGGGTTGACTCACTTAGGATGATATTTTCCAGATCCAACCATTAGCCTACAAATTGCATGAATTCATTATTTTTAATTGCTGAGTAGTATTCCATTGTATAAATATACCACATTTTCTGTGTCCATTCCTCCATTGAGGGACATCTGGGTTCTTTCCAGCTTCTGGCTATTATAAATAAGGCTGCTATGAACATAGTGGAGCATGTGTCTTTATTGCATGCAGGGGAATCCTTTGGGTATATGCCCAGGAGTGGTATG
The DNA here is from genome assembly GCA_964023405.1 of Apodemus agrarius. Taxonomy (NCBI): domain Eukaryota; kingdom Metazoa; phylum Chordata; class Mammalia; order Rodentia; family Muridae; genus Apodemus; species Apodemus agrarius. Next base: position 23,797,860 of record OZ030025.1, on the reverse strand, counting down.
ACAGGGTCCTCTGGAAGTGTGATGCCCAATTTTCTGAGGAACCGCCAGACTGATTTCCAGAGAATTGAAGATCCAGAAATGAACCCACAGAGTTTTGGTCACTTGATCTTTGATAAAGGAGCTACAACCATCCAGTGGAAAAAAAGATAGCCTTTTCAACAAATGGTGCTGGTTCAACTGGAGGTCAACATGCAGAAGAATGAGAATTGAACCACTCTTATCTCCTTGCACTAAGATCAACTCCAAATGGATCAAGGACCTCCACATAAAACCAGACACACTGAATACTCAAGACACAATTAGCTAAGCAAAAGATTCCCAAGAAATGGGATGGAGAGGACCGTGGTCCAGAAAAGACTAAATCTGGTTTTGTAGGAGAGTACCAGAACAGAGAAATGGTGGAGAGGGGGGTGATTGGGGAAATGGGGGGGGGAGAGGACTTACGGGACATATGGTGAGGGGGGGAACTGGAAAGAGGAAAGCCTTTGGAATAGAAACTGGGGAAGACCCTGGAAGACATGGACATAGGGGGAAAGTTCCTGAACAGAATACCAATAGCTTATGCTCTAAGATCAAGAATTGACAAATGGGACCTCTTAAAATTACAAAGTTTCTGTAAGGCAAAAGACACTGTCAGAAGGACAAAACAGCAACCAACAAATTGGGAAAAGATCTTCACCAACCCCATATCCGACAGAGGGCTAATATCCAATATATACAAAGAACTCAAGGAGGCATTGTTTTTTGTTTTTTTTTTTGATTTGCATTTCCCTGATGACTAATGATGTTGAACATCTTTTAAGGTGTTTCTCGGCCATCCGAATTTCTTCTGGTGAAAATTCTTTGTTTAGCTCTGTGCTCCATTTTTTGATAGGGTTATTTGTTTCTTTGCGGTCTAACTTCTTGAGTTCTTTGTATATATTGGATATTAGCCCTCTGTCGGATGTGGGGTTGGTGAAGATCTTTTCCCAATTTGTTGGTTGCCGTTTTGTCCTTCTGACAGTGTCCTTTGCTTTGCAGAATCTTTGTAATTTTATGAGGTCCCATTTGTCGATTCTTGATCTTAGAGCATAAGCTATTGGTGTTCTGTTCAGGAACTTTTCCCCTGTGCCCAAGTCCTCCAGGGTCTTCCCAAGTTTCTTTTCTAATAGTTTCAGTGTGTCTGGTTTTATGTGGAGGTCCTTGATCCACTTGGAGTTGATCTTAGTGCAAAGAGATAAGATTGGATCAATTCGCATTCTTCTGCATGTTGACTTCCAGTTGAACCAGCACCATTTGTTAAAAAGGCTATCTTTATTCCACCGGATGGTTGTGGCTCCTTTATCAAAGATCAAGTGACCATAAGTCTGTGGGTTAACCTCTGGGTCTTCAATCCTGTTCCATTGATCTGCTTGCCTGTTGCTATACCAATACCATGCAGTTTTTAACACAATTGCTCTGTAGTACTGCTTGAGGTCAGGGATATTGATTCCCCCAGAAGTCCTTTTATTGTTGAGAATAGTTTTAGCTATCCTGGGTTTTTTGTTGCTCCAGATGAATTTGAGAATTGCTCTTTCTAGATCTATGAAGAATTGAGTTGGGATTTTGATGGGGATCGCATTGAATCTGTATATTGCTTTTGGCAAGATGGCCATTTTTACTATATTGATCCTGCCAATCCAGGAGCAAGAAATATTTTTCCATCTTCTGAGGTCTTCTTCGATTTCTTTCTTCAAGGACTTGAAGTTCCTGTTGTACAGATCTTTCGCTTGTTTGGTTAGAGTTACGCCAAGATATTTTATGTTGTTTGTGGCTATTGTGAAGGGTGTTATTTCCCTAATTTCTTTCTCTGCCTGCTTGTCCTTTGAGTACAAGAAGGCCACTGACTTACTTGAGTTAATTTTACAACCTGCCACTTTGCTGAAGTTGTTTATCAGCTGTAGAAGTTCTCTGGTGGAGTTTTTTGGGTCGCTTAGGTAAACTATCATATCGTCTGCAAATAATGATAGTTTCACTTCTTCCTTTCCAATTTGTATCCCTTTGACTTCCTTATGTTGTCTAATTGCTCTTGCTAGAACTTCAAGTACTATATTGAAAAGATATGGAGAGAGAGGGCAGCCTTGTCTAGTCCCTGATTTTAGTGGGAATGCTTCAAGTTTCTCTCCATTTATTTTGATGTTGGCTACTGGTTTGCTGTAGATTGCTTTTATTATGTTTAGGTATGGGCCTTGAATTCCTGCTCTTTCCAAGACTTTTAGCATGAAAGGATGCTGAATTTTGTCGAATGCTTTTTCAGCATCTAATGAGATGACCATGTGGTTTTTTTCTTTCAGTTTGTTTATGTAGTGGATTACATTGGTGGATATCCGTATATTGAACCATCCCTGCATCCCTGGGATGAAGCCTACTTGATCATGGTGGATGATCGTTTTGATGTGCTCTTGGATTCGGTTAGCAAGAATTTTATTTAGTATTTTTGCATCTATATTCATAAGAGAAATTGGCCTGTAGTTCTCTTTCTTTGTTGGATCTTTTTGTGGTTTAGGTATTAGCGTAATTGTGGCTTCGAAGAATGAGTTGGGCAGTGTCCCTTCTGTCTCTATTTTGTGGAATAGTTTGGAGAGTATTGGTGTTAAGTCTTCTTTGAAGGTCTGGTAGAATTCTGCACTAAAACCATCTGGTCCCGTACTTTTTTTGGTTGGGAGGCTTTCTATAACCCCTTCTATTTCTTTAGGGGTTATGGGACTATTTAGCTGATCTACTTGATGCTGATTTAATTTTGGTATTTGATATCTGTCTAGGAAATTGTCCATTTCCTCCAGGTTCTCCAGTTGTTTTGAGTATAGACCTTTGTAGTAGGATCTGATGATGTTTTGAATTTCCTCAGTTTCTGTTGTTATGTCTCCCTTTTCATTTCTAATTTTGTTAATTTGTATACTGTCTCTGTGTCCTTTGGTTAGTCTGGCTAAGGGTTTATCTATCTTGTTGATTTTCTCAAAGAACCAGCTCCTGGTCTTGTTGATTCTTTGTATGGTTCTCTTTGTTTCTATTTGATTGATTTCAGCCCTGAGTTTGATGATTTCTTGTCTTCTACTCCTCCTGGGTGAATTAACTTGTTTTTCTTCCAGGGCTTTAAGGTGTGCCATTAAGCTGCTAGTATATGCTCTCTCCAGTTTCTTTTTGGATGCACTTAGAGCTATGAGTTTTCCTCTTAGCACTGCTTTCATTGTGTCCCATAGATTGGGTAGGTTGTACCTTCATTTTCATTGAATTCTAAAAAGTCTTTGATTTCTTTTTTTATTTCTTCCTTGACCAAGGTGTCATTGAGTAGAGTATTGTTCAGTTTCCATGTGTATGTGGGCTTTCTGTTGTTTTTGTTGTTATTGAAGACAACTCTTACTCCATGGTGATCTGATAGAAGGCATGGGATTAGCTCGATCTTCTTGTATTTGTTGACATCTGTCTTGTGACCAATTATATGGTCTATTTTGGAGAAGGTCCCATGTGGAGCTGAGAAAAAGGTATATTCTTTAGCTTTAGGATGAAATGTCCTATATATATCTGTTAAATCCAATTGGTCCAGAGTTTCAATTAGTTTCACTGTGTCCCTGTTTAGTTTCTGCTTTCCTGATCGGTCCATTGAGGAGAGTGGAGTGTTGAAGTCACCCACAATTATCAAACCCAAAAGAAGGTAACCTCTCAAATATAAAAAATAAATAAAATAAATAAATATAATTTCAAAAATGTCTGGAGGAAATAATTACTATTCCTTAATATCTCTTAACATCAATGGACTCAATTCCCCAATAAAAAGACATAGATTAACAGACTGGATACGGAAACAGGACCCTACATTTTGCTGCATACAGGAAACACATCTCAGTGTCAAAGACAAACACTGCCTTAGAGTGAAAGGCTGGAAGACAATTTTACAAGCAAATAGTCTCAGGAAACAAGCTGGAGTAGCCATTCTAATATCAGATAAAATTGACTTCCAACCTAAAATCATCAAAAGAGACTCAGAAGGTCACTTCTTGCTGGCCAAGGGAAAAATCCACCAAGAAGAGCTCTCAATACTGAACATCTATGCTCCAAATGCAAGGGCAGCCTCATTCGTAAAAGAAACCTTACTAAAGCTTAAAGCACACATTACACCTAACACAATAATTGGAGGCATTGTTTTTTAATGAGTCTGCTTTTGTAACATTTACTTAAACTGAGGAACATTTCTGCTAGCTTCTGGCTGGCAGATTTGGTAAGAGCAGCTCAAATTATCTTCTGATCCTTCCCACTCTAGGAAGGGAAGCCGGGCATATAGTGTCAGCTCTGAACTTCAGCTGGAAAAGGAATCAAAGCGTCATGTTAGCGGTGTAGAGTAGCATTCCCATGCTGAAAACAGCCCTTGCACAGAAAAGGAGAGCTGGTGTTGAACGTGAGGAAAGATTTGATCTTTCATTGCTGGCAACTCACACTGACTCTGCAAACCACTCTCCACGAAGAAGTTAATTATCTAGGATACCAGCTGCATAAAAACATAGCTTTGCAAAAGTCTCATATGGCAAAGGGATTCATCAGAAGTGTCACCTATCTCACTAAATTGGAAGAGAGAATGCCAAAAATGTTGAAAATATCAAGGAAAATTTGTAATATAAATATATTTATAATCCATATGTTTAATATGTAATCTCATATGTGTATGTATATATGTACATATATGTGTATATCTGTATATATATATGTGTATATATGCATATATAATCTCATATATATGTAATTATGTATGCATTGCATGCTCATGTGGGGTTTTTTTTGTGTGTGTATGTATGTGTGTGGGCGCATGTGTGTATGTGTGTATGTGCTAATCAGGAATCAGTTCCCTTCAAGTCTATGATTCTTTTCATTATTACTAAACTTGAACTTATTGAGTACTATTGAGTTCTATTTTTCATAAATCATTAGGCATAGTTAGCTGATGTTGACCAGCATTGTATCCCTATGAATGTTACTGCTTTCACAAGTGAATTCAATTGCCAGGAGCACTTCATCGAATTTTAGCTGTGTACATAAATGATATTCACCTGTGATTTTTATTTTCTTCTTTTCTTCTTATCTAATTTACATTGATTTGCCAAACAAATCAGATGGTTAATCTTCTCATCAGTCTTCCATGAATAAAACTTCAAAAGAAGTTATAGATGGTATATCAAATTCAGAGCTCACTGGGCTCCTCTGTCCTTATCAAGGATGCTTGCAGAAAATATCAGCCTAAGAGAAACAGTGAAAATGCTTGGGCGGAGAAGTGCCAATACAGGTTTGGAATATTGGCAAAGTACTTGAGTGATCCTAACTAGAGAGCAATAAACTAAGATCGAATCATCTTCACAGAGGCAAGGAAGTGTAAAGACAGTCAAATCTCTTTCTTAATCCTTAAGAAGATTTAGAGATTAGGCAGTTCTTTTCATTTGGAAGGGCTGCTAAGGTCCTCTTCCTTTTCAGCCCCATTTCTTTGTCCTTTACAAACAAAGCAAAACAAAGCAACAAGAAGGAACCCTGTGTGTTCCTAATGTTTGCCCTGTTTGTGCCCCTTCAGTGATTGCTTTGAGGGTTGGTTCTTCTTATCTTTTATTTATTATTATTATTATTATCATCATCATCATCATCATCATCATCATCATCATCATCATCATCCTCATGTTGGTAAATGAAAAACCTTTATCATTTCATCCAAAAGGAGGTTTACAAGACAATACTGTTTGTCTTATGAAGAAAAAAAAAAGCAGAAACAAACAACCGAACTCTCTCTCTCTCTCTCTCTCTCTCTCTCTCTCTCTCTCTCTCACACACACACACACACACACACACACACACTCTGCAAGCCATTACTAGTCTGACATTAGTTTCCCTAATTCCTACTACATCTACTGGGACTAACACATGGAATTTCCCTAAGGTTCATACTTTTACTTTCCTTTTAATACATGTACCTATCTGTGTTTTGTGTAAACACATGTGGACATAAACACACCACAGTGTGAGTGTGGATGTCCAAGGACATCTTGCTGGACATTATCTCCTTCTACCACATGGGCCCACAAATCAAACTGAGGCTGCCATGGTGGCAATCATGTTTACCTACTTAGCCATCTATCAAGCACAAGTTGGTACTTCTTGATTTATTAGACTGTTTTCAAGAAGATAAAAATTCCATCTTTTATCCTTTATTGATTTAAATTATAAATTACTGGGACTATTTTTTGCACTAGTAAAAGTATTTTCTGAGTGATTATTCATTCTCTTTGTGGAAAAATGATGACATATAATTGACTTTTTGGCAATAAGTATTGAGAAAGCGTATGTGCTTACCTCAGTTTACATAGTTGCATGAGTTAACAATTTGCTTATTTGAAACTGGTGGGTAGAATGGAAGGACACCCAGATGACACAGGAAGATATTTTGATTTAATAATTAGTTAAAATTCTGCTGTACATCAGCAGTGGTAAAAATTATCCCATGAATTAAATAGAGTCTTTAATGGTTCCTCTCTTATTGTTTGTGTTCACCTTTAAAAATGCAAAGTACAGAATTTTTCCTTCGTGTAGAGAATCTAGATTTCCAGAGTTCTCTGGGAACAGAGGTGAATGTCTATTCCCAGTAGTATTTTCCTCACTTTGGGTGGTGGTGTATCTGTCTGTTCTCCAGGATTGCTACCATATCTATTTAGATTCCTGTTGTTGGGGGTATCAGTTGTGATTTTCCTTCCCAATAGACTAAGTTGAATTCATGAGCTGTTCAGATACAGCCTGTCCTTGTGAGGCTTTTAGTCATTAACTGGTGGGAGGTCCTGGTTTCTGCTGCTACTACAGTTCAGTGGGCCTCAGGCTCTCACCGCACTGTGGAACATTAGGACCTTTATCCTAAGTACTGAGCTTCTTAGATAAGGCTGTGTTGATTCTTCCTAACTGGAAAAAAAAACTAGAAATCTTGGCCGTTATGCTCAACCAGCTCAATCTAAATTATCCCAGCATTCTCTTCCTACTTCTAGACTCATATACAGTGACTAGCAGGATATGCCTAAAGCTGCCCAAGGGATCATAGGGTATAATCTGAGTATGACTGTAGGCTTATATTTTTCAAAATTTACTATAATAAGGGTTCTCAAATGCTTCAAACCCCCCTTATAGCACACCAAACAAAGTTAGGGGAGGATGATAGGTAATAGGATGTGGACCTGTTTTGAAGTAGTTTGTTGGAGCAATTTTAATCTTTATTGTCAGCAGTCCAGTCTACTATCAAATCACTAAACACGAATCAACAGCAGTGGCCTGATCCAGACAAAATCATGAGACTTGGCTGATCAGTGTGAGTCCACTCAGGAGTTTTTTATGCTAAAGGAGTTTGTGATGCTAATGTACTGTTCCCCAGTTGGTTTTTGATTTGTCAGTAAAGAAGGCCAGGAGGCTAATTTATGGGTGGAAGGTACAGGTAGTACTTCAGAGCCCCAGGAGGTAAAGGCAGACAAGGGAAAAGAGGGAAGAGTTTTCTGCCAAGCTTTGGAGGAAGAAGACAGCAAAAACAAGGTAAGGTCTCAGAGGGAGGAGGATCTTGGGTCTGTAAACTCTGCTACAGGCAGTTGGCCAAGGATGTTTGGCATGGGCTAGGTGGGACTAGACACTAAGTTTAGTGCAGGTGGAGAGTTGGAAATAATAAACTGGTAAGGGCATGCTTTTCTAGGTAGGAGATACTTGCACCCAGAAATTGTGTCAAGAACGCAAGTTGTGAAGTAACAAACTGTGTGTCTTTTATCTGTGGATTCAAGGGTCTCGGAATGGGCTGGTAGTGCAGTCACCTCCCAGAGCTAAAGCCAGGTATAACAAAAGGGAAAATGGTAGGGGCCAGAATGTGGTTTTATCCCAGCCAAAGGCAGTAGCAATTTAAAACTACAAGCAACATCCCTACAAGTCATGGCAAGTAAAGCTCAGAGAAGAAAGCAAGGTGAACCAATGCCAGAGCATCTTCAGTGAAGACTATCAAGGTAACCAGAGCTTGAGGATTGTCCTCCGGCTGTTGGGTTATATTTATACTCTTTCTAAACATCCTGTTTCTTCTCACATGTCTCCTCTAGCAAAAATCACATGCCCTTATACCAGGAAATTTCTAGAAGAACACCACGTGTCCATTCTCAGCAAAACATCTTCTCACATGTCTGCTTCAGCAAAAGATCCTTTCATAAGACAGCTTTCAGAAAAATATCACATGGCACGAACAAGTATCCAAAAATTTCCACTTCACTTGAGGAAATTAAAATAAAAGTGAATCAGGCACCTCAATCAAGAGGGCTCAGAAAATAATGACACATCTCTCCCATGTGCTGCCTCAGTGAGATGGTATGTGGAAGTTCTAGAATCTACTAAACCAATCATGGTCCTCCCGGTCAGTTCATGGACTTGTTGCTAGTTTGGCAAAACCATATCATTATTTTGTGATCCTTATCTTGGTCTGATGGTGTGGAATTGCAACACTCAGGAAGGCATTAGCATCAGGGTTTCACCAAAACTAGGGAGTGGATACCTACTTCTCTTATTAATGTTATCTATCTGATTGGCCTACTATAGACTTTCACAGTTCTATTTCTGACTTTAAATGCTCTTAGTCTTTGCTTCTTTTTCTTTGTCATTTGGCAATATGAACACCTTTTCTATTGACATCTAGGCACAGATTCTATTCTTTTAGAATTACATAAAAATTCTTTTGTATAAATACTATATTTTTTCATGTAATAACTTCCTTACTTGAAGCCTTTAGAATGCTCTGAATGTACAAATATTCTTTCTAAGGACATCCCATATCTCCATGAGTGTCTGTTAATAGGAAATAACTACAAGTAGCATCCACACACCAATCATGGTCCTTCACAACATTAATTTATAGCTCATTATTATAGCGATGGATAACATGTGTTCACCCAGCAGGATTTTTCTTTTCTCAGAATATGTTAACATTCTGTTTATATAAGTTCATCTTACCATAAAAATAGATCTTTGCTTCAGGCTAGATATTAAATAAAATTAGTGGAGATATCGATAATGTTCTCTTAATTTTACCATTTGTCACAGCATAGAGACTTACTTTTCTTGACAGCTTTCAGAGCAAATTAGGGAAGAATTAAAGTTCATCAAAGAGTTTCCCAAATTTGCTCCTACAAGTGTGAGTTCCTAAACGGTCTGTCTTGCTTCTGGTGCTGTACCTGGTGGATTATTATGCATGTTTAGTTAGGGTCTCATTGCTGTAAAGAGATACCACAACCAAGGTAACTCTTAGAAAAACAAACATTTAATTGGACCTTGCTACAGTTTCAGAGGTTCCGTCCATTATCACTATGGTGAGAAGCATGGAAGCATGTGTGTCAGCTTGGAGCTGGAGAAAGCAAGACTTCTAAATCCTGATCCAAAGGGAGCAAGGGGTGATTTGTCTTCCCCTTGGGCAGCCAGGAGAAACTCTCTTCCCCACTGGTTAGGTGGAGCTTGAGCACTAGGAGTCCCCAAAGCCCACGTATACAATAACACATTACCTTCAACAAGGCCATACTGATACCAACAAGGCCATACCTTCTAATACTGCCCTTTCCTATGGGCCAACCATTTTCAAACCACCCCAATGCTGAAAATTATGGTTATCTTGACAAGACAGGATTCTGTGTAAATTTCCCAAAATGTTCTGACACCACGTAAAGGGATGAAGGAAGAGTCAGTTATGTACTTTAAATAGTATTTTTCACATTATCTATGAGGTTAGAAAATGTCATACTTATCAAACATTGCCTCTTGTCTTTTAACTTATGTACTTATTTATCCACTGCTCATAATATATAGGGGAAAATCTATAAGATTGGATGTAACTTAATTCTGACTGATGGAGAAGTTCTAATGAAACTGCTTTCAGTGGTATGGTCCATGGAGAAAAATAAAGGGTAATTAGAAATAAGATGACAGAGAGAAGCTCTTGACCTGTTCTCTCAATCCCAGTGATATCTGATTGCAATAAAATCTGCAAGCCCCATTTACTCAGTAGCCAATATGATCAAGCTCCTGTTAGTGTTTCTAGAGACACAGCATCTATACTGAACATTTATATGCAAGACTGCCTAAATTATTCAATGTAATTTCCAAAGTGTGTATGCAGGCACAGCATCAAGAGAGAAGTATTGAGTTGTATGTCTTGCAGCTAAATTATTCATAAAAGCCCATTTTAAAACTCAACCTATTACCACAACATGTATAGGAACTCTCTTCCACTTTCTTGGTAGAAAAAAGACAGAGTGATAATTTGAAGTAGATAACCTGGACAGATCCCCAGTATAGTTCTACCATAGCTACTCTTTTCTTTATTAGATATTTGATTTATTTATATTTCAAATGGTATCCCATTTCCTTGCTACCCTTCTGAAAACCTTCATCCCTAAGCTTACCAACCCTCCCCGCAACTTTCCTGACCTGGCATTCCTCTACACTGGGGCGTCGAGCCTTCATAGGACCAATAGCCTCTCCTTTCATTGATGTCTGAAATGGTCATCCTCTGTTACATATGTAGCTGGAGTCATGGGTCCTGCCATGTGTATTCTTTGGTTGGTGGTTTAGTCCCTGGGAGCACAGGGGTACTGGTTGTTATATATTATTGTTCCTCCTATGGGGCTGCAAACCTCTTCAGCTCCTTGGGTCTTTTCTCTAGCTGCTCCATTGGGGACCCTATGCTCTGTCTATTGATTGGCTGTGAGCCATGGGTAATTTGATCCACCTTCCAAGAAGGATCAAAGTATCCACTCTTTGGTGTTCCTTCTTTTTGAACTTCATGTGGTCTGTGAGTTGTGAGAAGCTGAAAAGGAATCCAGATGTCCCTCAACAGAGGAATGGATATAGAAAATGTGGTACATTTACCCAATGGAGTACTACTTGGCTATTAAAAACAATAAATTCATGAAATTCTTAGACAAATGGATGGAATTAGAAAATATTATCCTGAGTGAGGTGACCCAATCACAAAAGAACACACATGGTATGCACTCGTGTATATTAGCCTAAAAGCTCAAAAGACCATAGCTACTCTTGAGCTTCTGAATAATAAGGTGCTGTGCAGAGCCACACAGAGTACAATGCATGTCATAAATCTGTGACATAAAAGAGTTGGTGTATCTCCTTTCACCTTTCATTTTAAATTTTTGTCATATACCTGTTCTATTCAATAGTAAGCTTGTTTATATTTAAGTCTTTAATGATTCAAAATTATCTGAATGAAATATTATAGTAAGAAGAACTTACATTTATGCTATTTAGTACTCCCCCAGTTATATATGCAGCCCAATATTCACGTGCCTTATTCTGCCCATGTGTCCCTGCATGAAAATTATTGCCTGCATTTAGTTGTCCAACTTCTGAAGGTCCCTTTGGCTGTTTCATAAGCATAGTGTCTTCAGAAGATTCTGCCTTTTAAGTCCCATCACTTTCCTTTCTCAAAGATATAAAAGGATTTATTATGTTGACTGGCCAGGTAAATGTTATTTGGCTATGTGTAGATAATATATTCCTGAATATTAAAGATATAGCTTTACAGTCTTTTATGCCCATAATTTATATTTATTTCAATGAGTAATTGCATTTAACAAAGTTATAAGATGCATTATTATCAAGCAGAAAGTAATCTAGTATATGGTATCGTGCCTTGGGAAAAGCTTTCTCCTGTACCTTGTGCCTTCACAGTATGACAAATAAAGATTACTGTAAAAACAAGACATGGGAGGTAATTGCCAGCATAGAATCACACAAGTATGACTCTATTGTATTCACAAGTATTTTTAGAAAATACATTATTGATTTTAGAGATAATTTCTGAGATGTCTAGCCCTTCAGAATATGTGTGGCTTGTTCATCAACCACTATGCCAAATTCCTCAATGGCTGCTACCAGCAACTACCCTTCTGATACACCAATGTACATATTTTCATGTTTGACTCAACCACTGTTCCTTTGGAAATACATTATTCTCTTATGTTCTTGACTTCATGGAATTGTGGTTTTCATTGAAGACTACTTGGTTTCTCTTCAAGACTCATTTGTACCCTTCTCTGCTCAGTTCCTTTCTATGACAAGAATAAACTCTGAGGTTCATTCTTTGATTAAAATTACACTTGGCGATGTGGTTCTTTGATTAGTTATGTCTCTTCCAACACATGGAACAGATGGCCCGTGTTTGTGTCCCAAATAAGCCACAGACTTGAGCCTCTTCTTACTCTGTTTTATCCCAGTAATCATTAAAAGGGTCATAGCTTCCATCACCACTGATGAACACAGACATTCAGCTTTAGTTTTTTCTAGAGAAATGGTTCTTTGCTTTATTCACTGATTTTGTTCCTCTAAAACATAGAGAACCTATTCTTTGCCAAGCACTGCACTGCACATTGGCAACAGAGCCGTTGGCTTTTGGGGACAGAGCAAGGCTTTCTGGGATCCAATGCCAAATATAGATACATGCATCTGTATAATAACAGACAAACTGAGTCTGACTTGAATTAGAGTTTACTATCCAAAGTGACAACAACCTAAAGTGTAAGGCATGCCAACAAAGTCGCTTACATGAGTCAAGGAATGTTAAAAATGGCATCAGATGCAGGGGGTCTGGAAATTGTAAATATTGTTAAGATGGAAAAAAAAGAGCATAATTCTGAAAGAGATACCAACAGGTTCGCATGGTTGTAGTTAAAATTCAAGGGAAGCAGAGGGTCTGAAATGCACATCATTTAGTACAGCATGCTCCACACTTCCATGCTTATCTCTGAGTTCTGGGGAATATTGCTTTATTTACACAAGATGACTGTTGCCTGCTTATGGTCTAATCCTGGAGCACTTACCTTTGTGAATGTGAGCTAGTCACTCATCAACCTCTCACTTACTAAATTAAAATGATTGGAACAACCTACTTGGATTTTATGTGATTTTTACCCCCTCAGTTCTCTTGCTTTGCTGATTGCCTTGTCCTGAACATTGTGCTAAGCTTCCCTGTTCTAAAATATATCCTAAACACAGTCAAGCCATGGGTCAATATAATTCCATGTTTACTGTATGTTTTGAACACAGGTGTAGAAGCCTGTAGGGAAAGGTGGCACTCTTACCCAGACCTACAAGTATGCATTTAGTAGAGTTTACTTGGTAGAGCTTAGAAGAATTTAATATTAATGAATTGAAAAGCTAAGGAAAGTTATTTTTTTAATTTACTTATAGACTTAAGCGCACACTTCTAGGGGGGATTTCAGAATAAAAAGGAGACTTTACCAATAGCCAAGTATAAATGAAAATGTGGCATGCTTGAAGTCTAATTGAATATTATGGTAATTTGAAATGTGTCTATAGAAAGAAAAGGAGTCATAAACTCCATCAGAGAAAGCCTTACCTATCTATGGCTCTGGTCATTAAGAAAAGCTAGTAGGAACATTACCACTCTGTGGCCTTAACTACTTATGGAAATGTATAGCCAGCTCAAACAGATATTTTCAGTAGCTGGAATGTAGGGGAGAGATCCAGGTTCAGAAAATCATGCTAATATTTCAGACCTGAGAATTTGGGCTAAGCCTGGAATACAGAAACTCCTGGTGTTACAGATATATGAGAATGTGACACTGCTTTCACTGAGATAGGAGGTGACAGGCAGGGCTGATCTGGGTCAGCACTGCAACACATAGATTGGTCTTTCTGCTGGGAGTGTAGCTGGCTGTAGAGAACACATTTCTGTTGCCCTGTTGCTTGAACTGTCCACATAAAGGATCCTGGTAAATGGTTAAACAAAAACATGTGGAAAGCAAAAGATAGAAAGATAACAGGAGAGAATACCCAGGAATCTTCTGGTACATAGACGAGTGGTTCTCAACCTGTGGGTCACGACCCCCAAAGACCATCTGAAAACATAGTTATTTACATTATGATTCATCGTAGTAGCAACATTACAGCTTTGCAGTGGTAACAAAAACAATTTTATGATGGGGATCATTGCAACCTGAGGTACGGTTATTAAATAGGGATCACAGCATTAGGAAAGTTGAAAACTATTGAAGTAGAATTTAATAAGCTCTATTAGTTATTAATATGACCAAACCAACCCCCCAATAACAGAAGCAGAGCTCTAAGGATGTATTTAATTAGCATTGGCACAAATACTGGGGGAATTACCCCTAATCCACTTTTTCTAGTGCTAGATTGTTGATTCCCCAGCTGTGCTCCCCATGTACTTGTAGTTTGAGGCTCTCCAAGGTTTCTTCTGTCCCATCAGCAGGTTCTCAGAGTCCATTTCACTTCGGGCATGTGTTCCTCGTCCACCATGTTTAATAGAGCCCTCCCCTCTTCTCTGTCTTCCTTCTCCTACCCTCTTTTCTCCATCTTCACCTACCACATGTTTCTACCTGCAACCCCTACCCTGATAAACTGAAACCCTGACTCTTCTGTTCTCCCAGGAGTTGACTGTAACCCCCTTTATTTAACCAATAGTTTTAACTTGAAGAGCAAAGTTTATATAGCATCACTTGGTGGTTATATTAGAGGATCTGATGATGTTGGCTACCAGATCAAGGGGCCAGTATTCAGCATTTGAATACCTAGCAGCACCAGACCAGCCCCTAACAAACCATGGCCTTAGACCCCTGTTTACATTTCAAACGGTTATGAGTTCCTGTCCTAGAAAACATTTCAATGAGTTGAACCTACCTTTCTTCTGAAGATATCTGTTCGTGATCAAAATCTGAAACTCAAGGATCTGTGTCACTGCCTCTCAGAAAGATTTTTCCAGGCTCATCCAGGCCATGGCCCAGAACAATGGGAGTAAAACTCACTCCTCCCCCAGGAAAATGAGGCCCTTCATTCACAAACTTTTTAGTCTTGTTCTTCCTTTTCAATGAGAAACCCTCATTTCCCATTTCAAATGTCTGTGTGCCTTTGTCCACATGAAGCTTGAAGGAGCGACTCTGACTTGATTCAAAGTCACAATGTTTACTTTTAAGTATGACATGAATTAAAAATTAAATATTAAAAGCTTACTAAAGGGTGTTAGTTATATAATTGTCAGAGTTTTCAGAGGCTATATTTTCTGTAGTTCCTCCATTATGATTATGGGGTCATTGTCTTGAGACCGAAAGCAATAATAGTGAAAGGCCTTCATCTTTTAGGAACAGGTTGCTTTGTAGGACATTTTTGAGTAGGGTTTAATGTGATTTGCTCTGTTCTCTTTATTTCAGAACACTAAGACACAAGGAGGGAGGTCATGTCTATGGCAGAGAATGGTATCTGGTTCAGAGTCCTCTGTAATCCTTTCAAAGACTCAATTAGAAAGCAGAGGCAGAACAGAACACACGCAAAAAGAAATAAAGAAAACTAGCTTTTGGGGACCTATACAGTAGGACAGAACTTAGTTTTCTTTCTTTCTTTCTTTCTTTTTCTTTCTTTCTTCCTTCCTTCCTTCCTTCCTTCCTTCCTTCCTTCCTTCCTTCTTTTCTTTCTTTCTTTCTTTCTTTTCTTTCTTTTTTCTTTTTGACGTTCCAAGACAGGGTTTCTCTGTATAGTCCTGGCTGTCCAGGAACTCACTCTGTAGACCAGGCTGGCCTTGAACTCAGAAATCCGCCTGCCTCTGCCTCCCAAGTGCTGGGATTACAGGCGTGCGCCACCACGCCTGGCTCAGAACTTAGTTTTCAATGGTGGAGAATGGAAACTTAGTTCGTGGGCCAGATGTACATATTCAGGGAGGTGACCCAACAGATGAGCTGATGTCCCCAATATAAGAACTGATAATGATATGTGTCAGGAGAGCATCATGCAGAACACAGCACAGTATAGTCTCCTCTGAAGGGTGCTTGACCTGAGATTTCACTGACTTCAGTGGGACCTCCTCCAGCTAGCCTTTATTAAGTAGAAAAATTAATATAGTCTCTGCTATCTCTAAGGATGACCTTGGGATTCTTCAGGAGTGAGCATCAGAGGATTCCCAAGCCTGGAGGCTGACTTGTATGGTCAATCAGATCAGATTCTATCAGGAGAGCCAGCCCTCTGAGGATCAAAGTTGATTCCTCCCAAACCATTTATGCCCATTGAATCCTGTTACTGTAGTCCAGAAATGTGTTATGTTAAGTGAAATAAGAATGCAAAAATAATGAAGGTGGTTTCAAACTAATTGGCTTGGAAAGACTCCATAAAAGAAAATCAATCGAACAATTGTAATCATTCAGGGTGAATGGAAAAGAATGATAAAACATTGGAGATGACAGGTGAAAAGCTTAAGGCATATGACCTCATTTATTTTTCAAGTCCTACAAAGTTCTTTATTTGAATTAAAAAAAAACAGCTAGAAATAGTGACTCAGGTATGCCTGATTTAGAAATGAAAGCTTGATTCAAATTTGTGACTCTATGGAAAAAAATTCAGTTCATTATTGTTGGTGGTTACCACAACGTGAGGAATTGTATTAAAGGTTTCTTCTTGCTGTTGGTTTGTTTTTTTTATAAATGCATGCATATTTTTCTGTTTTTATTTTCCAGTTTCTGTTTTTAAGATATTTAATTGTGTGTGTCACATGGATCTGTGCTTGAGTACCATGTATGGGGATGCCTCGGCATTTGTGTGGTGGAGAAGATGGTGATGTGAACTTGGGTCTCTCCTATGTGTATTTGGGTTCTAAAGATTGCTCCTCAGGCTTAAGAGCTTTGCCATCTGAGCCATCTGACAGGTCCATGCCGGAGTTCTTTACTAAGTGTTTCTAGTTAAAACTATTTCTATTTTATTATATAGAATATAATACAGTGAGCTAATGTATTTGAAACTTTGTAAAAAATATAAACCTCACTTAGTAAAATTATTAATATAGTAATTATGTTAGAAAATACTGATGGACTTTTGCATTAATCAAGTGGCATCTAGAATAGACATTCAGCTATCCTCCCACCTCCTTTTTTAAAAAAATTAAAAACAATTCATAATATAAACTAAAATACAGATGAAGTTTTAAGACAATGAACATTTAAGGATGAAAATTAAATTTGTATATCCAAATACCAAGTAGTGATGGGGTTAGGCATATTAATTGCCTTTAACAAAGTCATATCTGGTTCATACCATTTTTCTTAGTTCAGGGAGAAGTTTCTGAGTGTTGCCCATGCCTAAAGTGAGTAGTGCAGACAGTCTTACCTACATTCCAAAGAAATGTCCACTACCAGGCTCAAGGCTAGCCTGGGCTCTATAACGAACTTCAGCAGCAAAACAAAATGACTATCAAACTCAAACACACTGAATGAAAGAGTAGACTTAACAATCAGTTTGGGTCTACTCACTCCTTCTTTCCATACCACCCTAAGAACAATATCCTTTGGGGTGCTGAGAAATTGATTGAAACGCCAAACAAAATCTAGTCGCCAGATAAGTCAGCATAAATGATCCTGAGCAACTTTGTGCCCCTAACGTTGGTTTTGCAACTTAAATTCCAAGCACTTGGAAAAAGTCTGCTTATGTGTTTACTAAAATTCATGTGACATGAACTTAATTTCCAATGGAACTGGGAAGGTTTGTGTTTACTAAAATTCATGTGTTAGAAACTTAATATCCAGTGGAGCTAGGAAGATCTTGTCCTAAAGGGAGGTCTTCAGGAATGGGGACTCCACTCTCCAGAACTGAGTTATGGAATTATAAAGTTATCTGTGGTGTGAGCTAGCCCTACTTTGCTGCCACACACAGAGTAAAAAGACTCTGAGTTGAGGCCAGAAGCTGAGCGTCTTAGACTTCCAGACTCCATGCTGGGAGGGCATACATTTCTTTCTGTTTTAAACCATCCAAGATCTGGTATCCTTTCACAGCAACACAAGATGGACTAAGACAGAGGCTAAATATATTCTCTCAGAAGCAAACCTCTATGTGTATTCTAGCATTAATATTAAATTTCTATCGAGTGAATGGGTAAAGGTACTTTGTACATAGAGTGAAATAATATGCAGTACTTCAAAAGAATGAACTAGCACCATGACTGAGACATAGTTGCATTTAGTGGATACCATACTATGTAAGAAAAGCTAGACAGGAACAGGGACCCTCCCTAAAGCCTGTCGGTTGAATCTTAGCTTGTGGAAACTGGGCTGCCTTGTCTGGCATCATGGGATAAAGCTGTGCCTAACCAGGCAGAGACTTGATGCACTCACTAGGGAGGGTCATATATGGGTAGGGGGAGCCACCCTCTCAGAGAAGAATGGGAGGAGTAGGGTGAAGGGACTCTGTGAGGGGCAGACTGGGAAGGGGGAATGAAAGTGGGATGTAAGAACGTCATACTAAGTGAGGTGACCCAGTCTCAAAAGAATACCCATGGTATGCAGTCACTGATAAGTGGATATTAGCCTAGAATCTTGGGATGTAAAATGAATAAATAAATATATAAATAAATAATTTTATAGGGTGGGGGGTGGGCAAAAGATATGCCCTGACAAGTACCACTTCATCTTGCTTACATGTGGACTGCTGGGAGAAAACAAAGTAAAGAAATAAAGCCAACTGATGGTTACTGATGATGGCAGTAAAGGGAAGAGGATGTGGAGAAAAAGAAGACAAGCAATATGAAGCTGGAATAAAAGGGAGACATTATGCAAGGTACCATGTATTATCACGGAGAGTTAAATATCATTTGTTGAAATAAGCATTACTAGTTCATGTGATGGTTTCTGTAGAACCCCCTGGTGTTGGATTTGTTTGTTTGTTTGTTTCATTTTTTAATTTGCGTCTCAACTTAGATAATCTCAATAGATCGCCAAGTTTTTATAAGTCTGCTTTAAAATCGGACACTTGGACGCTCTCACTGAGTTTCATTTCCGTTATACTCATGTGGACACATGTTAAAAATGTCTGCTTTATTACTATTAATATCTTCTCTTATATTAATTATAATCTTGAGTTGGTGGAATTATTCCCTGCATCTTCTTTATTTCTTTGAGTGTATTAAACTTGTGTATTTAAGGTCACTGTCTGGTGAGAGGAGTACTGTGGTTTATTAGGAGCAGGCTGTCTTGATTGGGACCCCATCCCATAACATCTACATGAGCTCAATTTTTTTTCTTTGTCGTTGCTTTTGTTGTATTAAATACTTGGATATTTTACTTATATAATTACTTATAGATACAATACACATGATATTTTGTGTACTGGGGTCTGAACCCAGAATGATATTCATGTCAGACAAGTGATCTGTTGCTGAGTTAGACCCTTAGTTTTTGTCTTCTTCAAAGTTTTGAGACAGGGTCTCTCTAAGTTGTACAGGCTGACCTTCAACTACCCCACTGTCACCCAGACAGGTCTTGAATGGCCTCTTCTAACTCCTCAAGTTGTTGGGATTATAGGCCTGCACCAGGCAGAAAACTGGAAAATTTTAAATAATATAATTTGGCATCTGCTTTCATGTCTTTCCATAGCTAGGGTTTTGTTGTTATTTGTTGTCTGGGTTGTGATTTCTTTTCTGGAGCCTTCAGTTGCTCCTGTAGGGTACTATCCCTTTGTACTTTCTTACTGCTCAACTCTCTAGTCAGCAAACAGTTTGATGGGTTTCCAATTACATATGTGAGCCTAATTGTTCATCCAGAAGCTCAGAGTACAAGCTCTGCTATACTGTAAATCTCAGATAATTCATCTCTCCATCTTTGACCTCACCTGTACAGTTTCTCAGTATCAGCCAGAAAATTAGAGCTGAGGGCAGCAACATCTAGAAAGCTTGGGAACTAGAGTCTTCTAGATGTCAGGATTATACCAGAGCTTTCCTTCTAACTAGGGGGAGCCACTCCTAGTTTTGAATTTTGCCATCGCCCTGTGGCTCTTCTGCTCAGTTGATTGCAATGCCATCCTTTGTAAGAGTTCCTACACTGACAATTTGAGATTTTTTTTTGGGGGGGTCCCCACTTATTTATTGTAGATCCTATTGCCTATACTACTGATGTCCTTTTCAGAACATCTTTTTTTTTAATTTTTATTTTCTATATTCTATGTTTACATTCCAAAGGCTTTCCCCTTTCCCAGTTCCCCCCCACCATACGTCCAATAATTCCTCTCCCCCCCCAACTATTCCCCAATCATTCCCCCTCCCGCCACGGTTTCTCTACAAAACTGGATCCAATCATTACAGGCCCAGGGTCCTCTCCTTTCTTCTTCTTGGGAATCATTTGACTTGCTAATTGTGCCTTGAGTATTGCTCATTAATATCCACTTATCAGTGATTGCATTTCATGTGTATTCTTTTGTGATTGGGTTAACTCACTCAGGATGATATTTTCCAGGTCTAACCATTTACCTACAAATTGCATGAATTCATTATTTTTAATTGCTGAGTAGTATTCCATTGTATAAATATACCACATTTTCTGTATCCATTCCTCCTTTGAGGGATATTTGGGCTCCTTCCAATTTCTGGCTATTATAAACAAGGCTGCTATAAACATAGTGGAGCATGTGTCTTTATTGTATGCAGGGGAATCCTCTGGGTATATGCCCAGGAGTGGTATGCCAGGGTCCTCTGGAAGGGACATGCCCAATTTTCTGAGGAACCGCCACACTGATTTCCAGAGTGGTTTTACCACTTTGCAATCCCACCAACAGTGGATGAGTGTTCCTCTTTCTCCACATCCTCGCCAGCACTTGTTGTCTCTTGAGTTTTTAATCTTAGCCATTCTTACTGGTGTGAGGTGGAATCTCAGGGTTGTTTTGATTTGCATTTCCCTGATGACTAATGATGTTGAACATCTCTTAAGGTGTTTCTCGGCCATCCAAATTTTTCTGGTGAAAATTCTTTGTTTAGCTCTGTACCCCATTTTTGATAGGGTTATTTGGTTCTTTGGGGTCTAACTTCTTGAGTTCTTTGTATATATTGGATATTAGCCCTCTGTCGGATGTGGGGTTGGTGAAGATCTTTCCCCACTTTGTTGGTTGCTGTTTTGTCCTTCTGACAGTGTCCTTTGCTTTGCAGAAACTTTGTAATTTTATGAGGTCCCATTTGTCAATTCTTGATCTTAGAGCCTAAGCTATTGGTGTTCTGTTCAGGAACTTTCCTCCTGTGCCCATGTCCTCCAGGTCTTCCCAAGTTTCTTTTCTAATAGTTTCAGTGTGTCTGGTTTTATGAGGAGGTCCTTGATCCACTTGGAGTTGATCTTAGTGTGAAGAGATAAGAGCGGGTCAATTCTCATTCTTCTGCATGTTGACCTCCAGTTGAACCAGCACCATTTGTTGAAAAGGCTATCTTTATTCCACTGGATGGTTGTGGCTCCTTTATCAAAGATCAAGTGATCATAATAAGTCTGCGGGTTAATTTCTGGGTCTTCAATCCCAGACTAATGTTATTATTTGTCCTTTCCCTAGAAAATCCTAAATGAAAAAACAAAAAACAAACATTAGTCTGGGATCTGGGATTTGAAGGATCTTTTTATTCATCCTGCCTTTTCATTGCTGTCTTCTTCTCATGGATGGTGCCAGAGTATTGGCTCTCAGTGTGATGAATAATCTTCATCATCAAACAGATGAAGTTTGGCATTACCTAGGAAACACACCACTTTTGTGGATGAAAGGAAGTTCACAAAGACACTTAACTGAGGAGTAAAAGCTTGCCCTACTGAGGAGGAAAGGCTTGCCCTCCTCATTATTATGTCACCCTCTGGAGTGGGGTCCAGAAATGAAAAGGGAAAAATGAGAAAGCCAGATAAGCAGTAGTAATCCTCTTTTTCAGCTTCTTCTTTTTCCCAAGAGTGAGAACTAAGAACTGTGAGCCCCAAAAATGAACCTTTACTTTTTTACTCTCTTTATATCAGGTATCACAGAGATGAGTAAATCAATTAATACATGGGTAAGCACAGGTTTAGACAGAGGGGGATATCTTAGAGCAGATCCGAAGAGTCACACAACTTCCTAGTCTTAAGAAAAGTCTTGAGTGTTTTCCAAATAAAGATTAATCATGTGAGTGTGTTGCTATAGTTTCACGAAGCAGAGTCTTATGCAGCCCAAACTGGTATTAAATTCACTATGTCCTGAAGACTGGCCTTGAACTCCTGATTTTTCTCCCTTCCAGTGGTAGAACTCCAGGCATATGCCACCATTTCCAGATAGATACAATTTTCTTAAAATTAAAATTTAATTTTGATAACTCTAAAAAAGTGGATTTGGCCATGTATTCAAGTATTCACAATGGTTCAGTGAAGGAAAAGACTCCTTAATCTGCCATTAGTGATGATGTCATCAATCCGAATCTTAACATTATGATGGTCCTTGTTTGCCTGAAGAGTTGATAGCAAATGTCCTAAATATATCTCTTTTGCCTGGGGAGAGTCCAGCTTCTCAACAAGAACCAGAATTTAGATAATTTAATTTCTTTAAATTATATTTCAAAGTATAAGAGTCCTCTAAATCTTTAATGAATACAGGAAATGTTGATATTTCTTATGATAATGCTGATGGATTTTTAATTTAATTCAATTGGGCTTCTCATATCAACTATTTAAGGTAATGAAGATTTCTGTTAAGCAGACCCATCTGAAGCACACTTATCTTTATAATATTCTTTTAAAATTCAAATTATAAAACAGATCACACTTTTGAAAGTTTTCCAAATTTGAATATTTTCCCTAACTTTCTTTTTTTATTAGATATTTTCTTTATTTACATTTCAAATGTTATCCCCTTTCCTGGTTTCCCTTCTGAAAACACACTATCCCATTACCTGCCTCCCCCTGCTCACCAACTCACCCACTCCTGCTTTTTCTAACTCTCTAAGTTTTACAAAACATTCACACTTATTTTTAGGGGTGTATACATGCATGAATATGTCTCAGTGTACATACAAATACGTATTAATGTTGAGATCCACATTGCATATGTATTTAATGAATATTCATGTTCTAATGAATACCAATCAAGAATACCTCATTTGGTTTAAGACTATCCTTTAAGAATCTGCATAGAATAACTCATACACAATTTTTCCTCATTTAAAATTATTTTTCATAATTATCTATTATTTTTAAATTATTGTATGTATATATGCGTATGTGTACAAAAGCTCCTACCTGTGATGCATGTGTGAGGGTCAAAGGACAACTTAGATAATCATTTTTTTCCGTTATATGGTTCCTCAGAGATTAAACTTAAGTCATCAGCTTGGGGGCACATATTATTTACCCACTGAGAAATTCTACCACCTCTACATTTTCTTCAAAATTTTGTAGCTAATTCCTTTTTTTCTTTATGAAGGAAAAAGATAACACATCCGACATAAGTTGTTCTGTCTCCCTTTCTCTGTCTCTACCTTGTTCTACAGTCTCCTCTACTTCCCCCAATAACCTTCCTTTTATACTAGGTCTGTCATATGGCTGATTCCTCAGGGCCAAATGCCTCAGCATGGGACCACTGAGGTGCTTCCTCCAACCATATTATACCCATGTTTTATAAAATACAAGTTAACCAAATAAATTCCAAAGGCATAAACTCATCCGTTATAGCTAGGAGTAGGAGGTGGCAGTCCCCAGAGATGAACACTTCAATTGTTTGTCCAGTGCTAAACAGTCATCCTTGAAACCATACATACAAATAAAATTATATGGACTGAGAATAGTATATTTAGTAATATGAATATACATACATGTATGCAGACAATAATTTACTGACTTTCATTAATGAATTCTTTATTTTCAAGATTTAACTAACTCCTTTGAATAGAACATCTTCATGCTTCATCAAAGTCTTTTTTTGTAAAACAAATATTAGTTTCAGCATCCATTTTCAGTCATTCTGCTACTATTAATAGTGCAGAGTTGTACCTCTTTTGCTTTTTAATGCATGGCATTGTTTTAGCCTTTATTGTATCTGTTATTGTATTATTCAGTCCACTAATTGTGTTCTGCAAAAAGTGGTACTCTTTCTATTTCTTTACCCCAACTTTTACAACATATATTATAGTACCTCATTGGCTACAAAACTGTTGTATAATGAATGAATAACTAATTTATAAAATTCTATGGGAAGGCTATGATGTATTTTATACCCAGTAAAGAACTTTGTCTATCAGCAAAGACTATGCATATAGTCATGAGATGCATGACAGTGATTACTACATTCAGAAAGCTTAGAGGAAATGTGTACAAAGCTGAGAGAGATGGCTCATGGGTTAAAGGACTTGCTGGACAAGTGGGAAGGACCTGAGTTCGCATCTTTAGAACATAAATGAAGGTTGATGCATCAGTACTCTGTGTAATCCTACTACCCTAATAATAAGATGGGATGATGAATCACAATAATTCCTTAGAGCTCATGGGTTAGCTACCCTGATACACGGTTCAACAAGAGGTATTGTCTCATGCAAAAATGAGACCCTCTTCTTGAGGTTATCTTCTGACTTCCATGCACTCATGGACTTTTAAACACTCATATAAACATATAATTAAATAAACATACACATACAAAGATTATAAAATAAACTAAGTACAAAAATCGAAGAGAAATGACTATAAAAATAGCCTTTACATGCATAGTCTATTAGACCAGTTCAGATAAAACAGTGCTTTAAAATAGTATTTCTGTATATACAAAAATATTCATCTAGTAAGAAAAGAATAAGTATATCCATTGAATTCTACCAATAGTATGACTTAGACTATTAACTAAGTCACCAATTCATGGGCAAATGTATTAGAAGGAAAAATGACTATGACTAAAGAGACAGTGTACAATGATAAGGAATTTGCTATGACCAGAACATAAATAATTCATATTTTTAATCTTGACATAATATAGATTTAAAATGCACAAAAAGGTAGTGATATAATTAAAAGATTAGGATGCTGTCACATTATTCAAAAAATGAAAAATCTAAAATTATCGAGTCCAGGAAAACACTTCATATTATGACAACTTGATTTATAATAATGTCAATATTGCAAAGCAATAATAAAGGTCATATGATTCTGAAAATTTGTAATAGTAGAAGTAGAAAATTATCTTATTATCTAAGAACATGTATAACACTAAATTCCAGACAAACTGTCATACTATAATATAGAACAAAAGCTATATGATCTTTTAGTAGGCAAGCTATGAAATTACATCTGGAAAAATATGGAAAGATATGCACAAAATATCATCAATATAAAAGGAAAATCTGGTAGCAACAAAAATCACAGGATTTTAATGGTATTGAAATAGTCACAAGAACAACTGCTTTCTAAATCTTGGCATGTAAGTAAATATTTGAAATCATCACACCTGGTAATACACTGATCACCTTTACATTTATATCAACATCAGTGAAAAAAGGGAACTGAGTATTTATATAACCAATACTCACTGTTTTAGAATCATCATTTACTCATAATGCACTATCCCACCACAATCTGAAAGCTTGAACAAATGAATTATTTTTATTTCAGTAGGGTATCTTAGAAACCTAAGGGTGTGTGTGAAAACACACCTCTTCTTGATGTGTGTGAGTGAAATTTTTAGGTCCAAAGGGAACTCCCCAATTCACACAAAAGGCAATGATGGCTCAGCCCCATACTTAACTTCCAAACTCCCTTGGTCCCAGTCAACACTGTTAGTCCCAATTAGTGTCGTGCATACCAATGCCTGACCCTTCTTGGGTCCTGCCTTCCTTCCTCACTGTGCTAGTTCTGACTGTTCCTACTTACAGCTTCCTCTCCATATGTAGCTCTTTTAAAATGAGAATGAGGCTCCTCCCCACCATATACATACATACATACACACTCTTCTCTTCCTTCTTGAGAGAGAGCCTTGGCTACTGCCACTGGGCTCCCTCCTCTAAGAGGCAGCCAAGGCAGCTCTTCCCCCTCCATCCTCTAGAGTCCCCTGGCTATTCTCTCTTGCATGCTTACAGTACATATTTCCCCTTCCCACACCTGTGAGGAAAGAGGCATAATTATATCCATCCATTTTTTCTTAAATTACAATAAACCTTTGTACAAAAAAATGGAGTTGCTGGGGTTTGTCATTGGGTTCTGTTATCACTATACGAATATGGCTACAGACTAATATTTATTTTGAGTTTCTCCCACCTCTTAGTATTTTTCCTCTAGAATATGTGGTGGTTATCATTTTGTTTTATGTCAATCTCCTCTTCTGATTGATACATTCTACACTTCTTCATCAAATAAATTGCTGCTTAGAAAACTAGCATGCATTCTTTTGAGACTTTTTTCTTTTAAATCAGACAGCTCATTTTTATCAGATCGTGGCTTAAGTAAAACTGCATTTTAGATTACACTCCCTGTCAAATATTTTACCTCACCCCTGTGGGTTTGCAAGATAATAAAGTAAGATAAGATAACTAAAGAAGATGTATAAACTAACATGACCCCTCCATGGTATAGTGAAGGGGAAGGTTGAGAGAGGAAGAGAGAGAGAGAGAGAGAGAGAGAGAGAGAGAGAGAGAGAGAGAGAGAGAGAGAGAGAGAAGCCAAAGGCATTTGGAAGAGCCACAGTAGAAAGAGAAAGAAGGCTGAACATTGCTAGCAGACTGGACCCAGCAGGAGCAGAGCAGAAATAAGGGGAGAGGGAAGAGAGAGAGAGAGAGAGAGAGAGAGAGAGAGAGAGAGAGAGAGAGAGAGAGAGAGAGAGAGAGAGAGAGAGGAGAGAGAGAGAGCAAAAGGAAGAGAAAGAGGAGGAGGAGGAGAATAGAGTAAGAAAATATCAAAATAGCAGGATTGTAAGAACAGCTTGTTGGTGAGGGAAACCTGAGAGAGGAGGGAGTTTGGGGTAGGTGACAAGGTAAAATCTAGGATGTTGCTTGAACACGGACTTGGGAATGTGTAATAGATACTTGTGATACTGAGGGATTCTTCTGGCCATCACGAGCTTTGGTATGGTACTAGGTACCATGGGTAGCCTTTTGTCCCTTTTGTCAGTGATAGGAGAAATAGCTGCTTTTGGTAGAGCAGAACCAGCTTTATGGTGTTCCAGAGGAGGAATACTGATTTTCTTTTTCTAATCACTAGAAATCCTCCTGTAGTTTGTTGAGCCCATTTCTGGATTTTTGGATCCTGGGAATTGAACCTAACAGAAATTTCAATTGCTAGGGACCATGATTTCAATCCTTTGGCTGACTTCCATAGTGTTAAGTTTGAACATCCAACTGTGGTGCCTTTAGGAGGTAGTAGTGTTAATACTCCTGACCCTTGATCAGTGTTATGCCCCTGAATGATACACTGAGATGCAGATCAATGCAAAAGCAAGAGATTTATTTTCCAGCACCTCTAGGTCTACCTTCAGTTAGTCCCTCAAGGTAAGTGACTAGAAGGCAGCCTTGAATGGCTACTACAAGCAGTTTTTATACTTTTTAGGGGTACAGGTTACATCAGCAAGGTTACAGTTCAAACTTATTGGCTAGGCATATTGACCTTTAAATCTATTGGTTAGCAAGCATGACACGTATTTGAACTCTACCTGGGATTTTCCAGAAGGTCTGGTAACTATCAGTCAGTACATTCTGAGAGTGTTTTACTCAAGAATATTCCTGTGGGTGGAGAATGGAACTTGGCCTGGCCTTGACCCCAAGTGGGAGGGGGAAGCTGTAAGGAGGGTGTGAGACTGGAGAGAGCCCTTAGAGTCCCTCAGAGGAAGCTTAAGAATGTGGAGGCTAATGGGAGAAAGTTATGTCATTGGGAAGGATCCTTTGAAGTGGCTCTTGGACCCTAAGTTTACATGTCAGCCTTGCAGTCCTACTGTGATAAACTGGTTCAAAAGCAGTGGTGCCAACTGATCATGGACTAAAAACCATGGAGATCGTGCTTTTTTTGTTTGTTTGTTTTTTTTGTTTTTTGTTTGTTTGGTTTTTTTTGTTAATGTGAGTCTCTCAATAGTTTGGTAGTTTATTAGAAAATAGATTGCATGGGAAAATACTTCCCGATTTTGAAAAGTTCTGTTCCAAAACAGAGTGAATCTCAGCATAAATCACACGAGATTTCTACAAATAAGTATAGCTACTCAGGAATAAAGATATTCATTCCGTGTATTGCAGGGTGTTCATGACCTTGCAACATCCATCCTGATTGCAATGCTGTGGTATATTCATGTATTAAATGCACTTGTGCTCCACAGGATATGAAGGATTAAGCTTCCAGGAGGAATGATTATATTATTTTGTAAGCACTTGTTGGATGTTTCACTCAGAATTTGAGTTACTACAGGACAGTTTTACACAATATTAGCAATTGTAAAATTGCCTTTATTTTATGTTTGAACATTGTGATGCCATTCCTTTATTTTAAGCAGTAATAAGCCTAAGGGGAAATTAACCAAATGCAACAATAATGAAAAACATGCCTAATAGTTATTGAATTTTATATTATTTATATCAGTGACTGTACTCTAATTGATTAGAATGTCGATGGTACTATAATTGGGAGGGAGATCTCATTTCTGTTTTAAGTATGCCAGCCAACAAAACAAATAAATAAAAATAACAATTGCAAAATTGAAATGTGAACATTCTATGTTTTTCTGATTAATTCAACGCAGTGAAAGTTTCTCTGGGTATATTCAAGGTACTTCCTAGGCAGTGTGCAAATGCCACTTTCAGTCACAGGAATGAACTGTTTTAATATGTTAGGATTATTGAAATATAAGCTACCAGGTAAGTGCAACATTAGAACCTAAGGCTGGGATTATATAGCTCTAAAAATTATTCAGGAAAGTGAGACTTCAACATCTATCATTACTGGTGGCTTCTATTAATAAATAAATCAAAACTAATTAAAATAATTTGGTTTCTACATTTTTCCCAGAGAGAACAATAAGTGGTTTTCTTGTTGTAGAGCTTACATTTTGAGACTCTGTTCACATTTTACTTAACTCCCACTTCTTCTGTACCTTGGCAGGAAGTACATATTGAAGTACAGAACAAAACAATTTCTCTTTTGTTTTACTTCATGGACTTAAGTTAAAACCTGACAAGATATCAGCTGGATCGAAATAAAAGACAGCAAGGCGAAACAAAACAAACAGCCAATAAAACGTTACCTCATGGGGTTGGAGAGATGGCTCATTGGTTAAGACAGCTTGCTGGTCTTCCAGAGGAGTGGTTCCCAGCTCCTGGCTCGGAAGGTTCACAGCATGCTGCAACTCCAATTCCTAGTGATGCGGTGCCCTCTTCTGTCTCCTCAGGCACCCTCAAACACACGGCATGCATACACAGCCACGCCCACACACACATACCTAAAAATAAGTGCCTTAAATCTGAACGTTAACTTATTCTCAATCCAGTGATTATTTTGAGTATATATTTCATTTAAACACGGTATAAATAATAAAATAAAATTGTTCGTGCTTTGCCTTTATATATGCATGGCATGTTAACACAACATACTTATATTTAATTATTTCCCAGATTAAAATTATTTTCTCTATCACCAGTGAAATTCTGTACCTTTTTTATACTAAGAAAAGGGTCTGACCTCTGTGGGCTACCTAGTCTTTTCCTGTCTTCTAATTTATGATCAGCATCTGTTTATTCACATGGCCACTAGATGGCAGACCTACCACTAAACACAATTTAGGTACGAAGTGAAGTTTGCAAGTGAGCTTGACTTTAACAGGAGAACGATGCTTCAATCCACCCTGCCTTTCCTTCACTATGGTTTGTGGGAGATGTGACGATGAAGGTAACCTTGTATTTCCACCTTCCTTCAAGGCTAACTACTTACGAACGTACATGGCTTCTAATAATCTTTTCAGATCTATAAACACTGCGGTATTGTAGAAACAAGGGTTTCCTCAGGCAGATGGCAGTGACTATTTCTATAGACAGCTACGAGGGAGATAACTTTGAAGAATTCTTGCTTAAAGGGCTCTGGAGTTCATTTACATTCTTTGAGATCTACTGTGGGGTAACTATCGATTCTATATGTGACGTGTGTTTCCTGCTTATAACCTATACCTTTGTGTTTCCGAAAGAAGTGCAGTCCTCCAGGAACCCACAGAATCAATTAGAACTACAGAAGCATTCCCTGTCACAACACAAACCGACCCTCGTTTTCTTACTTTCTCATGTCTTTTAGATTCTGTACACTGATTTTTTTCCTTCCCCCCTCCTCTCCAGTTTGTCTTTGAAATTCACAGAAACCTCCTATCACCAACACTGAAATAGCCTCCTGATTTCTGATTTTGAGCAGTGGCCAACAGTTCATTTCCTGCTCTTGAAAATAGACCAATATTTTTTTTCTAAAGAGCAGTGAGCTATCTGTTGCAGAAATTAGAAGTGTGTGCACATTGCGTGTCTCTGTGTGTTCACATACCCTTTGAGTCAAACCAAAAGGATATGAAGTGATTCCTCATACCACTGTAAGCTAACTGGAAGAATAAGGACAACATATATAGCCATTAGGGCAGATTTTCTAGGCTTCAGAGCAAACATTTCTGAGTTCTCAAAACAAGTCTGCAGTTGGGTAAATGTCATTACAGTCTAGCAGAGCAGAAGAAAGTAAAGGTGCAAAGATGAAGCTTATATTCAATACATTCTCTTTATTCATGTGCT
This sequence comes from Apodemus agrarius, assembly GCA_964023405.1. Lineage (NCBI taxonomy): Eukaryota > Metazoa > Chordata > Mammalia > Rodentia > Muridae > Apodemus > Apodemus agrarius. The sequence continues at coordinate 23,767,316 of OZ030025.1, read as the reverse complement.
GGTTAGTTTAATGGCGACTTGATACCAGCCAGAGTCATTTTGGAAGAGGAGACCTCAACTGAGAAAATGTCCCCACCAGATTAGTCTGTGGGCAAGATGGTATTGCACGTTCCTTTCTTATTGCTATTGTTCACCATGGACATTGCCGCAGTGGTCCTGGTGGTCTCAGGTTCTATAAGAAAGCAGGCTGAGCAAGTCATGGAGAGGAGGCCAGTAACCACATCCCTTTGTAGTTTCTGCTTTAATTCCTATCTGCAGGTTCCTGCCTTGAGTTTCTGACCTGATGTCCCTTGACAATGACTTGTGACCTGAGTTGTAAGCTAGAATAACCCTTTCCTTTCCAAGTTGCTTTTGCTCATGCCATTTAATCACAGAATATAAGCCCTAATACAATTAAGATTTTATATATATATAAATTTTATATATAATAATGTATATATAAATATAATTAAGATTTTATATATACATATGTATACACACACACACACACACACACACACACACACATATATATATATATATATATATATATACAAAAGGTTAGATAGACCACAAAAGGCACATATTAGGAGAGAACAATTAAAGACTCTTAATGATTTCTAAAAAAATTATTGGGGGATATTAACTGGCTTCAGCCTATAATTGATGCGTCTTCTCCAGAGCTAATTTACTTCAAACCTTACAAGATGATAAAGATACAAATGACCCTAGAAAATGTTCAACTGAGGCTGAAATGGAGTTAGCTTTGATAGAAAAGAAACTACAGGATACACATCTAGATGGCATTGATCTACAGATGGCCTGCATCTTAGTTATCTTACCTTCTACTCATTCTCCTACAGAAATTCTTATTCAGAGGGAAGATTAGATGCAGATATTAGAATGGATACTTGTAGCACACAGAGTAAAAATTAAAAACCTATATAAAAGGTATCTGAATTGATTCTAAAGGAATAAATGAGATTTTATCAACTGGCCTGAATAAATCCAGCTGAGATTATGGTACCTTTTACTAATACTGAAATTACCTCATTATAGTCACAATAAAAACATTGGCAAAGAGCTTGCATTAACTTTTGGGGGGAGAAATTAACATCAAATGCCCCAAAAGCACATGAATTCAGCTTATAAAAATAACTATTTGGATTCTCCTTCATATAATAAAAATAACTCCAATTTTTAAAGCCCTTATATTTTACACTGATGCAAATCCTTATAGTTCAGCTTTAAAAAGTGAGAATTATATGCAATCCTTATGGCATTATTAGGTTTTCAAGAGAGTCAATATAGTAACTGACTCTTAATATGCAAAAAGAGTTGTTTGCCTATAGAAACTGCTGAACTTATTCAGGATGATTCTAAATTGACTTCTTAACTGTTTATTGAACTGCAACAAGTGATCAGATTTAGAAATCATCTCTTATATATAGCATATATCAAATCCCATATGGGTCTATTAGTCCCTCTAACACAAAGTAATTATGAAATTGATCAGCTATTGACAGGAAATGTGCTAGAAGCTCCAGAATTTCATAAAGAATGATATTAATAGCAAAGATTTAAAGAAAGTATTCTCTATCGCTTCATAACAACACAAGGAAATTATTGGGAAATGCCCTACCTGCTCTTCGTATAACTAAACTCCATTAACCTCCAGAAAGTAACCCTAAAGGTGTCAGAGAAATGAAATTTGGCAAGTGGATATAATTCATTTTACAGAGTTTGGTAAACTGAAATATGTGGGCTATACTATAGACACATATGCAAGATTTCAATGGGCAACAGCTTTGAGCTCTAAAAGGCTATTCTATTATAAAGCATTTATAAGAAATCATGGCAATTATGGGTATACCTAAACAAATTAAGACTGACAATGCTCCAGATGCATCTCTAATAAAATTTAAAACTACATATTATAATATAAAGCATATTACAGGTATACCACACAATCCTACAGAACAAGCAGTTGTTGGAAGATCCAATCAGCTGGGTGGTGGTGGCACATGCCTTTAATCCCAGCACTTGGGAGGTAGAGGCAGGCGGATTTCTGAGTTCAAGGCCAGCCTGGTCTACAGAGTGAGTTCCAGTACAACCAGGGCTACACAGAGAAACCCTGTCTCGAAAAAAACCAAAAATAAAATAAAATAAAATAAAATAAAATAAAATAAAATAAAATAAAATAAAAGATAAAATAAAATAATAAAAATAAAAAGAGATCCAATCATAGTTTAAAAGAAATGCTTAATAAACAGAAAGGGGTATCCAAAACCCCCAAAGATACACTACATAAAGGTTTCTTGGGGTTCTATTTCTAAAATGCTAATTAACAACAACAACAAAAAAAAAACAATGTCTCCTGAGAGACATTAGAACCTATCAGCTGTTTACTTCAAAGATATATAGCTCTCAGACTGTCAAGCAGAGACTGTTATTCTTGGGAAGGGGCTTTTCATACAGGAGAAGGAAAATTAGGAATTCTACCCCAACTATTAGAAGACCCCCTGAAGATTTTTTGACTAGAAGGCAGCCATCTCCTGATATTGTCCCATTTCCACTTCAAAGATGTTGAGCATCAGGACCCTCCATATGGAGATGTTTCAGCTGTGGCAAGCTAGCCACTGGGCAAAGAAAGTGCCCATCCTTCAACTATAGGCAAATCTGTCCAGAAAGGACAAACGGATGCAGGGAAGTCAACTACCAAACTCTACGAAGGCTGGGTAAGATAGTCCTTCATAATTCCTGCTTCACAAAACGTCTGTCAGATCTACTGGTCCAGAAGGCTGAAAAGAAATGCTCCAACACTTTAGAGACAATACTGGGAACTGTCCAGGCAATTAGCTATCTCTGTTATTTCTACAACTATTGGAAGCTGTGTCCTGGCTCTTCCTAAATACTCAGGTAATATTTTTCCCTTGTTAGGTCTCTGATGGGGTTGAAGACTAGGCAGTGATAGTCTTACTATAAGCTTAAGTTTTTTAGGATGGTAATGCAAATGAGGGTAAAAACTGAGTTAAGTACAAAATTTTAAACACACCAAAATAAGATAGATAATAGTATTATATTTTATAACATTGCCAAATACTATGCACTGGACATTGTAAATGCATATATCATACCTTAAAGTTTTCATAATTGTTATAGTTGTATTCAATTTATACTTGAAGGAAAAAGAGCCTTTTTATAAGACTAAAAAGGGGAATTGTAGAGAGAATTCCTTGTGTATTACCTGTCAGTTTAAAAGCCTATGGACTATGGCTTAGGTAGGAAACAGAAGGTAGAACATTTGGGAGGAGAAGGAATTCTAGATACTACTAAAATGATCTTTATTTCCATCTAGATTTCATTAAACAGAACATTTGGAATATGTGGCCACTCACAGAATTCATATGCCCTTTTTGCTTGTATTAGAATATGTTTAATACTCAAAATAATGAATTAAGTGCTGCCCTTGTAGTCAGAATAATGACATATGCTGCCTAGAACAACTCATAGGTTGTGGGGAAATTTTTCAAAATCTTAAAAGGAATCATTCCTTTATCAACAGTCTGGAGTTCAGAAAAACAATGTCAGTCTCCCTTCCCACCTTAAATGCTGATATTTGCTTCAAAAGTAGATTTCTCCCTGAATGAGTGTTATTCTTAAAATAAATAATTTAGTCACAGAAATGAATTCTTATAGGTTTTAGGTGGCTTTGTTTGTTCGTTTATAGTCAATTGTTTCATGTAACCAACCAAAACTAGTCCTTGGCCTCATTTTAAAAATATTGAAAGCAAAGATAAAATTTTGTTTTTATTTCCCTTCAGTTTATGTAAATATGTTGTTTTGAACTGTGTTTCTATTTAGTTAAAGTAAAGAAATTTCATAAAGCTTTTAAATCCTTTGGATTTTCTGGTACACTTCCCCCAAATAGTCATGTTTCAGCAATAGCTGCTTACATTTAGTTCGTGTGTGGGTGTATATAGATTCTGCATTGTGAGTTTTATGCAGATTCTAGAGAATTATATGCTGTGGTCACATCTCCCTTTTCTCAGTTATTTAAGATCAAAGTTCCTTTAAGGAAGTACACACAAAAAAAAACATGAATCTATTTGTAGTTTCTGGAAACATCAGTGATTTTAAAGTATCTCACATTCATAGGTCAGATTAAAGTTTATTCAAGCTTTCCATTAGTCTTGTATAGGCTACTGTAATAAAATGTTTTAATCCAGGCATCTTAAAAGCAACTGAGATTTGTCTCTTACATTTTTGAAAGATGAAAAGATCAAAGCAGATTCGGTCTTGATGAGAACGCATCGTCCGGCCTATAAGATGACAGGTACCAAATGTGTCCTCACAGGGAGGCTGGCACCCAGTATCTCTCCTTAGCTCCCTGGAAGCCTTCTCTCCCAATGTCTCACTTCCTAAATCCATCACCTTTGGTGTCTAGGAGCTTTGACATGATTTTTAAAGGAGAACACATTCATTCTGAATTGTGAATTTTTCATTGGTTTAATAATGTTACAGAATTATACACTATCGTATGTCATCTCCTTTGCTTCTTTCTTTAAGGTAAAGAATTTTAACTGAAGTAAAAACATTTTTAATATTAATTAAAAATCAAATTGAAGCTGCTGGAATGTTTAGTGATTTAAAAATGTTTACTATGCATAAGGTCAGAGCAGGGTTATGTATACTTCCATTTTGTGAATATATAAATTGTTGGAAGAAGCAATATCTTTTTCCTTATCTTTATGTTCAGATCATTATTTTATCCTTATCTTAACTCATTTTCTAATGGTTATGTGTACACACACACACACACACACACACACACACATGCTCACATACAACCTTACATGCACATGCACACACATATGCACACATGCACACACACTAAGACAGGCATACTAATACTCACCTTTGAAATTATCTCACAAGCAAAGCTGTGGCAATCACGTGACAACTCTTTAGGATTCTTCACAATGATGATAATCACTGATTAAGCTTCCTGCATCCCAGGAAGTATAAATATCTACATTTCATGATTAGTCAGCCCCCAACCAGCATAGATACTCATCTAGAAAAGCTGAATAGAATTGTCAAGGGTTGATTTTTGTCTCTGTTTTGCTGCTGTAGAGGTGTCGGGCATTATAGTTAGGAAAAGTCTGTCTTCCTCTTGGTTTTGAAACATCACAGATTTAATCCACAATATATCTTTCTGATCCATGTCACCCCATATGCAATTTTGAATAAATCTGGTCATATTTTAAGCCAATAGTCTAATGAATCCCTAGTCTCACCAAGTAAAGGGCAGCCTCTGGGAAGCAAGCTAAGAGCTGACCTAAGGATGAGCCAACTGTGCCTGTGTGGTTTCTGCAGTGACTGGTGAGTGCAGAGGAGCTCAGAGGTTCAAAATCCCCTTTATTTACAGACCTTACTCATACTGGGAGTGTCTCACTCAGACACCTCCTCTTTATGGCCTGCATTTTCCAGGTCTAAAGGAAGCTCCCCTGTGACTTCAGCAGGTATCAAGAGTAGAGGGGTCCCACTCCCCCTTACTCATTTTCCAAGGATAATCCTGCTTTCTATATGAATATTCATACTGTGCACTCTTCTGTCTCACCCTGAGCACACATACACTCCTTGACATGGTGTTCTTCTTCTGGTGAAAGCCCCTCTTCTTCCATCACACAACTTGGTCAACGTGGCTAATTGTATTATGTTCACTTTAAAGCTAAACCCTTGCTGGATGCATTAGGAAGAAGCACAGCTGTGAACAACTCAAGCCTTCAAACTCAACAATGGTGTGTGTGTGTGTGTGTGTGTGTGTGTGTGTGTGTGTGTGTGGTGTGTGTGTGTGTGTGTGTGTGTGTGTGTGTGTGTGTGTGAGAGAGAGAGAGAGAGAGAGAGAGAGAGAGAGAGAGAGAGAGAGAGAGAGAGAGAGAGCAATAAGCAATGCCACATAGAGTAATTTTAAGGACGAAACGATAACGTGTGGCTTCTAGGATCTGCAGTGGAAAGTGGTTCATAGTAAGCTCATGGCAAACGTGGAATCTTTCCATCATTTCCCAATTCTTGGAGCAAGGGAACACCAATTACAATTTGCATACATTTGACTTGCCATCTTTTTCAAGGCCAGTCATTACCACTGCTTGTTTTTTGTAACTCTAAGTGAATCACTTAAATCCACAAGCTTGATTTTCTAATTTTTTTAAATGAGGAATGTGACTGAATTCCTTGGTGCCACAAGGACTGCCAATAGGTTGGAAATGAGACAGCACACACGTGCACCTTTTAACCCCTAGAGTGCTGCAGAAGTGTTTAAGTCTATCTCTTCCTCCTGTAAAAATGACATTAGTGTACTGGTATTCTGCCAATGTTAACACTTCATTCTTGATAATCATCATTTAAGCATTTATTATCCATTTCCTTGTTACATAACTTGAGCATAATGCCCTGAAAGAACAAGTATTAGTAGCTCACACATCTGAGTTGACTGAGCTTAAGGAACAGCTCAGTTATATAAGGAACAGTAATTGGAGGTTCTCTGTGGTTGTGGTTGATAACAACTGGTGGGGAAGCCAATTATGCTTATTCCCTAGTCTGCCGTGATAAAGTACCCAAAACTGAAGTTTTAAACAGAAATTTACCATCTCTCAATCCTGGATGATCTATGTCCCAAATCGAGGTGTACTCACTGTCACAGTACCTTGACTGTCTTATACATGGTTGCTAATACACCTTTGATATTCCCAATCTTGAAAGCACATCACTCCAATCCCATTTCTGTCTTGTTTTAGATATTATCCTACATCCAAGAACACGAGTTACATTGAACTCATGAACTAATGTTCTTGAAAATATACACAAGGCATTCGATATCTCTTTAGTGACTAGTGTAGACACCTGAAAGATTTACTGCATTGTCACTCAGTACCAACTGAATGATCAGAAGAAGGACTGCTATTGCTATGCCATTTTGGCTCTGAATTTTACTATGGTGCTATTCTAGAACAGTATAAATATATAAAAATTCTCTGTGTCATGTACTGCTATAGAGTCTTTCTCCATGAAACTCATGTGAGAGCTGCCTTACCATGTCTACACACTTACAAGTTGTCTAGATGATGTGAGTTCCGGTCCATGCTTTTCTATGAGGTTCTTGACTGTTCATTTGGTTGGTGTGAGAGTTCCATGTTTATACTCATATAACCAAGACTTTTGATATATATATATGAAGCCACATCCTTAGAAATCCAATAGAATCAGGACTTCTGGGGGGGAAACAATATCCCTGACCTCAAGCAGTACTACAAATCAATTGTGCTAAAAACTGCATGGTATTGGTACAGTGACAGCAAGTAGATCAATGGAATAGAATTGAAGACCCAGAAATGAACCCACAGACTTATGGTCACTTGATCTTTGATAAAGGAGCTATAACCATCCAGTAGAAAAAAGATAGCCTTTTCAACAAATGGTGCTGGTTCAACTGGAGGTCAACATGCAGAAGAATGCGAATTAACCTACTCTTATCTCCTTGTACCAAGATCAACTCCAAGTGGACCAAGGACCTCCACATAAAACCAGACACACTGAAACTAATAGAGAAGAAACTAGGGAAGACCCTGGAGGACATGGGCACAGAGGGAAAGTTCCTGAACAGAACACCAATAGCTTATGCTCTAAGATCAAGAATTGACAAATGGGACCTCATAAAATTACAAAGTTTCTGTAAGGCAAAGGACACTGTCAGAAGGATAAAACAACAACCAACAAATTGGGAAAAGATCTTCACCAACCCCACATCGGAAAGAGGGCTAATATCCAATATATACAAAGAACTCAATAAGTTAGACCCCAAAGAACCAAATAACCCTATCAAAAAATGGGGTACAGAGCTAAACAAAGAATTTTCACCAGAAGAAATACGGATGGCTGAGAAGCACCTTAAGAGATGTTCAACATCTTTAGTCATCAGGGAAATGCAAATCAAAACAACCCTGAGATTCCACCTCACACCAGTCAGAATGGCTAAGATTAAAAATTCAAGGTACAACAGGTGCTGGCGAGGATGTGGAGAAAAAGGAATACTCCTCCCCTGTTGGTGGGATTGCAAGATGGTACAACCACTCTGGAAATCAGTCTGGTGGTTCCACAGAAATTTGGGCATGACACTTCCAGTGAACCCTGTCATACCACTCCTGGGCATATACCCAGCGGATTCCCCTGAATACAATAAAGACATGCTACACTAGGTTCATAGCAGCCTTATTTATAATAGCCAGAAGCTGGAAGGAGCCCAGATGTCCCTCAAAGGAGGAATGGATACAGAAAATGTGGTATATTTATACAATCAAATACTACTCAGCAATTAAAAATAATGAATTCATGCAATTTGTAGGCAAATGGTTGGATCTGGAAAATACCATCCTAAGTGAGTCAACCCAATCACAAAGGAATTCACATGAATTGCAATCACTGATTAGTGGATATTAATGAGCCCAGAAGCTCTGAATACTCAAGACACAATTAGCTAAGCAAAAGATTCCCAAGAAAGGGGATGGAGAGGACCCTGGTCCGGAAAAGACTAAATCTGGGGGGAGGGTGATTGGGGAATGGGCCGGAGGGAAGAGGATTTATGGGACATATGGTGAGGGGGGACCTGGGAAAGGGGAAAGCCTTTGGAATGTAAACGAAGAATATAGAAAAATAAAAATAAAATAAAATAAAATAAAATAAAATAAAATAAAATAAAATAAAATAAAAAGAATCAACAAATGTGCAATATGTAGTTACTGGGGAGGTGTTCTTCATAAAACTTCCATTTTGGGTAGGATGCTATTTCTTTTTTTTTTTATTGTATATATTCTATATTTACAATTCATTTCCCTTTTTCTGGTTCCCCACCCCCAAAGGTCCCACATGTCCTTTTCCCTCCCCCTGCTCCCACATCCACCCCTCCCACCTTACTGTTCTTGTACTCTCCCACAATGATGTTTTGGTCCATTCTAGCACCAGTGTCCACTCCTTTCTTCTTGTGAGACATCACTTGATATGTGATTTGTGTCTTTGGTGTTCCAAGCTTCTAGGCTAATATCCACTTATCAGTGACTGTATACCATGGGTATTCTTTTGAGACTGGTCACCTCACTTAGTATGACGTTCTCCAGCTCCATCCATTTCTCTAAGAATTTCATGAATTCATTGTTTCTAATGGCTGAATAGTACTCCATTGTGTATATATACCACATTTTTTTGTATCCATTCCTCTGTTGAGGGACATCTGGGTTCTTTCCAGCTTCTGGCTATTATATATAAGGCTGCTATGAACATAGTAGAGCATGTATCCTTATTGCATGCTGGTGAATCTTCTGGGTATATTCCCAGGAGTGGTATGGCTTGGTCCTCCGGAAGTATCACGCCCAGTTTTCTGAGGAACCGCCATACTGATTTCCAGAGTGGTTGTACCAGCTTGCATTCCCACCAGCAGTGGAGGAGGGTTCCTCTTTCTCCACATCCTCGCCAACACCTGATGTCTTCTGAGTTTTTAATCTTAGCTATTCTGACTGGTGTGAGGTGAAATCTCAGGGTAGTTTTAATTTGCATTTCCCTAATGACTAGTGATGTTGAACATTTTTTAAGGTGTTTCTCAGCCATCCAAATTTCTTCAGGTGAAAAGTCTCTGTTTAGCTCTGTACCCCATTTTTGGATAGGGTTATTTGGTTTTCTGGGGTCTAACCTCTTGAGTTCTTTATGCAATCCCCATCAAAATCCCAACTCAGTTCTTCATAGAGCTAGAAAGAGCAATTCTCAAATTCATCTGGAATAACAAAAAACCCAGGATAGCTAAAACTATCATCAACAGCAAAAGAACTTCTGGGGGAATCAATATCCCGGACCTCAAGCAATATTACAGAGCAGTGGTATTAAAAACTGCTTGGTATTGGTTCAGTGACAGGGAAGCGGATCAATGGAATAGGATCGAAGACCCAGAATTGAACCCACACATCTATGGCCAATTGATCTTCGACAAAGGAGGTGAAAACATCCAGTGGAAAAAAGATAGCCTTTTCAACAGATGGTGCTGGCTCAACTGGAGGTCAACATGCAGAAGAATGAGAATTGATCCACTCTTATCTCCTTGCACTAAACTCAACTCCAAGTGGATCAAGGACCTCCACATAAAACCAGACACACTAAAACTAATAGAAAAGAAACTGGGGAAGACCCTTGAAGACATCGGCTCAGGGGAAAAATTCCTGAACAGAACACCAATTGCTTATACTCTAAGAACAAGAATAGACAAATGGGACCTCATAAAACTACAAAGTTTCTGTAAGGCAAAAGACACTGTCAAAAGGATAAATCGGCAACCAACAAATTGGGAAAAAATCTTCACCAACCCCACATCCGACAGAGGGCTAATCTCCAATGTATACAAAGGATGCTATTTCTTATACATAAAATATGATCACCACTTTAAAAATAATAACATGTGTAGCATTGTTTTTTTTTATTTCTTATTGCTATGATATAAAGTCCGGACAAAAGCAACTTAAAGGGCAGAATATTAGTTTTAATTCCCAATTCACCATTGCTCTTCACCATACAAGGAAATCCCCAGTGGCAGGAGCTTTAAAGACTGATTCCATTATAATCACCATTAATGGTCGAGAACAGTGTGGGTTTTCTTTTCTTTTCTTTTCTTTCTTTCTTTTTCTTTCTTCCTTCCTTCCTTCCTTCCTTCCTTCCTTTCTTTCTTTCTTTCTTTCTTTCTTTTCTTTTCTTTTTTTTTTTTGAGACATGCTAGTAAATAATCATCCCTTTCTAGGGAATGGTGTCACCTAGGGTGGGAATGCTTTCCAATCTCAATTAGCATTCTCAAGGTAATCCCCTCACAGGCATGCCCACAGACCAAACTAATCTAGAAAATCTCTTAATGAAACTTTATAACCTTGATTTATTAACAACTTGATTTATTATACTATACTGTGAGAGTCTAGAATTTAGAAACATTTTTTGAAAATAATACACACAGGATAGAAAATACTTCTAGATAGAAGTAACAACTATGGTTTCTTTTTTACTGCTTCTTTACATCATTGCTGCAAAGTTTTTGCATAATTGAAAATTTACATTCATAATTTTGGAGCATTTGCTTTGCCATTAGGTAATTTATATCTTATAATATCATTGGTAAATATATTATCCAATACCAGTTAATCCCACAGTTATATCAAACTGATTTAATGACTCTTAATATTTGGGCCTCAGGCTTTATAATTTTCAACTGTTTTTAAGTATTATGCTTGTACTTTCAAAGTTATTTGATATATAGTACTAAAATGTTCTAAAGAAGACTTTTAACAATCCAAAGTTCAAATGTACTCAGTACCTACAAACAAAATATATTTTAAAGATAATGATCAAAATCTTTTCAGTCATTTTGCCAGGTTTCATTGTCTATGTGACATAATCTGGAATTACCTGGGAAGGAAGTCTTAAGAAGGGTTTCTTTAGATTGTATTGTTGTATTTCCACATCATCTGCTCCAGCTCAAGTATTATGTCACCAAGGTCCAAATATATGTCAAATTATTGGAAATGTTATTTGCTTAAGTTTTTGCTTGGGAACACGTCTTCTGATTCCTTCTGATCATTACTTCATGATTCAGGCACAGATGTGATTTTTCTTCAAGAGAGTTTGTCCAGCTTGAGAGATGGACAAAGTTGTCTGTGTTCCCAGCCTGGATGAGCTTTTCTGATGCTCACTGCCTGATTAGCAGGTGCTGCTCTCCCCACCCCCAAAAGCCAGCAACTTAGGCAACATGTGACAAATCAAGACATCTGAGATTGCCTCCTCAAAGAAGAGTTGTCCAAATTAGATGGTCATGTGAAATGTGTAATGCTAAAGAGAGCAAAAAGATTTATAAATATAAAATACAGTATTTAATTGATATACAAATATGTATATATATATTGTTCAAGATTATTCATTACCATCAAGAACATGAATAAAATAAAAACAAGAATGCTAAAACCAACACTTTTATAAACATTTATAAATGACATAAACATGCCCAATTATTCATTTTCCCAAAATAGCATAACTGATAGGGAGAGAGTTAATTGAGCCAGATATTAAATCAGGCTTTGGAACACCATTTGCAGCAGAAAAACAAAGGCTTTGCTGACCTAATGAAGTGATTATTGTATACATTTGTACTCTGTGCCAAATGCAGGGACTCCCAACTGTACTTTCTAATTATTTCTTTAATGAGTAGGCTAAAAGCAAATCATATGCATTTGCTTTTCTCTTATCTGGTCATATCCATAAACTTTCAGGAAGTGCATAACATTAATCACATAAATTAGCTTTCCCTCTCAGAAGGCAGGCATGTAATTCAGGCCAGGAGAGGACTTGCAAAATGCTGCACGGAGCGCCCACACTGCCAATGTATTTTGCCAGTGAGGGAGCATTCACATGCTTTGCTACCTGACTTTGTTCCTAATTCCATTAGTGAGATCCATATGAAATATGATAAGACGTTATAGATATTGACACTGATAATAGAAGCTAAGTCTCTAAATATGAAAATGTTCCTAACACCCCAGAAGCACAGATGACATATTTTAATATTTATGTTCCCTCCTGGCTTCATGGTTTAATTGTATTAAGTATGTAATTAAATCTTCATTATATCCAGGTCCTGCCATTCTTCATCCGAGCACCTGCAAAATCACTGCTCCAACTTCAACTAATTCAATTGCTGGGGTCTCTAATACCTGTTTTTTCTTCTATTTTTGGCAACCTTAAGCATGGCTGAGCCTAAATAAAGGGCAGATTTTATTTATTTAAGAGAAGCAGTGGGCAAGACAGATTTTAAAAATTCCTATGATTTTATGTCTTCATCAGCCCTCCCTCAGCCCTTTCTGGATCCAGCCCCTGACTTCCAGTCCTTCAAGCTTTGTGCCATGTCTTTCCTCCATCAAGACCAATTTGTTCAACAAAACAGTCTCGGGTATATGGCCTTCCACTGAAGAGCAGAGAGCTGGCCAGGGGCTACACTCAGAGAAAACTGACTCCACTCCCCTAGCAGCTGACAATTACCAGTGGCTGCTCAACTCTGGGTGGAGTTTCACACCCAACACAAATCTCCATGCTGCCTTTTAGTCTGGCTTGGGTTTCTCTATGTCTTGTGCATGATCACACAACAGCCATGAATTCATAGGCACACTGAATTTATGCAATTCAGCATGCTTGTTGTTTCCAAGGCCCTGGAGGATGTGGTTCCTGTTATTTCATTTGATGGGATGTTTCTTCTGGCCCTAAGGGTCTGCTTTATATCTTCCAAGGGCTCCAGATCTGTTCCTCCACTGGAAAGCTCCGACCCTTACTTCAGAATGATTCAGTTCCTTCTTGAACATCTCTCCTAATGTATACAATCGGTACATTTGTTTTTTGATACACTGCTGCCTTCTTCCTGTAATTTTCTTCAAAGTCCACACTTCAGCATGTGATCTTTCGTGTTTTTGTTGTTGCTGTTGCCTCTTGTATACATCTTTTCCCTGAAAACTGCAATCTCTATGTGCAGTCTCTCTTGTTTTGCATGCTCCCTGCTAAGAAATCAAACATTTGCTTGCAAGCAAAGGAATGATACATTCAAGAGAGTTCTAAACAATCTAGACCTACACACCTTACACAGTTTCAGCAACAGGAAATCGTAGGCTTCTGGAAAACAGTTTTGTTGTTGTTGTTGTTGTTGTTGTTGTTGTTATAAAGTTAAGGTTTAGTGTCATTTTCTGCCACTGTAAAGAGACTGATAGTAGAACAGAAAGAGAAGTACTGGGAACAGCTGAACAGAGAAGCAGATGAGTACTAGACAGGGAAGGAAAAGTTATTCACAACCAGCTACTCTAAGACCACTATGGAGAGAAGCAATAGTTCAGTCAGTATTTGAGTTCCCTGTACCATTTATTATTATTTTAGGACCCATGCCTATTCAACATCTTATCAATATAATAAAAACATTCACATCTTACTTTAGGGAATTAGTCATAAATCTGTAAAAACTGGAGAACAACAAAAAAGATTATTAAGATTTTCAGCAATCAGCACTATTTTGAGGAAAGGGATTGAAGTATTCAGAGATAATTAACTACCAAGATGGACATGACCTGTATGGTGCTTTGAATAGTGGATATTGAGAAATTTAGGAAAAATAATATGTTATAATATTCTGAGGGTAGAGTTTGGCTTTTATCTGTGAACATTAAAAAAAAAACTTTCAACAAAATAACAGGGTAACAGGGTAAGCAATGAACATAATGAAAAGTTAAACTAGGTCAGATTTTGTGCTGTTGTGGTTGTTAATGTGAGTTGTATATAGACTCTAGACATAAGGTCTACCAGAAGTCATATTTGCCTGCCATATGGGTAACTTTACTGTGTGACCTGGGGTGCCAGCCTTTGTGTTACAATGTAGAAAAGTTCAAAGTGAAAGAATTGCTAGGTCCAATAGAGTATATTACTCAAATACATATTTTTTCATCAAAAATAAAATCACCTCCCCCTCTTCCTTCTCTCTGTCCGTCTCCTTTCCTCCCAACATTCTCCACTCCAAGACCCAGAATACTTAAGAACACCCACCTGGGTGGGGACCTACGCGATGCACCTTATGGCTTCCTTCCTTGACTATGGAATTCCAATGCCTTTGTTTCTATTTCCTTACAGTGCTTGGGTATCTAGACCATTTTCAGCTGATTTTACTTTCTTTTCTCTTTCATCTAAGGCCATATTGTCATCATGGCCTGCTGGCTTACACAGATAATTCTAGCTTCTTCCAGATTCTTTATCACACTTAGATATTCTTTGAAGGTTTGATCTAATAAAGTGATAAAGGACACACATTTACTTCTAATATCTCTTCAGTTGTTGTACTACTTTGCTGAACTTTTAAACTGAAATGGCAGCAGAAATGTTGTTGCTTTCAGGGATTTCAAAATAATAAAATTAGTCAACTAAATTTCCTTGAGAACAAATGATCAAAATCTGGTCCCTTTTGACTGAAGGTGATCTCTAGATACAAACATTTCACTGTCTTACTGGGAACTAAGCATTTTACCACCATTTTAGTAAACCATTTGGTTTCTCTGGCTCATTATTGATTTGGAGTTGTTCTTTAGTAAACCAATAGTAAAACAATTTCCATACAATAATGGCTTTTAGCAGAAAGGTAGGTTTTTCTGTTTTAGAACTAGAAATAAAGCTTAGTCTAGTTTATTTTCTCTTCTCATGTGCATGTGATGTTATGTTTCTTTTACTCTATCATTGTATTATTTTTTCCTAAGCTAACATCCAATTATCTTCCATATGCAAAGCATTTTGCATGTCATAATACTTAAAACTTTTTAATAAATAAATGGAGTTTTCTTAGTTGCTAGAGAGATGCTCTTGCAGGAGACCTGGGTTAAGTTTCCAGTGCATGGTGGCTCTCAGCTCTAGTTCCAGGCAATATGACATTCTCTTCCAGCCTCTGCAACCTTCACACACCTTTGTAGTACACATATATTTCTAAAGACAAATGACCCATCACATAAAAAAAATAAATCATTTAAAGTGAAACTCACCATCAAGCTAGAGTTCTCTGCCTGTCTTTGAAGCATCCTTTAGTTCTTCCTAGATTCTCAACATCTTCCAGCCCTGATTGAGTCTCTGTAGCATTACTTTATGGTCCTTCAAAAAACCCAAGATTCCTGGAAGGGTTCCTTAGCAATGCTATTAGATTTAGTCATATGTTTTCACAATTCAGGTGTTCCTTTATAGTATGATTTAAGTAATTTCTTCCATAATATGACTTGGATCACATCATTGTTCACTTCTTTTGACCCTTAATTTTTCTCGCCTTTGTAGTGCTATGTGAGATGACTTCACTAGTGTTTAAGTATTCTTATGTTTTGCTGCTTGGGCCATGCCTATCAATCGTGGTATCAGGAGGCATGGGATCATGAATTGGATTCTACTTCCCATTGCTTTCTTGTTGTTTAATGATGAACAAGCTCTGTCGTGCCTCTGAATTTTTTTGTGGATTAATAATGACATTAATTCCTTGGGAATTTTGTTTGATGTTTTTTAAATGAAACTATTTGTCTGACATCATTTTCTGTCATACTTCCTTTATGAATAAACACCCTGATTCTTCTGTGATCCTCTGTCCTACCTATGAGCAGTAGAAAATTTTAGCCTTGTGATTCTGTTGGTTGTAAAACTGCTCTTAAACCAACCCTAGGTAAATATTTACCATCTATTTTCTTTTAGGTTATTAGAGGCTATTTTTTTTCTTGTCAAATAAACCATGTAGTACACAGGAACCTATAGTTTCCCCTTTTCTATTTTCATCCATTTTGAATGTCACCTACATATTTGCAGAAAAATAGCAAATTACCTTTCTCTCTCGAAAATGATGCCATTTCATATAAGGCCAGGGTTAGCAGGTTGAACACGGAGTTATATTTTACTGTGACAAATTTGATTGATTGATGTTATTACAGTAATAAGCTCTCTTGTGGTTAAAATCATTACTCTAGAAGAAAGACATGGATTCCAAATGGAACTCAGACACATTTTTTTTTTACCCATTACAACAATTGTTCTGTAACGAATGGGTATTTCAAAGGAACCTCCCTTTCTCCCACCAGTTGTGTTCCTTTTATGTAATTCTCCCCCTGCCTTTTCTCTGTCTGTATTTTCATTGCCACAGATTTGAGAAGCAGAGAAACCATGGTCCAAATGTTTCAGAAACTAACGGGCTTTCTTCAGATGCTCCATTTCAGATTCAATCAAACTAGCTAGGAGAACAGGATATTTGGTAATCCAAGATCTGCATTATCAATAGCATAAGAGAGGAAGTTCCTCCAAAGACACACAAACACACACACACACACACACACACACACACACACACACACACGCTGGAGAAACAGAAAGCAAAATATATCCTACACATAAACCATCACTAAATACAATAGTAATAATTTTATGATGCTATTCTAAGGTTATTGAGTGTTTTTCCCCCTAGAGTAAGGATCAAACTACTTTTCATCCAAATCACTAATGATAGAGCAAAAGATAGATTCCACCAAAATCTAGTTTAATGTACTGATAATTTTACTGAGATAACATACAGGAGTAAAGGTGAGGGGTTACTTACATGAACATGTGTGACTCAAAAGCTGAAACAGTAAGAAATCTGCTCCAACAAGGCTGTAAGCTAGTTCAAGTTGCAGTGCTCTACTTAAACCCTAGGAAGCTCTACCAGAGGGTTTGGTTTTTCTTTTCTTTTCTTTTTAAATTTTATTTTCTATATTATTTGTTTATATTCCAAAGGCTTTCCCCTTTCCCAGTTCCCCCCTCACCATGTGTTCCATAAGTCCTCCCCGCCCACCCCCCACCCCCCACGCATTCCCCAATCATCCCCCAACCCTTTCTCTTCTCTGATACTCTCCTGCAAAACTGGAACCAGTCTTTTCTGGACCAGGGTTTGGTTTTTCTAAGGTCAATTTACTGCTTACAGAAGTGGGAGGATCCTCAAGAGTCTGCTGAACCTCCTGACTTTCTTGAACTTCACAAGGTTCTATTATCTTCCGCCCAGCAGGGACTAGTTCAATACTGGAAAAGGCTGCATAAGGGCCATGTGTGTTAATATTCGAAAATTCCTTGAAACAATGCTTGGCACTAAATTCACATTTAATTATCTCTATGTTTTAAATGTATAAAATAAGCGACTATGTACTCTTGTTCTTGAAAATAATATAGTAGCATTTGTCTTAAAATGCAGAGTTCCATTATTGCTAGTTTCAGCGTGGTTTCTAGTTAGCTATTAATCAAAAGATTGTTTTGTGTGCTTCGCCCAAGCCCTTTATGAATGTTTCATATGCTGCTAATTACTCAGATCATCTTAAAGGTTGAGAGTACATTTCATAATTGAAGAGGTGTTCTATATCAATGGATCACATGATTAAATTTACACCTTCGTTTGTAGGCATATTCACTGAATTATAAATCTCAATACTTAGAGTTCAATAAAAATAGACATATTGCTCTTATCATTTTATAGTTTTGAGTATCTATTTTTCTTTTACATTTGTAATAGGGAGGTATAAAAAGATGACCTTGGAGGGAAACCGTGCTGTAGTGTTCGCGAGTTGAGCTTTACTGTCTCATTTCACGGTATTCAATGCCACTACGTTCCAATTTGCCCCTGCATTCTGCATTCCTAGTAGAGATTGTGAATATGCATACATCCATACATACATATATACATACACACACATACATACATATATATACATAAATACATATATACATGCACATACTTACATATATACATACATACACATATATACATACTACATGTACACAAATACATGTATGTTGTGTGTATGCATGTATATATGTGTATTTATATGTATATAAGCTTTACATTGAAATATTTACAAGCAAAATGCCTATGTAGTTGAAATAACTTAGTAGAATCCATTGTGTGATGTTGACTGTAATATTTAGTACAATGCTACTAATTAACACACTATTAACAGAATAAAATGCCCCAGCCTCTGTTATCATTAGGACATAGAAGGCATATCTGCATTTCATCAGTAATCCCTGTACCTATGGTTTGATATGTAAAGCAGAGACCATAGCCAGACCAATGGCCTGTCTACAGTAGGCTCTACAGATACTATCTTATAATTCTGTCAGGAGAAGCCTTATAAATATTTTTTTTAAAGTGGATCTCCATGTAAAAGAGAAGGAGAACCTAAGAGCATTTACAGAATTTATTTCTTTTACTGCTAAGTTAAAAAAAAAGACATTATAATGTGAAATTTGGTTTATTTAAGTTGTAGCATATTAGGAATTCTTATTAACTATTTGTGTGAAAGAATAGACCATCAGCAATTTGTATTTTGGATGGAGTCTCTCAGTTTCTTAACATAGGGAACTATGAGGGGAAATAGTGGCTTTTCATGTCACCACTTGGTATACTACTGTCAAAACATATAGAAGTTATTTTTGAGATGTGATCTACAGCCTTGTGTCTGTTCTGAGGCACATAGAATTGTATTGGAGAAACCCGGAAGGAGACATGGAATTGTTTTGCACTGAAACACTAGAGTAATGTTGAAATCGTACAGCACATTGGCCAAACTGCCTGCCAGCTGTTTTTGTAAATAAAGTTTTATTGGCTAATTTTGTGCTACAATGTTAGAGCTGAATAGTTACGAATGAAATCTTATGGCCCACCAAGTCTAAAGTACTTTCTAGCTGCCTTTTTATGGGACATAATTATCAACTCTGTGTCAGCCCTTGCCCTAGAGAATCTTCATGTGCTCCTAAAAAGAGTTAATACCATAACTGCCGTTTAGGCTTACATAAGCCATACTGCTATGAGCCTTTCCAATGCTCCTATCCAGTAAAGTGCCCAGTATGGACTTAAAATGAAGAAAAGACAGACAGACAGACAGACAGACAGACAGACAGACAGACACACACACACACACACACACACACACACGCACAGGCCAAAAGTTAGGGTCAGGTGTCCTGGATGTTCAACTGTTGCACATTTTTGCCACAGTATCACATGGATTATCTCTGGAGTAATGTAATAAAGTCTGTTGTTAGAGTTACGGTAATTTAAATGTTTGAGCTTTGAAAGTAGTAGCTTATACCTGTAACCCTAACACTCAGGAGTCTGGGATAGAGTGATTCTTACATATTTGAAATTAGCTTAGTTTACATAATGCATTCCAGGACAGCAAGGGCTATAGAGTGAGAATCTATCTCAACAAAACAGAATATACAAACTCTAAAATATAGCTTCCAATAAATAAGAATAAAAATGTATGTTCAGCTAAAAGATTTTAGTCGGCACACCGAAAATTGAAATCTCTCTCTCTCTCTCTCTCTCTCTCTCTCTCTCTCTCTCTCTCACACACACACACACACACACACACACATACACACACAAAAAAAATATATATTTATATATAGCATATACTAATATATATTCCTATAAATTGTAATTTTATTCACTATTATAAACACAGATGTGATGAGAAATAAGTATTGAGCTTGAACTAGAAGGATCAGAATTTGTATTATAGACACACAAATGGACAATAGAATGGATTAATATTTATAAATAAACTACACATAAATGATCATTTGAAATTTAACAAAGGTACTGAAATAATTCACCAATACACTGGGCTGAGAGATGTCCATATATATATATATATATATATATATGTATATATATATATATATACACATACATATATATATATATATATGGTGCTAGGTAATTGTATATGTTTAACTATTTTTTAATATAGGAAATAAAATTCTAAACAAATGAATACAACTAAATGGCAAGCATTTGAGTCGAGCTTGAGAGAAAACAAGACAGATATAAAATCTTCAAAGTATTTGCTTACATAAGACTTAGATAATACATCTCTTAGTTGGCTTTAAATTTCGACTTGACACAGCCTAGGGCCACCTGAGAGGAGAGCCTTAACTGAAGAACTGCCTAGATCAGGTTGTCGCTGATGGACTTGCGTGGCTGAGTCATGTCCACAGTCGTTGGACCATTCCTTTGGCTGATGGATCAGGACATATAGAAATATTAGGTAAGCATGAGTCAGGGAGCAAGCCATTGCATGAAACAGGAACCAGTATCATTATTTCAATTGAACTAATAAAAATTGAACTATTTGAGTCCCCGCTTGAGTTCCTGCCATAAATTCCCTCAATGGTGTCTTATGACCTGGAAGTATAGGAAAACAGTTTCCTCCCCACCATGCTTTTAATCGGAATGTTTCATCACAGCAACACAGAGAAAACTGGAATACATGAAAAAGTAAGACATAATAGAAAGAAAAAAATAAAAATATGATAAATACCGCCAGAATTAATAGCTTTCCTTTGAGAGACAGAAAATATATGTATACAAACCAGAGATTCAGAGACAATATTCCAATATAGCTGATTAAAATTTTAAGAATACATCTTATAAACTTAAATCAGATATATTTTGTAATATTAGAATGTTACAAATAAGACAACACATTTAAACACACAAACAAAAAAAGATCAACTGCTTTATCACAATTTCACCAGTTAGGAAGACCTTAAAGAAGACCGGGCATCAATAAGCCCCAGAAAAGTACTCATACTTCATTAGGTACAAGGGAAATGCAAATTAAAATGTCACATGAGATCACTATTCACCCTTTAAGACATAGACACAACTTTAAAAGGCCAGACATATGATGGAAGAGAAACAAAAGAGACATTATTCTTCAGACATTTGTGAGTGTGTGCCTAAAAGAATAAAGCCACTTTTAAGTAACATAATTATTATTAACTTTTATGCATTTTAATTAAAAATGCAATTACATTACTATAGAAGTTTAGTCTTTCTTCTTACTCCATGCTCCCAGAAAGAAGAGTCAGACTCAA